>CM037877.1:254061080-254661080 GCA_021292165.1 Shinisaurus crocodilurus
AAATTCTGTCCCAAGATCATCGGAGCCTTTCAAGCAGTATACAAGCCAATAAAAGTTGCCCCACTTGCCTTAGATCAGGGCTCTCCAACCTTGGGTCCCCAGATATTGCTGGACTACAGCTCCCAGAATCCCTTGCCATTAGCCATGCTGGCTGGGTATGCTGGGAGCTGTAGGCCAGCAACATGTGGGGACCCAAGGATGGAGAGCCCTGCCTTAGATGACTTCAAGAAGTGATTAGACAAAGTCGTGGAGCATGGTCTAACTGTGACTGTAACGCTTCTTCATCCCCACTAGGACTTGATTCACCTTCTATCCCTTTTCTTGGTTCAGATATTAAATCCGGGTAGCATCCTCAAGCGGTTAAGTCACGTGGGGAGAAATCCCTTCCCTTGGGTCTTAGCCAGACACCTCAAAATACACGGCACAAGCCAAATGATTAACTAGACAAAGTGATTAGCACGTTAGCAAAACAAATAAGGTAAAGGAGCAAACAGAGGGCCCATGAAAAATGACAAACAAAACCCGCACGCTGTCTGCTCTCACTTACATAGAGACTGAAATTCCCAGGGAGAATCCCCTGCACCTTCACTTCTTCACGAGGTCGCCTTCTGGTCCGGCAGCGGGGCGGTGGTCACGGCCGCTGCTGCTCCTGTTTTACAATTTGTTTTTAGCGTTGTTTTAACTTTTATCTTTTAATGAGTTTAATTTTAATGAGTTTATATTTTAGTTTGTTTTAACCTCCGAATCTTCGTGTGCCAGACTTTAATTATCTGGACATTTGAACAGTGTTTTGGTGTGGGTGTTGCCTGCTATCTCTCAGCGTTTTGATTATTGCCTGCAAGTTATCTGACTTATGCTTTTGGAAAGTCTGAAAAATCAACCATCTGGGAAGATTTGGTGAGCTGGAGGGGCCAGCACTCCTTGGTCTATTTGTGGGTGCCTTTTGAGAAGCCTGGGTTGGATCCCTATATGTGAATGGGGAGAGGACAGAGGGGCAACAACAACCCAGTTGGAGAAAGAGACTTTCAGCCCTGAAAGAAGCAGCAGCTTGAAAGAGAGAAATCTGAAGAAAAAAAAACTTACAGAGAAAGCAGAGAGAAAGGAATCTTTCGCTTTAACTTGGAGACTCTACTGTATCTAGTGGCTGGGAGTTCAGATTCAATAACCAAACTTTTTTTTCTTCTTGAACTTATAAGGAAAACCTGATTTAGACCTGAGGAGGGTCTTATGCATTGAATCCAGGTCTGTATTTAAGGGGATGATTCAGCTGTTGCTTGAATGTTTAATGGAAGAAAGGAGAAAGACATATTAGATGTTTGTTTGAAGACTGTTAACCTCTCCCACTGGTTCCTATCACAATTTGGCCTGACTCTTCTAATCTTAGTCTGGTAGCAGGACTAACAGCTGAATTGCTGAATCCCTCCATAATTTGTTGATTTTTATTTACACACACACACACACACAATAGTTTAAAGAGATTAATTTAGTAACTTACTTTGGAGTAACTGTTCTGTTGGGTTATGGAATTGAAGCTTTTGCACTTAGTTGTGTCAGTGTCAGTTGTTTAATTGTATTCCTCTTACAGTAGGGACGTTCTATTATTGTTTGCCCCTGTATTACATCTATTTGATTAGACCAGGGTTTTCCCTGGTTTGTTACTATGGTCCTTACTATGGTCCTTACTAGGCAGGGCTATAAGATCCAAGGAATCTCTCCCCTACCTGGAAATACTCAACATAAAAGAGAAGGGAGACAAAAGAAAATTACCAATTTCTTCTCCATTAAGGATAAGGCAGTTGATAACGAACACAAACACATATCTCCTCATGCCCCTAATTTAGATTGGTCTATAGATCATAGATGTGTATTACAAGAGACCAATTCGGAGGAATATGTTATTAATTTGGCCATGGAGATGGCATCAGCAGAAAATGCACTTGCCACCAGTAGGTTGGGACTGGTAGAACGAGGGAAAGAACTGGATGTTCTTATGTTAAGGCAGGTGAAAGAGTTGGCATTGTGCCCCTCTCAGTCAGAGAATGAGGCTTCTTTGAATAAAACAGAGCTGGGTGGGGAAAAAGATACTAACTCATTGTTTCAATGGGTTAAAGATATCTTAGAGGAAATGAAGCTGATAAAATTATTCCTCTATGAATCTCATGAACTGCTAACCACATTAATCAAGTTAGTTAAGCTATCTAAGAATACTAACGAACAAGCAGTGATAGGAAGTACAAATTCCCAAGATGTTCTCCCTGATGATAAAACTTCTTCTAATAAGAAAACCAAAACCACTTCTATAAAGAAAAATTAATACAACTCTGCAGACAAAAAAAGAGGAACCCATTTAAAAAGCAAGAATGAGTCAACAAAGATAAAGAAAAGTAAAAATATTAAGAATTTAAGTAAGGCCAAAAAATCAACATTCAGGAGGATGAATTATCATAATCTATTTAAACAATTAGAGGGAAATCCTAATAGAATTATAAAGGCTCCTAAACCTGAAAGGAAGCCTCAAAACTCAAGAAGGAAAAAGGCCTCCATAGAGATTTCCCTTCCCCCGGCCACGGGAGAATTTTGCGCGCGGAGGAAAGGAGAGTGAGACCACTATGGGGTGATCTCACCCTCCAATGAGATGCAAGGGTGGAGCGTGCAGGACCGTTATTAGGCCCACATGCCCACACTCTGGGCTTTTTCTTTTGCAGCTCCCTCCCTCCCTCCCTGTTCTCAGTGTGGGCATTGCTGGCTGCCATTTCTAGGGGCCGAGTAGGAATTTTGGCTCATTGTCCTGATTGGCCGGGGGCAATGAGCGTGTTTCGCCTACTCTACACTGTGTTGCAGGGTTGGGTGTTTTTTATTTTGGGTTTTCCGTGTGATTTGGTCCAATCTGGTCACATTTGGCTAGTAAGTGCGGGAATAGGCAGTGGGGTTAGGGTTTTTGGTGATCATCCAATGGCACTGTTCAGGTGGCTGGCGAGACCTGTATCTCAGCGCTTGCTGAGTTTAGTGGCTCAGTGGGGGGAAATACGGTTCGCCAGTGAGGATGGCTTACATCACACGGATCGGTGTTCCGTGGCACCGTGAGGTGGCGATTGTGAGAAAGCCTCCCAACACCCAAGAGGGTGTAAAACTGGGGGGGTGGCGAAGTGCTGCGCCACCCCCCGGGTTTGGATGTATCTGCCCGGGATACCTCACTGGCCAATGGCCAGTTTTAGTTAGTACCCGCACTTTCACCCTTCGCAGATCTTGATTAATAAAATGTGGCCCTTTATTTACACCATATACTTGTGTCTCGCCTCTTCTTTTCCCCTTTTACGCGCGCAAACGACATACCTCTACCCCCTCCCTTAAAGGGACATATAAAGAAATGATGGGGCAAGATCCATGGTCTGACATTCTTAAAGGCAATAATACTAGGATTTCCAACCAATCTCCACAACAGTTACTAGCCTCCAAATCTAATTTTAACTGGAATTTACATCTAATTAGCCATGTTTTGGTTTTTTGCGGTTATCCGAAACAAAGAGGAATGTTGTCCCAAAGTGAATGCAAATTACATTTAATTAGCATACTGCAATCTATATCTATTGTTCCACCTGTTCTGGATAAAATCCAGAAGGTGGATATTTGTTTTACAATTATACCCATGCACGTGCAGTAGTGACATTTAAGGACAGTATTATTACCAATAGGATATATCGTAAGAGAGAGGAATTACTGGGGTTGGATATTACAGTACTCAGATATTTTCAAAATATGGCACATCCCCTACCTCTGCTATCCTCATATCTAGGAGGGGTAGATGGAAGTAATCCAGTTTTGGTTGGTGAAATAGCCAATGAAGATAAACCTGGAGAAAGCATATGAACCTACTCCACCTTTTCCTGGTGAAGAAAACTGGAATATAGCCTTGACTGAGCCTAATGTAACCCAAAGAAGGGATCAAGAATCAACAAATAAGCCCTTCTCATTGCAGAACCAGAAAGAAAGTGAGGTAGGGAGGATAGAACAAAGACGAGTGGAGAATATGGATAAGGGTGAGAATGGGTTCGGCACAACAAGCACTCCTAACTATGTTAGGGGAGGACTAAGTCACAATTCTCTACCCTTCACGCAGCCTGCAAGAAGTGGCCACCAGATAGTGGTCCCAGTAGAAATAAATTCATTAGGGAGGTCTAATGAGCAAGGTTCCCGACAAACCGATATGGCCAGCTCTTCATCTTCGCATTTACAGGGCCCTGTGGAAATTGATCTATCTGGGAGGGCTAAGAAGCAGGGCTCCCGGCAATTGGATATGGCCCGACCTTTGGCTTACATCCATCGGGCCAACAACAGTGTGCCACCCCCTCATGGACGGCGATGAGATACCTAGATGTTGATGAAATTGCGCCTATGGACATATGTTCCTCAAATCAGCTGCAATCTGTTAACATCCTGCAGCCAATCCAGAATTTAAACACCAGATGCTGTTTAGATATGAATGATATAGTGGAATTGGAAGAAAATAGCCTAACATCTGAGAGCTTAAGAACTGGCGATAACCCCATATGACAGAGTAAGGAAAATGGAGCTAATCCTCCTGTTTCTCTTAATCGATTGGGACATCATGAGAGGACATTATTAGATGGGAATTATCAGCTTCTCCCTTTATCAAACTTGGACACCATCTCAGACTTCCGCTACAAGTTACTCTCATGGAATGTAGCAGGACTGTCCAATAAAATAGTTGATAAGGAGATAACCACATTTTTGAAGAACTATTCTATCATTAGCCTTCAAGAAACTTGGATCTGCTCTGAGCACCTTAGCATTAGCCTTGAGGGTTATAATCACTGGCTGAAGCCTGCTTGTAAGCTGGCAAAATATGGCCAAGCGGTGGCTTGCTTATTTATGTATCAACCAAATACAATATAAAATGTGTTGAGATTAATGTGACTAGCCCTAATATTCAATGTGTGAACATATGTAATCTAGATATTCATATTAACATCTATTTGATAAATATTTATATCCCACCCAGGAACTCTAAGTATAACTATGGTAATGCGTTGGAAGGAACTGGATGAACTTATGAACAACTTGAGCTCATAATCAGGGGGCATCCATTGATTTTGATGGGAGAGTTAAATGCGCGTTCTTGGACCAAATGAGGAGTACCATTTTGGGCAAAGCTCGACATGCATATGTACAATCAGCCAATCCTCCCCTTTGAATGCAGGTAGGGAATCGAGGGATAGTGTGATTAATGCCTATTGTAAAGCTTTTTATAATATAATTGATGAAATACAATTTCTATATCCTTAATGGTAACCAGCCTAATGATAAGCCTGTAATATAACTTTTTTTTCTGGCTGGGCAGGAAGCGTTATTGATTAATGGCAGTATCATTGATCTGATATCATATATCAAATAGTTTTGAAGTATACTGTTATCCAGAGAGGGTGATCATTATCCACTCTGTTTATCACTTATTGTGGCACCCAGTGTCTGTCTAACAGGAGGATATCACAAGAATGGATGTGGGACACACCTTGAACGTACTGTAATTTCGTTAAAACAATTAGAGGGACAGCCTCAGATGGGAACTCCACATGTTAGGGACATACTTTATAATGAGAATCACTTTCGATACGCAGTATTATTATCCATAATTCAGATTGTTAAAGATTTAATTATGCAGTTTCCGATATTCTAAACTGTTATTAGAAACTTTGTTCTCTAAGAAAGACCCCCCACACCTATCGGAGACCCTTCTTCCTTAGGAATGGTATGATAGGGAATGCAAATTGGGCCCAAATCAAAGTTACACAAGCGTCCGCAAGAATAGCTTGCAAAACCCAAGCACCTAGGTCATTTTTCAATATTGTCAGCTGACGAAGTAACTATAGAAAGCTACTAAGACACAAAGAAGTCCTTATATATTAAGACCACAATGGAATGAGCTATTGATCGCAGCCCAAAGTATACAGATTCCAAAGATTTTGGAAAATCATCAATAAGTTGAGCTTAATGGCCACTCATTGCTGAACTAAATATCGCCTCATGCATATGGGAGTCCCATTTTCGAGACTTGTTTAATGAATCAACCTCCAAAGATCACTTTCTGAAACCTTACAAGGATAATATACATACTATTGTGGCTGGAGAAGATTTACCAGTGTGGGACCCTGTGTCTCCTGATGAAATTGTGAAATAATTGCTACCCTAAAGAACGGGAAGGCACCAGGGGAAGACGGAGTTGTTGGGGAAGTCTATAAAGCAGCCCCAAACTGGTGGGCCTCTATACTTGCAGCTTTATTTACAGAAATTAATAATAGTGGCCATTTCCCTCCCCAATGGAATATCAGCATTGTGGTTCCTATATTTAAAAAAGGTGACCCAGGTAAACCAGCCAACTATCGCCCCATTAGTTTGCTGGACATTTCATCAAAAATATACACCAAATACTTGTCAAAGAAACTTATTTATTGGCTTGATTCCAGTGAGATAATCGCAGAAGAACAGGCAGGTTTTCAGCGTGATCGTTCAACAACAGATCACTGTTTTGTTTTATCTCATTTGATTCACAGTTGTTAAAGGTGAAACGGAGACGTTATTTGTAGCATTATTGATTTTGCAGCAGCTTTGATTCATTAATCATGGTCGTCTTTGGGATAAACTAAACAAAACCTCTATCGATAAAAGATATTGATGCTGATGCGGCAGCTCCAATTCAAATACTAAGATCCAGTTAGAGGACTGTTCAGGTTCCTCACGACCTGATCCAAACTACGCAAGGTGTCCGTCAAGGATGTCTTTATCTCCATTATGGTTTAATTTTTTATGTTGAACTCTCTAATAACTGATTTAAGTAATAGGATAATTATGTGTCACCAAAATTGGAAAATAGTTAGGTTACAGAACTTATGTACGCTGATGATACCATCTTGTTGTCTCAAACACAGCAAGGGTTGAGGAGATTATTGAAACCTTTATCAATTAGCAGTGCAAGAAAATTGAAATTAACTACGAAAAGAACAAAAGTATTGGTTTTTGCTAATAGATTTAAAAACACAGATGGCAAATTGATGGACATCCTATAGAGCAGGTGAAATCCTTTAAATATTTAGGTTTATGTTTCTCCTCAACCGGAAATTGGAATAACCATCTCGAAAATGTTAAAAACCTGGCTACTAATACTGTGAATTCCTTACTAAGGTTTTACTGGGGTAGAGGAGACAGACTTTTCCAGCTATTAAAATCTATGAGGCTAAAGCAATAGCACAAATTTGCTATGGTGCGCAAATATGGGGATGCACTCAGAAAATGATCTTGGAAACACCCCAGAATAAATTTTTGCGAGCTATTCTCGACCTCCCTAAGTCAACTGAGACTTCCATTCTCCGCTTGGAAACCGGTCTTTGTACAGTGAAGTCCAGGGTACATATTTCTGCCATCAGATATTGGGTGAAATTGCAAAAAGGGAGGGGATCTTCCTTAGTATTATCTGCTTTTAGAGAAATGTTGAACTTTAATAACAGAATGGCTCAATCTTGGAATCAAGAAATCCTACAAAGTATTGATATGTATGGACTTTCTTTGGATCTCTTGAACTCCTTAAGTTTTGAAATGGCAGCACATTACCTGAAATCTCATATTTTAAACATGATTTTCGAGATAATCGTGCTTCTGTCTGCCTGTCGAAATGTGCCCCTTGGTATGCTAAATTGCCTATTCAAACTTCTCTTCCACATTATGTATCTAATATTACAAACTTTAAATGGAGGAGGGCATTTACAGCCTTACGATGTCAGGCAATGAACTCTGCCATACTTGAAGGACGTTATCGTCGGATCCCTCTAGAAGAGAGAGTGTGCCCATGTGGATCTAATGTGCTTGAAGACCTGCCTCACTATCTACTTGATTGCCCAATTTACGAGACCTTAAGAGCAGCCCTGTTTATAGACCTAGATCTTTCATCTAATAGACCTGTTAGGTATTTGATTAATTTTTATTAGGGGATAGTTCTCCTTCTATCTCTGAAAAGGTGGCCTGTTTTGCTTTTAGAGCGTCAATTTTAAGAAGGAAATTGTAGTGACGATAAACCAAATATTTTAGATGAATAGTTTTATTGCTGGAATGTTGTCAAATGTTTCTTTTATCTGTTTAAAGTATTTTATCTGATTTAATCATTTTTGTAATGGCTTTGGTTACACAAATAAACATTATTACTACTGCCTTCTGGTCCGGAGCAATGCAGCCTTCGCGCTCTCCAACAGACCTATCCCTCCCCATTCTCCCGACATGGGCCTCGAACCCCCTTATATGGAGGTAGCTGGCAGAGGCAACACATATTCTGCACGTATGGACCCGCACCCCTGGGCCTTGTTAGCAACGCCAGCAGATAGTCTGAAGAGAGTACTTGGCCCAAGTCTCACAGGCCAAGAACTCATAAAGGGAGAGGTCAATCACAGTGACTGTTCGCCATAATATGTGAATGGAACCTCTATGTTCAGAGGGAATATTCCTCAGAATATCAGTTGCTGCAGGACCAACAGCAAGAGAGGGCTATTGATACACTTGTGTATGTTGCAGAGCCATCTGATTGGCCACTGTTAGGAACACGATGCTGGGAGGGGTAGGGGAGAAATATGTTCAGTTTGCCTTTTAATGCGCACTCATCTAACTTTACGCTTTCAAACCAATACGTGAACCGAAGCTTGATTATCCTTCGAACTTGCATATACTAGGGGAAAGTGTACGTACAAATGCATATATTAGTTAATGTCATTTTCACATTATTAGACAATTGCTTGCAAAAATGTGCATATTAGGCGAAATTGTACACAAAAAATGCATGTATTAGGAGACATGCGCACAAACGTGTGTACAAATTTCCATGCAAACTTTTTTTTTCTTTTAAAGTTAAAGACAAACAGAACTTAAGATTGGAAAAATTCTGGAAGTTTCGAATGAACCAATTTAAGAATGGAACAATGAGTAACTGGGAGAAACTGAAATTGGCTGGTAGATGTGATAGACCTTCCTATAATCCAGGGGTGCAGAACCTCTTCCAGCCTGAGGGCCGAATACCATTTTGGAGAAGCTCTCGGGGGCTGCATTTGAACAGCGGGCAGGGCCAAAGGCCAAAGGGGCGGAGCCAGAATACCAAAAATACCAGCATATTGTAGTTTAAAGCTCCTATTGGCGGTAATTATGCCTTAGGAGAGGCATTTTAACCTTTTACAATGGGGAAAAACAGCACAAAGGCTTGGAAATCACCCAGTAATCAGTGGCTGGGGAAAGGGGGCTGGTGGAAAATGGGTGGGGCCTTTTGGGGGACTTCCAGAGGGCCAGATTTTGGCCTGAGTTTCTGCACTGGTGGTATAATCCACAAGGCTCTTCTTACGTTTATCTATCTGTCTGAATTGTTCATAAATCCTATGGCTGGATTTGTGGATTCACCCAAGCTCTACTACACATGCCACGGGCCTTCCTTGATTTCTTTGACTGAGCTCAGTTCCTTGCACTGGAGTGAGATCTGCTTTGGCAGCCACCCTGACTTTCAGGAACTCTTTTGGGGCGGTACAGAGGGCTGCGGTACAAAAGTAGCCTCAGAAAGGTGTTATTTACACTGTGCAACTATATACCACACACCTTTCTCACCAATGCGGGATCCCAGCCTATGCAAGTTCCTGAGACGCGTGCATGCTGTGTTGTGAAATGCACACATCTTTTATTTCCTTGATTTCACAACTGATTCAAATCCACTGGCACATTGGCTGTTGTAGTTGAAGAGCTGAAAAACCTCTCCCAAGCTAGGAGTAACAGAAGGAACCCAACGAGTGCCCCGGAAAAGGGACTCGGAAGCACAGCAGCTGAAGACATGATCCAGGAGACTGAAGCCATGTCACCACCAGCCACGAGTGAGACGCCAACTCTGATAAGTATGTGCAGGAGTCTAAGTGAAGAGAGGATGTGGGTTTGAACTAAACCTGGGCCAGAACCTCAAAAATTGGAATGCTATGCCATTATTTTGGGAAGGGGGCAAAAGAGAGGGAGAAAGTGCTCTTCCTCTGACACATTTTTAGGAGGCAGTTTGGGGTGACTTTTGCGGCCATGGGGAAAAACTGCCCCCCCATTCCTTGGCTTACCCAGAAAAAAACAGGGATGTATCAGAATTTCGTTTTGCTTGCAAAACATGCGAGCATTCAATGTCTGAAGCACCAGGTGCAAGCACAAGCACAAGCACAAGCACAAGTCCGCCAAAAATATTTGCAAATTGTCGAACACGTGCTCTCTCGTTCATCTCATTCCTGATTCCTCAGTTTGATTTGCACAAATTTCCTTAGAGTAGGCTTAATCAGCCCCACTTTAGCATGTGGAGGAAATTTGTGCAAATTTGGGGAGAGTTGCGCAAATCCCCTGTTTAGATTGCTGCTCAATTTGTGCAAGTTTCCCATTTGCGCAAAGCGAGCAGTGATCGCAAACGTGAATGGGAATCGGGCACAAGACAATGTTTGGAGAATCCTAGTGAGCTCAAATATTGCCTGTTTGCCCATCCATACAGAGAACGTCCCTTAGAATTTTATGCCACGATGTAGCATAGTTTTATTTATTGATCTGTTTGATTTATATTTAATTTATAAATATATTTATCGATCTATTTAATTTATTTTTCTGCCAAAAAATGGTGCTTAAGGCAGCTAACAATAATCCAGATTAAGAAAAAAATATTAATTAAAATGTAGCATGAGAATGCATAAATTGAAAACACAAGGAAAAACAACGATAAAAGAAATAAACAGTGCCAACCAATTAAATCCCCTCCAGCAACAGAACAGCTTATATGCCAAGGGTTTTCCTGAATGCAAATGTCTTTCCCTGCTGGTGGAAGGGCAACAGGGAGGGTCCCAAGACTCCCAACCTAGCCTCCCTCAGCAGGGAGTCTGGGGGCAGCCACCAAGAAGGCCCCCCTCTCACATCCCCAACAAAACAATCTGCGGGGAATTATGGGAAAAACAAAATAGCAGCTGCTAAGTGAAGAGTGAGAGAAGAGCCTGTGAGTTTGCCGTCCTGCCAAAATTCACCACTCTTGCCACGGAAAATCGCCAAAGTGCACCTCAGTGTTCACAGCTTGTGAATGGGGCGGGGGACGTATTGGCACAACACTCATTGCAAACCCATCCTGTTTTCCAAACAGTGACTGGCATTAAAGGATGACAGTCTAGCTGCATGACAGAATCGTTGGAAACCTTCACATCTGCTCTGCACTCTCTGCATAACTTAAAATCAATGTTAGGAAATACCTGTGAGTTATGTTGACCGTGCTGCAGAGGGACTGGGTGTTAGGCTTTGGTTTAGCGCTCTTTGCCTGGGGTTCTTGCAGTGCCAACATCTGGCCTCTCAGGATTTTCCCCCTTACGAAAGAACATGCAGACCCACAAATGGAAACTTCAGATCATAAGAGAGCCAGTGTGGCGTAGTGGTGAGTGTGTTGGACTGGGACTCGGGAGATCTGGGTTCTAGTCCCTGCTCAGCCATAAAACTCACTGGGTGACTTTGGGCCAGTCACTGACTCTCAGCCTAACCTACCTCACAGGGTTGTTGTGAGGATAAAATGGAGGAAGAGGAAGATTATGTAAGCTGCTATGGGTTCCTTGAAGGAAGAAAGGCGGGGTATAAATATAATAAATAAATAAATAAAATAAGATTAAAATGTGCTTAGCTTGTAAGCAGAGGGACCAGCTCCAGGAAATGTATTTATTTATTGCACTTTTATGCTACCCAATAACTGGAATTCTCTGGACGGTGTTCCAATAAATTAAAAAAACACAAAATAAAAAGTAAATAAACAATGATAAAAAAAACAGCACATAATCAAACCAAGAAAAAACTGGCAGCAAGGGGTGGGGAAACAAAGCGGCACATAGTCAGTTTATTACTGTCATAGATTAGCAGGAGCGGCACACAGAAGCAATGCAAAATAAAACAATACGAAGATCCTAAAGCACTAATATGCTTCTTAAAGTGCTCAGGAGAATAAAAAGGTGCCTAAAAAGACCATAACAGGCACCAGGCAAGCTTCTCTGGAGACAGCATTCAACAGACCAGGTGCCACCACTGAAAAGGCCCTCTTTCTTGTAGCCCCATGCCTTGTTTCATTTGGGGGGCGGTGTACCTGGTGGAGGGCATTGGATGATGATCTCAGGGTCTGGGTAGATAGATATGAGTGGAGGTGCTCCCAGGCCATTCAGAGCTTTAAAGGTTGAAACCGGCATTTTGAAATGAGGCCAGAAACAGACTGGCAGTCAGCGGCATGGTCATTGGTCCATGGGCTAAGTTTTTTTTCCTTGTGATGCTTTGAAACATAGGGAGGGATGATCCAGATAAGAAAAGGCAAAAACCAGCCATTTCGAAAGGGCACAGTGAATATATGCCAAACGTTGAGTCCACGGTGATGCCTGCAACCCCAACAACCATGAAATGACTCTGCCAAGCCCAGCAGAATTCGAAATAGACTACCTGGCCGAAGAGAAAACAACCAAGAAAGCTTAAGGAGAGGTGAGCTTTGTTTCTATGGGGACATTGACGTGGCTTTTTTTCAAGTGGAACTCTTGACATGTCCAGAGAATAACCAGCTTTTACAGGTCCCAGATGCGCCTCTGACATCATCCTGCATTGGCGATTCCTCTGATCCCTTTGCTTCACATCACAGGGAGTACATAGTCTCCAACTGCCCCAAAAATGCTGGGACCTTCACGAAAACCTTTAAGCCATCATGGTTTCTCACTTTGTTATGCAGAGTCCCGAATTCCCCTGCCTCCCACAAGCTACGTACTCATATAAGGCCAAATGTTGTCCTGCCCCCCCCAAAGTTTTCAGGGACACTATCCTATACATAAAATAAACAGGCATGCCTAGATGTTCAGCCTTAGTTACCAACACATTGAATTAAAGGATGCATTTCTGCACAAAGAGAATTTTTTTAGTTGGGCCAAATATTATAACATGGCAAATACTGACAATATTTATTTATTTATTTATCATTACATTTATGAATCGCCCATCTGGCCAGTCACCTGGCCAGATTATTATATTATCTCAATATAATAAGAGATAAGGATAAACACTTAATAACTATAGCCTTTTACCTATTATTGCAGGGAAATTTAGGGTCAGTCAGAACATAAGGAGGATCAGAAAAGGAACATATAGATCTAGCATCAGAAAGAAAGTACTACTTCGAACAGTAGAGTGAAGTTTGAAGGTCTGAGTACAGGATACAGGAGAGCAATGAAAAATACTGAGGGTTCAGCACCAGTCAAGGTTTTCAATTTTCAATTTTGAGATCCAAACCCTGAGAGGGAGGAGTCATGGTTACATGATTGTTTGTAATGAAGACTTTTCACCCATGTTGTATTTATTTATTTATAATGTTTATATTTATAATAGTGTTGTATTTGTTGTTAATGTTGTGTGTGTATATATATAGACACACACACACACACACACACACACACACACACACAGTTAGTTGTATTTATTGATTTGGGGTTTTCTTTTTCCCTCAGGCTTCCCTAAATGCAATACATAAATTCAAAGATTTCTGTGCTTAAAATACTGCAGTTTTGTGTTTCCTCTAATAACTTTTGCACCTGACCATGCCCTCCTGTTGCCTGGCCACACCCTTGGCCACACCCTCATGTTGCCTGGCCACACCCTTGGCCACACCCTCATGTTGCCTGGCCACGCACTCTTGATCACACCTTCATGTTGCTTAACCATACCTCTTACAAATTCACATGTGGTGTGTCCCTATTTTCATCCGTGAAATGTTGGAGGGTATGTGAGTACTGCAGGAAAGGCAAAAATTGAGTTATGTTGCAACCAGACAACTGATTCCCCACTTTTGGTTTTAATGATTAAACACACACACACACACACACACACACGGTTGAGTTCCGTATCAGGCATATGTAGAGCAGACCCACTGGAATCAATGGGACTTAAATTACTGACAACAAAGTTGTACCTCACTGATTTGCAGCACACCAGCCTCCAAAAATATTTTTTTAAAAAAATCAGGTGGGGGCAGGGAGCGTACGGGCACCACGATGGGACCCCACCGGCTTGGTTGGCATATACTTGAGTCAAAAAACCATACAGGACCAAAAGTGAATAAATAGGAGATGATTCCATGGGCATGGAATCGCATGCCAAGATTTTGCTTAACACAAATGGCCATCCTGACCAAGGAAATACATCGACTGCATAGGCAGCTAATGCAAATAAATAAATAAATAAATAAGAAGCTTTATAAAGGACAGGCTGATTCTGGACTGAGAGGAGATAGTGAATTGTTCAATGGTCAGACCTACTGATAAAACCATAAGTGAAGCCCCAAGTTTCGATGGAGGCATTGTCCAGTGGATAATGTAGAGCAGCCTTCCCCAACATGATGATGGCTGGGGGATTCTGGGAGTTGTAGTCCAACACATCTAGAGGGCATCATGTTGCAGAATCATAAAATAGTAGAGTTGGAAGGGGCCTATGAGGCCATCGAGTCCAACCCTCTGCTCAATGCAAGAATCCAAGTTAAAACATCCCTGACAGATGGCTGCCCATGTGCATCTTGAATGCCTCCAGTGTGGGAGAGCCCACTGCTTCCCTAGGTAGTTGGTTTCATTGTCATATTGCTCTAACAGTCAAGATGTTTTTCCTGATGTTCAGCCGGAATCTGGCTTCCTGTAACTTGAGCCCTTGATTCCGTGTCCTCCTGCACTCTGGGATGGTCGAGAAGAGATCCTGGCCCCCCTCTGTGTGACAACCTTTCAAGTACTTGAAGAGCGCTATCATATCTCCCCGCAGTCTTCTCTTCTGAAGGCTAAACATGCCCAGTTCCTTCAGTCTCCCCCCACGGGGCTTTGTTTATAGTCCCCTAATCATATTTGTTGCCCTCCTCTGAACTCTTTCCAGTTTGTCTGCATCCTTAACGTGTGGTGCCCGGAACTGGATGCAGTACTCAAGATAAGGCCTAACCAGTGCTGAGTAGAGGGGAACTAGCACTTCATGCGATTTGGAAGCTATACTTCTATTAATGCAGCCCAAAATAGCATTTGCCCTTTTTGCAGCCACATCACATTGCTGGCTCATATGATATAGTCTGATGTAGAGTGTAATGGGTAATATCCTCAGCAATGTATTACATATCCCTTTCCCAAACACAAAGGGGTTGATTGACCAACCATCCCTGCTACGCCTGCCATGAAGGTAGGCCTTTTGTTTTAAAAACTGGGAGCTGTGAAGTCTTTTCTCAGCTCTTCCAGTAAATACACTTCAGTTCTCAGGTACATGCATTTGCTTGAACATGACACATCTGGGAAAAGACCGACATTTAATAGGGTTGTGGGACGTGATGGAGGGGGATTTATGCACATAATTTGGAAAGCACAATTTGGAAAGAGACTGGATCTGATAAAGGGAGATCACCTGAATAATTTTCGCCCCAGGGACAGCCAGTGAATGTCAACATCTCGCTAAGCCATCACAGAATGCTCTCCGTGATAAAGAAGCAAAGAACTGGATTAGAGCAGTGATGGAATTGAGCTGACAGCATGCATAAAATCACACCGGGGCATATATTCCTGAAGAGGCTGTTTGCCTTCACTCCCGGAGATTGCCACATCACCTGTATGCACCTGCAGTCTGTGCACAATGCAAGCTAGCGCTTGATTGAGATACATTTGCCATTCTTTGAGTGAACATTTCTGCTCTACGTTGAGGAGTATGGCTCTATTTTCACAGGTGTCAGGCTGCTTCATGCAACACCCCAGTCAATGCCCATGGTACCCCATACAGTACGTGGGTTGACCTGCCCCATGTCCGCTCCCTACAAGGCATGGCAGGGATGGGAGTGCTAGAGATTTGTTTGTTTGTTTGTTTATTATTTGCATTTATTTATTGCCCATCTGGCCGGCAAACCGGCCACCCTGGGCGATGTACATAAGATAAAAACAGGATACAATACATTAAAACAGTATAAAATTTTAAAATCTTAGCCCAGCCCATATTACTGCCTGAACAGCCAAGTTTTTAGTGAGCGGCGGAAGCTCAGCAGAGAGGGGGCATGGCGGAGGTCACTCGGGAGAGAGTTCCGCAGTATGGGGGCTGCCACAGAAAAGGCCCTCTTCCTCGTCCCCTCCAGTCTAGCTGCTTTGGCTGAAGGGACAAGGAGAAGGCTGTCTGTGGCAGATCTTGTTGAGCGGCCTACTTGGTGTTGCTGGAGAGATGAGATCTGTACAGAGATGAGACCTGTACTGGTTTCCCATTGGATGTGACTGTCTAGTGCAGGGGCTCTCCGACCTTTGGCCCCCACATGTTGCTGGCCTACAGCTCCCGGCATACCCAGCCAAAAGCTCTCCCTCCGGCCCTTTGTTGCCTCTCCAAGCCTACAGTGGCCACGGGCAGTGCCGGCCAGGCATTTTGCTGCCTGAAGTGGGGCCGAAATGTGTCCCCTCTCCGGGCCCAATGCTTTTAAAAATGTCCGCTGCATATCCTGCTTTGATCTATTCCCCCCTTCATGGGGCCATGCATGGCAGGGCTGGCCCTGGCTAGATGGGAATAGTTCTGCTTCCCTTGAACTATGTTATCAAGTACAAGGCTCAGGTAACACAAGATGCCTGTTTGCAAAGGGATCAGGAGCTTCTCCTCGCCCAGCAGAGGCTGTGTTATGGGGCAGCCCACCAGGACTGGAGCCCCGCATCTTCCGCTTGGAGCCTCGAATATCTGGGGGGCCCTCTGCCCCACCACCCTGCTGTCCATGGGCACTTGCTGAAATAAAGGTACAGGGGCCCTGAGGATCTCTGTTGCATCTGATCCCCCTGGATTAGGTGACTCTTTGCCCACATGTGCTTCACCTCCTGCTGCCCCCCTTGAAACTTTCTGCCTGAGGTTTTTTTCCCCTGAAATTGCATGCCCTTCTCTCCCCTGTCCATAGAACCCTTTTTACAAATAGGGGTGTCCTTAGGAGACAGGGTCCTTTAAAGGCACACACACACACACACACACACACACACTTTAGAACATATGTAAATTAGCATATGCAAATTTTGCACATTCTCCTGTGAAGTGCACATTCCTCCATAAAGAGGCTCACCAGAACATCTGCTGTTCATGTGCACTGGGGCTTGGTAGTCATGACCTGATCTTCTCCTTTGCTGGTTTTGAGTATTTTAAAAGCCAGCGCGTTGTCATGTGTAGAGCAGCATTCTCCAGCCTGGTGCCCATCGGATGTTTTGGACTTCATCTGCCATCAACCCCAGCCAGTATGGCAAATGGTCAGGAACTCTGGGAAGTGGTAGTCCAAAAACATCTGGAGGGCACCAGTTTGCCTCATGCTCAGTTAGGGTGTCAGACCGGGACTGGGGAAAGCTGGGTTCCCATCTCCACCTGGCCCTGAAGCTCACAGGGTGATCTTGGGCCAGTCACCAAACTCTCAGCCTAACCTACCTCGCTGCGTTGGTGTGAGGATAACATGGAAGGGGACCACATACTCCACCTTGAACTTTTTGAAGGAAAGTTGGGGATATAAATAAATACAAATGCTACATAACTGTAATACATAAATAAACGAGCATGTTGGATTTCTATGCAGACACACCCTTTGGACTGGACAAAGGCACAGGTATTTTGAATTTAGGTACTGAAGTATTAAATTTTGTGAGCCACCCTGGGAATTTTATTGAAGGGCAGGGTGGTATAAATCCCTAAACTAATCAATCTATCCAGGAATGGATAAAAGTGTGCTAAGTTTAAGCTCTGACTTCACAGTGGTCCTCTAGGAGTGACATCTCTGCTAAAAAAAAAAGAAAAAAAAGAGAGCTCTATTTGCTCTCATTTTAACTACATGGAGTTTCAAGTTCACTTTGTTTTTCAATCAGAAATTCACCTATGCATCCCCTTTCTCTAACTGAACCCATCCTCTTTTCACAGTTTCTCACTTCCAGTGTGACACCTCTGCTGTGACCGATATCATCTTGCTCGTGGACGGCTCCTGGAGTATCGGCCGCAACAATTTTGGACTCATCCGAGAATTCCTGGCTTCTCTGGTTGGACCTTTCAACATTGCTCAGGACAAGATAAGAGTGGGTGAGGGGGCCTCTTTTTCTGCCCGTCTCCAAAGTCAGGGGACCATACAAAATTCTGCATCACTTTTCTCTATGGGGATTTGGATTTATGAATTTATAGCCCATCCAACTACAATTTCTTCTCCTTCTTCTAGAAAAAAAGAGAAATACACGGGGCCACACCATAACATGCCACTAAGTTGGAGGATTAAATATAAGATACTACTAACACTAGTCATAGGCTATTAAGAACACATATGAGTATCAAAGAAATAAAAGAAGACAAAAGCAGAAGAGACCACATCAGACTCTTTGCTTGGCAGTGCAATCCTATGCATGTCTACTCAGACATACGTGTGTATAGAGCTGCAGTCTGGTCTGGTCAGAGCAATCCTGCCACGGATGGGGGTGGGATGAAAGGCAGAGGACCCGCATTATCCAAAGCCATGCTAGGCTCACGCTGGCACGGAAGAACAGAGGGAGGAGAGACATTCTGCTTGATTTCCCCCACTTAGGGGGCTGTTCCCTCCCCTTCTGGATTCCCTCCCATTGATTCCAAATCTACACCAGGGCTTGGATAGATTGCCTGGTAGATTTGGGGGGCGGGGGCATGCTGGGGGAATGAGAGGCTATGGATCCAAGCCTCGTCTTGATCCGCCCCCGACACGCCCATGGACTTCCTCCTTTTGGCCTCCACCAGTGTCAGAGCTCTGATGTGAGTAAGGCAAGCGCTGCGGAGGTTTCTGCAGTGGCTGGGAGGGGGTGTCCGAGGTCAGGCCTCCTCCTCTGAGGACAGACCTTGCTCTCTGCCAAAACATGCTATGGCCCCTGGGATTGGGAATCCTCCCAAGGACCACAGGACTGCGGCCTAAATAGATTAAATGTGACATATAACATTTGAAATATAAATATAAGCCTATCCAACTTCAAGGCTCAGGATACCATGAAATAAAAACAAGATTTTATGGGAAACGAACCTTTCATGTTGGCAAACAGCCATTGCGTAGGTACCAGTATAAAATTTCCAAAACATCTTTCACACAGTTGTGATATTCTAAGGGTGCAATCCTATGTATGTTTAGACAGAAGAAAGTCCTACAGTTCCTAGCATGCCCCAGCCAGCATGGCTGGCTAGGGCATGCTAGGAATTTTAGGGCTTTTTTTTCTGTCTAAATACACATAGGATTGCACCCCAAGTTAGTCACCTTCAGTTATTCAAAACCCTACAATTGATTGATGAGAGTTTCTCAAATTGCGTGTTAGCCCTAGAAATAACACACGGGGATGTTGTGAGGACACACAGATAATTAACAGAGATCTCTCAACATTCTCATCAAATGACAAGTCCCAGAATTCTATGAGTGAAGACATTTGCCCATATGGCTGCCTTAGGATCCTCCAAAGAGACACACTTTAATTGATACAACACTTTAAACAACAACGCTGTGTGTGACGGGTCAGTCTTGCTCCAATTTTGCAGATTTTTAAAGCAAGAGCTTGGCTTCAGCAAGATCGGCCCGCAGTTGTGAATGCTCATCTTTCAGGACGGTATGCTGCTATTCTGTCCACTGGACCCCGGTGGCGTTCTATCGACTTCCTCCCTGTCTGATCACTTCCTGTTGGCTTCTCTTATTTTCTTCCAGGCTTGTCCCAGTATAGTAGTGACCCACGCACAGAATGGGACTTGAATACCTACTCCACGCGGAATGAGGTGTTAGAGGCCCTTAGGAGCTTGCGGTACAAGGGAGGCAACACTTTTACAGGTAAAGGTCCCTCCCTCTCCCTCTCTCTGGGTTAGGAGTGTGGGCTTCTTGCTTGGACTCTGCTTTGGAAGCATGTCCAGAGGTATGTGTCAAGCAATAGTCAGGGACAATCACCCAAAACACAGGTTTTGCCTGGCTGTTCTCCCAGCAAATGGGTCTTTTTTTTACCTAAGCCCTTGTACAAACTCAACCTTGAAATGTGTTGCTGGTGGACATGCTGCCCTTTGATTAAAAAACAACAACAGAGAGTCCTGTGAAACCTTGAAGGCTAACAACTTTAATTATGGCATAGGCTTTCGTGGACAAAAGCTTATGCCATACTAATTTTCTTTGTCTTTGTCTTTCTTTGTTAAGGTTCCACAAGACTCTGTTTTTGCTGCAACAGACTAAAAACACAGCATAACCCAATGAGACTGAGTTATAGGTAGATCCAAGATTCCATCTCCCCATTTTCCCTACCTGATTCTGGAATTTTGGGGGATAAAGGTGGATGCTGAAGGGAGGGAGAATAAATGGGAATGAACGTCCGAGCAAGTTACTTTCCTAGGAATGCCCTTTATTAGTAGTATAATTATTAAATATGTATTGATTGCTTTTCTAAAAGCCACACACAAGACAAATGATCAAGACTTTCCCTGACCTTTACAGCCCACAGTGCATTACAATCCCTATAAAGATTTTCATATTTAAGGCATTCTTCATTGTCTAAAAGTGCCTTTTGCAAGTATTATGGTAGCTTCACACATTACAGAAAGTGTTAAGAGGTGAAGTCCTCTTGTGCACCCAAATGTTCAGCTTTTGGTGTGTGACATGCAAAGGGAGAAATCAGGCATTGCCCTGCAGGTCACACATCTATTCCTTGCTCCTCTCCTCTCTGCTTTTCATGTGACCGTGTGCCCTGGGGGTGCCTTCTGCCTTTCATTCTTTCTCTTTCAAAGGGCTCGCGCTGACCCATGTCTTAGAACAGAATCTGAAAGCTGAAGCTGGTGCTAGATCCGAGGCTGCCAAACTGATCATCCTCTTGACGGATGGCAAATCTCAGGACAATGCCGGCCCATCGGCAGAGACCTTGAAGAATACAGGAATCGAGATATTTGCTGTTGGTGAGTTCACATCTTCACCTCCACAGGTTTCTGTTTTTTTAAATATGAATGAGTATTTTAATGGGGTGGGGAACATCATGAATATATCAGTCCTTAAATTCTTCCAGAGTGCTTTGCAGTTTTAGTATCCGTTCGAAAGGGCTCCTCTGTTGTTATCTCATACAGACAACCACTTAGTCTCCAACTGAAGTCTGTAATGGTAATGGTTTGGCATTGCCAGTACGTTGTTAGCCACCTAGGGTCTTTGACATCCATCTATGCATCCCCCAAAACAGCGCACTAACACAGCACCGTCTAGCCTCTATAACTTCATTCAAAGCGCATTAGAGTTATTTGAACAACACTAGAGTGTACTGTATGCCTTGTATGGCTAATTCAGTAGATGGAATAATCTGCTGAGTTACTTAACTCTACTGTAACAACCTGAGCAGTTCACCAGATATGGCTGGGATAAAACAAACTTAATGTTGGAAAATTGAGAAACTGAGTAGAATCAAACTTGACAGATTCATCCATCCCTAAACAGACAGGCCCTTTTCCAGGATATTCCATTCTGTTCCCACTCCCTTGGTTTCTCATCCCCGCCCCAACAGACAGTCAGCATTCCATGCCCACTGTGTATGCTCTGTCTTCATTAAGCTATTTTTTTGGGTGGGTGAGCGGGTTTGCCCCATTGGTTTTGTTTTTCTTAAGATGTTTTTTGTACTTCTGCAAACTCCAGGGTTCCCTTGAGCATGGCTAGCTGTGGAATGCTGGGAGTTTTAGGACTTTTCTTCTGTCTGAACATGCATAGGATTGCACCCTTAGTATATTTTTTTGTTTTTGTTGTACCTTTGTATTTTATTTTAATTGTTGTTTTAATTAATTTTGTACACCACCCTGGATTTTGGTATATTATATTTGGTAATAGAAATATTTTGATGATGATGATGATGATGATGATGATGATGATGATGATGATGATGATGGCCTAGAAATATTATTCAGTTTCCCAGCAGATCAAGTTTCAGTTCCCTCAATCTAGCTCTCCACTTTTGTCCTATTTCTGCATCAGTTTGCAAATGTCCCCCTTAAAATGTCAACAGGAAAATTATTATGTATTTTTGTGTGCATTTCTCAAAATGTACATACTTTTATACACACTTTCCCAAATATATGCATGTTTCCCAAGCTATTTTCTTTATATACAGTAATGCATTTTCTGTGCTCTTTCCTGCAATATATACATTTTTGTGCGCACCTTTGCCTATTTTTGTGTGGATATCACATTTTTTGTGTGGATATCACAGTATAACCATGTTCTTCTGGTTCATGTGCGGGTTCAGGAAGTATGAATTTGGTAGGTATGCATTAAAATGCAAACCCAACACATTTATCACCCTGAGCAAGAGCATTCCGCACTTGATATATTCTAACCCTTAAAACAGCCATAGCCCTGTAGGACACGTGAGTATTATTATCCCCCCATTGCAGATATGGGGTGGGGAGAAGGAGAAAGCTCAGGAAAAGTGGCTTACCTGGTGAGTTCGTGGCAGAGAAAATATCCCAAACAAGAACATCTGAATTCATACCTCAGTCTCCTAGCCACCGTGATACATCAGCTGTCATGTGATTTGACTGTCATGTGCACCCTTATTTTATATCTATGTCTCAGATCCCCATATTCATTTTTTAGGGGTGAAAAATGCAGATGAAGCAGAGTTGCGCCAGGTGGCCTCAGAACCTTTGGAAATGACTGTTTACAACGTGCTGGATTTCCCTCTGCTTAGTTCTCTGGTCAGCCGGCTTACTCGGGTCTTATGTGCCTGGATCAAGGAGAAGAACAAAGACAAGAATAGAGGTGGAAGTGAACTAGATTTCATAGATCATAGAGTTGGAAGGAGCCTACAATGCCATCAAGTCCAACCCCCTGCTCAATGCAGGAAACTGGAGGAGGGGTCTCCCATCCAAGTAATAACCAGGCCTGACCCTGCTTAGCTTTCCACGCTCAGACAAGCTGAGCCAGCGTAAGCCACAGGCCTCCACATCCTTGTTTTGCTTCACGTCCACCAAGACAGTTCACAAGAACATAAGAATAGCAATGCTGGATCAGACCAAGGGTCTAGCTAGTCCAGCATTCTAAAATAAATAAATAAATAAATAAATAAATTCTGTTCACACAGTGGCCAACCAGTTGCCCACAGGAAACCTACAAGCAGGACATGAGTCCAACAGCACCCTCCCACATATGTTCCCCAACAACTGGTGTACATAGTCATACTGCCTCTGATACTGGAGCATATAGCCAATCAGGGCTAGTAGCCTTCTCCTCCAGGAATTTGTCCAATCCCCTTTTAAAGCCCTCCAAATTTGTGGCCATCACCCCCATCTTGTAGAAGCAAATTCCATTATTTAACTATGCACTGTGTGAAGGACTTCCTTTATCTGTCTTGAATCTTCCACCAATCAGCTTCATGGGATGGTTCTAGTATTATGGGAGATTCTTGCCTCCAGAATTACGGTACTCACCTTGCATAACCCTCCTCACCAAACTTGAGTCTGAACCAACAAGGACAACAATTGGAACTGAAATGAACATGAAGGCTTAAATTTAGCTTATACATTTGATGTCATATTTTTGTTATTACTCAAAACTCCGTATATAAATTCATAGATTTTAATTTTGAATGAGGCGTGAAGATTTTAGGGTGGATATCTGACTTTGTTGGCAAGGTCACTTCTCAGGGAGAGAACTTAGTTTTGCCAGAAAAAGCTAACAACGTGTGTGATGGCTTGTGTAATGGTTTGCACATGTAGAATCAAAGTATTGGATCTGACACTTGGGTGAGGATGAAAACAGAGTTTCTGCAAGTGGTAGAAGCTTTGCACTGGTGGAATAACACTGTTGGATACAACCCTGCATATTGTCCTCCTTCCCATTTTAGTTTCAGATCAGTCCTCTGGGGTAGATTAGATTGAGAGCTACTGTTTGGCCTACAGCCTCATCTAGAGAGCTTCATTCCCATGTGGGAACTTGAACCCAGTGTCCTCCAGTCCAAAAATGAAATTGTAACCATTGTCCAAACTTGTAGGTGATCCAGTAAAAGCCGTCCCAGTGAATACGGGTGCCCATCTGAGCCCAACCAATCTTGTCTTAAAGGAGGTGACTTCCAGAAGTATGCGCCTCACCTGGAACCCTCCTGTGATAACACCCAAAAAATACAGGGTAGTCTATTACCCCTCTAGGGGTGGGATTCCCAAAGAGGTAAGTGATCCTATCTTTTTTTTTAAAAAAAATATTTTTATTAGATTTTAAAATGTGAAATACACCAAAACAAACAAACTCCATAGAAAGAAAAAAAAAATGAAGGAAAGGAAAGGGAAAAAATAGAATTTTCTTACAGTGATTTAAATGGATCCATTACTGTAAATATGTATGAAATATATATCCATAAGTTTCAAAAAGTATATAGTAATACAATTATAAATAAAAATAGTTATGCATAAACATCAGAAAAAGCAGACCAAATATCCATGTGTCCATCCGCAGGTGGCATCTAAATACCACCCGCTCAAATGTTATTTGGTCCTCAATTCATTGTGGTATAGGAGGTGAGCGTTTATCTTTCCAGTGTTGTAGAATCAGTCTTTTGGCTGTCAAGAGGGCGTGGAAAATCCACATGCATTGTCCCTGTGATAAATTCCATACAGCAGGTATATAATTTAAAAGAACGTGTGCATCCATAAATATTAAGGAGCTTTCTAATACTAGATTTATCCGTTCAATAGCCTCAACCCAAAAAGAAGCAACCACTGGGCATTGCCAAAACATATGTGTAAATGAAGCATTCACAGTATTACTCCTCCAACAGTTAGCTGATTTAGACAAACCTTTATTAAAAAAGACACTGTGGTGTCCAATAAACATGAACCAAAAGTTTTTGCTGAATAAGACATAACCTAAGGTCCATAGACCCTGATCCTATCTTTGACAGCTTGAGCTTAGCTGGATCAGCCAGATTGACACTAGTGATCCAAGCCAGAGAAGAACTCGTGGGTCTGTAATGCCTGCCTCCTGACTGGTTTGGAAAGTTTGTTTTCCAAACCAGAAAGTTACCAACTTTCCCAATATTACCAGCACAAAGCAGATACCACAAGAGCTGTGAATCGCTGTAGCAGTGATTTGCCCTGGTCCACCTTCAAGGAACCCTTTCCAGGTTGACTTGGTCTTGCTAAGGAATTGCTGTATGTTTGCTGTAGAACTACCACATTGCGGAAGATTCTGGGAGATGCTCTAGGGCAGTTTTGGCCAACCTGGTGCCCTCCAGAGATGTTCGACTACAGCTCCCATGATCACCCCAAACCAGCATAGGATGATGTGAATACTTAGCTTAGTAGACTGGGTTTTTGTTTTCTTTGTATTTTATTTTAATTGTTGGTTTAATGAATTATGCACACCACCCTATATATCTCACCATAGTGGGGAAGACTGTGACCAGGTGATCCGTTTGTGTGCTCAGCCTGATGTCCAGGTGCTGCTCACTGCTGATGGGCCACTTCAAGGCCAGCTCCGGCTCTCCCTTCCTGTGCTTCTTCTTTATTTTTCAGCCTGACCAGACAGCCCTTCAAATAGAGCAAGGATGGGCAGCTTGTGGCCCTCCAGATGTTTTGGCCTACAACTCCCATAATCTCTAGCCAGAATAGCCAGTGGTGAGGGATGATTGACATCTTAGGCCGAAACATCTGGAGGGCTACATGTTGTCCACCCCTGAAACAAAGGATCCCTTCAAAGAGAGGGATGTCCTCTGACTGCCCTTCAAAGAGAGGATTGTCCTCTGTAAAGTAGGACATGGGCCCACCCTGCTCAGACCAGGACTTAATACAATAGCATCCATCCTCATTGCAACCCCCCCCTATATATTTCCAGGTGGTTTTAGATGGGACGGCCTCCACAGCACAGCTCCTCAACTTGACGTCCCATACAGAATATCTGGTTTCCGTGTTCCCTATTTATGAGAACGCGGTTGGAGATGGACTCAGAGGCATCACTTCAACGTGTAAGTCAAGAACCAACTGAGCATCAGCATTTGGTGTAATCATGTCCAAGTACGAGACTTATAGCAGCACCGCTTATATCAGCCATAAGGTATTGCTCTAGGATCGTGGCCTAGGGGGTCTTTTTTGAACTGGGCTTCCATTGTGCCTCTTGGTTTTCACACAATGGTGTGTTTATATGGCAAGGGTGGGCAATTTGTGGTCCTCCAGATGTTTTGGCCTACAACTCCCATCAGCCCTTGCCAGCATAGCCAATGGGTGAGGGGAATTGTAGGCCAAAACATCTGGAGAGCCACACGTTGCTCACCCCTGTGATATGGTAAGCAGGGCACTGCTTGTGATGAGGTACAAAACTCTGGAAGGCAGGAAGACTACAATGGTAATAGTGGTAAATGGGAGAGATGTTACTAGGTTCTGCCTGGTACAGAGCTTTTAAGAATACAGACCTGGGAAGGCCACTGGCTCATTAAGAACCCTTTCTGACCACATTGTACTCCTCATTTCTATACCAGTGTAGAAAAAATATATATATCACAGAATGTGGAACTGTGTGTAGCAGAAGTCTGCTCCCTGAGGATCTTGGCTTTCACTCAAAGACAAAGCAATTTTCTAGCCCTTATTAGCTACCAAGATAGGCTCAAAAACTTCATTTATTTACAATATTTCTACCCCTCCTGACAGACCCTCGAGGCAGCTCACACGCACAAAAATTAAACCATCTGCAATAACATTCCACAAAACCACAACTAAAACTACAGCAGAGACAACTTTCATTTATCAAAGGCCCAGGAAAACAAAACTGTATTATTATTATTATTATTATTATTATTATTATTATTATTATTGCTTGGTAAAGGTCAAAAAGAGGGGATGCTAAATGAACATTTCTGCGGAGGGTGTTCCACAATCAGGGTGTCACCACAGAGTAAGCCCTGCCCCTGGTCACCACCTGCCTAACTTCCAAAGGCTGCAGTTACCTGGAGGCTGGCTCTGATGACAATATTAGGGTGCAATCCTATGATGATGGCTCTCAGCCCCCAAACTCAGAGGCTTACAGTCACCCAACCCAATGCAGATCAGGAGGAGCAGCAGAGATGACCTCCACCTCCCACCCTGCATTTCCTGCTAGACAGGCATTTTTGCCGGACTAGCTGGAGCGTCTTGAAAGCGGAGGGAGGAAGACTGGATAGGCGTCAGGATAGCTCATATCCTGACCTCTCCAGCCTCCCCACCCCCAAAACACCCTCTTCTCCCCCTCTCCGAAGTTGTTGTGACCTCAGAGAGCGGCCAGTGCAGTTTTTTCCATGCCGGCTGCTAGGGGGCGGGGGAGAGGGGTTGGAGCTCCAATTCCCAGCTCTGGGGCCAGAGCTCTGTCTCCGACCTCGGATCTGGGAATTGGAACTATCCTATGGCCCCTCAGATGCTGTCTAGGGGGCATAGGATTGCTCCCTCCACGAACAAGTAGCCTAAAGGTATTCCTTTAGGTACCCTCGCTCCAGGCTGTTTGGGCCTTTATAGGTCCAAACCACTGAATTGCACTCAGAAATGAACCAAAAGCAAGTGAAGATCTTTTAATACCGGTGAGATAGTTGTATTGTGGCGAATCTGGTGAACAGCCTGGCTGCTGCATTAAGATGATGCACGATGGAAGCTCAGGACCAGTGAGGTGACTGGACAAGACTTAATGGCAGCGAAGGGGTGGAGCTCTAGGGCCACGTGGAGATCCTTTCCCTGCTCATGGTATGCAAAAACAGAACAATTTGTGCTAGAGCAGTGTTCTCCAACCTTGGGTCCCCAGATGTTTTTGGCCTACAACTCCCAGCATGCCCCAGCCAGCGTACGCTGGCTGGGGCATGCTGGGAGTTGTAGGCCAAAAACATCTGGGGACCCAAGGTTGGAGAAAACTGTGCTAGAGGAATGAATCTATGATTTAAATGACTGTGACCGGGTTCAGACGACACAATAACCCACACTCAAGGATTGTGTATGGCTTGAGCGTGGGTTGTTGTTGAACAGTGGGTTGTCGTTGAAATGTGGGTTATCGTGTTGTCTGAACCCGGCTGCACTAACAAGCCATGGTTTGTTAACCACGAACAACCCAAGAAGCGAACCCATGGTTTGTTGTTGGGTTGTGAACTGTGGGTTGTTCACCATGGTTTGTTATCTTGGCTGGGTTCAGACAACACGATAACCCATGTTATCAACCCATGGTTCAATGACAAGCCACACTTAACCGATACTCAACCCAGTCAGTGTGGATCTGCTCAGTTTGCATAATTTATACAAGTCACAGAACCCATTTTTTCAGTGTGCAGAATTTTTTTTAGTGCAAAATAGACATGGAAGTGTCTATTGCACGTGCACACACACACACACACACACACACGTGCAGCTTTTCTGGTGTATCAAGCATGAGAAAACTGCATCTCTTTGAATGTTTCCCTTTAATGTTTTGTCTCTCTGTAGTGCCTCTCTCTGCACCCCGGTCCCTCAGAGCTTCTGAGATCAGCCACAACAGTATAAGACTGAGCTGGGAACCAGCAGATGGTGCTACTCAGTATCTTGTTCTTTGTTCCTCAGCACCAAATGGAGCAGAAGATGATACTAAAGAGGTAAAAAGGATATTGGTTCAGCAGTATTCACAACTGTCCTTTTTGGCTGTTCTTAAATTGCTCAAAGATAAGCCGTATATATGTTGTAACAAGTAGAAGGTGATTTTGATGTAGGGGGTGATTTTAAAGAGGTGGTACAGTCCCATGGGTGGGCTGTACCACATGAACTTCTGCATGTTTCTTCGGTCTCTTCCTTTGGCTGCTAGCATGGGGGATAATTTTTTTAAAAAGTAATAAGTCTGAACAAACAAGGTGAGAAATGGGACTAAGACAGGAATTGAAGTTCCATATCATGGGATTGTGGTTAGGGGCAGATGAATATGTCAATTTCAGTTTCTCATTATTCCAATCTTAAATTCAGTTCATCCTGCTGTGGTTTTTTTTTTTTTAAAGTTTGCATTAAAAAGTGTATGTTCATTTTCCAAATGAACACATTTTTGTACACACGTTTGCCTAATGTACACTTTGCTGAAAATAATTTCCTCTAATATAACCCTTTTTAAATCATTATTTTCACTAATATCTGCATTTTTGTTCACACTTTTCCTCATAAACACATTTTAGACACATTATTTAATTGGAGAACTCCATTACAAAAAATGGAAGAGAGAGAATTTAGAAGCATAACTGCATTTCGATTCACGTATAGGTTCGACAGTGCAAAATTGAATTAAAATATGAACTGAACTCATTTCTCCCCATTCCGTAATTGTAGGGAAATTGCTTCTTCAGATGGCTAGTCACTGCATAGGTCAAAGAGCTGTGGCAATAAAACTAGAGAAGTTACTCCCTTGGCTGTTGAGCAAAATATGCAAGTGATTTGCTGAATAAATTATGATGTGGAGAAAATATTCTGAGATGTGAGTCATGCAGGAACGGCAACGTGACCAATAACCACTTTCTATAAGAAAAAGAGTAGAAGTTGGCATTTCTCACACTGGTTCACACATGAAGTGCAACACTTGATTTCTCATCAGTTAATTACTCAGTACTTGATGAGAACTTACTTCCCAGTGTGTGAACTTAGTTCTTTGAGAAGTGCTTGCATTTGAGGTGATCCAAAGCTGTGTCTGTTTTGTTTGATCTGTGATAGCTCATTCACACATACAAATCACTGCTTGAGGCTGAACGAGCATGTGTGAACTGGGCCTCAGAAATGTCTTGTGTCCTCCTCCCCCCCCCCCCCCGCCACAAAAAAATAACAGCAACTGGTAACCGCATCAGCCTCTCTCGATAACAGGCATTTCAGGCAGCAACCGGCAATTGACTGCAATACAGTACATGTCATCACAGAATCTCTCCAGAGAGGAGATTGGAGAACCAGCAGCACAGAGTATGTACCAGGAAAGGTGGGGTCCTGGACTTCTAGCAGGAGGAGTTTAGCAAATAACAAAAACAAAAAAAACAAGCAAATAAAAAACACACACCCAAAGTTTTGGGAATCCACTGGCACATACGGTAAATCATATTCAGCAATCCATGTAGTTCTGCTCACTCAGCAGAAGATGGCAGCAGACTAGCTGTAATGAATAAAGAGTATGAACTAGAAGAAATAAAGCTTTCCTTCAAATTCTGGTCTCCAGACCAAGATGTACGTACAGGTAGATGGGGACCCTTCATCCCTCAGATTTATTAATGCTGCCAAAACACACACACACACACACACACACACACACACACACAGTCCCTGTCCTCTTCTCCTGTTTGTTCTTTATAGTATGAAACATTTTGCATCACAAAGACCACCACCACCAAAAAAGGGAGTCATCATCATCATCATCATCATCATCATCATCATCATCATCATCAGGTGATCACTCCTGACTGAGTAAGATTGTCTTCCAGGATAAAAGGAGGAAATTCTAAAGAAGATTGTGTAGACTCTAGTGATGGGTCCGTAAGTGACTGTGGAGGCCAATTCTAGATCCACACAGCTTCCCACAGTGAGGACACAGGTTACCAGATGGAAGATGGTCCTGTAAAGGATTTGTTTGACATGCTTTTCGCTTAGCACGTTTCTCCCTTTCATCTTGCACTCGGGCTTCTTCAAAGTCCATGGAACCTTTGTGAAAGGCCAACCTCCATTTAGATCGTTCATGTGCCAGAGCTTCCCAGTTTTCGATGTTTATATTGCATTTTTTTATATTAGCCTTATGAACATCTTTAAACCTCTTATATTGACCACCGATATTCCGCTTTCCATCCTTGAGTTGGGAATAAAATAACTGCTTTGGGAGACGGCAGTCAGGCATTCGAACAACATGACCGGTCCACTGAAGTTGGCGTTGAAGGATCATTTTTTCAATGCTAGTAGTCTTTGCTTCTTCCAGTACACTGACATTTGTTCGCCTATCTTCCCAAGTAATTCGCAGGATTTTCCGGAGGCAACGTTGATGAAATCTTTCAAGGAGTTGGAGGTGACGTTTATAGATAGTCCATGTTTCGCAGGCATACAATAAAGTTGGTAATACAATGGCTTCATAAACCAGTGTTTTGGTCTTCTTACAAATATCCCGATCCTCGAACACTCTATGTTTCATTCGAGAAAACGCGGCACTTGCGGAGCTCAAATGATGCTGGATTTCACTGTCGATGTGTTAGCTGTAACAGAAAGATAGCTGCCAAGATAGAGAAAATGATCGACATTTTCCAGTATTGTCCCATCAAGCTGGATAGATGGCATCACCAAAGGGTTAGCTTTTACTTGCTGATGAAGCACTTTGGTTTTTTTGATGTTAAGTGAGAGACCAAGTTTTTCGTAAGCTTCTGCAAATGCATTTAGGATAGTTTGGAGATCATCCTCTGAATGTGCGGAGACCACATTATCATCAGCATACTGAAGTTCCACAACGGAGGTTGTAATTACCTTACTTTTTGCTTTCAGCCTGCTGAGATTAAAAAGCTCTCCATCAGTTCGATATATAATTCCCACACCAGTGGGAAGTTTCCCCTCGACAAGATGTAAAATCATGGCGATGAAAATAGCAAATAATGTCGGGGCGATAACACATCCCTGTTTAACACCTGATCCCACTTTAAATGGAGCACCATGAGAGCCGTTGTTGTCCAAAACCATTGCCGTCATGTTGTCATGGAGAAGTCGCAAGATATTCACAAATTTATTGGGGCATCCAATTTTCATAAGGATAGTGTATGGCAGCTGTTGTCCCTTTCTTGGATCTTTGTTCTTCAGTGGGTTCTCTATTGGGGCCTTGTTAGTGTGAAGCAGAGAACTTTGCCAGCTCGAAGGAACACTCATGGAAGAGGTTGTCTGTATGCTGCACTTGTCCCGGGAGTTTTAAAAGTCCCCCCCCTTGCCATCTGAACAGCAAATGCAGATGAATATATGGTTGATCCTTGTTAATTCCTGAGATATTTCCAAGTGGTGGTGGGGAGGTGTCGTGAAGCTCTTTGTGGGACCTAGAATCAATCTACACTTTCAGAAAACAACAACAACACATGGGTGAGCCCTGTTAGGATTGTACTATTTCAGAACACAGGGGTGTGGATTGCATGATTAAACGCTCCCACATTTCAAGAAAGAATATTTTGCTCTAACCTGTTAGCTTTCCGCAGTTGGGATGTTTCTTTTATGTTGAGAAGTATTCGAATGTAAGTTCCTCTACTAATAATGTGAAGCGATGCAGCCCTCAGAGGGGCTGTACCATGGGATATTTCTGAATGAGTAATTCGGCCTTTAGATGTGGGTAACGTATAGCTGTCTCCAATGCGACAATGACTACTAATAGTAAACAACATTGCCCTGGCATGTGGTCTTTGTGACAAATTATGGCAAGTAGAATGGGCATCAAAAGTAGGCAAGAAAACGTAGCCAGGAGGTAACATGCGAGGGGCATTTGTGGAGTCTGATTTCATTTCCAATCTTTTGTTAGCAAACCGTGCGAATATGCACGGGCTAAGCCAAGAGTGCAGAATCTCTTTCAGCCCGAGGGCCGCATTTCATTTTGGAGAAGCTCTTGGGGGCTGCATTCCAGTGTGGGCGGGGGCTGAAGGCAAAAGGGGCAGGGTGACAAATACCCAAATGCCAGCATATTTTAACTTAAAGCTCTTCCTGCCAGTCACTAAGCTGTAGCAGAGGCATGTCAACCTTTTAGAATCAGGGTGGGGTACACAAAGGCCAAGAAACCACCAAACAATTGGTCACAGGTGAAAAGGGGAGTGGGCAGGGTAAAGGGACATGGCCTTCTGGGGAACCATGGAGAGCCATATTAGAAGCCCAAGAGGGCCGGATTTGGCCTCAGGCCTGAGGTCGTGCACCCCTGGGCTAAGCCATGCTGGTTCTTTCTTCACCACGGGATGCCTCCATACAGCCTTTTGCTCCTTTCCCTTGGCATGATGTGTGTTGGTAGTTAGCCATGCAAATAGGTCTGAGATGAGGGTGGGGGTGAGATAATGGCTGCGGATGTTACAAAGGTACTGATGGCTTTCTAAAGCAAAGTTAGGGCGCAGTTCAATGGGGATGACCGTAAGCCTCTGAACGTGGAGGATTACGGGCATCCTATGCAGGGCGGGAGGAGTGCGGAGGCCTCCCCGTCCCTCCTACCCTGCAAATCAGCTAGACGGCCCATTTCAGCCTTCTAGCTGCAGTGCTTCAGACAGGGAGGGAAGGAGGCTGGAGTGCCACCAGGATACAGGCAGTCCCCGGGTTACGAATGTCCGATTTACGGACAACTCGTACTTACTAATGGACCGCCTTTAATAGGGATGGGTGCCCAGCCCGGCACCCGACTCGCGGGGTGCTCGGTGAGCACTCCCACCATACGAGCTGAGCTGAGCTGAGCCCCCGGCGAGCGCCAGCTGAGGCAGTTGCCGGATTTCCAGGTTCCCCGGCTCTACGTCGTCTACACAGAGGATAGCGTAGTACATGTAAAAACGGTCGCAATTTGCGTAAATGCCGTTGTTAATGTATACTACGCTATACTGTTCTGACTTGCATACAAATTCAACTTAAAGTCAGACTTAATAACGGATCTCGTTCGTAACCCGGGGACTGCCTGTACGTCTCCTCCCCGCCCCGCCCCCCAGAATGCCCTCTTTACCCCTTCTCCGAGGTTGGTCTTATGACCTTGGAGAAGCAGCTGGCCTGGTTCTTTCCGCACCGGCTGCAAGGAGGGGGAGCGGGAACCGAGCATGGATCTCCCTCTCCAAAGTCGGGGCTCTTTTCTGACCTCGGATCTGGGAATCCAAAGAATTCTATGGCCCTCTAGACGCTGTCTAGGGGCCATAGCCCCGCTCTGTTAAGCAGTAATATTCTACTGTGCTAGCAGTAATATTTCACTATATTGGGATAGCGCAGGAGCTGGGAGCCTTTTTTCTGATTAGGGCCACGTTTTCTCAGGTGGACACTCAGACTCCCAGATGTGGGGGACATTGTTATTAAAGACAACATGTTGCACATTTGTTTCAGTCCTAATTAAGTTTGGCATTGGTTGTCTTTTCTGGAGTTTCTCCTCTCTCTTTGGACTTCTAGCTTAATTTCTTCTTTTCAGGTGAAAGTAGAGCAGCCTGGGGCTCTGCTTGGGGGTTTGTCCCCCAGCACCGAATACTCACTAGCAGTGTATGCAATGTACGGAGAAGATGCCAGCGATCCGGCGAGTGTCCAGGAAACCACTTGTAAGTTATATTATACTCACTTTTTTCCCAAGCACAGGGCTGCGGTGTGTGTGATCTAAATGGCTTTGATAGGGTCCCCTAAAGCTGGAGAGCAGTTCAGGATCTGGCCCATCAGGGTAGCGACTAGTCAGAGCCCAATAGTTCATATATGGCTGCATAACAAACCAGATCACTCAGGAGAACATCCTTAAACTCAGGGCCGGATTAAGATAGGGGCTGTGGGAGCGGCCGCTCCAGGCCATTAACAGACAATCGGCCCGCAATTATAGGGACACGCGGCGATTTTTCCCCCTTCAGAGTTAGCTCTGATCGTTATCATTCAGCATAATTAATGATTTTTTCAAGATTAGAAAGGTGTTCTAAGCACATCTGCATTACAGGCTTTAGGCAAGACCTAGCAAGAACTGTTGTTCTCAAATTAGCATTTCAGTATCTTTGCATTTCAATCACTGTTACTACATTTCTTTGTGAGAACGTCTAGCACATGGGGGGCTTGCTAGGGTCTGTAATATTCAGATTTAGAAGGGACCTCTCTCTCCAGCCTCGAGCAAAACAGCCTCGAGCAAAAGATCTTTCTGATTCGCAGCTCAATTGTTCAAATGCTAGTTTAACAACAACAACAACAAAAAAAAGCAACAAGAACAACACAATTATTCTTGGTCAAGCAAAGCTTCCTGGCTTTTTTTTGTGGCTGCTTTTTTTTTTTTTAAATAAATAATTTGGGGGAAATTCTGCAAGTTCCCCTTCTCCTTCTCCTTCTTTTCTGTAAAAGGGCTTTCCCTCTTTTGTGAGCCAAACTGAACGTAAGGGCTGTGTGTTTGTGGGTGTGGGTGTCTGCCTTTTGGGGGTGTTGATCCTCCTGCCGCCTGCAAAATGTCACCTGCTTGGCTAATACTGTGTGTGTGTGTGTGTGTGTGTGTGTGTGTGCACGTGCGCTTTCATGGGGAATTGTGTGGCATTTTAAGTTTTATTTTGAAAAACCCCAGAGAACAGAGTTCACCAAATATCCCTCTTGGATATTTTGGACTACAGTTCTCATTTGCCTCAGGCAGCATGGCCAGTGCCTGGGGAAGATGGTTTATGTTTATTTAAAAATGGTTGTTGTGAATGTTCTATTTATGTGAATGTGTCTGCCTTTTGGAGGTGTTGATCCTCCTGCCGCCTGCAAAATGTCACCTGCTTGGCTAATACTCTGTGTGTGTGTGTGTGTGTGTGTGTGTGTGTGTGTGTGTGCACGTGCGCTTTCATGGGGAATTGTGTGGCATTTTAAGTTTTATTTTGAAAAACCCCAGAGAACAGAGTTCTGTGTGTGTGTGTGTGTGTGTGTGTGTGCACGTGTGTGTGTGTGTGCTTGGCTAATACTGTGTGTGTGTGTGTGTGTGTGTGTGCACGTGCGCTTTCATGGGGAATTGTGTGGCATTTTAAGTTTTATTTTGAAAACCCCCAGAGAACAGAGTTCACCAAATATCCCTCTTGGATATTTTGGACTACAGTTCTCATTTGCCTCAGGCAGCATGGCCAGTGGCTGGGGAAGATGGGAGCTGGGGCCCCAAACATTTGGAAGGGCCCCGGTTGGGGAAGACTGCCCTAGAGGTTAAAAAACGTGGAGGTACTTATCATCAACGATATGTGATGAACGGTTTTATTGAGTTAACAAGCTTATTGTTTACAAAAAAAGAAATATTTTCAATATGTTTCTGTTTTGGCACTTTAATGGTAATTAAAATATTTAATTTGTTTTAATATAAAATTGCGTCTTCATTTTATTTATTTCCATAAAAAGGCCCACCAAAATCCTCAGCACCAGGCCCATAATGCTCTTAATCCGGCCCTGCTTAAACTGTCTTGGAAGTAGTTATGGCTTTCCCTGGAGGAATTCTGGGAAGTTTAGATGCTTTTTCAGGCTTCTGTGGATCATCTAGGAGAGGTCCCTCGCCTCTTTGCTGAACCACAGTTCCCAGGTCTTATTGGGAGTGACTCCATGAAAGTTCTACTGGCTTCAGACTCTAGCATAGACATCCTGTACGTCATAATAATAATTATGCACAAATTCACGGAGGAGGAGGCTATCCATGGCTACAAGTCCTGTTTGGCTATAGGCTACCTCTAGTATCAGAGGCACTATGCCTATGTGCACCAGTTGCTGGGGAACATGGGTGGGAGGCTGTTGTTGCACTCATGTCCTGCTTGTGGGATCCCATGGGCAGCTGGTTCGCCACTGTGTGAACAGAATGCTGGACTAGATGGACCCTTGGCCTGATCCAGCAGGGCTCTTCTTATGTTCTTATGTTGATGGGCAACTTCAAGGCCCCTGTTCTCCTTTCTTAGGGTTCTTTATCTTCAAGGTTGGTTTGGACTGGATAGCCCTTCCAGCAGAGGATGCCTCCAAATAGAGGACTGTCCTCTGTAAAGGAGGAGACATGGCCACCCTAAGAACTCCTCCTCTTCTGGGTGGCGCCCTCAACATTATTGTCCCCTAATTCCCCTGCTGGATATGCAAAGGCTGGGGATTCACTAGCAGAAGCAGAGCAGAAGCCCTCTGAAAACTCATCCCCCACTGTTGCAGAGAACTGCAACATCCAAGCTAAGAAGGGTTGATCTTTATCACCATAAATGCTCCCCACCACCAGCAGCAGCTTTCTCTTGAACATCCATCTCAAAGTTGAATAACGATGAGGTCTCTCAGCATGGCTCTTCTGATGTTCTTATGTCTTCCAGTGGCCTTGAGCCCTCCAAAACATCTGCATTTCTCCAACATCAGCCATGCCTCTGTGAGGGTCAATTGGGAAGTGGCTTTACATCCCGTGAAAACACACCGTGTGACATATATCTCCAGTAGGGGGAGCAACACTGGGGAGGTGAGTGACCCTAAGAATGGAAGAGGTCCACTGTCCACCTTGTTTCCAACAACAGCAGACAGGGAGATACCTTGGGAACCTCTCAAGGAGAGCACCAACACCTGAGATCCAAAGGTGCACTGCCTTTGTAAATGGAAGTTCCATTGGGCGGTCACGGGTTATAGCCATTGGTAGGCCAGTCCAGCAAGAATTTGATCATTTGACCTGTTTTAAAGCCAGCTAAACTAGTAGTGAGTGTTACTTCATCTTGTGGTATGGTATTCCACAAGTGTATTTATTTTAGGGCTGAGCAAACGAGGCCAGCCCTACCATTAGGCAGAGTGAGGAAGCTGCCTCAGGTGGCAGATGCTGAGGGGTGCAGCAGTGGTGGCACACACACCCCACCAGTTCAGCTGAATCCACTAACTGTCTGCCAAGCACTCCCTAAACCTGTGGCTTATGCTGGCTCAGCTTGTCTGAGTGTGGAAAGCTAAGCAGGGTCAGGCCTGGTTATGACTTGGATGGGAGACCCCCTCCTCTAGTTTCCTGCATTGAGCAGGGGGTTGGACTCGATAGCCTTGTAGGCTCCTTCCAACTCTATGATCTATGAATCTATGAAACTAGCCTGCTGCCCAAAGATATGGCTGAGATACCATCTTGTAAGATTTGGCTGCCAGTCTAATCGGCTTCCGTATGTGGATGCAATGAGGCGGGAGGCGGGATTGGGGAGGTGCAGTCTCATTCTTTCCCTCAGGCAGCAAAATGTCTTGGGCTGGCCCTGTGGGAAAAACTGTCCTCCCAAATTTACCCATGCTATTTGCAGGTGGCATTTTGTTGAATATTCTTGTGGCGGGAGGTAAAATTCTCCCACAGTTTGGATGGGGGCAGAAAAGAAACATCTCTCTTCTGAGAAATTCGGATTCACTTACTGTCGAATGAAACTCTATTTGGTTAGTTCATATTTGATGGGTGAAGGGAGCAATGCGGCAAGAGCAGAGAACCGATGAGTAGGGGCCAAGCTCATTGCTTCCTTCAAAAATTACAACATAATATTAAGCAATATTAAAATGGGTTCTAAAGTTGCACCTGAAATTCTCCACCCTGTTCACATATGGTGACATTTGGGAGGCTCTTTTACCAAATATGCTCTGGGGGGAGGACTGTAATTCTCCAACAGTTCAGGAGGAGGAACTCAGAGAAGAATGTTTTCAAAAATGTTTCAGAAAATTCATTTCTGAGACATTTCAGTGCTGCTCTTATTATTTATATCCTTGCATGGAACTCATGGGAGTCTACGACATACAATAAAAATTGCATAAAATAAAATACTACCAAAAATCCCAAAGGTAAAATATCAACTAAAATACAAATTAGTTTAAAAACCATGCAGACATGGTATGACGCAGTGGAGATGGCTGTGTGCCACTGAACTTGGTTTACGAGGTTAGAAATGTCGCATGCTGCCTCTATGTCTCTGGCTCAAGGAGGCATGTGCTTGCCAGGTGATCTGCTGCCCACCTCTCCATGCATCATGGCAATGGAGGGTCAGCAGAAAGAAGACCCTCACCTATCCATACAGGACTGTTCTGTTTCCCAGGAAACGAGAGGCACTTTGACAGAACAGAACGACAGTTCCCATGGAGATTTGGACTCGGATCACTTGATTCAGAATCTGGAGCTCTGGATGTTACACTGTGGGACTGTTTATTATGGTGTGCGTGAAAGAACAGAACTGTCCTCCATTTTTGTATAGTTTGGTTTTAGGATAGCATAGAATCATAGAAAACTGTAGAGTTGGAAAGGCCCTATAAGGCCATCATCGAGTCCAACCTCCTGCTCAATGCAGGAATCCAGGTCAAAGCATCCCTGACAGATGGACATATTATGGGGTTAAATCTCTCTGTGTCTCTCTCTCTCTCTCTCTCTGTCTCTCTCTCTGTCTCTCTCTCTCTCTCTCTCTCTGTCTCTCTCTGTGTTAGTTTCAGCCAAAAGGTTAATAGTTAGAGGTCAACAGGTTTTTTTTTTTAAAAAAATCCTATTGACATATTTCTTCAGTAGCATTTAAATGTAGGTATTTGAAACTTTGTGGTGTCTTTTTTTGGGGGGGGGTATCCACACCACATCTGATAGCCAACTCCCACACTACCTAAAGATCTCTGAGACTCAGAGAGTTTTAAGGCTGGTTTGGTGGAGGCAGCCAGATAAAATAAAGATTTCCACCTGGTAGTAGCAGAAAAGGCCACAGGAAGGCAAAAGCAAAAAGGGGTGTGGCCACAGTTTCCCCTATTTTCTTTCCACTGGACAGGGCATTGCTGGTCTGCGACAGTGTGCATGAACCATTTGGTGAACTGATCATCTGTTTTGCTCTGCAAAATGGCGAAGAGACTCTTTATACACACACACACACACACACACACACACACGTTTCTGATCAGGCGCAGCAGTGTGTGGCAAGTTTATCTTCAGGATAATCAGATGGCCATCTTGCCATGTGTAAGTTATCTTTTGGCAAATTAACATCTGCATGTTCATTAACATCTGCAGTGTCTCCCCTCAGGGTGACACTGATCACCTTCTTCCTTCTCGTGCCATTTCTGTTTCTTCCACTCAACTTCTGCCGCTGGGGTTCACATGGACAGTCCTGCCAGTTGTCGCTCTGCTGCATCCCTAAATTCGCACCTTACATTTTAGGTGGAAGTTCTTGGCAGCGCTTCCTTTGCTGTGCTGAAGCCTCTCTCATCATTGACGCAGTATTTTGTCAGTGTGATTTCTGTTTATGACGAAGGCGACTCCTTTCCAGTAACGGGTAATGTTACTACGTGTAAGTAAGGGGCGGCCAGATTGATAAGCGTTTGGTGAAACCCAGATGGCCAACAAAGCTACAGTTTGATACAAAAGTTTCAAGTTGGATGCTGAAGCCCTATATAATGCGGAGGAGTGAGAATACTTAAGTCCTGACAATTATTGGAACTTGCTGAGGCGGCCATCAGTGTGGTTATGTTCTTCCAAGTACCTGTCAGGCTGAAAATTATTGTCTCTGCCTGGCTCTGCTGAAGGGATTTCTCCCCTTCTTCTCTTTCAAGTGTTAATCAGAGTTTTTAACTCAAAGTGGCTGAGAAATTCTTCACTTGAAAATGCCCACCCTGCCACAGATCTTTCTATGCCTTCAAGGCTGTTGGTGCTTCAAGGCAGCCTTCCCCCAACTTGGTATGCTCCAGATGTTTTGCACTACAGCTTCCACCATCTCTGATCATTGGCCATGTTGGCTGGGGCTGATGGGAATCTTAGTCCATAATGTCTGGAAGGCTGCTTTAAGATTCAAGAACTGTCAGGGCTGAGACATAGGTAGCCAGAGAGTAGGAGCCACGAGCTGGGAACCGGGAGCAGGAGTAGGGGTCAAGCCAAGAGTCTGAACAAGCCAAGAACCAGAAGTGAACCAGGAAAGACTATAGTTGCCCAGGCTTGGCGCTTGTCTAAACAGGAAGCCTTAGTCCTTCCTGTTGAGGAGAGTCAATGGCTGGTCTGGGTGGGCAAATCCACACTGATATCTGAGAATCCTTAACTGCCTAGGGAGATCGAGATGGTCCAACCTGCAGCCCTCCAGACCTGTTGGACCACAAGTCCCATCATCCCCAGCCAGATGGGAGTTGTAGTCCAACACGTCTGAAAGGCGCCAGGTTGGGGAAGGTTGTGCTAATGCATATGGGAGAAACGCAACTTTCCCCCTACTTTTCTTTCTCCTTGAATGGCCTTCCTGGGTTTTTCTGCAGTTGGAAATGCCAGACTGAATATGTCTTCTCATTCAAATGAAATAATCATGCTTTAATTAATGGCTGCAAAAGATTACACGCTGGTCCTTCAGGATGGGCTTTTGTCATTTGGGGTCTGGAGGAGTGAAAGATGTGCTGGTTAAGGACAGCTGCCCAGTTGCCGCTCGACTCCCTCGCCATCTGCTCCGTAGCGTGGCTGCAAGATGGCTTTGGCTCCTGGCAGCAGAGACACAACGAGGAAAATCTGAACTTCAGTTTGTTCCTTCCCTTTGCCTCTCAGTAAAGGTGCCACCGCCAAGTCACCTGAAGGTCACCGAGCTCTCGGGAAGTGAGGCCCGGCTGGAATGGGAGGCACTGGCCGCCTCCGACGTGGTTGTCTACCAGATCAAATGGAACGTGCTTGGTGAAGAAAGGGCACAGGAGGTATAGCATGAACTTGAATTTTATTGTATTGTTTGAGTGTTGTATTTATATATTTTTGTGATCTGCTTTGGGGACCTTTTTGACCAAAACGTGGCAGAGAAATAAACTGTAATATATAGCATAACATGTCATTCTGGGGAAGCTGGAGGTACGACTGAGTGCCTTAAGGCTCTTACTTGCTACCGTTTTTTATTGATACATCTGAAATGTTTAACCTGACCCATCCAAAGGGTTCCAGTTTGGTAATCATAGCCTTTTAAAAATTGTAAAACAACAATCTACTAAAATACAAAAATGAATTAAAAAAATTCCCCTGTGGAATTCACCACAACGAGATGTAGTGATGACCACTGCCTTTAAAAGGGGATTAGACATCAGTGGCTACTGGTCATGATGGCTATATATTACCTCCAGTATCAGAGGCAGTCAGTCTCTGAATACCAGTTGCTGGGGAACATGGGTGGGAGGGTGCTGCTGCACTCATGTCCCACTTGGTAGGCTTTCCATGGGCATCTGGTTGGCCACTGTGGGAACAGAATGCAGGACTAGATAGGCCTCATGTCTAATCCATCCAGCACAGTTCTTCTTATCATACCTGCTTAGTCCCAGCTGTTAATCCAGTTTGAGGAAGAACATCTTTAAAGCACGCTCACGTTGTTAGCAAATGACTTGGAGCTTCTTGGGGTAGAGCTTCTGTGATATGCAAAATGTTGGTTGCCAGCAGATTTTGGTAAATTCTTATCAGAAATGAAATGAAACAAAATGCTTACCTGTCCCCATTCCTGTGTGGTTTGAGCTTCAGATTCTAGTACAGGAACCTCTGCTTTCTCAGTCTATTCTTGGGGGGGGGGGGGAAATCCTTGATATGCAGGATGCCTAGAAATTCAGTTGATTCTATTCTGCTCTCCCATAGCTGTCTGTTGCTGGAAACCTGGCCTCTTCTATTTTGTCTGGACTGAAAAAGAACACCGAGTACCAGATCTCAATTTGGGCATATTTCAAAGATGGGGCTCGGAGTGACATCGTCTCTGTACGGCACAGAATCAGTAAGTGAGCAGAGACATGCAGTCTCTTTAATTTTGGGAGCTGGGGATGTAGTGATGCTAAATGGCGTAGAACTAAGCCATGAAAACACTGTTGAAGTGGATGGCCATGCATGATGAGGATTGGCAGTCAGGTGTTGCAGGAGAAAGCCTGGAGGTGGAGGGTTTGCAGAAGCCTGTTGCTAATGCTATGCCCATGTGAAGCTGTCGTTGAAGAATGTCCCCGGGTAGCCAAAGCCGTAACCTTGGAGGGGCCTGGTCACCTGACATGCATGAAAGCAGATTAACATATATGTCTACGCAGAAGTAAGCCCAATTGTGTTTCATGGAACTTATTGAGTATAGGATTGCAGCCTAAAGTCCTACAAAACACACATTTTGACACAATCAACAGTTCCTCTTCAAAAGTCACCAGAATTGATCAAGTAAGGAAGATTTTGGCTGAATAAAAAGTAGAGTTTCAACTGACTTGACACAGTTTAAATGAATTTGTAGGTTTGTGCCCGGGCAAAACACCTGAGGCATTCCAAGGAACACTCACCCAGTTTCAATGAGAGTTACACCATTTCTCAGAGTTGTGTGGGGCAGAGGGCTGTTTCTTGGAAATCTCTAGGAGCTTAGCTAACTGGCCTGACAGAGAGATGAGTTTTCATCTCGCTTTCTCTCTGTCCTATTATGAGCAAGCCGTTTGTGGGTTTTACTTTGTGTGAATTCCCGCCTACATTTGGAAGTGGTACAGTCGCAAGAGGGCTATATACTGTGTCATTCCTCTGAATGTGTGAGCTTGGCTCTGAGCTCCTCAAAACAGTCAATAGGAAATCCCAATAGGCCCCACTGTAACTTGTATGACTAGCTATTTAAGATAACTTTCTGCCTGATTTTAATGTAGCTCCATTATTATCCAGACAAAAGACACATTCAATTGATTTGCACAGTGCATTCCATGCACTGAATTGTGTTACCCTAAAGCAGTGTTCTCCAACCTTGGGTCCCCAGATGTTTTTGGCCTACAACTCCCAGCATGCCCCAGCCAGCATAGCTGGCTGGGGCATGCTGGGAGTTGTAGGCCAAAAACATCTGGGGACCCAAGGTTGGAGAACACTGCCCTAAAGGAACATAATGCAGGTAGATTAGTTAGATGATGGTGGTGGTGGTGGTGGTGGTGGTGGTGGTGGTGATTTAACACTTATAAAGCACTTACAATTTTCTAAGCACTGTATAGGTATTAAAACGGAAGACATCCACGCCCACAGGCTCACAATCTAATAGTCAGGATAAAATCTAATGTGATCCATGTACTGGCAACCTCACAATTACACTACTGTAATGTGCTGTATGTGGAGCTGCCCTTGCCCTGGTTCAGAAGCTGCCTGTTAGTGCAGAGAGTAGTAGCTAGGATGCTCAGTGGAGCACTGAGCTATACACATATTACACCAGCATTAAAGGAAAGGCACTGGCTGCCTATTAGCTACTGAACCCTGTTCAAGGTTTTGTTGTTGGTATGGAACCCTAAACAGCTCAGGACCAGGATACCTAGCTAACTGTCTTTCCCGGTATACACCCAGCTGACCCCTGAGATCTTCTGAGGGGGCCTTATGGGTCGTTCTGCGACCAATATAGAGCATTGCCAAGTAACAGCATGTAAGCAGGTCTTCTCGGTAGTGGCACCCAACCTCTGGAACCTTCCTCCTATGCGTCATTCAAGAGGCAGAAACTGTGGCAAGCTTTAAAAGCCCCTTGAAGACATATTTGTTTACACAAGCTTTTCCACACTTGTAATTCCTGAGTTTTACTGTTCTGTTTTACAATTGTCTTGTTGTAAAGCTTTTAAGTATTTGTTGTTTTTATTGTTCTTACTTTTTACTGTCTAAACATGCATACGATTACATCCTTTTTAATTTATTATTATATTTTATTATTATATTTATAGCCCGCCTTTTTTCCTGCAAGGAACCCCAGGCAGCTTACATAATCCCCCTCCTCCTCTCCCTTTTATCCTCACAACAACCCTGTGAGGTAGGTTAGGCTGAGAGTCAGTGACTGGGCCAAAGTCACCCTGTGAGTTTCATGGCCGAGCGGGGACTAGAACCCGGATCTCCCGAGTCCCAGTCCAACACTCTCACCACTACGCCACACTGGCTATCCTTATTTGTCTATCCCTAATTCTAATTGTGGAAGATTAATATTCATAGGCTTGGGGTGGGGGGAGGGAGCAGAATCGCAGTGGCAATCCCTACCCTTCATTACGTGTGTTAGTTTCACAATTAGAACATCCAAAATGGGCTTTTAGTCATGAAACCTTCTGCCACAATGGGTTGCACGGATGTAACAAATCACTCCAGGAACATAACGGATCCTTCTATGAGTAGCGATGGGTGAATAAATTCATTCAGTTCAGATTTTAATGCAAGCTTACCTAAGTTTGCACTTTTGAACCACTATGTGAACTGAAACTCAGTTATCCTTTGGAATGTGCACTTCTCTGAATTTAGTAATGGAGTTCTCCGATCAAAAAAATGCATACAAACGTGTGTATATTACGGAAAATAACGTTAAAATGCATTATATCAGGAAAATTGCTTGCCAAAGTGTGTGCATCGGGAAAAATGCATCCAAAAATGCATGTGTTAGGAGAAACATTCACAGAAACACATACGCATTTTTATGCAAACTTTTAAAAAACATTCTCAGAGTTTGGGACAAAACAAACTTAAGATGAGAGAAATTCTCAAAGTTCGAGACAATCCAAATTTAAGAATGGAAAAATGAGAAACCACAACTGACCGATTCCCCCTTCCCTATGACCATAAGCGCAATTCTCCTTCCGTGAACCGAAGCTGCTCTTGCATTTGTGGAGCAATCACGCTGAATCATGCAACCCATTAAAAATGTGCTCTACTGCAAGATGCTGCTAGAATTCATGGGGTAGACCGTTTGCTTGTGGAAACCTCTTGCTCACGATGACACAGCGGTCTTTTAAGACAGGTAAGCAAGCAGAGGAAGGCCTACAAAGTGCCAAGTCACTCTTCACAAAGGGGCACTTTCAGAAATGAAAGTGAAGCTGCCAGCCAGACTCTGTCAACGTAGAGGCTGATTCTTGCATGGTACAAAAAAGGATGTGAGGTTAGAAAGGGCCCTCCCTGAAGGTTCCCACTTAATTAATTGTTCCTGACTAATGGCTTTGCTGGCAGTGAGTGGAACATGATTCATTTAAGAGCCACCCCCAGTTTCTCTCATTTAGCCAGGTTTTGCATTTTTGGAGTTATTGAGGCTTCCAGTACTATTTCTCCTGGAATTGGCAGCCCTTGTTTTGAATAATAATTAATTTATTTGCATTCTGCTTTTCAACTGTGGTTCTCAAAACAAGTCACCACAGTTGAAAATAGTAATTTATATATAAAAGTCAACTTTGAAGAGAATCTGCAAAATGGCACAATACAGAGGGCAACTCTCGAAACCAATACAGTTCCCAGATGGGAGGGAACTCTAGAGTGAAGGGGCCAGCTCTAGGGATGAATGGGGAATTTTTTTCAGTTTATTTTTTTATCAGTATTTATTTACCCAGTTTGCACCTTCCGGACTGAACTTGGATGCAATCTGCAGTCCAAGTCCATCGATTTCCGAACTTGCAACGTGATTCATGGACAAACAAAAAAGTTTGAAAAATGCACACAAATACATTTTAATCAATGGGAGAAGAATGAGTATGTTTCAAACATGCGTACGATGTGTATATTTGGAAAAATATGCATGAAAATATGCACGGATTTTCCTGTGAAAAGAAGACCAAAAAACAAAGCCCACAATCTGATACAGACTTGAGTCAGAACGAGATTCGAGGTGGAATTTGGAGAAGTTTGGTGAGCTTGAGGTTTGCTGATTTGCACATTCTTACTTAGCCACCTCCAAGAGAGCTTCTAGGGCAGTGATGGCGAACCTTTTTGAGCCCGGGTGCCCAAACTGCAACACAAAACCAACTTATTTATTTCAAAGTGCCAACACTGCAATTAAACCTGAATACCGAGGTTTTAGTTTTAGAAAAACAACTCATACAGTTGTCCGAACTAATGAACATCTTTTGTCTTAAAAGAAAAACACAACAGAGCTTTCAATGATGCAAACAGTTTTTTGTTGGAAAAAAAATCAACTCAAAAATTGTTATAGTACTACATTGTACACATAGCCTGAAGGGAATTTATACGAACTTTTTAAAGAATTAGGCACATGTATTTTTGGATAAGGGATTCTCAACTTGTAATATGATTATATGCCAGACTGAAATTGTATGGGGCAAGCTTTACTCCGGGTCCTTTCCCTGCTTCTACAGGTGTCGGATTAGTAAAAGTAAAAGTCAACCTGTACTAGGATGAGCAGGATAAACAAGAAAATTAAACGTGCTTAACACATTTTAAACACTTTATGTCTTGGACTGCAAACACTGCATTAGGTAAAAGTTTGCATTGGGCATGCTTTTGCACAATTAATGTGATTTTTGCTATTGCATGCATGCTGATAATTTGTCAAACCTTGGCTCATACTCCGTTAGTTTGAGAGCAACACATGCAGTACTCAGGTCAACTGTTAGGACTTCATATCCAAGCCATGCTCTGTGCATCATTCTTCAAAATCTTTTAAATGTGATAACAATGTAGAAAAGAATTCTGTAACAGGAATTCTAGAATAAAATCATTCAGTTCCACATTGTGAGAAAGAACAAGATCATTAGTGTTTTGCAGTGTCTTTTCGTGATCTGGTGACCAATGGCTCAAGTGTCCACAGAGAGGTCCCTGCGTGCCAGCTGTGGCACCCGTGCCATAGGTTCGCCATCACTGTTCTAGGGTGGCCAGGTGTCCTATTTTACAGAGGACAGTCCTCTATTTTGGAGGCCTGGCAGAGGACAGTCCTCTGTTTGAAGGTGTTCTCTGTTTGATGAGCTGTCCAGTCCAAGTCTGGTTTAAAGTCAAAGAGCCCTAAGAAGGGACAGCAGCTGGAAGCAGCCATTTTATGAGAGTGTCCTCAACACGCTCTCAAAATTCCAAATGTGCAAACTATGACACAGAGAGTTTGGGGACTCCAAATGCAATTTACTCTTCCTTGGCTCGCATGAAACTTTGATTTGCAGCATTGTAATTTCTTGTTCCCATTAAAATGCTGGGTTGTGCCCTTTAAAAATGATATAGAGATATATTTTCTAATGAGAGAGAGAGGGAAGAAGAAGAAGAAGAAATTATATCAACTTCAGTTTAGGAAGCACTTGAAAAATGGCAAAGCGAATCTCTCCAGAATTGGTGAACTTCAAAGGTCATCCCTGAAGTATTCCAGAAGTCTCAGGCTCAGCTGGAGGCAATACAGTTTAGCTTTCTTCCCTTGGCTTTTCCCAAGAGACAAAATTCTTATCTTATTGAAGTTTCTGAATAAAAGTGAAGCTTGTCCAAGGCCTAGCTTTCTGATACGGAACAGAATGGCTGCTCTTCAAGTCTAGAATAAAATTTTGTTATAAGAGGATGTTGAAGAGAAGTCATAAGCCCTTGGAAACTAATAAGGTACAGTCATGCCTTGGATTGAGAGCATAATTCATTCTGGAAACATGCTTGTAATCCAAAACACTCTTATATCAAAACGAAATCCCCAATTTGTACAGAGATTTTTAATTTAAGCTGTACTACAGTACTTGTATTGCAAGACGTCGCTTGTATATCAAGTAAAAAAAAATATTAAATAAATATTTAAAAATTTGCTTGTCTTGCAAAATGCTCTCAAACCAAGTTACTTGCAATCCAAGGTATTACTGTATATATCCCTGTCTGGATGTATAATAAGGCATATATCCTTAACTGGACAGGGATAACCTGGCTTCAGTGGTCTATGCTCTGGTAACCTCCAAGCTAGATTACGGCAATGCACTCTACGTGGGGCTGCCTTTGAAGATGGTTCAGAAGCCGCATGGTGGCCAGATTAATAACAGGGCCAGAAGGTCTGAACATATAACACCGATTCTGGCCTGCTTGCACTGGCTGCCTGTATGTTTCTGAGCCAGATTCCAGTTGCTGGTTTTGACTATAAAGCCTTACACAGCTTGGGACGGCAAAACCTAATGGAGCGCCTCTCCCAGCATGAACCTACCCGTACACTATTTTCTATAGAAGCAGCTGTCCACTGGGAACTCCAAAGTCCAGCTGGTGGTTCTGCATACACCAACTTTCAGCCCGGCTCGGTGGGCACAGCAGTGGCATCCGCCAAGCTGGAGGAGGGTCAGGTCCCGGCAGATCACCTACCCCAACTCTGTGGAAATAAAGACAGCTTTCACAGGTTCTTATCCTAAGACATTGGATACAGGGATGCTCAGAAAGACCTCCTGCATATCAGCCTTCAGGTATTCCGGTAGGGTCCTACTCTGGGTACCTTCCTTGTCTGCTAGGACAGACAACCCCAACCTGGTGCCCTCCAGACGCTTTGGACTTCATTTCCCATCAGCTCCAGCCAGCATGGCCAATACTCAGGAATGATGGGAACCAGGGAACCAGATTGAGAAAGGCTGTGCTCGGGGAAGGGCCTTGGCACCCTGCTGACAGAATTCTCTCCCCCAAGAAGCCTATGGCACCAGCCCCTTTTATGACTTTAATAAGCAAACTGAGGCTTTTCTACAGCATCAGGTATTTTGCGGAAGTTGTTTTCCTGCCTCTCGCTGCAAGTTTTATGATCATTTATGAGTTGTTGAAGTATATTATATTGATTTGTTTTGCAATTTGTTCTTTTTGGTGCTTTTGTATTAGATTGCTTTTAAAGATCCCCCCCCCCTTTGTAAGTAGACATGTGGACCTCCCGGGTAGAAAGGTGGGATTTAAACCAAACAAGCAAATAAACAAACCGGTGTGTGTGTGTGTAATCTTCTAGCTGCCTTTCTTGGAACTGTCAATTATTCATTAACTAGCAAAATGCCCAGCATGATGATGGGATGTGTGTGTGTGTGTGTGTGTGTGTGTGTATACAAAGAAAGAGAGGCAAGTGGGGGGCATGCCTGCCAATCTGTGTGGTGTAGTGTGGTGTAGTGGTGAGAGTGTTGGACTGGAACTCAGGAGATCCGGGTTCTAGTCCCCGCTCGGCCATGAAACTCATTGGGTGACTTTGGGCCTGTCACTGACTCTCAGCCTAAGCTACCCCACAGGGTTGTTGTGAGGATAAAATGGAGAGGAGGAGGAGGATTATGTAAGCCGCCTTGGGTTCCTGGCGGGGGAAAAAGGCGTGGTATAAATATAATTAATAAATACATTTTAAAAATCTTGTTTACTTGCCCCATAACTTCCAAAGGGAGCTATTGAGCACTGAGCTAGCCCTCCATCTGCATAGTCCGGCCCCAAGTTCTATTTCTCACTCATCATCATCAGGCGATCACTCGTGACCGAGTAAGATTGTCTTCCGGGATAAAAGGAGGAAATTCTAAAGAAGATTGTGTAGACTCTAGCGATGGGTCCGTAAGTGACTGTGGAGGCCAATTCTAGATCCACACAGCTTCCCACAGTGAGGACACAGGTTACCAGATAGAAGATGGTCCTGTAAAGGATTCATTTGACGTGCTTTTCGCTTAGCACGTTTCTCCCTTTCACCTTGCACTCGGGCTTCTTCAAAGTCCATGGAACCTTTGTGAAAGGCCAACCTCCATTTAGATCGTTCATGGGCCAGAGCTTCCCAGTTTTCGATGTTTATATTGCATTTTTTTAGATTAGCCTTATGAACATCTTTAAACCTCTTATATTGACCACCGATATTCCGCTTTCCATCCTTGAGTTGGGAGTAAAGTAACTGCTTTGGGAGACGGCAGTCAGGCATTCGAACAACATGACTAGTCCACTGAAGTTGGCGTTGAAGGATCATTTTTCAATGCTAGTAGTCTTTGCTTCTTCCAGTACACTGACATTTGTTCGCCTATCTTCCCAAGTAATTTGCAGGATTTTCCGGAGGCAACGTTGATGAAACCTTTCAAGGAGGTGGAAGTGACGTTTATAGATAGTCCATGTTTCGCAGGCATACAATAAAGTTGGTAATACAATGGCTTCATAAACCAGTGTTTTGGTCTTCTTACAAATATCCCGATCCTCGAACACTCTATGTTTCATTCGAGAAAATGCGGCACTTGCGGAGCTCAGACGATGCTGGATTTCACTGTCGATGTTAGCTGTAACAGAAAGATAGCTGCCAAGATAGAGAAAATGATCGACATTTTCCAGTATTGTCCCGCCAAGCTGGATAGATGGCATCACCAAAGGATTGGCTTGCACTTGCTGATGAAGCACTTTGGTTTTTTTGATGTTAAGTGAGAGACCAAGTTTTTCGTATGCTTCTGCAAAAGCATTTAGGATAGTTTGGAGATCATCCTCTGAATGTGCGGAGACCACATTATCATCAGCATACTGAAGTTCCACAACGGAGGTTGTAATTACCTTACTTTTTGCTTTCAGCCTGCTGAGATTAAAAAGCTTTCCATCTGTTCGATATATAATTCCCACACCGGTGGGAAGTTTCCCCTTGACAAGATGTAAAACCATGGCGATGAAATGGCAAATAATGTTGGGGCGATAACACATCCCTGTTTAACACCTGATCCCACTTTAAATGGAGCACCATGAGAGCCGTTGTTGTCCAAAACCGTTGCCGTCATGTTGTCATGGAGAAGTCGCAAGATATTCACAAATTTATTGGGGCATCCAATTTTCATAAGGATAGTCCAGAGAGCTGTACGGTCTACAGTATCAAAGGCCTTAGCCAAATCGATAAATGCCATATAAAGGGGTTGATTTTGCTCCCGGCATTTTTCTTGGAGCTGACGTGCAGTAAAAATCATGTCTACTGTCCCTCTAGAGGGGCGGAAACCATATTGAGTTTCAGGGAGGATCTCTTCTGAAATAGATAGAAGACGGTTTGCGAGAATCCTAGCAAATATTTTACCTGCGGTTGCTAAGAGAGAAATGCCCCGATAGTTTCCACAGTCTGTTCTATCACCCTTCTTAAAGAGGGTGATAATTATGGCATCCCTGAAGTCTTCTGGGATCTCTTCTCTTATCCAGATTTTTTCGATGAGTTTATGAAGATGTTGTACAAGTTTGGGCCCCCCTTCTTTAAAGATTTCAGCAGGAATCCCATCTGGTCCACTAGCTTTGTTGTTCTTCATTTGGTTAATGGCTTTTTTTACTTCATCCAAAGTGGGGAGTATTGCAAGTTCCTCTTTAATTTGTTTTTGCGGGATTTGCGAAAAAATCTCATTATCCACCTTAGACTTACGATTTAAAAGGTCATAATAATGCTCTTTCCAACGCAGTGCAATAGACTCTTTGTCTTTTAAGAGTTTGGTGCCATCTTTTGATTGTAAAGGGTTTGTACCATAGGTTTTTGGTCCATAAATGGCCCTTGTGGCCTTATAAAAGCCCCGTGCATCATGAGATTCTGCAAGTTGTTGAATTTCTTCAGCTTTCTTTTTCCACCAAGCGTTCTTAAGTTCTCTTGCTCTTCTTTGGACCTCAGCCTTTGCACTAGCGTAGGTTTTTTTCTTGGCAGCGCAGTTAATATCATTTTGCCATATTTGGAAGGCTTTCCTTTTTTGGTCAATTATATATTTAATCTCATTGTCATTTTCATCAAACCAATCCTGATGTTTCTTAGTTTCATATCCAATAGTTTGTTCACAAGCTGCAGTAATAGAGGTTTTCAGCTTAGACCAATGGTCCTCAATGTTGTCAGGAGGTTCCGTAGGTAGATGTTCCTTAAGAAGTGATTGAAGACGAGTTTGCTTAATAGGATCTTGAAGGACTTGGATGTTCATTTTACGCCTTGGTTTCCTTCCTTGAAGCCTACGTTGGGGAGCAATGTTGATAACCATTGTGGACCGGATTAGTCGGTGGTCTGTCCAGCAGTCGTCGGCACTCACCATGGCCCTAGTAAGAAGTACATCGCGGCGATCTCTAACACGGACAATTACATAATCCAGAAGATGCCAGTGCTTTGACCGTGGGTGCTGCCATGATGTTTTAAACTTATTCTTTTGTCGAAAGAGCGTGCTTGTGATAGTGAGATTATGCTCTGCACATATAGACAAAAGTAAGAGTCCGTTCGGGTTGCTATTACCAACTCCGTCTTTTCCAATAGTTTCTGGCCATAAATCAAAGTCACGCCCGACTCTTGCATTAAAATCGCCCAGGAGGATAATTTTATCCTCCTTAGGTATCTCTGACAGGAGAGTGTCCAACTGGCTGTAAAAACTTTCCTTGATGTCATCATCAGCATCTAATGTTGGTGCATAAGCGCTCAAAATAGTTACCTGTTGGTTATTGGCGAGCTTTAATCGAAGAGTTATCAGGCGTTCGTTAATGCCAGTAGGAACTTCTGACAAAGAGTTCACTAGTTCATTTTTGATGGCAAAGCCTACACCATGTATTCGTCGGTCCTGCTCAGGTAGTCCTTTCCAGAAGAAGGTATAACCTCCTTTTTCTTCTTTCAGCTGTCCCTCTCCTGCCCTTCGAGTTTCTTGAAGTGCTGCTATGTCAATTTTAAACCGTCTCAGCTCCCTTGCAATAATAGCAGTCCTACGCTCAGGGCGTTCACTATCTATGTTATCCAGCAATGTCCGTATATTCCATGTTCCAAAATTCAAATGTCTTTTTCGACCGCTAAAATGGTGACCCCACTGGACGCGGTAATCCAGTCAGGGGAGAAAGAGGTAGACTATGTTTAGGGCACCTTTTCTAGCCCCCTCCCCATACGGGGTGAGCAGAGTGGATCCTAAATAGGGCTGCTCAGTCATGGATACAGCTGCCGAGCTGCTCGACTACCTCGTTCCTTGAACAGGGCGACTGAGTCTGCATCCACCGCCCATGTGCTGGTCCATGACTAGGGGCTTCCAGATTCACAGTCCTGCCCCCGTTGCCATTCGCCAGTCGCCATGGGACTTTTTTTTTGTTTGTTTGGTTGGTTGGTTGGGTTGGGTTGGGTTGGATGGGTTGGGTTGGAAGACGCCTGTGCGTGAAACTGTTTTATGTGGGGAGATCGGTGCACAACGAATCACCACACAAACTTGACAGAGTATGGCAGAGATCCAATGGCACGGTTACCCTGACGATTGGAAAACCATTCTCTGCTGCAGCCTTCATCCGCCTTCACAGCCGTTGTAATTTAGGTTTAATTATCTTCCGCCTGTTCTGCCGTTGAGGACTTTTATGTTTTGGATCGTTCTTTGTCTGGTTCCTCTCCCCGGACCTTACCGCCATGGGTGACCCTACTGGGAGTACATAGCTCCCGACGGCATTGCTCACAGGATTCATCGGAACACGCAAGCCCACTCACCACTTCAAGGTGACGATCCGGCGAGGGGATTTCTCACTAGGAGGGCTGAGTGGGACAGAATCTAGGGAGCGCTGTGTGTGTGACACAATCTTTACTTCCTAAGGGTGTGACTGAGAGAAATGTCAGGGACTGGCTATTATGTAGAGCAGGGCTCTCCAACCTTGGGTCCCCAGATGTTGCTGGCCTACAGCTCCCAGCATAGCTGGCTGGGTATGCTGGGAGCTGTAGTCCAGCAACATCTGGGGACCCAAGGTTGGAGAGCCCTGACGTAGAGCAAGGGTGAGCAACTTGAAGCTTCCCAAAGGTTTTAGCCTACAATTCTCATCAGCCCCAACCAGCATAGCAGATGGAGAGGAATGATGGGAGTTGTAGGCCAAAACACCTGGAGGTCCAGATGTTGCCCACCCTTGATGCAGAGAGAAAAGTATGGATTAATTGTTGAGTATGGCTAATTGAGACATTTTTGCTGCGCCTTCCCCCCCCCTCCACCCCCTTTTGCTTGCAAGTTGGCATTGTCATTTAGACTAATTTTGCACCATTAATTACTTTGGTGCAAAATTACTACATTAATCACTTTGGGTCAGCAAGATTACTGATGAAATATAGTGATGGTGGTGCTTTACAATTCTCAGTGACATTCCCTTATCTCCTGGTTACCCTCCTGTTGTACAATATTGCCTTCTTTTAGCCACTAACTTAAATGTCTCTATTTGCTTAGCCCTTTTAAATGGGATTATAGTTTATTCTGATTGTCTGGTTTTTCGCTGGTTGATGAGTTTTGCTTTCATTCCTCTTGGCTTTGGGAACATCAAAAGCTGCCTGCCTTATACTGAGTCAGACCATTAGTCCATCTAGACCAGTATTGTTGTCCCTGGCTGGCAGCAGTTCTTCAGGATTTCAGGCAGGATTCCTTCCTAGCCCTACCTGGAGATGCCTGGGATCGAACTTGGGACCTTCTGCATGCAGAGCAGACGCTCTACCACTGACCTATATTCCCTACCTTGAAGTTTTATGGATTGATGTTTTATTCTGTTAACTTTTTACTATATTGTATGTGCGGTTTTATGTTTGCATGTTGCCCCTGAACCCACTGCGGTCCGGAATTTTTAAAAGAAATGAATAAATAGGGAGGAGAGGTGGGAAACAGATGTTCGTAGGGCCCTGGGACTCTTGTCGCTGCTTCTAGCCTTGAGGTTCTGTGTTCTCAGTCTAGTGAGGAAACAAGTCACCTTTGACTCCCAGTCTTGTTGTGTGGATGACACACACATTGAAGATTAGAATGGCTTGGAGGCCAGGTGTTTTAGGCCTGTCTCCTTTGTTGGAGATTCCAGACAAGCATTGACTTCTGCTACTAGGTCCCGTCTATCTTTGAAGAGGTCCTTCCCCCTTCTGCTGTGGTCTTTAAGTCACACAATATGTTACACTGAAAGAAAAAGCCGTTCACCTGTTTTTCAGACCCAAATACCAGTTTTCTGACAGAACATAGTTGTACTGGCTGGACCAGTTCAGTCAGGGCTGCCTGATTGGCTCTTCATTGGTTTCTATGTAGGGGTGTGTGAATCAGCGAAACCCAAGCTCATTGAGCTTCTCCGAGCTCTACCTTGAAGCTCGTTCCGACTCTCAGGTCTATCAGACTATTAGCTTTGTTTTGTTTCCTGCATGAAAATACATGCATGCTTTCATGCCCATTTCCCCAAATATACACGTCAGTCATGCACATTTTTGAAATGTATGCATTGTTCGAATGCATTATTTTGTTCTGCAACTTGCGTCGCAAGCTTAAAAATGTACACACTTCAACCATAGATTACATTTAGATCCAAGAGGTGTGATCTGGGTAAATTCTGGTCTAAAATGGACTGAAACAAATTTCTCATACATCCCTATAAACAGGCTGGCTTGATCTCTGGCCATTCTTTCAGTTAGGAAGTAAGTGTTATGGATGAACTCCCAAAAGGACCCTTGAAATCAACAGTATTGCTTTGCATGCTGTGCAATAAAAAGGGATTATGGGTTTTCTGGATAGCTCATGAATTCAGATGCTGCATTCTGCTGGTTTGTCCAAGGGAGTCAGAATGTTGCTCAGCCCTCCTGAAGAGAGTGGGGGGCAGGGGGAAGAGTTGAGGCAGATTCAGGATTGCTGGCACAGATGGCACCCCTTGTGTCAGGGAACATTTGTTCCCTCCTGGGCAGCCTCAGAACCCCTGACCTTTCTTCCACCTGTCAAAATCATGTTGTCAAGATGCTGCAGGGCCCCTGGGAGCTTTCTGAGCAAATCCCTCCTTCAAGATCTCTGCTTACTTTCCTTCGGCTTGTTAGCTTTCCCTGGGATGAGTCTCTCGGCAGCTGCAGAACTACAATTCATCAGATGCCAGTTGCTGCCGAGCGATTAATTTGTTCATATATTTGATGCATTCCAAGCAGATCTTCCCATGTACTTGACATATTCACAAGAGAGTTGCAAATTGGCATTCCCCAAATCTGCATCAAGCGGCCGCACTGTCCTGCAATGTGCATGTTTGCATTTTTACATCCCTAGAATTAACGCATCCACCATTTTCAAGCTTGGGATATCCAGAATTTGGTTACCTATGCCACTGAGGCTGGTTCGAAGGTGGGAAGGTAGGACCTAGTGGAGCTTGAACAGTCTCCTGACCTCTTTGGTGAGTGCCAGGGGCCATAACATTGTATATTAAGGCTCTCTGTCAAACTGGTCAGGGATAATAGAGAAGTCCAGCTGATAGAGGTGTACAGAATAAAGTATGGTGTGGAGAAAGTAGATAGGGAGACATTCTTCTCCCTCTCCCATATTAGTAGAACCCAATGGGGTCATCCCATGAAGCACATTGGGAAGAAATTCAGGACAGATCAAAGGAGGTCCTTCTTCACACAGCACATAGTTAAACTATGGAATTCACTTCCACAAGATGTCATGATGGGCACCAATTTGGACAGCTTTAAAAGGGGATTGGAGAAATTCATGGAGGAGAAGGCTATCAATGGCTACTCCTCCAGATGGCTATATACTACCTCCATCATCAGAGGCTGGGGAACTTGGGCGTGAGGGTGCTGTTGCACTCATGTCCTGCCTGTGGAATCCCACAGACAGCTGGCTGGCCACTGTGTGAACAGAATGCTGGACTAGATGGATCCTTGGTCTGATCCAGCATCAGGGCTCTCCTTATGTTCTTATATTCTTAAGGCCCCATAGATTGGGGTGGGCAACCTCTGGTGCCCTCCAGTCATTTTGGATCACTACTCCCAGAAGCCCAGTCAGCATAGCCAATGGCCAGGTATTATGGGAGTTATAGTCCAGGTTCCCACCCCTGCCATAGACCGCGGCTGCCATTTCTGGGGAGCAGGTAGGCAGCAGGAATCAACCTCTGCTGTCTCTCACCTTAAAATGGGGGCAGGTTAGCCAAAACAGAGCTTTGGGACGAGGCTATCGATATAGGAGGGTCGTGCCTAAACATATGGCTGTGGGAGTCTGTGGACCTCCAGATGTCATTGGACTCCAATTCCCACCAGGCCCAGCCAGCATGGCCAAGGGTCAGGGGTGATGGGGGTTGTAGTTCAACATATAGAAGGCCCCAGGTTCCCCACCTCTGCCCTAAGAGCAGCATCTCCGTAGGAGGCGATTTGGGACCAGGAGCAGCAAGTGCAGCAGCCATAGTATTTCTTGCTCCCTCTAATAATGGCTGCTATCCAACAAGGCTGCTGCCCCCCCCCATCAAAATAAAGCAAGCCCGAAATGAGCTGAAGCGCTCACTTCTGGATCAAAACAGGCCTGTGGAGCTCTATTACGCGAGCTCTGCTGACCTGCCCCATAACCAAAATGAGCATTTCTGCACAATTCCAGTTCCTATCCAAAGCATTGAATCCCCGCTGTGGGTTCCGCTGGTGCTTGGGCAGCATTGGATGCTGCCCCATGACTCCCTAATAATATAAAGTTACTGGCAGCTTATTGTATTTTGGATCCTGGAAGTTATTAATGCAAGAATGCAGCCTCCTTTTTGAGAAACTGTGGCCTCGAGAAAACAGCTGAGATTTCAGGGATGTCTGCAGCGAGGGGCCTCCTGCCCTTTGTGGGTACCACTGTTCTGCATCCCATCCAAGGATATCTTCTTCCCCTGCAAGAAAAAGGTGCATTGGGAGTAGGGATGTGTGAGGAATCTGCTCATGGGGGTCAAACTCCAGCGGATTGTCCCGGCTTAGCCCCCTGGATTCCGAGCCGTCTGATGCGAGTCAAGCCAGCATGTGGTCTTCCGCTTTTAAAGTGGGCCGCAACTTGCTTTTCTTTTCTTTTTTTTAAAGGCAGAGAAAATTGTGGGCTGCAATGTGCATAAACACAGCCAAAATGTGCATAAATATGGCTGCAATTTGTGCAAATTGCAGCCATATTATGTGCAAATTGCGGCCTTGTTTCATGCAGATTTCCCTGCCTTTAAAAAAAAAAACAATACACAAATGGCAGCCCACTTTAAAAGTGGAAGCCGCAAACCTGCCCCCCCCCTGACTCGGCCCGCTTTTGGCTCTTGAGTCGGCGACGTGCTCCAAAGTCCGTTGAGTGCAAGCAGGTCTGGTTCTTCAGTGTCGCCCATCCCTAATTGGGACTTACCATGACGTGTTCATTTTCTGCAGTGGATGGAGGATATCCTCCCCTCCCCTGGAGTGAGTACTTCTCACTGCTGGGTAGGGCTCAGGAGTTTCTGATTAACAGGCTGCATATATCACTCACTCATTTGTTCTGCCTTCTATGTTAATTCTCTGTTACTGTTTCTAAGTCATAATCTTTAGTCCCATGGTTCTGGGGCTTTTGAGGGGTGTTTTTTCTTCTTGTTTTGTCTCTTTTGCTCTGACACCTCCACCTGGGGCTTCATGTCATGCTTAATTTGCATAACGAGTGGGAGGAGTATCCTTCCACCAGGCATCTATCGTTCTGTATGAATCCCACATTTTTATGGCTACTATTCACATTTTTAAAAGTTGCTTTTCATTGATGTTTATGTCTGCCAACTTAAAAGGAAGAGGCGGGGGAACCCCAGTTTGTATTAACTGGCAAACAAGATGGTCTTCTATCTATCCAGAATGGGTGTACAAACCTGGGACATTCTCCTGAAATATGTGGGGCTCAAACAGAACCTTTCCAGAGGATTGTGTCTCATAAATGTTTTTCAAAAATCTCTTTCTTTAGATATAGTCAGAATTAGAGCTCAAACTGGGCTCCAGTGTTGACCTCATCCCCTTTGGACTGCTACTACACACCAGTGATAATATGTAGGTCAACTTCTCAGAGTCACGGAGCTCTTCTGCCTCTCCTTGGTGGCTTGGAGAGCAGCCATAGCCTTGAGCAAAATAGAGTCGATAATTCTTTGGTTTAGCTTCAGTGAAACGGAGACGTCGCAAACAAAAGAGGGGAATCAATGAATTTCCACGTGAGCTGTGCAGAGCTTCAATATAACATTCTAAGGTTACTCTGGGCCCTGCTGGAAGCAGGGGAAAAACGCTTATATTTCTATTGCAGGCATAAGTTTAGCAAGAGGAATGTTGCACCCTGGGAATGGCGATGCCCTTGTCTGTCCTTCAAGACTTATGGCCTTCTTTTTCAAATGTAGGCCTCAAAAATTGTTGGTTTACCACCTGTCTCGATGTAGCACACCACCTGTATGCTGTGTGTGTTCAGATAAGTAATTTTAGACTCTATTCTTAATAGAGGAAGCTCTTTAACCATGTGCTTACATCACAGATGTATTAAGCCAGACCTGCTATGGTTCGGGTTCCTCTTGCTCCTTCTGCTGAGTAGGGCCCTGGACATCAGCTCCAAAATCCAAAGATTATTTGGGATACCAGGAAAGATAAATATTAGTGGATGTTTGTATTTTGTACTATAGGGCTCTTCTACATGAGGTATTTATCATGGGCCCATCATTCCCTACTCGCAGTTGTTTACAGGTTCTTTAGATGATGTTGTGGGCCTCCAGTTTCACTTCTGTGTCTAACCAGCACATTTGGCAAGTTTTTTTTAGAGCAAGGAAAATACGGCAATTAATTGTGAAAGTGAAAAAAAGCACAATTTTCTCTTGTGTGTTTGTGCTATTCCATTATTCCACAGTGCCACCTAGAGGTTATGTACTGGAAAAGCATGAAAGGAAACACTCCTTGTGTAGTTCTTCAATCTCAATTATGTAATGAAACCAAAAGTAGATACAGCAAGTTAACAGTCTTGTGCAGAAAAGCTCATAGTTTCATATTCCACCTAAATTGCCCAGCATTCATTCATCCATTCATTTAAAGGGTCCCATCTTTTCACGGTCCACAAGGTGGCTTACAGTTGGAGAGGGGCCACTGCTCATTGCTGCATGCTTTGCCTGCAGAAGGTCCCAGGTTTCAATTATCAGGGCAGTTTAGAATTATTTTTGAATTTCTTTTTGGTGCGTTTTTGAGCTTACCTTATAGTTGCAAGGTGGCTGAAGGTGTGGTGTGGTGCATGTGTTTTCCTTTTCTTTTACACATCTCTCCATTGTTCTGCAGCCTCCTTGGCTGTCCACACTTTGTGTTCTGGAAAAAACAACAACCATGGGAAGAGTTGAATCATGACATCTTCCCCAGGCTTTAATTGAAATGTGGGAAGCCAGGGAGGCTGCAGCCTGCTGGACAGATGATTGTGCAATGAAAAAGAGGACACTTACAAACACCACACGGCTGCCTTGCAACTAAGGTAAGCACAACCCCCCCACACACACCATTTAGAATTTCACAGAAATTTTCTTCTTTGAACAGTTTTTTTGAAATCATTTCTTGGCATAGCGCTAGTTCAGTCCCTGGTATCTCCAGTTAAATGGATTGGATTGGCAGGTGATAGGGAAAGATCTGACTCTGCCAGTCAGAGTCAACAATACCAAGCTAGATAGACCAATGATCTGAGTCAGTATAAGGCAGCTTCCTATGGCTGGAGAATGGACTTCCCAGTTAGAGGTTTGTGTTTGGCTGGCCCAGGGCTGGCCCAAGAGATTATGCTGCCTGAAGTGAAGGACAAAATGCTCCCCTCTCCATTCCACCTACAGAAGCCAACTGGACTGGCAGTTGAATCTTACTCAACACTGGTGATGGGGCAGCATCCTCTACCTAGAGATAGGTGAATTTATTTATTTTTTTGAGTGGGGTTGCATTTCAATGGAAACTTACCAAATGCACACTTCCCAAACCTAAACAGTAACTGGGACACAGTTAGACATACTTCCCCAAAGTTTCAATATAATGTGCAGGGTTTGTTTGTTTTTTCGTTTTAAAAAAAATGCATACTCTTGAAAAAAGTGCACACAAAAATGCATGCATTGGAAATAGTGTTTAAAATGCATATATTTGGAAAATGCACACAAAAACACTTTATCTGGTGTGGAAAATGCTTGAAAAAGATTGTACATTCGGAAATGTGTACATTTGAAAAAATGCGCACAAAATGCATATATTTTGACAAATGCACACAAAACTGTCTATGGATTTTTGTGCATAATTTTAAAAAATTGCGGTCTAATGAAGAAATGCAACAAAATGAACTTGGCAGAGGGGAAAAAAAAGAGAACCAGAACAAAACTGGGGTTGACGGTTTCACTCACCCCCACCTCACCTGAGGGCTACAGGTGGCAGGAGGGTGGGTGCAGGCTTGGCTGCATGAAACACACAGCTCCATTCTCCAACTGAACTGAGGGGAATAGCCAGGGGGCTGCCACTGCTGCCCCCTCCACAGCGTCCATCATCTGCCACTTGAGGCGGCCGACTCACACCGCCTAATGGTAGGGCTGGCCCCGACGTGAACTCCAGCATTTCTTTTTCGAGAAATTAATAAGCGCTAGAACCTACGAAAGGAAAAGAGGGCTGATCCTTCCTTTAGCCCGACAGAAGAGAGCGGCAGCACAGAACAAAACCCAGTATTGTTTACTGAGTTCCTCCTCCTCCTTTGTCTTTGATCAAATATACATGCCGCCTCAGGATACACTCTGTACGGTTCTGTGTTTGTCTTCTGGGACTGCCTTCCCATCCTAGCAGTTCCTTTTCAGGTTTCAGAGAGATTCTGCTGAGGCTTCCCTTCAGTCACCCGAGCAATTGGTCTCCTCAAAGACGTCGTTCTCGCCTGTACTCCTAGCCCCAGAGGCAGCTGTTCCAGCTGCCTCCACCCCCACCCCCACGCTCCCCCCACTGCCTGTACTAAGGCTCGCTGTCTCCCCTGCAGCCGAAAAACAAGCCCTGCTAATGAGCTATGCACAGCAGCCGTTTCTCGGCATAGGAAAGAGGGACTGACTGAAACCTTCGCAGACAGCTTCATCGAGTCAAGTCAAAAGTGTCCTCCTGTCCAGGTTTGCCCCGCACTAAGGAAAGCAAACCACGGGCCAGGAGTTTGGCTGACTGAACTACGCACTAAAAACCTGGGCACAATCAAAAGAGGAGGCCTAAGATAGGAAAAAGGACAGGAAAAAGCGTGATGTTTTTTTTTTTGACAGGGCTGTGCATGTTATTGACACTGGCTGAGCATCTTTTGTTCAGCTGACCCCTTTGCAATGCTCGTGATCAGGTGATTTGTCCTCCTGGGATTTAACAAAAGAATGGCAATGTGTCTGGATGGCTAGAGCAGTGTTCTCCAACCTTGGGTCCCCGGATGTTTTTGGCCTACAACTCGCAGCATGCCCCAGCCAGCTATGCCAAAAACATCTGGGGACCCAAGATTGGAGAACACTTGGCTAGAGAATCTCTCTCCCCTACCTTTGGAAGGTGACATGCCCTTTCGCTCGGGGTGGGGAATTTCAGGCCTGGGGGCGAACTCCGGCCCTCCAGGGTTCCGCAGATGGACACTCCCTCTGGAGTGCACAAAAGTGTTTACGGAATGCTGGACAGATCATTTGGTGCTGTCTCAGCTTTTTGTGAATTTCCCCTCCCATTCTAAAAGATTGGAATGCCTCTCCTAAGGCTTAGTTACTGGGAGTAAGAGCTTTAGGGTGCAATCCTATTCAGATTTGGACAGAAAAAAGTCCTACAACTCCCAGCATTCCCCTGGGGAATACTGGGAGTTGTGGGACTTTTTTCTCCCCATCCAATCCTGAATAGGATTGCACCCTAAGTTCACTTTACGCATGCCAGCCACGCCGGCTGGGGAATGTTGGGAGCTGTAGGACATTTTTCCGTCCAAACCTGCAGAGGAATGCACCCTTAAGTTATAATATGCTGGTATTTCTGGCCCCACTGCCTTTTGCCTTTGGCTCTGCCCCCTTTGCCTTCAGCCCTGCCCACCACTGAAATGCGGCCCCCAAAAGCTTCTCAGAAATGGAATGCAGCCCTCTGGCTGAAAGATTTTTTCCCACCAGAAGTGGAAGAGGGAATGTTTGCAATTTGACTTGACAAGTGGGACCTGTATGAAACGTTTCCAGTGTGGATTGCTCCTGTTCAGCACTCCCATCAGCCAGCCAGCCAGCCTTGCCCTCTTCCATGAGGCTCCATTCCATTTTCACTCCCACCCAGTGTTTTTTTTTTTTTACTCCCAAGATCTAGTCAGCATTCCAGGGCCACTGAGCATGCAGAGAACTCATTTCTGTGTTCATAGGGTAGCCAATAAATAAATGTAAATAATAAATAAATAATGAATAAATTTGTGTTGTCTTGGGAGTTCTGCTTCCCCGTTAGCATCTTTCCCCTAAATATCTGTTGTACTTCTTCACACCTTGGGATTTCCCCAAGCCTGCTCGTATCTCGCTCTTGTGTGTGGATGGTGCAGTCTGGGAAACATAAACTGACAACGGCACCCACCTCTCAACCTTGGAAATAGAAGGGATCATGAGAAGTAAAGAGGGAGCATAGGGTTTCTATCTGGAGTTGGCTGCACAAGATGGTGCTTGGAAACCTGAGGCAGAGTTAGCAGCTGTGCTACCTGCTTGGAGGCATGTCTGTTTCCACTCGGCTCAGCTTGTATATCTGTAAATAAAACAATGTAACAAAGACACTGTAAGTCTCCAGTGCTCTCTCACCCAAGCGAAATTCAATCCTGCAGTTCCTGGAACTTCTCACTGCACAGGAAAGGGAGGAATGAGCATGTAACAATACCCTGTGTCAAGGTAACCCAAATTTCACGGAGGATAAGTCTGTCAAGGGCTCTTAGCCATACTAAGCTCTAACTAAACAGAGCCTACATGTTCTGAGGCAGTATACCTCTAAGTAGATAGAGCGTTGCTGGAGAGCCAGTACGGCATAGTGGTTAGAGTGTTGGACTGGGACTTGGGAGATCCAGGTTCTAGTCCTCACTTGGGTCATGAAGCTCCGTGGGTGACTCTGGGCTAATCACTGACTCTCAGGGTTGTTGTGAGGATAAAATGGAGAGGAGGAGGACCATGTAAGCCACCCTGGGTTCTTTGCAAGAGGACAAAAGGCAGGATATAAATATATTAATACAGAAAAATAACATAAATAACAGTTGTGTATGGGGAAAACAACAAGGGAAGGGGGTTTCTGCTTTTTCTCTTTTTTTGTGGGCTTCCCAAAGCATCTGATCAGCCAGTTGGCCGATTCAGCAGCCTCTTCTGCTCTTATATCCTGCAGTAAGGAAAACTGAATTCTGTGACCTGCATAAATCATGCAGATCAAGATCCTAGTCCACAAGGTCTAGGCTCCTTACCCAGCAGTTTAAGGAAGCACCTTGGACAGCTTCTTGGCATATTATTTATTATTATTATTATTATTATTATTATTATTATTATTATTATTATTATTTTATTACTACTACTACTACCACTGCTACTATATTTATATCCCACCTTTTCCCTCTTGCAAGGAACTGGCTCACATAGTCCTCCTCCTCTCCATTTTATCCTCACAACAACCCTGTGAGGTAGGTTAGGCTTAGTCACCCAGTGAGCTTAATGGCTGAGTGGGGACTAGAACCCAGATTTCCCCAGTTCCCAATCCAACACTCTAACCCCTGTGCCATACTGGCTCTCCTTACTTGGGCTGCAATCCTATGTATACTTATCTGGGAGAATGTCCCACTGTACGCAGTGGGATTAATTTCCAAGTAAACATACACAGACTGCAAATCTGTATTTCACTTGCAGCTAACCTGACCTCAGATAATCATCACCTGCATTTGACTTCAGGTGAATGAGACACATCCTAACTTTAATTCAGGAATTTGCGTCTGCTAGCAACTGTTGTCAGTTTGCCTCAGCTGAACCACAGCTGTTTTTCCTTCTTCTTTTTTCTGAATTTAATTTGAAAACCTTACTCTTGGGATCCTAAGGAAACAAAAGGTCTGTGTGAAATGCCTTCTATTGTCTCTCTCCTCATCTCCAGAAGAGCTGGTGCGCCGACTGAAAGCGAACCTAGTTTTTATCTTACCACCTACAGTGTCCATAGACGCACTGGCAAAAAAAGGAAAAAGGAAATGCATCACTGAAGAGAGAACAAAAGAGGACTGAGATGTGTGCATGCTAATTTATATGCATATGTGCACATTTAGAAATAATTACTATGATTTAAGCAGAAACACAATACATCTCACCGTAGTGGGGAAGACTGTGACCAGGTGATCTGTGTTCCTGCTGTCAGTCTGCTGTCCTAGAGCCGGTGATCAGCAATTTCAGTCCCGCCGCTCCCTCTTCTTATGGTTCTTTGTCTTGAAACTGGACTTGGCGTGGACCAATTTTGAGAAAGAGGACACCTTCAAAAAGAGGACACCTAGAATGAGGGTGTGGGAACTTGTAGCCCTCTGGGCATTGAACTACTATTCCCATCATGCCTTACCATTGGCCAAGCTGGCAGGGGCTGATGAGACCTGAAGTCCAAAAACACTGGGAGGGCCGCAGCCTCCCCAGACCCGAAATAGGGGACTGTCAGACCATGGCCTGTTGTGACAGCCACCCAGGTCCAAGGAAGAGATCCTGTAGACCTGAATCTGTTGGCACGAGGCACTATCTCACGCCTTGCTTCAGGGGACATGCGCAAAGCCCACACTTCTCTACTGAGCAAAGCCCACATAGCAGTGCCCTGTCTGTCACTGGCTTCCCAGTGGGGCCGTGTTAGGGGCTGTGGGGCTCATGGCCCATGTCTGGAATTTAGCCTAGTAATTCTCAGGCTCAGAAATCTGGTAGGCCTACTCACCAGGCCCAGCCGTGCTAGGACATCTGGGAGCAGCCCTAACCTCCTACCATTTCACGGATGAAAAAAGGAACATGAATGGGTGGATATGGGGGCAGCACCTTGCAGGCGAGCATTATTTATTTATTTATTTATTTGTTGTATTTATGAATCGCCCATCTGGCCAGCAAACCGGCCACTCTGGGTGATGTACAACATGATAAAATATAAAATACAGTTAAAACAGTATAAAATGTTAAAATCTTAACCCATCCCATATTCCCGCCTGAATAGCCATGTTTTTAGTGAGCGGCGGAAGCTCAGCAGAGAGGGGGCATGGCGGAGGTCACTAGGGAGAGAGTTATGGTTTGAAAAGGGGGACACCAGAAGGGTGTGGTTTTCAACCGGGACAGAGCTCTAAAACACTTGGCAGTCCCAAGTTGGCAGGTAAGGGAGCCACCATGTGGATTTGCATGCTTCTCGTTTCGGCTCTCTGTGACACCTGAGGGAGGCTCAGTGCTCACTCCTGCAAAGCAATGATCCTTCTTCCCGCCCTGCCTTTGTTTCCTTACAGCTGCCAAGAATGCGCCCACAAACCTCTTTGTCGACTCGGAAACCCCCAGCAGCCTTCAGGTCCGCTGGAATCCACCCGAAGGAGCTGTCCAGCACTACAGACTCACCTATGCTCCAGAAAGTGGTAACAAGCACCAGGAAATGGTATGATTTGGTGGGAGATTCAGGACAGAGAAAAGGATGAACCTCTTCACACGGTGCATAGTTAAATGATGGAAGTTGCTTCCACAAGATGGGGGTGATGGCCACCAATTTGGCTTTGGAGGATGTAACATGGCTTCCTTGGCCCTTGGTGGCCTTGGGCAAGAGGATGCCCTTTCTCTCGGCCCCTTTAGTAAAATGAGAAAAAAACCCACACAGAATTTTTGTGTGGTTTCTTACATGCTAATTTATATCTCACCCAATCTTACGGGACTCAGCTTATGATAATAAAACTCACAAACAGTTCAGCAGCAATAAAACAAACTAGCAAACACAAATTCAAGCACTTTACTTTCAGAGCCTGAAATCTAACATGAATTAAACGCTGCTGAAGGCCAGAGTAAAATAAACATCTTGCAATGCTTTCTAAAAGGTATGAGTGCAGATGGGCCTCCCTTCATAGCATGTTCACCGGGAAGCCAGTGCGGAGTACTGGGGGTTGTTTATTTTCTTCTCTTACTCCGGGGAGATCAAGGCACCTTGTAGTATGGTTTTCTCCCACCTATTTTCTCCTTACAACAACCCTATAAAGGTAGGTTAAGCAGAAAGATAACGAGTGGCTGAAGGTCACCCAGTAGGCTTCGTGGCTTAGGGGATATTTGAACCTGTGTCTCCCCGTTCCTAGCCTGACATGATTCTGCCCACCATGCTGGCTCACCCTGGACAGAGTATTAGGCTTCAAATGAGACCTAGATTCAAATTCCTGCTAAGCTGTGAAGCCAGGCAGCTGGGTGACTCTGGGCCAATCACTCTCTCTCAGCTTGAACTAAGTCACAGGGTTGATATGTGATCGGGACAGTCCAGTGCACAACACCCTGAACAACTCTGACGACCCGCGAGTTATAAATGCGATAAAGGGCAGATACGAGAAAGATTTGCAAGTGTTTCACAATATAAAAGCTCCGTTGCAATGGTGCATAGCTTCTGTTGGTCTCCAGTCCAGCTAGCAATAATTGGGGAACTAATATTTGCTGGGTGATACACGTGTGTGTGTGTGTGTGTGTGTGTGTTGGGGGAAGAATTTCCTGGCACCAAATCTTGCATCATCCAAATAAACTCTAAAAAAGGGGTATCTTGCCAGGTCATAAAAGTTACCTCTTCTCCTTTATGCAGATCACAGTTTCTGGTAGGAGCAGATCTGTCACCCTTCACTCGCTCCTTCCAAATAGATTATACACAGTGACAGTTTCTGCGGTCTATGCTACAGGAGAGAGTGACCCCGTATCCGCTGTCGGCCATACAGGTAGGAGAGTCGATGAACTGCTCATCTTTTGCAGCTCCTCTTATCCACTGATGAACTCAATGGTCATTACTGTTTTGAAGAGTTACATTTTTTCTGTCCGTACTCAAACTGTGTGTTACAAGAAATGTTGAGAGTTAAGACACTAAGGCAGATCAGACCAAAGTGACTCTTGGGTAATGTTGGGGGCAAACTAGACGTCATGAGAGCCAGTGTGGCATAGTGGTTAGAGCAGTGTTCTCCAACCTTGGGTCCCCAGATGTTTTTGGCCTACAACTCCCAGCATGCCCCAGTCAGCTACGCTGGCTGGGGCATGCTGGGAGTTGTAGGCCAAAAACATCTGGGGACCCAAGGTTGGAGAACACTGGGTTAGGATGTTGGGCTGGGACTCAGGAGATCTGAGTTCTAGTCCCCACTCAGCCATGAAGCTCACTGGGTGACTTTGGGCCAGTCACTGACTCTCAGCCTAGCCTACCTCACAGGGTTGTTGTGAGGATAAAATGGAGAGGAGATCAACTACCTTGTGAACCACTTTGGGTTTCCTTGCAAGAGGAAAAAGGGTGGGATATAAATGTAATAATATAGAACATATAAATAGTATAAACGTGTAGCTCGGGGGTGCTTGAGGAATTCAGTCTTTGTAAATCTCTGTATGAAATGACCTGATCTGCACCTCTCAGACAGGAATAGGTACTTAGCTTCTCACCAGATTTCACACTTCTCCAAATGCTGCAGCACCTTTCTCGGCAGTCTCAGTGTATCAAAATATGCATTTAAATATATCTTTTGAGGGTGTATTTTTTATTTTTTTAATGCAGATTAATTCAGAAATGGGACAGAATGGAGTTATAGATAAAAATACGTGAAAATGTCAGAGACTGAATATAGACAAATTCACCCATCGCTACTTGCAGCAGAAAATTCCCGCTACAGATTAGAGTCCCCCTTTTGCCCTCTGTAATATTCTACTAGATAATTCTATTAGATAATACAGAGACTGAAGGGAGAAATGAAATGATGGAGGGCCTTAAGGTAAAAACCATCACCTTGATTTTAGCCCAAACCAGACTGGTGGCCAGTGGACTTCATATACACTCCTGCTTTCCCTAAGGCTGCAGTCCTATGGTCCCTGGGAGAGCAGGCGGGGACGGGACGGGACGCACAGAGGATTTCCAGGGGTGGAGAGAGAGGTTCCATCCTTGGAGAGGGAGACCCAACCTCACAAGCCTCCTCCGTGAGGCTGCAGAAATGTCCACAGTTGGGGGTCCTCCAATGCTGCCTCCAACATCAGAGAGGGCAGAAAGGGGGCATGCTGCATCCATCGGATCCAAAGACCTCCCATTCCCCTGACACGTCTCTGGAACAGGCGGGGGGGAAACTACCCATGAGAGGGAGGCTGTTTTTGAAGACAAGAAGCTTCCAAGGCAGGAGAAAAAGGGGGGGGGAAACCCGCCCCACACACCCCATTACCACCTTCCACCCTGCCAGCGGGAGCCCAGCAGGGCGTCAGAGAAGGCTGTGTCTCTGCCTTGGATTCCCCATCTCCCACCCCATAGGATTGTCCTGTAAGCGTATCTTCTCCCCTCAGCGCCCAGTTTCTGCATATGGGATTAAAATGGATTTTAGGGTGCAATCCTAAACTCTTTTACTAGAGAGTAAACGCCATTCAACACAGCGGGGTCTACTTCTGAGTGAACATACATAGGATCATCTTACATGTTTGTTTTTATTTACTACAGGGGTGGGCAACTTTGGGGGGGGCACCTTGGCCATCCCAGAACCCATTGTGGGCCACGACCTTCCACTGCCAGCAGTGCAAGATTGGCGGTACGGCCATATTCACGGCAAATCTTCTGGGAAACAAGGTGTGTGGTCCCTGTGTGCCCTGTTTTCCTGAAGAATCACCACTTCTGCAGAGCAACTGGGCAAGTGAGCATCTCTTGTCCTGTTTCTCTGCAGAACTATTTGGCAGCCTGCTGGGAGTGTGATTCTCCTGGGAACCAAGGTGCATGCCCTGCCCCCCAGGCTCCTGGGATTCCAATACAATTGCTGGAAATCTAGTGATGCCATGGCAAGTGGGGGCCATGAAAACCCCTTGATTAACCAGTCTTTGAGGAGCTATATATGTCCAATCTTTTCTTCTTCTTCTTCTTCTTCTTCTTCTTCTTCTTCTTCTTCTTCTTATTATTATTATTATTATTATTATTATTATTATTATTATTATTATTAGTAGCTTCTGTCTTGGCCAGACTGCCCACGTTGAGAGAATCTGTCCCCTTCAAAACTGAGGGTAAGACCCCCATGATGATTTTCTCTGCCTCTCTATGGTTGCGTTATTGCTTGGTACACACACACGCATCTGGGAACTTTATCTGGAAATGGAAATTCTTCCTCCAAAATCCAGCACGAACGTTTTGATTGCTGGATTTTGAAATTTCACCCAGGTGCTGTTTTCTTTTTCTTTTTTCTTCCCCTTCTTAGTATCAGCACAACTTAGCAGCAGTTTTCGAGACACAATTGTTTCTTTCACCCCATCTCCAAGGTGAAAGAAATGCAAATTCACAAGGTGTGGAGTTATTTGCAACAAATGTCGCGTCCGTTTTTCAGCGAGTGGATATATATTTTCTATGCAGTTGGCAGAACAGAAAACCATGAATGTATTTCAAAAGCCCTTTCAATTAAATCCCTCTCCACCCCCTTGCAAATTGTGTTATTAATGTAAGTGAGTTTGTCACGGGTGGCTCCTCAAATGACTGGCCATAAAACACATTATGGAGAGGATTCGTAGCAAATGTTGAGCAATCTGGGCTATAAAAAACCTGTCGGGGAAGTAAATTTTAAAATACAAACGTTGTGGAAGGGGGTTGCAACTCTCTCAGAGACTGCAATGGTTTTGGATGGATGTTTAGGAGGGAAGTGCAGGAAAGAAAGGAAACCAGATTTAGCAGCAATTAAAGGAACAAAGTGGGCCAAGCCATGCCATCAAGATCTGTGCCCTTCCTTGGAATTGGCTTACTCAGGGGACATGGCAGCAGACAGGTGCTCGGTGAACCTATTTGCAAGACCAGGGGCCAATCTACAGTAAGTTGTGTTGTGTTGTGTTTTTAATGAGTACTGCAACATCTGGCTCACTTGCCTGGCACATGCTGCATTCCCCAACTGCATATTTCTCCCTCAATATTCCATTCCCCCCCAGAGCACTTGTATGACGCCCCCCCCCCCCGGGTGATTTGCATTTACACATGCTACTGAGTGATATGTGTTCCAATCTAGCTGTATTATAATTCTTAGCATCTCTGATACTGGAACCAGGAGGGATTGCTGCCTCTGCCTCACCTGCAGCCAAATTAGCAGAAAACCTTTTTTGAGTGAAGGTGGGGGGAATCATAGGGATGGAGGTGTCCTTAGAGGCCATCTATTCCAACCCCCCTGCTTGATGCAGGAAATCTAGAGCTAGTGCAGCCCCGACAGATGAAGATCACCAGTGAGGGAGAACCCACGACTTGTCTAGGTAATTGGTTCTGATGTGTGACTCCTCTTACCATCAAGAAGCTCCTTTGAATGTTCAACCCAAATGTACCCTCCTGTAATTTAAACCCATTAAATCTTGGCTTGCTCTCTAGGGCAGCAGAGAGAGCCTCTTCTGTTTTGACAGCCCTACAGGTATTTGAAGGGTGCTCTCATGTCCCCCTCTCATGCTCCTCTTCTCCAGGCTAAACATGCCCTGAATCTGGGTGGGGACCTTGGAAGAGGCACATCCTGCTTTCCCTCTTCTGGAGAAGGCCAGCATCAAGGGTTGGCATGTCTGGGCATGTGCCAAGGGCCCACACTCCAGCAGCAGGTCCACTGACAAGAGCTCCTTGGACCTGCTCTTCCTCTTCACCATTGCATCCTGCTTTTTCCATGCTCATTAGGAACATAGGAGGAAGCTGCCTTATACTGAGTCAGACCCTTGGTCCATCTTGCCCAGTATTGTCAACACTGACTGGCAGCGGCTCTCCAGGGTTTCAGGCAGGATTCTTTCCAAGCCCTACCTGGAGAGGGCGGGGATCGAACCTGGGACCTTCTGCATGCAAAGCAGTTGCTCTGTCACCCTGAGCTGTGGTCCCTCCCTACTACGGCACCTGGTATTCCAAGGCGGTCACCCGTCCAAGTACTAACCAGGCCCGACCCTGCTTAGCTTCCGAGATCAGACGAGATCGGGCTGTTCAGGGCTGTTCAGATGTTAAATGCATTGTGGAAGGTAAAGTGAGTTGTTTTGCACAAAACATAAGTGCTTTGGCATACAACGGCACTTCACCTTTTACAGGAAATCCCCAGCTGACTCCTCTCTCATCCTTGTTCACCTGCCTCTCACTCTGGCCCCGACAATGGTGAGGAGGAGGGAGCAGCAGATGCCGCGGCCTACCTGCTCCCTGGCTCTCTTCCTGTCAGGCGAGCAAGTGGGAGCAGCGATGAGAAAGCGGAGGAAGAGCCAGAGCAGCTGGTGACCATGGCAGTGGGAAGGCGGGCTCACTGTGGGAGGGGGGCCATTGAGAGTTTCTTGCCCAAGCCCCCGCCCCAACAATCTGGAGCTGGCACTGCCTCGTATGTGCAGTCAGGAACTCTGCTCCTGCCAGGGTTTGCAATCTCAGGCAGAGAACTGTGTCTCTCGCTACCCTGTAAAGCTCCATATACACTGATGGTGTAGTAGCAGCATAAGCAGGGCTTGCGCAAAAATCGAAGAGTGGGCTCACTTTCTGCAAGAGCGAGGCGGATGCCGGACGCAGCTGGCATGCCCCATGCACGGTGAAATTTGCGCAACTGTCCGAGTGGGGTGGAGTGGTGCCGGCGCCCCTGGTGCCACCAGTTGGAGCACTTGGGGCCCAATTGCAGTCCGGAAAGTCTGTGGACAGCCAATTGGCTCAGATTGGTTTCAGGTTCTGAGCTGAGCGCGGGGGGGGGGGAGTTTGGCGAGCCGAAGCGAGCCGGATTTTGGGAGCTCGGCATACCCCTAGGCCGCACCACCACCAGCAGCACCAGCAGCAGTAGTAAAAGTCATCCTCATTCTTAAACAGATGCTCAGAAAGACCTTTACAAAACAGGACATCCTCTTGTGTGTCCTTCCTTTTCAGGAGCATCTCTGATTTGACTATCAAACGCTCCATCGTCTCCTCAGCTTTCAACTTGCCCCTGTGCTTGGGACTGTTATGGAAGCAAATAACTGCAGTGCTTTGGTTTTTGAAGGAGTTTGTTTTATTTATTTTTTTACTCAGCCCATTTAAATGGAAAGCACTTTATAAGTCTTCACCAAAGAGCCTTTGATTCCTCCTCTCTTATCTCTGATTTGTATGAACGGCAGTTCCCGATTTTTGATTCTCCAGCTCAGAGGATGAGAGAGGATTTAGCAGAGGATTTCCTGTAAAAGGTGAACTGCAGTTGTATGCCAAAGTGTTTATATTTTGTGCAAGACAACTCACTCTACCTTCCGCAATGCATTTGACAGAATGAGCAGGGGGGGGGGGGAATGCCCATGTCCAGTTATAATTAATAAAACACACCAGCACAATTACTCATGGAGTTATTGTTATATGGCTGCATTTCTTTGTGGGTAAACAGTGGATTTGCCTTGAGTTGTAAGTATCATTTTATAGCATGCAGTCTGAAAAACAGGGAGGGTAGTAGTAAACAAACAAACAAACAGACAAACAAACAGAAAATCAAAATAGTCAAGAACCAGTTTGTATGTGGGTAATTGAAATTGATCACCACATTTATTGTGATGGCAGTAATTGGCTTTTCACAGAAATCAGAAGATTCTGACAAGTGAGGGTAGGAGGAAATAAGGAGCACACATGATGGGGAAAGCAGTGGAAGCAGGTTAACAAGGATTAGGATTAGTGATCCCAGACCCAAACCTTCTCTGAGACAGCTGAAAATCAAGGCAATTTTACACCTAGCCCTAGCTCTGTGATGAGAGTTATACACGAGTTCCCAAACCTGTTTGTTTCATGCACACATTGCGTTAAACAAAATGTTAGGCATACACCCAGAAAACGTAATGTGTGGATTGGCACTCATGGCTAGAGTGTTGGGTTTGGACGTGGGACTCTCCCAGGTTGCAAGACAAGTTGCACCTGCTCTTTTAAAAGGTCAGGAACTCTTTCGCAACTGGCCATCCTACGGGGGGGGGGGGGGGGGATTTGTCTCACCTCTTACCTTTGCTCCGGGCACTGCAAATCCTAAGGATGCCCTCAGGCAGATAAATTGTATCATTCGAGAGAAATGTACCTTAAGGTGCTTTTTTTTTTTTTTTTTTAAAGTAGGCTTTCAGTGAAAAAGTACTATGAGCCAGAACCATTTTAAAGCTTTAACTGAAGACGTTTGAAATCATGCAGCTTTTGTCTGAAAAGAAAAGCATCTTAGGGGCTTCTTCATCATTTATGCCTTTAGGTGCACACGCCTAAGTTTTGTTTTTAAGTTAAACTGTGGATGCTAGAAACTGGGAATATGTGTTTATAAGCATGTATGTCATAGAGACTCATGCATCAGAGAGCTGGATCTGTTCGTGGCTCCCCCAGTGAGTACATGGTCTGGAGGACCCATAGCAGGGTGGCCAAGGCTCAGCACACACTTTGTGTGTGGTCACCTCCCGCTCTCCCCTTCAGAGTTAAGCACAAGACCTGTTCTTCTAATCCACAGGCTTTATTATGCTAAACTGCAAGCCAGCAGAGCTGGCTTTAGGTTACAATAACAAAAGAAACAAGCTGTGTTAGCTTTCTATAGAATCAGTTCATTAATGCACTATGATCCAGTTGAAAGTAGATTACAGACTAATTAGAATTAGCTACCGCCCCCCCTTCCCAGTAACTGATATCCCAAAAACCAAACTCTCCAGGCTGTTCCTGCCAACTGCTTAGAATGTCTCACTCCTTGTCTTTGGTCTTCCCTCCTTAATTGATGTCTCACTCTTGGATCTGTCACACCTATGTCCCCCTCCTGCTCCTCTTCAGAAAGGCTCTGGTCTCCCACAGTTTCAGGAATAGCTTGACTCTCTTCTCCTTCTTCTCTGCTGATCTCTATTTCTTCTGCCTTTGGCAGCTCTTCAGTTTCTACTTCCCCCTCTTCATCTGAATCAGAATCAATTCCCATATCCTTTTGAGGATCCTCTGCAGAACTAGCGGGCCCAGTCCTTGCATTTTGCATGCAACTGGTCCCAGTTTCAATTCCTGGCATTTCCAGGTAAAGGCTCTCAGATAGCTGGTGTGGGCTGTATCAGGGGTGCAGAACCTCTTTCAGCCTGAGGACTGAATTCTATTTTGAAGAAACTCTAGGGGGCCGCATTCCAGTGGTGGGCGTGGCCAATGGAAAAATGGGCGGGCCCAAACAATACCAGCATATTTTAGCTTAAAGCTCTTTCTGCCTGCCCAGTGGTCAGGAATGCTGGGAGTTGTCGCCCAAAACATCTGGAGGGCACCAGGTTGGGGAAGGCTGGACTAAACCTTAAGGGAGGCATTTCAACTTTTTAGAATGGGGGGAAGAGCTGCGCAAAAGCCGGGAAACCAGCAAACATTTGGCGGTTGGGGAAAAGAGGGTGGGGCTAGGGGAAAGGGGTGTGGCCCTTTGGGGAACCCCAGAAGGCCAGAGGCCCTTTGGGGAACCCCAGAAGGCCAGATTGTGGCCCCAGGAGGGCCAGAGGTGGTGGCCCTTCGGCCTGAGGTTTTGCACCTCTAGGCTACATGAACCAATGACTGGAATCATCATAAGGTAGGTTTGTAATAATGAGCACAGAACCCACATTTTCTTGGGGTGCTTTTTCCTCTGAGATGGAATGGGAGACTAAGAAAAACTTAATGTTGGGGGGGGGGAGAAATTCTCAAATTTTTGGTGGTGAGGGGGTCAGAAGCTGTGACATGGCCTTTTTCCCACGAAAAATCTCCATTCTTAAACTTTGTTGTTTGCTCGCCTCTGCATCAGACTGCAAATATACATTTGATTGTTTTCATACTGCTTTCCCTTTCTCTCCTCCATGTTGTTTTTCTGCAGACTGTCCTGCTCTTGACTCCATGGAAGGCTCCCTGCAAGGTAGGCTTCTCAGTATGCTCCGTGATGATGAAAAACAACAGCCCCTTCTCTTTCAGTTCCTCAAAGATCTAGGTGGTGTATAAGAGTTAAACATAAGACAGAACCTGTCCACAGGGTTATGGTCTAATTGGCATTCTCTGTAACGGGCACTAAGGTCTGGCATCTCCAGGCCACTAGTCACCTGCTTGGCTGCAGGAGAGAGTTAGCCAGAGTGAAAGAGAGAAGAAGAAAAGCAACAGTCCTGGTTCGATCCTACTGGAGAATGTTTCTTATCAGGATTCTAGCTGGCAACAGCTGTTTCCAGAATATTGGAGTGCTGGCATGATGTTGCTTGGAGACTAGTACTCAAGGACCTCAGAAGACAAGGCAGAAGTGCCCCCCCCCCGTGAGATTGCTTAGGGGGTTGAAACACACACACACACACACACACACACACGGGCGACCTGCCCAGCACTCGACTTGCAGCACACAATCTGAGCTGAGTGTGAGCGTTAGCTGAGGCACTCGCTGGACTTCTGGGTCCCCGGCTCTACTACGTTGTTTACATAGAAAATAACATAAAATACGTTAAAAACAGCCTAACTTGTGCAAATTAGGCCATTTTTAACGTACCGGTATCTTATGCCATTTTCCACGTAAACAATGTAGTGCTGGAACCCGGAAGTTGCTTTCCCCTGCTCAGCTCGCGAGAACGCGAGTTGAGCCAGGGAAAAGGTAGGGCGAGCAGAGCTCGGGGGTCGAGCCCGGCGAGTTCTTCGGACTTCCACCCCCCCAATCGAGCTCCGCACACATCCCTAAGTGGGAGTAATGTTTTTCTGATTAAATACTTCTTCCTAGTAACAGTGGCATAATAATGTAGCCAATCAAATTTGACTACAAAGCTAGTTCAGGGTGAGGGCAGAGTCCATTCAGCAAGCACTGCCCTCACTCTCAATTAGCCTTGTTTGCCTAGAATGACAGCCTCAGAGTCAAATCTGATTGGCTGCTGTTATTAGGAAGAACAAGTGTTCTTTTTCAGGCACCCAAACTGTAATTGAGGGGTCCCCAAACTTTTTGGACCTGTGGGCACATTTGGGAGTTCGAGAAACTGCTGTGGGCACTACCACAAAATGTCTAATCAGTAGACTGCCACTTTGGCATCTACCTGTCTCTTCTACGATCTTAGGCTGCGTCTTATTCAGCAAAAACGTTTGTTTCATGACTGCAACATCTCTTTAATAAAGGATTGTCTAATTCAGCTACATGCTGCTGGTGCGATACAGCTAATGCTTCTTTTAAATATATGTTCTGGCAATGTCCAGTAGTTGCCTCTTCTGGGGGGGGGAAGTTATTACACTGGTAAATTTTGTACTGGAACAGCCTTTAATATTCACTGATGTCCACGTTCTTTTAAATTATTTACCTATTTCATGGAAAGTAACATATGGTTGGCATGTAAATGAATTCTCTGCCTTTTTGACAGCTAAAAGACTGATATTACAACATTGGAAGGATAAATGCTCACCTCCTATATTGCAATGGGCTGAGGACCTTACAACACTTTCAGTATTTGAATGGGTGTCATATGGAAGCCACTTTCAAATGGATACTTAAATTTTGGATTTTTTGTGCACTTTTGTGTATAGTTGCTAGAAAGTTGTATGCATTTCATACAAATCCAGGTACATATATTTAAAAAAGTAAAAAAAATAAAAATTAAAAACGGGACCTGCGGGCACCATGTTGAGGATCCCTGCTGTGGCTGATTGGCCTGCAAAGGGCAGTGAACCAGCATGAAAAAGACACACTTTGGGGGCTCTTTGAGGAAATGTTTTGCCCCCTGACAACCCTTTGATTTCCCCCAAAAAGTGTTCATTGAAAACATTTGGTTCAGTCCTTGCACTGACGCATATGACCAAGCATGTGATTCTGCCAGAAGATCCAAAGAAGCATTTCTTTTGTGAATATCCCTTTGCAATCAGTTTTTCCCAGCCCCTACTTTTGCATGATAACATTATTAGCGTCTGGCGCAAACCTTAATTGAGATGAGTAGTTTTCAAGGCTGGGGTCTTTTGCTAAAATTTAATCCAGCAAGAATTCTAAATCTTCAAAATTAGAAGTGCTCCCCCCCCACACACACATAGCCTTCAAGATAACAATCAGAACTGAGCTATAGAAAATATAGAAGTGTTGGGGAGATGCAGCTGGTAGAATTGGGATATTGATTAAAATTTTAACATGTCCCCCTTCCTATTTATACAGTTATCTCTCTCCCAGTCGTTTCTTCCCTCTGCCCCCACCCGAGCCTCCGCTTTCCATAAATTCAGATAAGCAAAGGGAGGGGTGGAGGATTGCTGATTGCAGAGTCTTCTTGTATTAAAGACTTTAGAAAGTGACTCATAGAGGTTTTAATGAGCTGGAGAAGAAGAGGCGAAAAACTCCAAGGACCTGGAGATGAGTTTTGCTTTTTCTTGTGGGAAAATATGTATTCGCCATATAGCTCAGGTCAGCCCTCTCTTAGCAGTTTAAAGAGATGGGGCCAGCAGGAGAAGAGATATAAAAATGGGCGAGAGCATTTTGATTTTCTCCCAGCTCGTTCATTACAGCATGAGAGCTGATGCAATTTTGGAGCAACTGAACTGTATGGATCTTTATGGCTGAGTCACACACCATCTTTTTAGTATGAAAATGGTCCCTCCTGTGCAAGAACTGGTGCAATCCTGTGGATTGAGAATTGATTTGGGAGCTCTGGGTTCAAATCCCACCTTTGTTATGGATTTGACACCTGCTTTTCAGTCTCCTAAAGTGGCTGGGGCCATCCCATTCTCTCTCTCTCTCTCTCTCTCTCTCTCTCTCTCTCTCTCTCACACACACACACACACACACACACACACACACACGCCCAACAGAATAAATCTACAAGCCCAACAGCAGTGTGGTATGCAATTAAGTGTGTGTGTGGGGGGTGTCACAGCACGTGTGGAGGGGAAGGTGCCATTGCTATCTGGCCACAAAGGGACTCTTGTTCCCATCTTGGTCCAACTAAGGCACAATCCTATGCCTGTTTAACCAGAAAAAGTCCTAGAACTCCCAGCATTCCCAAACCAGCATGGCTGGCTGGGGAATGCTGGGAGTTGTAGAACTTTTTCTGTCTAAACGTACATAGGATTGTAGGATTTTTTGTTCCGTCTAAAGAGGCATAGGATTGTGCCCAAAAACATGCATAGAATTGTACCCTAAGCATGCACAGGATGGTAGGGATTCTGTCTAAACATGCATAGGATTGTAGGATTTTTTCTGTTTAAACATGCTATAGGGTTGCACCTCTATTCCATGTGAATTAGGAATGATCAGAACAGGACCCCCCCCCCCTCCCCAGGGAGACAATATGTACAATCATAGTGCCAATAATGATGGTGGTGGTGGTGGTGGTGGTGGTGGTGGTGGTGGTATGCAAGTGGTAAGGGTTGCTTTCTTTATATAATGGCTGTTTACTTGGTTATAGGGATGAATGGATTTTGTTAAATCTTTTCCATCTGTGTTTTGCGGATTGTCAGGCATCTCTCATTCTGTTGTCCGCTTATTGATGGAATCGGATTTCTCTCGCTTTGAAAAAGTACACACTTGCACAAATGTGCACTTCTGAAGATGCGCCTTTGCTCAAGTGCGTAAATCCCCCCATCTGCATTTTCACACTTTACATGCACATTTTTACTCAGTGTTTTTTTTTTTAAAAAAAATCATATTTTTGTACAACTAAATTTGTGTACGATTCCAGAAAGTGGCGGCGGGGGGGAACAGTCTGCAAGTCCTTGCAACTCGAAAAAGACAGTCCACTGCAGAATCTGCAGGTCGGATTCATAGAAATCTAACTCATTTGATTCCATTGTGGATTTCTCCAACATCTCTAGCTGGTTATCAGTTTTAATCACTAGATTCCAGCCCACTCACAGGAAGAATGATGCCCCCACTCTCTGGCTGCCTTTACACCATCTTCTCTTTCTCTGTTTTCTCCAGGTTTCGACATGATGGAGGCATTTGGACTGACAGAAAAGGAGTATGCCTCCATCAAAGGGGTTGCTGTGGAGCCCTACATCTTCCTGGGGACTCACACGTATACCCTCTTCAGAGATATCCAGCTCACCCGGAAAACAAGGTAACGCTAGGAAGCCCATCAAGAGATTTCCATTTTAAAACGATGTCCCCCGAAGACAGCCACTGTGAATCTCACACCCAGTAGTGTGTGTGAGTTCAATTTTGGAGAACTTCTCAGGGGCTGCATTCCAGTTGTGGGTGTGGCCAAAGGCAAAGGGGGCATGGCCAAAGGGCAGGGCCAACACACCAAAAATACCAGCTTATTTTAGCTCACAGATCTTTGTGCCGGTAACTAAACCTAGGAGAGGTATTTTAGCCTTTTAGAATGGGGAAAGGAACTGGCTGGGAAACCACCAAATGATTGGCAGTGGGAAAGGGAGTAGGGCAAAGGGAAGAGGGCATGGCCATTTGAGGCCATATACTTTATTCTAAAGCTGGGCCAACATTTCTCAGAAGACATTTTTCTTAGAAAATGTCTTAGATTTTTCTCTTTCTCACCCCCCCCCCACTAGAAAAGAAGGCCACTTTGCAGAATTTTCTCCAGATATCCTCCACCATCTTTTCTGTCAGCCGCCGTTTCCACTTACACATACAATCACTGCTGCAGAATGAAGCCAGGTCCACAGTATTGTCGAGGATGCAAAATTCTGGATGAGCTGTCAGCACAGTTGTTGCTGTTGCAACTTGCAGAGCAGTGTTCTCCAACCTTGGGTCCCCAGATGTTTTTGGCCTACAACTCCCAGCATGCCCCAGCTGGGGCATGCTGGGAGTTGTAGGCCAAAAACATCTGGGGACCCAAGGTTGGAGAACACTGTTTTAGAGGCACCAAAACAAAACCCTTAGGGAAAAAAGGAAGAAGCTGTTCTACTGTCCCCGCTAATAGTGAGCTCCACCTCTGAGGACCCATTTGAGAATTTTGCCTCCTGCTAGAGAGATTTGGGGAAATGCCCCCCCCCCACGCCCCATGACCCTGCCCACTTTGGAGAGGCCATTTGTGCACACCTCTAGTTTATTCAGCAGGATGTGGCCACAGCTACAAACTATAGTAATATCCTCTCAAATTACCTACACCGGTTTCATAGATTTCATAGACAGAGTTGGAAGGAGCCTACAAGGCTATCGAGTCCAACCCCCCGCTCAATGCAGGAAACTAGAGGAGGGGTCTCCCATCCAAGTAACAACCAGGCCTGACCCTGCTTAGCTTTCCACGCTCAGACAAGCTGAGCCAGCGTAAGCCACGGTTTATGCATGTTATATTGGATTTTGAAAGCTATTGCGCTGTGAACTGAGGGGAACCCCCTATTCAAACTTCAGGTCTCTCATGAACTTATTAGGTGGTCTTAGAAAAGTCACTGGTTTGGAAACATGCGTGCAATGGGGTGGATCCTGCTGTAGTGTATGGTGTGGACTGTGGGGCAATTGAGTGGGAAGGGCGGGGAAATAGACAAAAATTGCTCACGGAGGTTGCCTCCACCTGATTTTCAGCAATTCCTTCCTTTTTCCCTCAGTCAGTTGCACCACACCTTTCAGCAGCATCCTTGAACCCTCAAAGGAGCATTTTGGGAACTGGGGGGAGGGGATGCCGAGGGAGGAGGGAGTGGGAAAATTAGCTTCCATCCAGCGCTGCTGTGCATTTAGATCCAAGCCATTGTTTGTGTCTCATGATCAGCATCACCCCCACCATCTCACATCTGCAATATAGGAATAATTATATGAACTAGGGCTGAGATGAAACAACTTAATGTTTGTTTTCATGAGTGTTGCAAAGTGCCGTCTGTTTTCATTGATTTTTTGACATTATGATTATATCTTGCATTATTCAGCATTCTTTTGTTCTCCCTGGCTACGTATTTTTTGAAGCCACCTTTTCCTTTCCTTCTCTCTACCCTCTACCCCCTCTGACATTTAATCTGATTGGCTGTGGTGCCCCATATGATTACATCACTGATGCCATGATGATTATTTATAATGTGATGATGTCACAAATGCCTATAAACAATATCACGTGGCTTCCCACGGCCAAACGGAGGGTAAATGAGGGCAAAGTAAGTGAGGGCACTCCCCCATGGGAAGTGGTGAAGAGAAGTAATAGCCAGAGGGACAAAGAGGTGACAAACAACCTTGAAACAACACAGATGTTGAGTGAGGTGAGTAGTGAGTTTGGTCATTTGTTTGCCTCTGAATATGCTAATTTTGAAACAAATATCAAAATTAGAGAATATTTAAGGCAACTCTGAGGTTGTTTTAATAATGACTCATTTCAAAATGAATTCCACCAGAGAATATTCAGAGCAGCCCTAATACAAGGTTGTTGTAAAAGTTACTGAGGAGAATACCTGTGTAGTAGGGATGAGTGAAGTTGTCATTTTCAGTGCCAGTGCCACTTGCTTTCTCATTTTTCTGAAATCGAGTTCATTTTGGCCCAGTTCCACATCATTGCACAATTCTTTTTTCTTTTCTTTTTGAAGTCCAGTCAAAAATCTATATGGATTTTTGTGTGTATTTTCCCTAATATATGCATTTTTGTGCACACTTCCCCCCAGTGTAAGTATTTTTGTGTACACTTTTTGCTAATGTCTGCATTTTTGGCATGCTATTTTCTCTATTATAATGGCATTTCTGTGCATAACTTTCAGCACTGTGCACATTTTTGTGGCACAGTTCCATAGTGTATGGGTTTTTGTGTGCCCTTTTCCCCAAAGTGCCATTTTTGTGAGCAATTATTTTTTTTAGTGGAAAACTGGCAACATTTGGAAAGGGTGAATTTTGGTGCCCAACTCTGCTCCAGTTTGCTCATTGGCAGAGGAGGTGCAAAGTTGGTCATCATCATCAGGCGATCACTCGTGACTGAATAAGATTGTCTTCCAGGATTTAAAAAAAAATATTACAAAAAGAAAAAATTTAAATGGAGGAAATTCTAAAGAAAATTGTGTAGACTCTAGCGATGGGTCCGTAAGTGACTGTGGAGGCCAATTCTAGATCCACACAGCTTCCCACAGTGAGGACACAGGTTACCAGATGGAAGATGGTCCTGTAAAGGATTCGTTTGACGTGCTTTTCGCTTAGCACGTTTCTCCCTTTCGCCTTGCACGCAGGCTTCTTCAAAGTCCATGGTACCTTTTTGAAAGGACAACCTCCATTTAGATCATTCATGGGCCAGAGCTTCCCAGTTTTCGATATTTATATTGCATTTTTTTAGATTAGCCTTAAGAACATCTTTAAACCTCTTATATTGACCACCGATATTCCGCTTTCCATCCTTGAGTTGGGAATAAAGTAACTGCTTTGGGAGACGGCAGTCAGGCATTCGAACAACATGACCAGTCCACTGAAGTTGGCGTTGAAGGATCATTTTTTCAACACTAGTAGTCTTTGCTTCTTCCAGTACACTGACATTTGTTCGCCTATCTTCCCAAGTAATTTGCAGGATTTTCCGGAGGCAAAGTTGGTATATTCACATAAAAATTCAGTTGGAACAAATGTTTCACCCATCCCTATAAATGTGTGTGAAGTGTTTTGAATATTCTAAAACACTCTATACACACAAAGTCCTTATTGTTGACTATTATTTTGGGGACTGGGGAGCTGGCAGAAAATATCTCTCCTGCTGAGAAAGAGGAGCTGGTAGTGAAGTTTCATTGTTGATGGATTGGGATGCAAGTTCAGAATTTCCCAGGCAGCTCTGCTTGAGGCTGTGACTGTTGCTTTTTATGGAATTATCTCAATGCAGAGAGCCATACATTGAATTCAGAAGTGCCTCAGGATAAATCAAATGTGCCACTTAGCTATGCGGCAAAGCTGGCTGGGGTGCTGAGATTTTTCATAGGCAAGGTCTCCCCGCCTCTCCTTTTGTTTTGGTACACATATTCCCATCTCAGCATTTATGCTTTTTGCTATCTCTGTGCACTGTATCAATAAGCATCCATCCAGCTAGCAAGCCATCTGATAAGGCAGATAGGGCTGTGCTGTGTATTTTGCTGACGACACACTTAAATTTTTAATATGACCCTCCGTTCTTATTCCCCCTCCTCTTTGTGATCACTTTGGGAAGAGCGATCAGACTTTCACCCCACCTTCAGAAGAATGCATTGCCGGGAGATAACCATGACCTCTGCCTTGACATGGTCACCTTAGGGCCAAACTACATGTTAATGGAGTGATTGCAATTAACATGTACAGGTTTTTTTTTTTAATTAAATAATAGCTGTGATGGAGCAGTGATCAAGATCTGAGCCATGGAGCTTGAGGAGTGGAGGGTGAACCCTTCCCCCCCCGATACCATGGTTCCAATAAAAATCCTCCCTACAGAAGCTGGTATTTGTCCCAGGAAGGAAGCTACCGCTAGTGCCAATGGCAACTTACCTCCCTGGGCAAAGAGCAGTTATAGATTTCATAGATTTCATAGATCATAGAGTTGGAAGGAGCCTACAAGGCTATCGAGTCCAACCCCCTGCTCAATGCAGGAAACTAGAGGAAGGGTCTCCCATCCAAGTAATAACCAGGCCTGACCCTGCTTAGCTTTCCACGCTCAGGCAAGCTGAGCCAGCGTTGGAGAAGTGGTTGACACCAGCGCCTGTTGATATCATGTCTAGTTTGGCCCTTATATCTCATGCCCATATTGGTCATCATCAGAGCCCAAGCAAGTAGCAAAATTTGTTTTCCTTGTCACTGAAAGCCCTCTCTGGTGAGCCTTCATACCCACTCCATAGCATCATGGTCTTGGTGCTTACCCCTGTAATCCTGAGCACCTACAACAAAGGAAGCCACAAACCCCTCCAAATGGTTTCCCCACGGTGGGGATCCTCTTTCGGCCTGAGGGGCGAATTCAGTTTCGGAGAACTTCTCAGGGGCTGCATTCCAGTAGTGGGTGTGGCCAAAGGCAAAGGGGGTATGGCCAAAGGGCAGGGCCAACACACGAAAAATACCAGCGTATTTTTAGCTCAGAGATCTTTGTGCCAGTAAACCTAGGAGAGGCATTTCAGCCTTTTAGAATGGGGAAAGGAACTGGCTGGGAAACCACCAAATGATTGGCAGTGGTGGGAAAGGGTGTAGGGCAAGGGGAAGAGGGCATGGCCATTTGAGGAACCCCGTAGGGCTAGATTGGATTGGGAGCCAAGGAGGGCCAGATTCAGCCAGTGGACTTGAGGTTCCCTTATTTCCTAGGCGGCTGCCAAGCGTTAACGCCAGGTCTGCTGTGAATGGTGTACAACTGAATACATGGATCGCTATATATCCCATGCCATGTACGGTTTGTCACAATTTTGTGACCTGCTGCAAGTTGTGCAGGTCTCAGTGAATCAATGACTTTGGAACATGACTTTGCTTGTTGAGTTGCTACTCAGAGCCCTCTTCGTAATCTGGGGTTTATAATGGCCCGGCATGTATTCCATTTGATTCTATTATTGACTACAGCTTTGCAAATCAAAACAGACTGGATTATTACGAGGCAGCTGTAGCTGCCTTTTTAAGTTTAATTGCTGAAACATAGGGATAATTTTAATCTTGTTTAAAGAAGCAAAGCTCCTTAACAGCAAATTGTGAGATTCCATAGAGGAGGCTTCATCAAAATGTTCAGAGACTCAAATTGGTTTGTTCATATAGTAATAATAATAATAATAATAATAATAATAATAATTTTAAAAATCACCCTTTCAAGGGCATGATGACATTAAAGCAGTGCTTCTCAATTATTTTCTGTCATGCCCCCCCTAGGAAGAAGAAAACATTTCGCGCGCCCCGCGCGACTGTAAATAGTATCATTTGTCTATAAAATTGTTATAAGTACACCTCTGCATAACACTGTATCCTTATTAACGTATAAGAGAATAAAAAAAGAAAGAAATGTGGATCAATTTACAACAAAGAATAGCTTTATTAACTGTAGCAGAAAAGATTTAAAGGAGCACAGGATTTAAAGGAACACAATATTAAAAAAAACTTTTAACTGAGGTCAAACGAGCCCCCCTTTACGGAGCCTCGCGCCCCCCCTGGGGGGCCCGCCCCACTATTTGAGAAGCACTGCATTAAAGAGAGAAAGACAGAGAGAACACAAACATAAGATTTTACCTTTGGTTACTTTGCCATGAAATTTAGGGCTGGCAATCAGCCTGCTAAGGGTGCAATCCAGTTGAGATGAGGCTCACGCTTACCCAATACAGAGCGGGGTTGTGGCAGCAGTGATCCTTCGCCTTTCCACTCCTCCTGCTCTGCCTTTTTGCTCAATGGTCATTTTTGGCCTTCTAGCTGGGGCGTTTCAGATACCTCATACCCTGGCCACTCCAGTCTCCTCCCCTCCCCACCACAAAATGCCCCCTTTACCCCCTCTCCCAGGTCACTTTTCCAACCTCAGAGAGCAGCCGGTGTGGTTCTTTCCACCCCAGCTGTAAGGAGACAGGAGAGGGGGCTGGAGCTCCAATTCCCAGCTCCCAGGTTGGAGCTTGAAATCCAAACTATCTTATGGCCGCCCAGACAATGTCTAGGGGCCATAGGGTTTCAACAAATAGACAGCAACAGTGTTCCCCCAATGCTCATGACAATGCTGTTATCTAATTGATTAGTCAAAAGCTTTATTCAGGCCTAGCATGTAACCGTTCACCCCGCGCGGGCGTAGCAGGCCGAAATCGGCCCCGCTCACGTCCATGCGGGGCTCGTGCGGGCCTACGGGCTTACCTTGCCTGTGCAGGGTCCCCGTCGCGTCACTTCCGGGGCCCCTCAGAAGATTGAGGCGGGGGGCGCCCCCACGGAGAGGTGAGCCGGTGGAGAGACGAGCCCCCCACAGTTTTGTGGCACATCCCTAAAAGTTACCCCGAGTACCATCTAAGAGTTCACACCCATCTTTTGATGAGGAGTGGAAAGCCTTAAAGGGCAGGCCTCCAGACTGAAGCTGAACACTCAGTTGTTCCTCCATCTGCTCCCATCTAGTCTACTCTCTATTTTGGTGAGCAAGAACAAGGGAGCATGTGGTCCCTGCCAAGGAAGGCCCTGGTTCCTCTGGCGAGTCTGGTTCCTCTGGAGAGTCTGGTTCAGGGGGTGCTGTTTCCGGGTTGACACAGTTCAGAGGTCAGCGGAGGGCTGGTTGGGGTTCATCTGGTCCCCCACTCTGATTTAGTTCCTCACCCCTGAGCTAGATGGACCAATAGTCTGACCCTGAATAAGGCAGCTCCCTATGTTCCTATGTTCCTGTGAAGTTCATTCTAATGTATTTTACTTAGGTGTCTTTTTCTGCACAATTCATTTATTTCCTCAGTGAAGTCTTTATCTCTGGAATTCCAGCTGAATACACAATCATCTTCCTCCTCCGGCTTCTGCCAGAAAGCCCCCGGGAAACCTTTGCCGTGTTGCAGATAACAGATGAGGACTTCCAGCCTCTTCTTGGCGTCATACTTGATCGTAAGTAGGTCCATAGAACATTCAGCAGGGAATGTGGTTGTTGCTACCAGGGATGGGGACTTTTTCAGTTGTAGTTTCCCCACTGGGGAATGCCTTCCCCAAGGCCTGTGGCTTATGCTGGCTCAGCTTGTCTGAGTGTGGAAAGCTAAGCAGGGTCAGGCCTGGCTATTACTTGGATGGGAGACCCCTCCTCTAGTTTCCTGCATTGAGCAGGGGGTTGGACTCGATGGCCTTGTAGGCCCCTTCCAACTCTATGATCTATGAATCTATGAATCTATGAACCCCCTTGTCCTGGTGCCTAATAATCTGATTTATTTAGGATGGTAGCTGACAATGTTTCAATTTGCTAAAGCCTTCATTGGCTCTCCTTGGCACTCTCTGTTGGTGCTCTCCATTGGCTCTCCCCATGGAGACCACTCCAGGGTCTCAGTGGCAAACAAAAGTATTTCCCATCACCTGCTACCTGATCCTTTAAACCAGGAGTTTTAAACCTCAGGCCTGTGTGGACCAAATCTGACCACCTGGGGTTCCAGTCTGGCCCTCCAGGGCTCACCAGATGCCCATACCTCGTTCCCGTGGCTCTAATCCCTGTCCCCTGAGTGCAGATCATTTTTCTACAGTTTTTTCCCCATTCTAAAAGGTTGAAATGCCTCCCCTAAGGCTTAGCTACTGACTGCAAGAGCTTGAAGCTACAATATGCTGGCATTATTTTGTAATTTGGCCCTGCCCAAATGCAGCCCCAAGAGCTTCTCCAAAGTGGAACTTGGGCTGAAAGAGATTCAATGCCCCTGCTTGAAAGTGAAGATCCTGGGGACTGGATTTAGAAGCTTCTGCCTACGTAGTATGTGCTCCACCACTCGGCCATGGTTCCACCTCCCTGATGGCTTCCTCCCTCATCTGACCTTGAGCCCCTCATCTGGCTGTCACTTGGGAGGGACAAGCAGCCCACAGTGAATCCTGACACACATTTAAGTCACATCAAAATTGATGGGCTGCACGAATGCCTAAATCTGTGCTGGACTGTGTGCGTTGATTTTTTCATGTATCACCACCCATCCTAAACCTTCAGGTTGGGGCACACCACCATACATCAAGCCTGCACTATGTGGGACCCACCAAGCTAAATGCAGACTGCTCACCATGTCCAGTAGCCCACCTGGGGCTTGATTAACCTGTTTTTTGATGCCTGCCTGGGACTGCCTAAAAAGGGGGGCAACAATAAACAGCTGGTGGGCTGGCAAACATGTCTGCTATATATTCACAGACAGAAATATGCTTTTGTTGGACCATATTGTGAGATATTGTTTGAGACACTGGGATTTCTCAATTCTCAAAAAAAAAAAAAAGTTTTAGTATTTTCCTCTATTATTTCAGTAAAGCCTGTAGTCTGTTGTTGGTGATCATGAAATTAATCCTATGAGGTGTTCTTTAAAACCTCCAGTTTATTTGTGTTCTTTTCCACTGTAGCCAATAAGAAATCCTTGATATATTTCCATCGTGACCATGAGACTGATGTAGAGGAAGTCACCTTTGACCAACAGGAAGTGAAGAAGATATTCTATGGGAGCTTTCACAAGGTCCTTAGCCAAAGAAGGAGAAATTGATATATACAGAATGAAATAATAATAATAATAATAATAATAATAATAATAATAATAATAATAATAATAAAGCAGCTAAATGAAGATTCTAGAAATATCCTTCTGATGTTTGCTAACCTGTTGGTGTTTGTGCCTGCTGAAATACTAACTGATTTGGGGGTGTATGCCAGCAGGATAATGAATTACTAAATCACTTCCTGTCTGCATGTGCTAATCTATTTAAATGTATGCAGAAATGTACCCAAGAATATGTGTGGTAAGGAATGAGAAAATCTGCAAAGAGAGAGGGAAAATTAATCCTGTGACTTGAGTATTACAAATGATCTACAAATGAAACTGATGTAATTAGCTGGACCTATAAAGCTGCCTCATACCGAGTCAGATCGTTGGTCTGCCTAGTCCAGATCTGTCTGTTCCAAACAGCAGGCAGATTTATTTATTTATTATATTTATACCCCGCCTTTTTTCCTGCAAGGAACCCAAGGCGGCTTACATAATCCTCCTGCTCCTCTCCATTTTATCCTCACAACAAACCTGTGAGGTAGGTTAGGCTGAGAGTCAGTGACTGGCCCAAAGTTTTCCCAGCCCTTCTATTTAAGATTCTGGAGATGCCACAGAATGAACCTGGGACAGTGCTGCAAGCAAAGCTAAGACCATCCCCATGCCATGTGTTATGCATGTAGCTCAGAGAGTGGCCGTAGCTCAGTTGTAGAGCACATTCCTTCCATGCAGAAGGTCCCAGGTTCAATCCCCGACCTCTCCAGGTAGGACTAGGAAAGAGCCCAGCCTGAAACCTTGGAGAGCCATTGGCTGCCACTGCCAGTCAATGCAGACAATAGTGGGCTAGATGAACCAATGGTCTGACTCAGTATAAGGCAGCTTCCTGTGTTCCTGTATGTATTGAGCAGTTTAAGTTACATGATGTCACTTCAGTTGTTTGAGGGCCAAAACAAACACTACTTTAAATCCATATCTAGCAACTACATCTTTTTGTTTTCATTTTTACTCCAGAGGAGGCACAGGGGCCCCAATCTGGATCAGGATCCTAGCAGGGGAGGATCTGGCCTCTTCATGAGAAATACTACGGCTGCTGGTGCTGCTGGCCCCAGATCGCCTCCTACTGAGAGGCTGCTCTTAGGGCAGAGGTGGGGAACCTGGGGCCCTTCACATGTTGGATTACAATCCCCATCATCCATGACCCCCTGGACATGCTGTCCAGGGCTGACGGGAATTGGCGTCCAACGACATTTGGATCTTATGTATCTGGATCTTGTGTATCTGGTTCATTAACATGCTGGATGTGGTGTCTGTGGCAATGCTGAAACAAATGCTTACATTTAGCAGAAATGTCACATTTTGACATCCAGACTGTATGTGCAGAATCTTTATCTGAAATTTTGAATGTGTTTTATTTTTTAAAAAAAAACCTTGCCAAAATTTGCATCTTTTGATTGATTGATTACATTTTTCTTTTATTCCCCCCCCCCCCCTTGGCAGGTATTAAATGTGAATTTTCATAGGCCAGGGCTTCGCAAGCTTTGGTCTGGGGAACTCAGAGGTTCCTTGGAAGCTTATTGGATGGGCAGGGGGTGTGGGGAAGGTCCTTAATGAGAAGATCTATAATGGTGGAAAGCAAATACAACCCCCAAATTTACACATTGGATTCAAGATGTATTGGCCTTAGCTGCCCACGAAAAGGTATATTATAACAGATTACTAAAAGGGAATGAATTCCAATTGATATGGGGAAATTTTCCTGAATCATACGCAGAGCAATATCAATATGATCCACCGCAAAACCAGTGCAGGGCAGCAAAGAGAAGTGCTTGCTTACTGGTTGTTGAGCAGAAATTTGAACCCAGCTCTCCTGGATCTAATTCCAACCTTCATCACACTGAATCTGCGCCACACACCATGCTGTGAATGTTATTTTGTCAGGTTCAGAAGTCTCCGATTGTCTTGTATTGCACTGAACGCTCCAGCATCAAGGTGAGGCGCAACGTAACTATTTCTGTCTGTTGAGCAGGTGCACATATCGGTGAGCCGTTCCAGGGTCAATCTCTATATTGACTGCAAGAAAACAGCAGAGAAGCCACTTGGAACTTCAGAGAGCATCTCGACGGCTGGCTTTGTCATGCTAGGGAAGCTGACGAGAACACGAGGGCCCCGAAGCGGGTCAGCGGCGGTAAGTCCACTGCGGGTCCATTTCAGGTAGGAGCCCTTCCTTGGTCTAAACCAAGGTACTCTAAGTGTAGAACAGCCCTTCCTCAACCTGGTGCCCTTCAGACATTCAGGGTCCCCCAGGGAAGACGTTTATATGTCAGGGTCAGGGTCTGGACCTGGAGCATGCAGGCAAACAATTTTCCTTACCATCCCCCACTCTCACTTCAGCTTTCAAAAGTTTACTTCCCCCCCACCCCAGAATGTACTTCTGGTCACATTATCTTTTTCTCTCTTTTTGAGGGAGAGAAGAACTGAGAGTTGAACACCAGAGAATATTAGGGAAAAGTACACACTGTGTGTGTGTGTGTGTGTGTGTCTGTGTGAAAATAACATTCAAACATGCATTATATTAGGAAAACCGCTTGTAAAAATGTGTATGTTCAGCAAAAACGTGTGTATTAAGAGAAATGTACAAAAAAATACATATGAATTTTCATGCAAACTTTAAAAAAAAATAATCATCTCAACATTTGGGATGAACCAAACTTGAGATGGGAAAAATAAAAAATGGATAGAAAAACTGAAATGGACAGATTCATCCATCCCTAGAAAAGAGGATGATACCCCTACACTGGAGGTCAGTTGGTAAAAGGGTCTTGACATGGAAGGGTTAAGCCCAGCACCTCTGCAGAGGCACCTCGAGAAGTCGTGGGATTTGACTCTGAGTCAGACGAGGAGTGGGGGGAGGTGGCTGAAATGGCTGAGGTTTGAAGGGCACAGCAACTGGAGTTAGGTGGGCATGTTTGGGGTAGCCCTGAAAGCCATTCTGAAACTGTGCAAATGAGGATACCAAAGGAGGAGGAGGAGGAGGAGGGACTAGAGCAGTGTTCTCCAACCTTGGGTCCTGTTGTGCCTCCAGTAGGTCAGACAGAGACCAGCCGGGCCGGAGTGTGTTTGGGGTGGGGCCAGGCTACGTGCAGCCTGACCCAGCTGGGCAGCCTTACCAATCAGCGCCGGCTCAAAAGGCAGGCCCCAGACACACTCAGATGCTGGAAGCAATTGTTTGCTAATACAGCTACAGCCGGACGCTCCTGACATTCCCGACCTCAGCCTTCTGTACCTTTGATCCTTGGAACGACCTTGACCACGACTTTGCCTGATCCCAAACTGGTTTACGTTTGCTCTGTTTTGGACTGATATATTTTGGCTTCGACACTCGGACTGTGATAACGACTACGGCTTATCTTGGAACTGGACGAATTTACGACAGGTCCCCAGATGTTTTTGGCCTACAACTCCCAGCATGCTCCAGCCAGCATAGCTTGGCATGACATTCCTTTCATTTTTTTAATCACCAAGCAAGCACTCTTCAGCTTTGCCACCTTTTCCAACAGGCTCCGCCCATGAGTTTCCAAATTATGCCCCTGAGTCTCAGGGTCTTAGCCTCAGAAGAACTGGCAACCTGGCCTTGAATCAGACCTAGAGCCTTGTCAACACTGGGGTCTCCTTCTGTGGGTTGGATGTTCCGCCTCTTCCTTTTTTAGCAACCTGGCTCTGTATTCTTTTCCATCACTACCTCTTTGCAGGGAATATATTTTTGGACAATGGACATTGTGGGAGGGGGGCAGCACTGCACCCACTAACCCCAGCCAAACGTCTGTGCATTCTTTTGACTTTCTGCACAGAACCTAGCCTACACACTTACAAGCTGAACCTGCGTCAGCTAGGGATGGGCAGATCAGTCTATTTCCGGTCTGTGTCAGCTCAGTTTCACATGTGTTCATTCATAAGTGTATTCTGCCCTGTTTTCATATCAATCTGCAATTTAAAATTTGCACATGCAAACACACACACACACACACACACACACACACACATGAAAATTCACATTATTTGTAATGTATTTCCCCACAAAATACACATTTCTGTAAGAATTTTATCCTAAGCTACACATTAGCCATGCTGGCTGGGTATGCTGGGAGCTGTAAGCCAGCAACATCTGGGGACCCAAGGTTGGAGAGCCCAACCTGCCCTAGATCATAATCCAACAACTTTCCTGAAAATATGTATAAGCAACCTGTATATACTGTACAACGCCCAAAAAGAATAGCACAATGAATATATTCAAACAAACAAAATTGAGTAATAATTAAAATGCAATAGTTCATTGATCTCTTAAAGTTCTTGGGAAAACAAGCAGCTTTTCTTTAAAGCCAGTGAGCTTGGTTGAAGGCTGGTCTCCTAGGTGTATGAATTCCTAATAGCTGGGGCCATCACTGAAAAGGCCTTGCTATGCCTCACCCCTAGGGGGTGATAAGGGCGGTGCCAATAACGTTAAGCAGGGCCTCATCTGTGTTCTACTGTTCTTGATGGTATCCATCCATTATGGGATGAGATTGGTTTTGTAAAAACAGAGGCTGTGATTCAAGCAGGATTTATTTTTATTTTTATTTTTAAATGCTATTCCAGCAATTGCCACGCAATACAGATTGACAGTTTTCTTGCTGAATCTGGGAGACAAAGCCTCAACCACTTCCCCCTTTCTTGCATCTGTGTTATATTCTTTTTGGCATATTGAGCAACTATGAATAACTGGGGGGGCGGGGCGGGGAACACTAATGAACAGACTAGGCATTCATTGCTACCCATCACTTTTCAAATACTCTGCCTTTTCAAAACTGCTGTCCTCAGATAGGCAGAGCGCCTCATTATTGGCTATCATCTTGACTTATTTAACTGGATGTATCTTTTAAAATGTCATTTTGATCTGTGGAGCTTGTTTTAAGTCCATTTGCTGCTCAATACATGCCCCCTCCCCGCTAAATCAGTCTAGTCACTCATTCTGAAATGTACATTATTATTATTTTGAATGGAACTTTATTGGATAGAGGACTTTTATGTTAGACAGAGAAGAATTTTTCATAGTGATGGACTGAATTCCTTTTCAAAGACGGTCTCAGGGGCAGCATTCTAGCAATGGGTAGGGTTGAAGGCAAAGGGGGGTGGAGGAAAAACACCAGCACATTTTAGCTTAAAAAGTTTATTGCCAGTAACTGAGATTTAGGAGAGGCATTTCAACCTTTTAGAATGGGGGGAAAACCAGTGTAAAAGCCAGGAAACCACCAAAATGATCAAATCAACAGCTGTGGGAAAGAGGGTAGGGCCCATGGAAAGGGGTGTGGCCATTTGGGGAACCGTGGAGGGCCAGATTGAGACTCCAGGGGGGCACTGTCGGCCCACAGACCTGAGGTTCAGCACATGAATGCGCATGTCAGGGATGTAGCCTGATGTCCTCTCTCCCATGCAGTCATCCACAAGGGTTTTGTATGCCTGAAATGGGTTAATGGCTGGGTTCAGACAACATGATAAGCCACACTCAAGGGTTGAGTATGGGTTGAATGTGGGTTGTCATTGAACCGTGGGTTGACATTGAAATATGGGTTATCGTGTTGTACGAACCCAGCTGTGCTAACAAACCATGCTTTTTTAACTACGAACCCATAGTTCACAATCCAACAACAAACCATGGGTTCTCTCTTCATGGTTAACAAACCATCAGGGCCGGTGCAAAGCAGTTTGGTGCTCTAGGCAAGATCAGATATTTAGCGCCCCCCCCACTTGAGCCCTCCTTCCCTCCAGCCCTATGCCCATTATAAAATAAATTTCCCACCCTAGGAACTGCCGAGCCCCATAGAAAAACTTTGTAGACTTTGAAACTTTTCCTTTGTGTGTTCACGTGGAAAGCAAAGAGGCAACATCAGCCCAGCTATGCCAGGAACTCCCAAGGGCCTTCTCCTACTCTATATATATGTAAAAGCCTGTCTCCTCCTGCGGGCAGCACAAGGGATATGAAAAAAGAATGTGAGAGAGGTGTGGTGGCGCTACCTGTGAGGAATAGAGACAAAAGGGCATCTTGCAGCCTGTCCTACCTCACAGGGTGGAGGTGAAGAGACACCGGTTTGACTCATACATCTTCTGGGTTGCGGGGGGGGGGGATGCATGTAGTAGAAACATAGCAAAGAGAGAGCCTGAGGCAGAAAAAAGCCCCACAGGGTTTTTTTCTGCCTCAACGGGCATAGGATTGCACATGGCTGTCTGGGGAATGCTGGGAGTTGTAGGACTCCCCCCCCCTCCAAACATGCGTAGGAGGATTGCACCCTAAAAACATTTAAAACCAAAACACAGAAACAGCATGGTAAATAATTAAAACATTGGAGCCGGAGCTAGCTGAAAATACCTTTCCCTTCCTCCCTGGTTGCTGGAAATACCAGGAAAGTAACTGCTTTCAGGGGACGTTGAGCTGAGGGAAGGCGAAGGAGGTGTTTGTAGGTGCATCCTTCCCTTTGCCCACCAGCCTCCCATCATTGGCCCCTGCCCGCCTCCGCCTCCTCCAGCCTGTCGCCTTCTCTGCCTCTTTTGATGCTGGTTGTGAGGAGGAGCCTGCCTGAAGCTTCAGCGGAGCCAGCTTGGAGACGGAGCCCTGAGGTGGAGGAGAGAGAGGGAGGGACGCGCTTCTTTCACCTCTTTCCCGCGTTTCTGGCGCCCCCATTTAGCCTGGCGCTCTAGGCAGTAGCCTAGTTCGCCTAATGGTAGCGCCGGCCCTGCAAACCATGGTTTGTTAGTGTGGCTGAGTTCAGACAACCCGATAACCCATAGTAAAACAACAACCCACGGTTCAAGGACAACCCACACTCAACCCATACTCAACCTTTCAGTGCGGCTTATCGTGTTGTCTGAATGCAGTCAATGTCTCCAGCCAAAGAGTATTTGATATGGGGGATAACAGGAAATGTAGGGAGGATGGTTCTCCTTTTAGGAATATTGGCTTATTTCTTTTAGGGTTTTTTTTTAAACAAAACAAAACAAAACAAACCCCATCACTGTCTTTCAATGGTAGCAAAGTAAAATTTCCAGTTTGGGTCAAAACTAATTACTGGACCCCTAAAGGGAAGAATTTGCCGGGTACGGAGCAAATGAGAATTCAGACATTGCTGTTCTATGTTGGCTCACTGATTGTACATAGGAAGTACTGAGAGCAGGGCCAGTTCTTAGAAATGGATCCACACTTCCTGTGTGGATCAGAATGGATGACATCACAACACTGCAGCAAAACCAGGATGCAATGAAAATCCAATACTGAAATACTAAATAAATAAATAAATAAATATATAATGTAAACCAGATTTAACAACTATCTGTAGCCCAAAAGCTTCCTGAAAGAAAGAAAAACTCTTTATCAACCTTTGAAAAACCTGGCAGGATTGAACCTAGTGGAGCTCTCTAGAGAGGGAGTTCTGTAAAAGAGGGAGTTGCCCCCCCCCCCCGCAGAGAGATTTGCTAGAAGCCAACCTCATCTCACTGAAGGGAGTTGCATTTGAAGTAGGGATGCTTATGAAATTCTTCCCATCCAAATTTCTCTCTGGATTTGGGGGTTCTGAATGACACATGGGCCATTTGCAGAACATCGCTAATGTGCTGTTAGACATCCTCCGTTCTTCCATGCTGGATTTCCAAACTATAGCATAGAAGAGACTGCAGACTGGTGGGATTCACCGCGGCTTTAATTTCCTTCTATTTGTTGTTCTCATCTTCTTCTTCTTTTATGCTTTGCATCATGGATACTCACTCAAGCAATTGTGGGCATTGGTAAAACACCCACCAAAAGAGGAGCCTTGATTCGCTCATTGTCATAGGCCACCCCTCGGCTTCCTGCTGAAGACAAGTCTTTGAGTCGTAATTCTAAGTAACCAAATTTTATCATGCAAAAAAGATACAAGTAAGCCGCCATTTCAGAATGGTTTACAGGGCTACCCACCTAACCCCTGCTGCTGTGCCCTTCAAACCTCAGCCTCCTCCTCCCTCTCCTCGTCCGAGTCAGAATCACATCCCACGCCTTCTTGAGGTGCCTCTGCAGAGGTGCTGGGCTTCACCCTTACACACATCTGCTCGTGTGAACATCGGCTTGTCCAACTGTGGGCTTGCACGTGTGTGCTGTGTTTTATCAACATGCATAATCTGATCATTGCTATGGACTGGGAATGCGGAAGGCGTGTGAGTGAGTGAGTGAGTGAGTGGGGGGCAGGAACCAAGAAGGATCAGAAGGAAATTGAAGCTGCAACAAGCTGCGCATGCACCAGTCCTAGACTCAGTTTTAGACATTCTCCGTGTTAAATCGGAAGGAAGGCAGAGTGGGATGCACGGGCACGGTCAAGCAAACCCATGGAACTGAGGGCTGACCTGCACAGTACGTTAAACGGCAGTGTGGCATAGTGGTGAGAGTGTTGGACTGGGACTCGGGAGATCCGGGTTCTAGTCACCACTCGGCCACGAAGCTCCCTGGGTGACTTTGGGCCAGTCACTGACTCTCCGCCTAACCTACCTCACAGGGTTGTTGTGAGGATAAAATGGAGAGGAGGAGGAGGAGGAGGAGGATTATGTAAGCCGCCTTGGGTTCCTTGGAGGAAAAAAGGCGGGGTATAAATATAATAAATAAATAAATAAATAAAAATCCTCACCATTTTGCTTACCTGAGTGTAAGTGGGCAGAGCCCTGATCTGGGTTGCATACAAGTAGGGGAGGTTTAAACCTCCCCACCCAGCCACTTCCCTCCCCAAATAAGGACACACACACACACACCCTGTGGGGGCTAAAAAAGAGGGGGGAACCCTTCTGTTGGTGCCAGTGGAGTGTTTTCCTATGTGTGTGTGTGTGTGTGTGTGTTTGTGTGTGTGGTAGATGTGGGGGATTTTGGCAGGGGAAAGTGGCTGGGTGGGAAGGTTTATATTACGGAAATAATTTTACACATGAACAATTAGTTTAAAAACCAATGAAGCAAAGATCTGGGTTACCAGAAGTTAAAATGCATTTACCATCTTCTTTCTAGTAATACAGGCCAAAGCACAGAATTTTGCAACTTTAAAAAGTTATATCATTCCTTGAGCCTGAAAGAAGGAAAGAGGTATAAAATGTATTCGATCTGCCTAATAATTTTTTTTTAATTTGGGGTGATGTAAAGAGAGCGAATGTCCCTATAAGTATGTGCAGTGTAACAAAACATGAGTAATTGTTTTGACCTCACCCGATTGACATGGGCAGGTACGTTGAGAGTAAGGAATACGTAACGCAGGTATCTCCCCTGGCTGCATGGGGAAGCATGTGGATTAGCCCGGAGACAGACTGAGCTTCCTTAGTTTGGGGCAGGGACTGTCACAGTTGTTGGGGGCTGATATGGGAGAAAGGCACTCCTGGCCTCTCTGTAGGCAACTCACTTTTATCAGGGGTGCTGTGCAATATGGCTGCAAATCTAGGAAGAAACAGCACCTCCAGCTGCAGTTGGCCCTTCTTCACTGTCCCCACCCATCCCAATCCAAATCACCTTTCATGACCATCGTCCTGTTTCATCTCTAGTTTCAGCTGCAGTCATTGCAGGTCGTGTGCAGCAGTTTGTGGGCTGAAGAGGACAGATGTTGCGATGTCCCAGCGCTGGTAAGGATGGAGAGACTGCTGCTTCTCACTCAGCATGCTACAAATGCAGAGCAGTTTTATGCCAGCTGTATTGTAGGGATATATGGATTTTGTTAGCTCTGTTCTGTCTGTGTTTCGCAGGTTGTCAGATGTCTTTCGTTCTGCTATCCTCTCATTGATAGAATCCGATTCTTTTTTGGGGGGGGATGTATGAGAATGTCATTGCACTTGCACAAGTGCACAATAGAGCTAACAACACACATTTGTGTGTGTGTCATTCCCTCTACTTCTGATGTTCAGGTTGTGAGTGCTGTTGCTTATGTAGCCAGAATGGCATCATCCATGCACAAGAGGGAGTCTCAGCAGGCTTGATGGGTCCCCAAAGTTTGTAGAAGTACAAAGAAAAAACTTTAGAAAAAGAACCCTAAAGGTGGGATCCCAAAAAAAGCAACCAGTGAGACCTGAGTGTGTTCAGTGACCACAGAATACTGACTCCTAGGGAACAAATGGAAAATCAGATGGGAGGGGGAATAGAATGGGGTATCTTGAACAGCAGGGAGGGGTCATCGCTCAGTGGTAGAGCAGCTGCTGTTTATGCAGAAGATTCAGTCTCCAGCATCTCCGGGTAGGGCTGGAAAACCTGACACAAAAGTTGACACAAGAGTTAAGACTGTATAGAGGAACCGAACAAAGAAAAAAAGATACTTTTAAGAAGGATTGGCGACAGTACATAGAGTGTATGAAAAAAGATTCAAATAGATCAATGTTGATGGAAGCGTATAAAAAAATGTGGGATTCATGAAAAGAAGTAGTTTATAAAGAAGCCAGGGCCGGCGCTACCGCTAGGCAAACTAGGCGGTTGCCTAGGGCACGCGGCTGAAGAGGGCGCAGAAATGCTGCGCTCCTCTTCGCTGCCGCCGCGCCACCCCCGCCAGGCCTCTGCCTTCCCGCCCGCCGCCGCCGCGCCTCCCCCCAGCCTGCCTCCGCGCCTCCCCCTGCCCGCCGCCTCCACACCTCCCCCCGCCCGCCGCTTCCACGCCTCCCCCCGCCTGCCTCCGCGCCTCCCCTCGACCCCCCCACCGCCACCCCCTCGACCCCCCCGCCACCTACCTTCTCCACGTTGCGTCGCTTCCGGAGCCCCGCCCGCGTTGTTTTGGTGGGAGGAACCAGGGCAACAGGGCTTAAACAGCCCTGTTGCCCTGGTTTCCCCGGCAAAAAACAGAGCGCGGGGGTCCCGTCGCGTCACTTCCTGTTCGGAGGCGGCGGCAGCCAGGGCGGGGGGAAGGTAGGTTGGTGGTGGTGGTGGCGGCGCGGGGTGGTGGTTGAAGAGCAGGGCTGCTTTGCTCCAGAGCCCCCCCCCACGGCACGAGGGGGGGGCGCTAAATATTTCGCCTAGGGCGCCAAACTGCCCTGCACCGGTCCTGAAAGAAGCAGTTTATAAAGAAGTGAAATATAATAATCTAATGTGGATTGAGTGGGGAGGGATTGGGGTGGGTTTATGTATTAATATTGTTAAGCTTTATTTGTTGTTGCTGTTGTTGTTGTTGTTGTATGTATTCTGTTGTGTTTTTTTTTTGTTGTTGAAATGTAATAAAAATTGAATTAAAACAAACAAACAAAAACCTCCTGCCTGAAACCTTGGGGATCTGCTGCCAGTCAGTGTCGGCAATATTGGACTAGTTGGACCAGTGGCCTGACTCAGCATGAGGCAGCTTCCTATGCTCCACCCGGCAGCATTTTGTTGCAGGTCCCATTTGTGTCTCCATATTCAGAGTTCCTTCTTTCCTTTTTCTGCTTCAGAGAGATGAAGAGTCATGTCCCAGCCGGCTTCCATCCTGCAGCTGCACTTCAGGGATCCCAGGCCTTCCAGGGCCCCCAGGCTCCCCGGTGGGTGAAGCTTCCCATGATTGTTTCCAGGCAATTGGTACACACATCCACATGTCGGGGAACAGGCCAAGCGTCCTACCAGGCAGCAAAGAGAATTGTACCACACATCCATGCCTGAGCAGAAAGCTCAGAGATGTATTGAGATGATCCTAGAGTTGCTGCTGAATGTCACCTAAAGTAGGGCGGCCACTTACACATCACCGAAAAAGAGGACACAGATATGCATACAATTTGCATATGCCAACTTTTATGCATGGGTGCACATTTAAAAATAATTACTATCCTTTAAATAGAAATACAGTACATGTCTCCATAGTGGGGAAGACTGGGACCAGGTGACCGATGGGACTGCTCAGTCTGCCATCTAGGTGTTCACTGTTGATGGGCAACTTCAAGGACTCTTCTGTCCTTTCCTAGGGTTGGACTTGGACTAGACAACCCTTCAAATAGAGCGCTGTCCTTAGTAAAACTGGACACATGGCCACCCTAACCTTGAGAGCCAGTGTGGCATAGTGGTTAGAGTGTCAGACTGGGACTTGGGAGATCTGGGTTCTAATCCCTAGTCGGCCATGAAGCTCACTGGGTGACTTCGGGTCGGTCACTGACTCTCAGCCTAACCTACCTCACAGGGTTCTGAGGATAAAATGGAGAGGAGAAGGAGGATTATGTAAGCCGCCTTGGGTTCCTTCCTTGCTGGAAAAAAGGTGGGATATAAATATAATAAATAAAATAGTGAAATAAAATAAAATTAATAAGCTAAAATGAAGTTTTGAGGAGACTTTGGTAGCTTCTACTCAGAAAAATTTTGATGGAAGCAAGACAATTTTCCATTAAGACTCACAACATTTCTTGGGTGGGGTAGGAAGGGGGTATCCCTAGGTTGTCACCCATTTTCACAAAAATTGAAATGTCAAGGTCTGGCGGGACAGTCAAGATATTTCAAGAGAAGCAAAAAGCGTTTCACCATTGATCTTAATTCTTCACGCCCTGTGAACGGGTCATATGGACAACCAGTTCCACTCATGGTGGTGCTAAGATCAGGGAGACTCCACTACAAATGGAGTCATGGTTCTTTATGGGAGGGTCCATGGCTCAGTGGTAGAGCAACTGCTTTGCATGCAGAAGGTCCCAGGTTCAAGCCCGGGCATCTCCAGGATGGGTGAAGAAAGAATCCTGCCTGAAACCTTGGAGAGCTATGCTCCTATGAATAGTCCTTCTGCATTCACTGCTGAGGTTTAAACCATTATGCCTGGGGCACAACAATTCTGAAGCAGTAAAGGCAGGAAGCCCATGCCCCCCCCCCCATGCACTTCTTTTAAAGAAAGTTACCAGTATGTCCTGCTTAATGTTTGTGGCCATGATGGAAACAGTCTATACCAAAGCCTCCTCTGTTCAGTTTGCCTAATCCAAGTCAGTAATTCAATGGATGAAAAGAAAAAGAAGCAAACCTTTGTTTAAAATGTCAATAGTTCACACAGCACCTGAACACGCTTGCATTTTACTTTGCTCCTAGCGCCACCGGCAAGGTAGATGCTGAAATAAGTGAGTCTGGATGTATTCATTATTCATACCCTTCCCCCCCATCACCATATGTGTGTGTGTGCTCTGTCGTAGCTGGGATGCCCACGTGGAAAGCCTACTAGCACAGAACCTCATTTCCAGCCGCTTCTGTTGCGAAAGCAACTGGAATACAGATTAGGCCGATTGTCAAAGTCGGAAGCACTCTGAAAAATGAGAATGGGGCCCCCATTACTGTAATAAGCTGTTTCCCCTTGGATATCTGTGTTCACCTTTAACAGAGTTTCCTGCATTTAACTTACATGGGCTATGACGACAAAGAAGGTATATTCAATGCAGAGTGCTGTTCTCCGTCGGTGGGGAAAGTGGGTTGCGGGTGGTTGGGCAGGAGCAGCTTTCAGTCGCATTCCCAGGCACGCTGCCAAAGTCAGCCCAGGTTCACTCAGGCTGCAGCAGCAGATGGTGGTTGCTTTTATTAGGGATGGACATATCTCTTTTGCTTTTTGTAATGTTTGCATCTTTTCGAGCACAAGTTCATTCCATCCCATTTCTGCATCAGTTTGCAATTATTTATTTATTTATTTTTTAAAGTCCACATGAACATTTACGGGCATCTTCGTGCGCAAGAAAAATCTGTATGCATTTTTGTATGCACTTTTTCCTAACATACTTTTCTTATTTTTTTTGGGGGGGGGCAATCATTCCCCTAATATATGCCTTTCTGTACACTATTTTCTCTTAACAGTGAAGAACATTTTTGTATGCAATTTCCCCTAATGTACACGTTTTTATAAGTGATATTCTCTAATGTAAACTCTTCCCCCCCCCTTTTGATCAGAGAACTGCATCACAAAATGTGCAGAAGTGTGAAAACCAAAGAATAATTGTGTTCCAATTTGCATATTAGTTTGGGAAGTGCAAACTGGGACAGTTCTATAGTAAAATGCAAACTAAATGAGTGTGACCCCCATCGCTCCCGGGGGAGGCTGGTGACTCCTGTGTCAGTGGGGCTCCTTATGCATTACAGCTTTTATTCTGAGCTTTATAGGAGCTGTCCATGGTGCTCCATGGTGGTGAACCTATTTTGGGGGTGGAGTACAAAATAGGTTCAGCACCATGGACAGCTCCTTAAAAGTTCAGACTGCAGCCTGGAGTGGATACACCATCCCACTGACATTGGCGCCACCAGCTGCAACCAGTGGCTGCTTTGCTCCCCATTAAGAACATAAGAGACTCTCTTCTGGATCAAGCCAAGGGTCCTTCTGCTCCAGCAGACTATTTCCCTGAGGCATCTGGTTGACCACTCTAGGAAACAGGATGACAGGACCTTTGTCTAACTAGCACGGCTTTTTTTTAAAAAAAGAAGAAGTTAGGAACCGATTTTGTGGTTTCTGTTGCTTCTTTTGCAGGGCAGTCCTGGAAGGAGAGGACCACAGGGAGAACAGGGTGAGCCAGGCCCCAAGGTGAGTTGTGTCACTCATGCCTCAATCGATCGGTGACCTTAGGGGTGGGCGGGAGGGTTGTGGGAGGCCAAGCGAAAAAACCTTTAAGCCCCACAGGGATTTTGAGCCATCTTCTTCAATAACTCCCCAGGTAATGTCTGTGGACACCTGTCATCAAGACCTGGCTTTCGCATTGGGTTTTCCCCCCCTAGCATAATAATAATAAGAAAAAGCACACGTGCCTTAAGTCTAGTTTGTCCATCTGGTAGAATCAAGTGATTAACCTTTTCCTAGACTGCATCTTATCAGGTTCAAGGTGGGGGCAAGCACTCATCCATGAAGTTCATTGTGTATACAAAACTGTCGTATCATGGGAAAGGGTTCCTCCGGGACTTCCTCTTAGCAAATGGTTTTTCTGCATCCCATGTTTTACCTTGGAGGAGCATTCAATATGCACACGCACACCCACTGCCTGAAGTGGTACTAAATGTATAAACTGCCCCTTATATTCCTCCTAATAGACTCATGTGGAAGTTGATGTATTTATTGGCAGATAAGTGTTTCTAGGCTCCTGATGTTACATTTAGGGCACATTCTTCTGCATGATTAGTCAGAAAAAAAGTCCTACAACTCCCAGCATGGCTGGCTGGGGCATGCTGGGAGTTGTACGACATTTTTTCTGTCTAAATATGCATAGGATTGCACCCTTAATGGCCATATCAAGAAAAAGCCTGTAACGGAGCTGCCTCTCGCAGAGGTTTTTCTAGCATAATGTCAGAAAGCCCCTTCTGCCTTGAAGATGGGCAGAGGAGAAGACCTGACTGGGTTGTTCTTATGTGTGTGGCCTGCGTGGACCAGAGATGCTCGTGCTCATGGAAGAGTCCCTACTAAGAAGCCATTTTACAGCTCTCCCTGTCGAGGCCGTACTTCCCCTCCTCTGTCCAAGAAGATCCACACAATGGCTTCTAACCAAAAAACTTTACTAGGACAGATGCCAGCCTAGCAGACTGGCTTAGAATTACAAAAGAAGTGAGTTGCAGAGTCAATCATAAAGGAGACAAGCTTAGTTAGAATACCAGCCACTAAGGAAGACTGCCCTATTGTTGAGCAGTTGATTCCAAACTGGGAACCTCTCCTCCTTTCCAGACTCAAATTACCCACACCCACACCCCTAAGGTGGTTCCTTATTCTTAAGGGCCAGTCTCTTGGATCGCCTGACACTCCTCAGCTGGTCCACCCTCCTCATCTGAAGTCTGACCCGGGGGTTAGTGATGCTTGATTCACCCTCCTCCCAATCAGAGAGCTCAGATTGCTTTCCCATGGAATTTGACACCGATTGATCCTCCCTGACTGTTGGGTCTAACTCTAAGTCTGCTGGCCCTGGGGACCCAGCTGCAGGTTCCCCCCCCTCCATCTCCTCCTCCTCCCCATCTTCCTCAGAATAGGATAACCATTTTCTGATCTGCGTATTAGTTTGGGGAGTGCAAATTAGGTCAGTTCACTTGAAAATGTGGACCAAACTGGCAGGTTCTCCCCCATCCCTAGCGGGTGTTTCTGTCTAAACATGTACAGGATTGCACCTTAAGGGGACTAAGGAGATACAAGGAAGGCAATATAATCGGGTGCCAGAGAGCTTCATAGGAGAGACTAGAAACCTGCAGTTGACGTTATCTGTGTTTGTTGAACCTTGATTGCTCATTCAGGCTCTGCGTAACAAGTTCATTTTATGTCCCATGGAATCGTAACTCTCCCCTTTCAATTTTTTGGTTGAAATGTTATTTTATTTGTATTTGTTCAAAAACTGCAATTCTGAGAAGCAAAAAGAAAACCATAAGAAATTCATTAAACATATATATAGCTCTCTAGGAGGGCTGTGAAGCACAGGCCTGCAGCAGGGTTTCTTCTAATCCAAAGGGAGGGAGGAGGCTGGGCTGTCCTTAAGGGGACAGTGCATACTTAATCTAAGATGCCTAAACACAACACAGTGTTGGACTCGTCTGCTCTGCTCTCTCATATATTACTATCTTAAAAGGCCTAGCACTTTCCCATACAGAAACACAAGGTCCTTTCCTACAAAGTGTTTCTGGGCATTTAGATGAGTTGCTTTCTGTGAATTTGTATTAGATTTTGCATCGCTGTTTTATCTTATCTGTGACAGATTTTTCTCTCCCCCCCCCCCAAATCAGTGTGACAGCCACAGAAATGAGCTAGCTTTCTGCTACAGATCAGCAGATGAAAAGAGCCAACAACCTTGATGTGAAATGTTGAAAGCTCTGGGAAATGTTGAAATCCATCACCGTGACTTTGGCAGCTTGTGTTCCATCCTTTTCACATGCTGAAGAGTGACTGACGGACACAGTCAAAGGGGTGATGTAGCAAAATGTAGATCTGGACTTCTTGTCCCATCGTAGCCTGTTAACAGAGCCTCTTAAGGGTGGGGGTTGGGGTGTGTGAGATGTCAGAGTAGAACTATCAAGCAGAATATTTCTTGCAAAGTATTTTAAACAGAGACTTCATACCCTAGCTCAGCCTCCCCAGCATTCCTGACCATTGGCCATGCTGGATGGGGCTGATGAGAGTTGAAGTCCAAAACATTGGGTGGGCACCAGGTAGAGGAAGGTGGCCCTGGCTTGTTCTATGTTAGAGGTGTTATGGCAGCCATGGTAATCATGACTGACCCCAAACCATTAGACAGCCTATTGGCAAAGACATTACACTGCGAACTACAGAGTTCTGAGTTCAAATCTCACCCCGACCGTGAATTCACCAGAAGTTCTCATTCTCAGCCCTTCCCTGCCCCCAACTGTAATATGGATATAATAATGTTGGTCTGCCTCGTAGGGTTCTTGTAAGGATTGTTGAGATGATGCATGTGACACGAGAGCCATTTCAGATTTCAGGAGGGACACAGAGATTTTGGGAAAGGGGGATGGAGGAGGAATGTGTTTCCGTTCATTTTGTCCAGAATTGACCGAGTTTGCACCTCTTGGAACTGAACATGGACCTGAATGCAATCTGCGGTCTAAGACTGTACATTAATTCTGAGCTTATCATGTGATTCACACAACAAAAAGAAAAGGTGTTCCAAAACTTGCACAGAATGCAGTGCCTGAGAGCTTCTCTGAAATAGCCCTTGGGATGAAAGAGGGTCTGCACCCCTGCCCTAAGCTAGGCTGTCCCATCACTAGTCTGGTGGCTTCTGTACATGGGATCAAGGGTGCCATGCCATCTTGCCCTTTGCCTCAGGCAGTGAACTGTCTTGGAGCAGCCTTGTGGGGAAGGAAAGTGGGAACCCCTCTGGCTAGTAATGCAACCATTCCACTGGCTGCCAGACAGCTGCCAGGCCAAATTTCAAGTTATTGGATTTGACCTTTCAAGTCCTTTATGGTACAGGGGTAAACTATCTTGGATGACACCTCTCCCTATCTGATCCTCACACTTCCTCAAGTTCAGAATGACAGGAAGGGCCCTGCTCAGAGATCTGTCCTTCAAACACATTGTGATCAAATGATGTGGGATGACTTGGGTATATGGACTATTTTAAAATTTGCTATGAACAAATAATGTTTAGAATCTGTTTTGTAAGCAAAATGAGATCTGACCAGCTGGGCGATTTCCATCCTTTGGTGCATCTTTACAGAGTTTGGCGTTCACAAAGGAGGAATGTGTTGGAAATGTGAGAACCTAATGTTTGGATGCCTTTCCTTGTTTTCTGGGCCTCTGATGGCTTTAGGGCGAGCCAGGTCCACCTGGGCAAGTTGGACCTGAAGGTCCAGGAGGACAGCAAGGGACACCAGGTTCCCAGGGGTTGACTGTGCAGGGCCCCGTCGTAAGTAATCTTCAGTATGTTTTCTTTCCCCCCTTGGTTTTTGCTAACACACCCTGTTTCAGACATTGGCACTGAGCAGGCTGTTGAAGGATAAAAATTAGAGCGTCACGAAAATTTGAGCCGGGCTGCTCACACAGACAAGCACCCTTGCGTGAATTCTTGCAAGCAGAATCAAAGTGGAACTAACCTGCTATGGGCAAGCTGTGCAACCTCAGTTCTGATCGAACACGTCCCCCTGCCCCAAAGGCCCTAAACAGGGGTGTTGAACTTCAGGCCCGGGGGCAAAATCTCGCTGCCTGGGGACCAGATCTGACTTACCAGGGTGGTGGTGGTCTCAATCCCACCCTATGGGGTTCCCCAGAGAGTGCATGCCCCACATCACCAGGTGGGTCCTGCTTTCCCCCACCCCCTGACTGCCCAAAGTTCAGTGGTTCCCTGGCTTTTGCGTGATTTCTTCCCCATTCTAAGAGGTTGAAAGCCTCTCCTAAAGCTTAGTTACTTTAAGAGCTTTAAGCTAAAATATGCTGGTATATATATGTGTGTTTTTGTATTTTGGCCCCACCCATTTCACCTTTGGCCACACCCCTTTTGCCTTTGGCTCCACCCACCAGTGCAATGTGGCCCCCGAGAGCTTCTCCCAAATTGAATTCAGCCCTCGGGCCCAAAGAGGTTCAACACCCCTGCCCTGAAACTTACCTTTGGGGCGGAGGAAAGTGGCGGAGGTGGGTGGTAGTTATTCCCTGTCTCTGGCAGAGTGTCTTTTCCTGCTTGGGACTGGGATGTGACCTACAAGTCCCAGCACCCACAGCAGGAAACAGAAAGCTCCAGGCTTCATTTCTGCCAGCAGGAAAAGGTGTTCAACTGAGGACTGGGAGTGACTGCTACCGGCTCCACCTCCCCAATGCCCCAAGATAAGTTTTGGGGGATGAGGAAGAGGTGGCAATGGATGCTCCATGTTTGACTGAGAAAGAAAGCCCCGATCCCTTTTGGGGCAAACAGAAAGGCAATCATCCATCCATCCCTGAAATGACAATGAGAAGAGCCATCAGCAGTGTGTAATAGTATGTGAGTTGGGGGGGACAGGGGAGTTACAGTTAGGGTACCCTTTGGTGTGAGAGTAGAGGTCTTACAAATACACAAGCGTGTCCTTGTTTTTATTTGTGAACTGCTGGCCTGGAAGGTATAACGATATATGCTTACACAGCAATAATACCATCATGTATATCCAGTAATTTTGTGCTTACATTCTAATTCAAGGGACCCCCAGGAATCAAAGGGGACAAAGGAGACAATGGCAGCCCAGGGATAGAGGTAACTGCGACGCTTACATTCCTGGCTTTTTTGATTTCCAGTGATCTACATCATAGCCCAACAGCTTTCCTAAGCAAGATCTGAGATCTTCTCCTGTGCCTTTCTGGCTCCACTTTGAAACTGCCCTTCTTCTGACAGGGAAATCCCATCACAGTACTTTCACTAGCTTTGCACACACACCCTCTCAGGCCCTGGGGGTCTGACAAACATTAATTATCTGGAGTCTCTGAGCTGCTTTAGAAGGTCAGCAAAAGAATTACGGAGATTTTGCAGATGGATAAGATAGTTAAGAGGGAAGGAGAGAGAGAGAGCTTACACTGACCTTGGCCAAGGATGAACAGCCTCCGATGGAGAGTGAGAATCACAGAACTCAGACCCCAATTTCCTTGCACCCACTTCTCAAACATTCTCGAGAATGGAAAACACTGGAGGTGTAATCCACTATGTGCCTCTATTAATTTTAGGGATGTGCTGATGCTGGGAAGTGCGGCTCATTTGAGCTTGATGGACTTCTTGCCTGCTTCTGATCCGATGATCGGAAGTGGGCTGAGTCTCATTTTTCTCTGTGGACTTCCATCTCTAAGATTGGCTGTGGTTTGTGCATTTTTCCCAAATGCCAAGGAAATTTGTGCAATTTGTGTAAATTCACGCAATTTGCGCAAATCACGTGATATGCGCTATTTGCGCAAATTGGAAGCCAGAAACCACATAGTTCTAGTGTAATTTGCAGAAATCACGCTAGAACTGCATATTTTCCAGCTTCCAATGTGCATATATGGCACAAATCATGTGATTTGCACAAATTTCTTTAGTGTTGTTTTTTTTTAATGCTCAAACCACGCCCTGTCTTAGAGATGGAAGTCCGTGAGTTGGCTTGCCTCACACAACAGCAAGTTGGTGCCAGCACAGGGCTAAACAAACCAGAATGCAGGGGAGGGGGAACAAATCATGAAAATCTGTTGGATTTTCATCCCCCCCCCCATCGGATTCTTCACACATCCCTACGAGAAAGAGAAAGGACTTAGTTTCATGTGTTGTTCTTGTAAAATCAGGGTGTTGAACCTCAGGTCTGTGGGCCAAATTCAGCCCTCTTGGTGTCCCAACCCTTCAAGGTTCCCCAAATGGCCATGACCCCTTTCCTCCAACTGCCAGTCATTTAATAGTTTCCTGGCTTGTGCCTTGTTTCCCCCTCCCTTCTAAAAGGTTGAAAGGCCTCTTCTAAGGCTTAGCTACTAGCAGAAAGAGCTTTAAGCTAAAATATGCTAGCCTTTTTGGTATTTTGCCGCCCCCCTTTTGCCTTTGGCCCCACCCACTTTGCCTTCAGCTCCACCCACCACTGGAATAGGGTCCTCCTCGGAGGCTTCTCCAAAATTGACATCCAGCCCTCGGGCTGAAAGAGGTTCAGCCACCCCTGTTGTAAAACAGCAGCTTCTTTAAACTAACTTGAACTGCATTTTTGGCATGTCAAGAAGAGATGCCACCACATTCTGTAAATAATCGGGATTTGATGGCAGATTTGTAGTTCCACCTGTGGCAGGACTTTGCAAACTGTAGTGGAGAACTCGCCAGACTTTGGAGGGTTCCACTTCAGGTCTGAAAGGCTTGAGGGATGCTATGGGGTACATCATTCAAGTATGTGATCTTTCTGCCCACACCTGGGACACTACCATCATGGTACCATGTCAACAACAGAGGTCCGTGCACACATTTGCTTTGGCCTGCAGTATCCCTGAAGTCTTTCCAGACAAAGTGGCAGAAGGCAAAGGGTTCAAATATGCTTTAGTGGTGAAAAGAGGGCTTTAGATCAAGAAGTGACAGGAGCGGGGACAAAGTCTGGTGCAAATTCATTCAAAAAAGAATTTTTCTTTTCTGCATTTTCCACAACGGCACCAACACACATACCAACACACATTCCAAGTGTTCAGACAAGGCTGGTTCTAGGTTAGAAAGGGCTACAGCAAAGTGCCCTCTAGTGGCCTTTATTCTACACTGGCAAGTTGAATCGCCCACTCTCTCCTCCTCTGTTAGCAGCTGAGTCTGGGAAGCTGACCATTCTTTTAATGTCCCATATTAATGACCTGGAATTCTGCTACATCAGCCACTCAAAGGCATTGTGGGAAATCTACATGATGGGTGACTTCCCAGACTCAGCCTCTGCTGCCAGATAAACCCAGGGCCCTGGGGAGAAGCAAGATGGCTAGAGCCAGAGATCGGGAATGCAGAAACTTCCCATTGCAGGTAACAGACAAACACCTTGCCATGCACCTGACACCAAGTGAGCCTAACCAAAGTTTTGGTTGGGGAGAGAGAGGGAGGGAGAAAGGGAGCTGTTTGCACAAGAGGGGATGGGTTATGCCCCACGTAATATTTTTAAAAATATTTGTTAAAGGCTGCTCTTAATTTCATCAGAAAAAAGCGTGTAAGATGTTGGTTTAATAGTTGGGTGCTCTTTATTGCTCTGTCATGTAGGCTTCTGAATGCCAGCTCTCTTTGCAGGGTATGATGGGTCCCCAGGGAGCTCCAGGGAAAGATGGAATTCAAGGATCAAAGGTAAAAAGACTGGACAGAGTAAGATCCTCCAAATGTGGGTCCCTATGCCCACAAGTGGCCTAAGTCACAAGTTGAAAGCGGATTATTTGAGCCACACCCAGGACCTGTCCAGTGCTGAGCTAGAGGCTGCCGCCGCTGCTGCTAAGTGGGACAATGGAGAAACTGAAAGTCAGAAGAACAGGATGAGGGAAGTGTGGATTGATGGGCCTGTCAGGAGTGGATTGGCAAGGTTACATAGCATAGGGCTTTTCTACATGAGGCTGTTAATGCGCTGTATCTACTTTCAGTTTAATCACAGAATTGAGATCCGAGCACTACACGGAGAGGGCTTCTTTTCCTGCTTTTCTGCTATATAACCTCTAGGTGGTGCTGTGGTATAGCTGGACTAGTGCGAGTACACAAGTCAAAAGTTGTTTTCTTTTGCTTTCACAAATAATACCACATTTTCCCTGCTCTAAAAAAACTCACCCAAATCTTTAGACACAGAAGTGAATCTGGAGGACCATGATGTCATCTAAAGAACCTGTAAACAACTGTCAGTAGGGAATGATGAGTGCACAATAAATGCCTCATGTAGAAAAGCTCCTAGACACACGGGAAAGTGACTTATTATATAAAGTCAGATCCCAGATCCATCTAGCTCAGTATTTTCTACACCAGGGTTATGAAACCTCAAGCCTGGGATCCAAATCTGGCCTTCCTTGGGAACAGATCCGGCCCTCTGGGGTTTCCCAGATGGCCACATCCTCTTCCCCTGATCCCACCTCCTTTCCTTTCTTTTATGCAGTTCCCCCCCCCCATTCTAAAATATTGAAATGTCTCCCTTAAGGCTTCGTTACTGGCAGTAAGAGCTTTAAGGTAAAATATGCTGGTATTTTGGGTATTTTGGCCCCACCCCTTTAGCCTTTGGCTACACCCTCTTGTTTTCAACCCCACCCAACACTGGAATGTGGCCCCCGAGAGCTTCTCCAAAATTGAATTTGGTCCTTGGGTTGAAAGAGGTTCTGCATCCCTGGTCTATGCTGACTGACAACAGCGGTCCTGGGTTTCAGGCAGAGGCCTTCCCCAGCCCAACCTGGCAATTCCAGGGGTTGGACCTGGGACCTTTTGCACACAAAGCATCTGCACTGCCACGTTGCTACTGCCTCTCCTTGCCGGGTCCTGACCTCCTCATTGCTGAAGAACATATGTATCAGCCAGAAGGATCAGACCAAAGGTCCATCTAGTCCAGCATCCGGGAATCTGCCACCCAAATGCTTCTGGGAAGCTCGCGAGCAAGGCCACAAAGGGGAAATCCTCCCTTGCTGGTTGTCCATACCACCTGGCATGCAGAGGTATACTGCCCCTGAACATGGAGGCTTAGTTTTGCTATCAAGGATAATCACCATGGACCAACCATCCTCTAGTCAGTCCAAAGAGTCATTTGGAGCACCGTATTTTAAGCACAGCAATGAAGTAAAGCAGAATCCCAGAGGAATTACCCAGAGACGATTCTAGGGCAGAACTCTCAGATCTCATGGAACCAAATATAATCCTTGAATATCTAAGCCAGCCTTCCCTAACCTAGTGCCCACCAGATGTTTTGGCCTACAACTTCCAGGATTCCTGACCATCGGCTACATTGGCTGGGGCTGATGGGAAGTGAAATCCAAAACATCTGGAAGGCTGCAGGTTGGGGAAGGCTGATTTAAGCTTTCATATTTTTAAATGAGGTTCCCAGATCCTCACTCAGAAGTCCACGCGTGTCTCTTTAAATACCTTGAGTCCACAGGCGAGGCTGAGGCTATGACAGCTCCCATCTTGTTCCTCCACTATTTCCCTAGCCCACCCTGACCCTCCTCCATTGCTAAACAGGAGGCAAAGTTTATCATTTTCAAGCAAAGGGTTTTGTACTTTGCCATATGATTACAGATGCCTTGGACCTCAACTCCCATCAGCCCCAACCAGAATGGTCAGGAGTGCTGGGAAGTTGTAGTCCAAAACCTCTGGCAGGTGCCAGGTTGGGGAAGGCTGGAAGATGCTAAATGAGTCCTTTTTACAAGTTTTGTCCAAGGTTCTTTTGAGATGGAGGGTTATCTAACCAAGTGCAATTGTTTGATTGTTTATTTTCCGAGTGGGGGGGAGGGGGGTCATCTAATTAAGTGTGATTGTTCGGTTCTTTTCTTTTTGCAATCATTTCTTACAAATGCTTGCAAAGGCCCTTGAGCTTTTTTGAGTCCTCAAAGGGAATGCTCACCAAAGCCCTGACTGATTCTGAGCCAAGGACAGGGGCGCTCATGCATCCCTCAACGCAGCACATCCTCTGGAATTCTCTCCTGTTCGATCCTTGTTCTTTCACTTTCTGTTCTGACTTGGTTCACAGGGTGTCCGAGGACTTGAAGGCACAGCTGGGCCCCCGGGGCCCCCGGGACCAAGAGTAAGACATTTCAGTCATGTGAAATAGAGCACTTCCACTCTGAAGACTTGCTACCAGCAATAGGCTGAGTTGGGGTTCCCTTGGGTTAGAAGGAACAGGCGGAAAAGGAATATCACGCTTCATGCCTTCATCACCGGTGGGCAAATGTAACATTTTTACCTTTGGCAGCTGTTTGGCAAGAGCTGGAAAGTCACCTGGTCCCAATCCCTGGGGCATCTACTGGAAGCCACGTTTTGCATCCAAGTGACACCAGAGTGTCGCGCTGCCTCTTGGAGCATTCCTCCTCTTCCACTAGAAGAGGCAGGGGCACAAATTGGGGGGAGATTTAGAGGGGAAGCAAAGACATTTCACTGGCAAGGAGGCAAGAATCGGAGCCAGGTTTAAAGGCTGAATTTAATAATCCAGATTAAATTGAAAAACTAAAAATCAGTGCATTTTAAGAGTGCATTTGTGGTGGTTGCTTTTAAACACCTCATTATTTTTTTTTGGTTCGTAACATTTTTGAAGACTTTTATAATATACATATGTAACATACAAAGCATTTCCAACCAACGTATCCCTTAACCTGTCTCTGAAGTAGAGTCGTTCTGGAATTATTATCAGGGACAAGTAATGCAGTAGAAACATAATTAGCAGCTGACTGTCGTCATAGTTATTAATGAAATCTCTATTTTGCCCTTCTTTAATTGCGCAGAGGTAGGTGTGTTTGTGTGTGTGTGTGTGTGTGTGTGTGTGTGTTACCTCCTCCCATTTATCTTCACAACAACCCTGTAAAGTAGGTCAGGCTGTGGGGAAGAAAGACTGAGAAGAGGAAGAGGGAGGGAGAGTAGAAAGGGATTAGAGGAAGGATAGAAAAGATAATGGGAGAGAAGAGAAAAAGTTAAGAATTGAAAGAAAGCAAAGGAGAAGGTAGACTAGGAAGGAAAGTGTATGTGTAAGAGATTGAGAGAGAGGCAGGCAGACAGACAGAAAAACACAGTTGAGCAAAGACTCTGACTGCATAATGAAGCCATTAAAAACAGAACGGGAGAAAATATCCCATAGCACCATTCTTGGATATACAGTTCTGACCTACCATCCTACCCCTAAATTGTGACATTAATAGGAAATGAAGCAAGCATGAGTCATGTGCAAAATATCTTATTATTATTTTCCTGGCTGGGTGGGCCACTGATATGAACCTGGAAGGCCTAATTCCCTCCCTGGTGCTTTTGCAAGTTAATTTTCCTGATTTCCCTCGAGTGTCAAGTGTTGTTAAGTTTCCGTCATCCGTCATCTTCAGCAGTTGCATCTCTCCATTCCTGTCTGCAGGGTTTCCAAGGCATAGCAGGTGCCCGAGGCAGCACTGGAGAGAGGGGTCCCCCAGGAGAAGTTGGACCAACTGTAAGTCTCTGCCCTTCTTTCTGCCGCTAGGGCACAGAAGCTGAGGATATGCAAAACCTGCCCATTTATGTTCACAGGTATTTTCACCTTAGTACCGCATGTTCAGGACAATCGACATGTTGTTACCTGCCCCAGGCCATTGGGATGCGGCGGGCTGCAAGTCCAAACAACTTGATAACTAACTCTTGTTTATAAAAGTGGATGTGTCATTTTTTACAATGGTGAGGTTTTCTTAATGGTTAATTTGCATCATTCGTAGTTGTCTTAATTGTGCATCATTCCTCACTTATAAGCACAGAGATGCGACTTAATTGTGCATTCGCAAGCAGATAGATCTGCCTCATTTACTTCTAAAATTCCAAGATGCATTCTACAATAAGAGTACTCCATGTGATGTACCGAACAGCCATAAAAACAATATAAAACCAATCAAACTCAGCATAAAAACAAACTGAAGAGTAGCAAGATTCCATTTTAAAAGAAGACCAATCAATCATCAGCACCATGGAGTACCAGCCTCATAAATTGCCACTTGGATTCATTGTGGCACAGTGCATGAACTGTGCTAAAAAAATCGCTGAGTTTTTTTCTTCTTTGAGTAAGCTCTGCTCGCTTATCACTCAGCATAATTAACGATTATTGTGATCTTAACAGCAGTTCGTCCCCCATTAACAGAGATATCTTCGAGCTCTGCGAGCCAGAGCTGTTAAACAGGTTTTACCTTTGAGATTCAAAAAACAGCAGTCTCTATGCATATGCAAAAAACACCAGCAGTCTGGCTGGAGCCTCTTGAAGGAAGAACCATTGAGCCTTGAAGGAAGAACCATTAGCATCATTAGCATATGACTGAGCAGGCTTCCCTCTTCAGAGTTAGAACAAGAAAGGTTACCTTAAAATCAATTGGCACATGACATGTCTATAAGTTACCTTAAAATCAATTGGCACATGACATGTCTATAAAACAAAATACTGAGCAGGCTTCCCTCTCAGTCAGAGTTAGAACAAGAAAGGTTACCTTAAAATCAATTGGCACATGTCTATAAAATCTATAAAACAAAATACTTTTTCATTCTAAGTAGGAATGTAAGGACTATTGCCAGCCAGAGATGTTGTTCTTGTTGCTGTTCAAAAATCAGCATTACAATCATCCCTGGTGTTAGGAATTTAGCAAGGAATTTAGCATATCAGTGGGTTTTCCTCAGTCAGGTCAATTAAGACTTAAGTCAATTAAGAAACACAAACAAAAGCATTAAAAGAAACACAAAATATCTTGCTGTTCATGACTCAGTTGGGTTCGAATTTGCAGCGGAGGGGGGAGAAGAGAATCGACATGCCTGAAGTGATTCGTGAGCAAGATGCTTCAAGGCCGACTAGATCGAAGTAATTCTTAAGCCAGCTGCTGCAGGATCGCTCACATTGCTTAACTGTACAAAGACGTGGGGTTTGGGGCAGATCCAGCAACTCATTACATTTATATCCCACCTTTCTTCCATCAAGGTGGTGTTCTGAGCATTCCCAGGTGGTCTCATATCCAGGCACTAACCAGATCAGATTGGACTTGCTTAGCAATGTGCATTTTGCTTCTTTTTCCTTGCAAAGCCCTGTGTGTCCGAATTGTGCTATATACGGACATGAATTATACTTTTGACCAAGCATTCTCACCCCTGGAGGCCTTTGCCCACTATCTGCAGAAGAGAAGTGCAGTTGATGCTCAAAGGAGGAAGAACCCCTGTAAAGGGGGCTTATGGGAAACTTTGCTCTCACTTTGGGCATCCGCCTCCAGGGGTTTGTGTTGCAAGTTTCCCCCGGGAATAACATGGGCAGGCCACTGTAACTGTGGCAGTTGTTAAACTGGGTTTAACAGTTGGGGGCATTCTTGTTCACTGCCTCCAAGATAAGGGGAGTGTGTGTGTGTGTGTGTGTGTGTGTGTGTAATTGTCTTTTGCTTTGTTTTCTCCTCCAGGGGCTGCCTGGTCCAAAAGGAGAGAGGGGAGAGAAAGTGAGTCTCATGGGTTTCCTTTTTTGATGTACTTTGCTAGCCATCCAAGGTTTTATTGTATAGAACTCATGAAGGCGGATACACGAAACCAGTGTAGGAGCCACTGCTACTGTAGCAGGAGTACTGATGATATCGAAGTTTGTAATTGTCTGGCTCAGCACACTATATATATTTCCAATTAAAGCCTAAGAAAGTACAGTGCAGTTTCCCAATGTTCCCTTCTCTCTCCTAGGGATGGGGGAACATGCAATATTTGAGCTCATTGATAGGGATGTGTGAGGATTTCATTGGGGGGGCAGACTAGCCGGGCTCGACTCCCAGCCCCCAAACTCCATCCCGCTTACCTCTTCCCCGGCTCGACTCACGTTCCTGAGTTGAGCCGGGGAAGCAATTTCCGGGTCCCTGGTGAGCCACTGTTTATGTAGAAAACGCCTTAAGATATGCCTAAAGTGGCAGCAATTTGCATAATTTGTGCAAATTGTGGCCACTTTTGACATATCTGAAGGCATTTTCTATGTAAACAGCGGCCCGCTGGGAACCCAGAAGTCTGTGAGTAGCGCGGCATGGGCGGCAGCAGCGTCTGCTGAGAGTCGGGTCCTGGCAGATCGCCCACCCCTACTCATTGAGGTTCTCTGCATTTTTCCTTGAAGATTGTTTCACCTCGTTTCAGTTCCCAAACACAAGTGGCTTTTTTTTTAAAGTATGTTTTTCCCAATCAAAAATGTGCATTTCTCCTCAGGCTAAAGCATGAAAAATGAAGATGCAGGGGAGGGGGTATGGATTTTGAAGGCACATGTGAATTTTTGGAAATGTTCACTTGTACGTTCAGGAAATTGCAAAATTTCCCAAGGATTGCATTCCTGCTCACGTTTATGTTTGGGGTTGCAAACAGGATGTGGTCGCATAATAATTTGCAAAATAGAATGAAATCCTCATACATCCATATCCCTCCCTTTGCTGCTGTCTAGAGATGAGGAGAAATTATTTGTTCAATTTACATTTTAATGCAAGCTTACCTAATTTTGCATGTTTGACCCAGTATGAGAACCAAAACTCAGTTATCCTTCAAAATTCACACTTCTACAAATTTTGCAATGGAGTTTGCCAATTAAAAATGCATATAAATATATGTAAGAGTGAAAATAACATTTAAAATGCATTATATTAGGAACATTTCTTGCAAAAACGTGTATATTAGGCAAAATTGCATACACAAATCCATGTATTAGGAGAAATGTGCAGAAAAATTTGTATAAATGTTCATGCAAACTTTTAATAACAAATCTCAAAGTTCAGAACACACCAAATTTAAGATTAGAAAAATTCACAAAGTTCAGGACAAGTGGAATTTAAGATTGGAAAAATCTGAGAGAAACTGAAAGTGACAACTTCACTGACCCTTAGTGCTAACACACAGACATCGAGTTAGCTAGTTCCCTTCAGATGGGTTGGGGGCATGTTTCAACTCCAGGAAAGATAAAACTTGTCCCAGATTTCAGACCTTACAAAAATATGCCTCTCAAATTTTGGGAAATGGTTTCTGTTTAATGGGTTATCATTAAAAAAAAAAAAAAAAAAAAAGTACACAGCAGAGGATGAAGGGGAATGAGAGACTACTAGAGACTTCCCCAAACTGGTTCCCTCTAGATGTGTTAGATTACAGCTCCCATTATCCCTACCCAGCATGGCCAATGCAGTGATGGAAGTTGTAGTCTAGCCCATCTAGAGGGTGTTGGAATCCCGGGGGGGGGATATAAAAACAATATTCCCCCTGGAGCAGAGTGAGTTGCAGCGGTATTGGCTCAGTGGAGTAGGCTTAGTCCATGAGAAGTAAAACAACACAAGCCAGGTTTTCTTTAGCAAAAAAAGTTTACTAAGGCTTTGGCTTGAAAAACAGGAACAGAGCATAGACAGGGTGCAGTATACAAAAAATACAGAGCATAGCCAGCCAGACCGAAAGAATGACTGCCCAACATAACATCATTATTACCATACTTATATACATATCTACAACACATCTCTATTACATGAGAATGCCCACCTGCATGTAATTAAGACACCCAGCTCCACTGTCCTCAGAGCATATTAGAAAAAACCATTTCTGGCACAGAGAGGAGTGAGCTAATAGCGATGTCCTTGGACAGTTCTTTGCACCTGTCTCCCAAGGCTAGGCCTTTCTACCTTGAAGGCAAAACGGAATATTTGGACCATATTCTGACAGAGGGCACTAGGCCAGGGGAAGTTTCCTTATGGAATCTATTCCTCAACTCAACTTCTCTCAACTGCTCCAAGATATGCTGAGCATCCTTTTTTGGCTGGCTGATTGGGTTTTAAGCTTTTCCTAGATTCCCCCTCCAGGTGCAAAGCTTTCTATAATTTTCACTAACATTATATATATATATATATATATATATATATATACACACACAGTAATACCTTGGATTGCAAGTAACGTGGTTTGAGAGCGTTTTGCAAGACAAGCAAATTTTTAAATATTTATTTAATTTTTTTTTACTTGATATACAAGCGACTTCTTGCAATACAAGTACTGTAGTACGGCTTAAATTAAAAATCTCTGTACAATTTTTTTGGGGGGATTTCATTTTGATATAAGAGTGTTTTGGATTACAAGCACGTTTCCGGAACGAATTATGCTCTCAATCCAAGGCATGACTGTATATATATATGCACCACTCACACTCCTGCTAGCTTTTGCTTTCTGATGCTTTTGTGATGTGGTAGCATTTTTCATTTTTATGTCCTGGGCATCTTGCCCAGTTTTTGTTTAATTTTGTGTAAACACTGCACATTGATCTATGTGGTATCTTTAAAAATCACACTCTTTGATACAGTGCTCAATTTTCATTTCGTTATGGGCTTTTATGGATGATAACAATATCTATTTTCAAGTTGTTTTCTGCTTTTTGATTACTTTATTACTTGCCACAAGATAGATAGATGATAGATGCGTGCCACTTCAAATAGAGTTTGATTCTTTAATTACAAGGGAATGACCACTGGAATTAAATATTCATTACATATTCAGAAATGAATCCATTTGAATAGCAATATTTGTTCTTCATTTTAAGCATCAGAACTCTGCATGAATGTCTCTTCAGAATCCATGTATGGATGTAATTGTGTTTAGATTTACTGTTGCCTTGAGTAGTAGTTTATTAATGCAAAATCCATACGGCAGTTTGTGGGACTAAGCAGAAAGAATTATTGATGTTTAAAATTAACATGTTCTCTAGGCCAAAGTTGATTCGGTGTGTGAGGCAAGCCAGCACTCGGAATTCCATTTTTAAAACGGGCCATGATTTGCATCTTTTTGTTTGTTTGTTTGTTTGTTTTAAAAAAATAAACCTTGGGCCTCAGCTCCACAATTTGCCCAAATTTACACCATTTGCACAAATTTAGGCAAATTGCATAGATTTGTGCAAAAAGGCCCAAATTTTGCAAAAATCTGAAATAACTGTCAGAAAAATCAAGGTGGCCAAGGTGGAGTGTGTGCAGATGCAGTGAGAGGAGGAGGAGGCGGCTTCCGACCGTACTTCTCATGTTAAATGCTACAAGAAGAACAACAGCAAAAACAACAACTCAAAACTAACAAGTCGGCCCCGATTTGCACAAATTTAGACAATGTGTGCAAATCACACTAGAGATCCGCCGTTCTCGGCACCAAATTTGCACAAACATTTCAAGCAGTTTTGCGGAAGCTGAAACCCCCCCCCCCTTTACTCAGCCTGCTTTTGGCTGTCGGGTCAGAAAAGTCCATGTGCCGAAAGTCCGTCAAGCACAAGTGGAACGGGTTTTCCAGTGGTGCATATCCCTTATTCATTGTGGAGTATCTCTTGCTAGTGGGGAGCCTGCCTAGCCTGTGTCCATCCATTGGTGGAGGATGTTGTACAAATACTGGGTTGGATCCAGATGTATGCTCAGTCTAGTGGTGGGCGATCTGCCCACCACCTGACTCATGGTGCGCTCAGTGAGCGCTGCTGCCGCGCCTGCTGAGCCGGGCTGAAAGCGAGTGCCAGCCGAGGCACTCGCCAGACTTCTGGGTTCCCTCCGGAGCGCTTTTTATATATAAAATGGTGTAAGATACATTAAAAGCAGCCGCGATTTGCATAACTTGCAGCAAATCACAGCCATTTTAAACATATTGTACGCCATTTTCTGTGTAAAAAGTGCTCCAGAGGGAACCCGGAAGTCGCTTCTTCAGCTCAGGAGAATGTGAGTCGAGCTGGGCAAGCAGGTATGTCAAGTGGAGTTCACCAGACTTCCACCCCCCAAACTAGCTCCGCACACATCCCTAGCTGGATCAACTGTGCTGACAGAAGTGGACTTCCCTGCCTCCTCCTCCCCATGGCAGCCCTCTACCCCCTTGAAACGGCTACTCAGAGAGTCGGGAGATCCTGCTGAATGAAGTTAGCTGTGTGTGGTGGCAGGAGAAGGGGAGCCTGAAAGATCCCAAAAAATTGTGGAGCCCTTCCTCTCGCAGAAGGCAGATCCTGGATCCAACTGATTGCATGCAACTACTGCCCACTGTACCACCCCAACTGACTAGGAAAAGGGGAGTGGCGGGGTGTATGAATGGAGCTACCCCCACAACTCAAGTGAGTGTTGAAACCTACTTGTTCAATAGGAGTGAGTGCCCTTGCAAGAGTGTGTGGATTTCCGAGATGGGGACAATCTCCACATCCCCAGCTTTCTGGTGGGAAAAATGGCGAATGCATACAGTGTGCAACCAGGGACGTGCGGAACCTAACTTCTTATTTTCACAAAGTTCTGCCTTATTTATTTATTTGATTCATTAATCAGATTTAAATGCCACTGTCCACAAAGTTTCAAGACGATGATTGTACAACACCGTGCCATCGAAACAACAATAAAATATAACAGTAAAACTACACAATAATAAAAATGCGGATCACCGATAAAACGGCACACTCTGCTGTACGCTACAGACCATGGCTGGCTGGGTCACCCTTCAGGGGAAGCCTCTGTGAAGAGATGGGTCCTGAGGAGACATATAAGTGCCAGAACTGTGTGGGGACTGACTATTGAGTTGGTAATGCATCACATGTTGGCATTGCACTTATCCACAAAAGCAGCCATGCAGTTTTTGCAATGTGGATCTGAATCCCAGTTGTGCGTGGCATATATATCTAGCAGGGTTAAATGCCCGTCCTGATCTCCCCTTAAAATCACAGTCCATAGCAGAATGCAGATTTGAATTACTGTTGAGTATCCCATGCATGACTGACTTAAGTGCACAACATCTTGTGCACTTAAGCTTCTCCCTTGTTCTTATTTTTGTGGATCAGAATAAGATATTAACAACCCTGTTGCTTGTCCTGGACACTTTTCCATAAAGGGAAATATGCATATTTTGTTTGTATTGAGAACAGAAAATAATGGATATTTGCAGCTTCTCTACAATGGGTTGCACTGACCAAGCTAGGAGATGAAGTTCCCCATCCTTTTCAATAAAAGGATTCCCTTCTGTCCCTGAAATATCACCTGCCATTTAGCGATGTTGCTTTCCCCTTCCTTCTCCAGGCCATCCCATTTCATAGCTGCAAAGTGGGTTACTGTATAAAACAACACACACACACACACACACACACACAGAGAGAGTAAATGTTTCCTTTCAATTTCAAGCCTGTTTAAACCACATACAAAAATTCATTCCAAGGTGAGAGTTTAAGTCTGGTCACTCCCAATGTCAGGGAATCCCCCAAAGTCAAAAGGTCTTGCAATACTCCCCAAAGAGAGACACATTCAGTCTTTGATAGGTCTTTGAGCGAGAAAGAGAGCATAGTTATGGAGCCACTCACTAGAAGAACGGATCCAGATGTTCAGAAAGAGCAGGTGATCCAGTCTTCTTTGTACTGTACCACTTCAGAATTCATGGGGGGGGGGGAATTCAGTGCTCACCGAATTTACCATTACCCATAGTTCACATATATGCATAAATATATTCTCTTCACCCCCTCCAAAATTAAGCTTGTTACTAAACTCAGAAATCTTTTGCTGCTTACTAAAATCATAATGAATAAAGTATGGAACAAGCTCCCTGCATCTTGGCTTCTTCCTAATGGAAATACTGGAGTAGACAAATTATTTTCTCTCTCTCGGCTGGGCCTGTGCTACATTTGCCTTATGTTTAGAACACTTTTTGATCTTCTCTTCCCCTTTAGGGTGAAGCACAGTCCTTATCCACAATTTATCATCTAGTTAATCAGGCTTGTGAGCGCCTGATTCAATGTAAGTACAACCTCTCCATCAACTTGTTTCCCAGGGGAGCATCTCTCCTGTGAACAGTTTAGCTTCTACCACTACATTGTGAGCCTTACACGTCCACTGATATTGCCAGGATCCTCCCCATTCATTGGTTATATGGATTTTTCCACATTGGTGGAAGAGGTCGTGGTGGTCCTGTGTGTGAATCATTCTGCTACAGACCCAGACTGTGATTACACTTAAGTGTCTGATAGCTAATACACATCTTCCCCAGATTTATAATTGGAGGCATACTTTCACCTGGGACACTGAGTTCACCTGAGAACTTTCACCCGAGAAGTTTTAATTTTGGAATGTGTAAGAATAAAAAATTGCATGCCTTCAAAGGAGTCTACCCCTTGTGCTTCTTTGTGTGTCAGTTTAGGGATGTTGCAGAAACTTGCAATTGCCTGCTTCAGAATACACATCCGCCTAATTCGTAACACTTCAGCGCAATACACACTGAATGTTACTCCCTCAAAAATCACTCTAAAGCAGGCGGTCTCAACCAGGGGGGAATTCCCCCCAGGGGGGGGAATTTTAGGGTTTCGGGGGGGGGAATTATTGGGACCACAGACTCAAACTGTTGGAATACTGATCTTTCTACAAATTACAATTCTACAGATTGTACATAATCTACAGGACATCACGCCTTATTGTATGGCACAGATTAGGTCAGACAATCTTGGAAAGGGGGGAATGACATTCTGTTCTGACATATGGTGAAAAGGGTGCATGGGGCAAAAAAGATTGAGATTGAGAACCACGGCTCTATAGCTCATAATTGGGAAGTGAGATTCTGCACTAGCAATAAGAATGGGTAGCTTTGTTTGAAACAGAGCTTGGCCAAAAGTTCTCAAAGGAGAATTTTGAGCTGAGCCTAACTGGGGTAGTGGGGTGGATAGAAAAGGGGGATGAAACTTGGCTCTTTAAAGAGGCATTTGGTTAAAAGTTTTAATAGCCTTTGTGTGTGTATGTGTGTTTGTATCCCTGATGATTAATTGCATTTTTACAGATTTGTTTATTTGGGTTTTAAAGGTTGTTTTTAAAAATTGCTGATCTTGCTGTTTGCTGCCATGAGCTCCCTTCCAGGGAAGTAGGTGGGACATACACTTTTCAAGTAAATAAATATGAATTGCCTGGTCCATTTGGCAGGGAAAGGAAAAATTGGGGTGGGGTTGAATTTACTGGTTCAGACTGGTGCTTTTTCGGGCAGCCATCAACTGGCAGCCACTGTGCTTTCCCCCAAAGCCCCCAAGAACAATGCTACATGATGGTACAGCATCACTCTGATGGGGGATTCTGGGTAAAATAATGGCACCCGTACTGGTGGCCACTGGGAGGATCGCCAAGAATAACGCTACATACTATCAAGTCAGGTCAGTGTTCTTTGCATGACTCCACTCTGAATTTTCCCAACCCCCCTCAAAATCCCTGAAACATACATTCACACACATATTCACAGTCTGCAAATGGGCCATAAAACTGAATGTGTTTGTGGTTCAGGCCATCCCTAGGAATGGAGATTGGTGTCCAGAACTTGGACTAAATAAGCATGTGTGTGTGTGAGAGAGGTGAAATTTCAAGCCCATCTGTCAGCATCAAAATGATGAATCAATTTAGAACTCTCTGGGAATATGGGAAGAGGACACCTTTGTTTTTATCTCTGAAGTGTTCTCTAAAAATACTTGTAATTGCTGCCCCATTTTCAAATCAAACTGAAGGGTGCTCTCCCGTCACTGTTTGGGGCATGCTTCTTGATTGAAAGGAGGCAAGCCCAGAGCAAGGACATGCAGAGACACAATGGGCACCCCTGCCCAGAGGCAGGACCGGTGCCAGGGCTGTTTGGCGCCCTAGGCCTAAATTATATTTAGCGCCCCCCCTCGTGCCGTGGGGGGGCTCCGGAGCAAAGCAGCCCTGCTCTGCAACCCCCCCGCGCCGCCGCCGCCACCACCACCTACCTCCCCCCCCGCTGCTGGCTGCTGGCTGTTGGCTGCTGCTGCTGCTGCTGCCGCCGCCGCCGCCGCCACCTCCTCCGACGCGACGGGACCGCCGTGCTTTTTTTTTTTGCCGGGGAAACCAGGGCAACAGGGCTGTTTAAGCCCTGTTGCCCTGGTTCCTCCCGCCAAAACAACGCCGGCGGGGCTCCGGAAATGACGCGAAGGTAGGTAGGTGGCTGGCAGGCGCGCGTGCGTGCGGGGGGGAGGTGCAGCGGTGGCGGGCGGGGAGGCGCGGCGGAGGCAGCAGGCGGGGCAGGAGCGCGCCGGCGGCAAGGAAGGAGCGCAGCGTTTCTGCGCCCTCTTCTGCCACGCGCCCTAGGCAGCTGCCTGGGTCTGCCTAGCGGTAGCGCCGGCCCTGCCCAGAGGGCAGGTAGATTGTGCCATAGTATCAGGAGTAAAAAGCTCCAGTCACAGGGCAGAATTATCCTCTGATTGAAAGAAGCAAGACCAAAGCAGTACATCACGCAGAGATCCAGTGGGCATCCTCCTCCACGGAGAGCTCTTGGGGCTCACTGCAGTCATTAGTTTTTTTATTTATACTTTGTGGCACACTCACAATCCTCTTGTGGCATAGCTGTGCACCTTTTGGAAATTACTCTGCAGGGAGATCTGGGAAAATGGAGTCAGAGTTTAGGTAAGGAAACAGAACCACGGGGTAGCTCCAAGAACAGCCGATGGAACTACAACAACTATTACTACTACTACTACTACATTTGTATAGCTACATCATGACACAGGTTCTCTGGGTGGCTCACAGTACAAATACAATGACCAAAATACAATATAAAACTGATTTAAAAAAAACCTAAAACAGATGGAAACAGATTTAAAACAAGAGGAGCCAGCCATAAATTATTTAAAAGGCCTGAGTGAACAAGAAGCTCTTCACCTGGCACTGAAAAGACCACAAAGATGGCACTGGGTAGGCTTCTCTGGGGAGGGCTGTTCCATAAACAGGGAGCCACCACTGAAAAAGCACTCTCCCTAGTGCAGCCTTCCCCAACCTGGTGCCCTCCAAGTATGTTCGATTGCAACTCTCAGCATTCCTGACCATTGGGGGGAGAATCTGATGGAAGTCCAAAACATCTGGAGGGCACCAGGTTGGAGAAACCTGGCTTTTATTTATTTGTTTGTTTTTTATACCGCCCAATAGCTGGAGCTCTCTGGGCAGTGTACAACAATCAATTAAAAAATACAACTAAACAATAGTTAACACATTTTCAACAGCATCAACAAAAACATGTTGCTTAAAGGACTCTAGCAAATGCAGGAAAAAGAATTTCATCCTGGGAAACAAGGATGATTGTAATCCAGAGAGTTCCCTGTTCTTGTGAAATTTGTTACCACAAGATGTAGTGATGGCCACCACTTTGGATAGCTTTAAAAGGGGATTGGACAGATTCATGGAGGAGAAGGCTATCAATGGCTACTAGTCCTGATGACTATATGCTACCTCCAGGATCAGAGGCAGTTTGCCCGTGTACACCAGTTGCTGGGGAACATGGGCGGGAGGGTGTTGTTGCACTCATGTCCTGCTTGTGGGTTTCCTGTGGGCAGCTGGTTGGCCTCTGTGTGAACAGAACGCTGGACTAGATGGACCCTTGGTCTTATCCAGCATGGCTCATCTTTTGTTCTTATGACTCCCAGATTAGCAATGGGACATAAACAGAAGAACTGTTTACTTTCTCATCCAACAGGTGCCCCTGGACCCAAGCAGCTGGGAGAAGGGTTCTCCCAGACCAAATGAGCAAGGCTCTCAAGGACCTAGAGGTCAAGCTGTTGCACTCATGTCCTGCTTGTGGGTTTCCTACAGCAGCTCGTTTGCCACTATGTAGACAGTATGCTGCTGTCTTTGGTCTGATCCATCATGGTCCTTCTTATGTTCTTATTTCTTTCCTTTCCTTACCCCCCCCCCCTTCAGCTCATGTGTTAAAGTTTGACTCATTCATCCATGAACATTCACGGAAGCCAGTTCCAATTTGGGAGGACAAGCTGAAGCCTGGAGAACCTGGGCCCCCTGGTCTCCCTGGGCCCCCTGGCATGAAAGGAGAAAGAGGAGAAGTTGGGATGCCCGGTCAACCGGGCAGAGATGGATATCCAGGAGAAAGAGGTATCAAAAGTGCAGAAAGGGGCAACTGAAATGATCAAGGGGCTGGGGCAACTCCTGTATGAGGAAAGGTTACAGCAGCTGGGATTGTTTAGCTTTGAAAAAAGGTGAGTAAGGTGTACAAAATTATGCATGGTGTGGAGAAAGTGGACAGGGAGACATTTCCCTCCCTCCTTCATAATACTGGAACCCCCAGTGGGGTCATCCCACAGAGCTGATTGGTGGGAGGTTCAGGACAGATAAAAGGAGGTACTTCTTCACACAGTGCATAGTTAAATGATGGAATTTGCTTCCACAAGATGTAGTGATGGCCACCACTTTGGATGGCTTTAAAGGGGGCTTGGACAAATCCATAGAGGATAAGGCTATCAATGGCCACTGGTCCTTATGGCTATGTGCTACCTCCAGTATCAGAGGCAGTATGCTTATGTACACCAGTTGCTAGGGAATTTGGGTGGGAGGGTGCTGTTGCAGTCATGTCCTGCTTGTGGGCTTCCCGTGGGCAGCTGGTTGGCCACGGTGTGAACAGAACGCTGGGCTAGATGGACCCTTGGCCTGATCCAGCAGGGCTCTTCTTATGTTCTCATGTTCTTAAGAGAAGTGTTTATATCATAGTCTCTGTGTGCCTTTAAACAGGATTTATTGAAGGATAGAATATTCTCTCCTCTCACTCCACGAACAGCTGTGTCGTATAGCAGAATTTGACAGAAATATTACCAAGGCTCATATTTTCAGGCTTGGAAACTTATGTCTCAGTGGGCCCATGATGCTTGCTTCTTACAAGCCCTGAATTCTTCTCCAACTTGGATTTTAATATGAGCCTTAAAATATTTCCCCTTCAATTCCACCCCCATCTTTCCAGTTTCCAAACCTCCTCCCCATTTCACTTGCAAGGAGATGGAAAGGAGGGAAGTCTCTCCCCCTCCCCTCCCTTTTCTGGTACCCTGTGCACTGTGTAATAGTGTACCAGGCTGCAAGGTATTGCAGTAGCCCCTGGAAAATATAGCCTTCCTAAAGGATACTAACATTACAGGAGTCCTTGGGGAAACTGCATTTCCCATGGCCAACTTGAAGAATTTTCCAAGCAGCTAATTTCCCCAGCAGCTGGAGAAGGGTAGCAACACTGGGCTGAATCTCAAGCCATTCAGAGTAAGCAGGGGAGGCAGGAACAAACATAAGGACATTACGTTCAAGGCAGGACACCACAGAGGCAGTAGCCACCCTGCAAGCTTTCTTTAAATGGATGAGTAGATAGGGATGCTCGTCAAAATTAGGGTCCACATTTTTAGTTAGCAAAGCAGACAGCCAAGTACCATCATGTCCAATTTGCATAGCTCCCTTCATTCAAGGTGAATGGCATTGTGCAGACATCAAAGATACACCAGCGCAGCATTGTTCTCTGGGAACATCTGATAGACCTGCTGGACTGCTGCTCATAGAATAAAGCAATTCTCTTTCTGTCTGGGATGGCAACACTTGTGTTCAGACATGTGGAGTCAAATAAAATGAGCTTCAGTGACCCACCCATGCTGAAGCCTCTCTTAACCTCCTGTAACTTGCCCCTAACCTTTCTTAAACCAAAGATAAATAGGAAGCACTAATTTGAAAAGAGCCATAATAGCTCAGCGGTAGAGCACATGCTTTGCATGTAGAAGGTTCTAGGTTCAATACCTGACATCTGGTGGGAGTTCAGGACAGATGAAAGGAAGGACTTCTTTACACAGCTCATAGTTAAACTATGGAAATTGCTTCTGCAAAATGTAGTGATGGCCACCAATTTGGATGGCTTTAAAAGGGGATTGGACAAATTCATGGAGGAGAAGGCTATCGATGGCTACTAGTCCTGATGGCTATGTGCTGCCTCCAGTATCAGAGGCAATATTCTGCCTATGTGCACCAGTTGCTGGGGAATAAGGGTGCGAGGGTGCTGTTGCACTCATGTCCTGCTTGTGGGCTTCCCGTGGGCAGCTGGTTGGCCACTGTGTGGACAGAATGCTGGACTAGATGGGCCCTTGGTCTGATCCAGCAGGGCTCTCCTTATGTTCTTATGTCTCCAGGTAGGACTGGGAAATATGCCTGTCAGAAACTTTGGAGAGAAACTTTTGGAGAACACCATGGTTGCCCAGAAGACCATAACCACTGATCATTAGGTGGCTTCCCAGATCTTATGCAGTTTTCCTCTTTTCTAAATTGTGCAATTTAAGGATTAGTTCCTGGCTGGCAGTAAGAGCGTTAAGCTAAAACACACTGGTATTTTTTGGCATTTTTACCCACCCTGTTGCTTTTGGGTCCACCCACCACTGGAATGCGGCCCCCAAGCATTTCTTTGAAATGGAATTTGGCCTTCGGGCTAACAGAGGTTGTGCACCCCTGGCTTAGGCAGTAAGCAAGATGGACCAATGATCTGTCTTGGTATAAGGCAGCTTCCTCTGTCCTATGAGAGTTAAAACCTTCCCTAGGAGTCTTCCGGTGGAAGGTTGGCCGCAGATCCACTTGGGAGGCTGCAGGCAGAGGGTTTCCTGCCCTGGGGGAGAGCAGTGGGATTGAACTCATGGCCTTCTAGTCCATGAAGAATCACATTCTATTATTCTATCAGGCCTTTGTCAAGATGGCAGTATTCTTGGCCAATACTCGTTTCTTTTCCCAACATAGCAAAGAGTGACATGAAAAGAAGCTTATCACACAACTCAGCCGGCTAACACACATACCCCTTGGTTTTATTTTTTGGACCGGCTCTCTTCTGAGCTGAAGAGGGGCGGGGGAACCTACCTTATCTCCCTGCCCTCTCGGCCCAGAGCTAAAAGCAGTCTTGTTTTGTGAGGAGGAGGCATTACCGCAACTCTTTTGTTTTATTGCAAATGCTGAGTCATTCTGGCAGCTCCTTTGGTTTTAATGCAAGGATTAAGCCTCCATCTGTTCAAGGACCCCCTCCCCTCTAGACGCTGCTCCAGAATGGTGCAAGCTGCATTATCATTAGAGCCGAAGGGAAAGAAATAAAAAGCTATCCAAGAGCAAGGACAGATATATAAGCTTCCTCCATTGCTGATGGTTTCCCTTCTCTCGTTATAGCCAAGAGTCAAAGTTAGGGATTTAATTGGCAGGCTTCAGAGAGTAGATCAGACACACCAACCTGAATCTGTCAACCTGTGGTTTTTTTTTCCCCCTTGCCCACTCTGATATTTTAGTAGCTCCTGAAGTTGCTTGCAGATACAATTGATTATATTGACGCCCCAGTAGGAAGCATCTCCAGCTGAGCTTGGGGGTGGGTGGGAGGAAATATTAGGCTCTGTAGTTGGCCTTTTGTGGTCTTACAGGCTGATTTGTGAGAAGAGGGTGGTGAAACTGGGCTGACATCTTGTCAGATGAGAACTTAACAAACCATCGCTGATCTTGGAGATTATTTGCCCCTTTCCATGTAATATGTCCAGCAGGAAGGAAAAGGAGATCCAACACTTCTCAATTAAATTGAAGAGGCGAGCTGATGGAGGGGCTTTCCCCCCTTCTTTCTTTCTTTTATTTGCCAAAGGTAATTGTGAAATGTTGCTCGTGGGGGTGAGGGATTGGGAGAGCATCAAAGGCACAAGAGAGCAAATTGGCTAAGCCGGCACAGTGGTGAGTGAGAATTATTTAAGGGATGCGGTATTATAGATCATAAGCTGAAATGAGTTCAACAGTGTGATTCTGTGATGCAAAAGCCCAGAGCTGTTTTCGGGTGTACGAACAGAAGCATATCCCCTGATGGTGCCAGGGAGATCTGCGCATGCAAGCGGCCTCCTGCGCACATTGCCAATGTGATTATACCCCGGGATGTAAATGAGCCCCTGCATGACGAGGGTCGTGGTGTTTTGGTGTGTTGCATTGCATATCTCAGTGTCGAAAAAGCTTAGCAAAAAATGACATATGAAGGAAGAAGATTGGGTATGCCTCACCTACAGTAGGAATAGGCAGCTTACATTCCTCAAGGTAGCTTTATGTGGTTGGCAGGCACTCAGTACAATCCACAAAACCCCAACCTTTATTTATTTTTTATTTTTATTTTTAAAAAAGTATCTAGTCCAAATGGCTAGAATCTCAAATGAGATGACTACCCCCCCAAAAAAAAATTGCTACAGAATTATAAACTAGGGAGCAAATAAAAAGAAGCCCATATTTTAAGGGTGCTTCCCTCCCAGTTTTCATGATGACTAAGACTGCAGGCCTATACTTGGGAGAAAGCCCTGTTGAACTCAATGGGAATTACTTCGGAGTAAGACACAGATAGGAGTGCACTGTAGGAGTCAACCTATGTGAGGCGGGAGACATCCATAAAGTGATCTTCTTACAGCTCCTCACTTTTCCCCCTTACAGCTGCTTAAAAAAAAGAAGAAGAAAATGTCAGGGGATCCCATCATGAAACATTCTGTCTCATCTAGTTTGCCTAAGTCCCCAGTTCTTTATGAAACCTTGAAAGATTTGCACCTTTGATGGAAAAATGTAATATTGAAGATATCCACTTCTTTATTTCTCTGTGGCAATTGTTGAAGAGAGCTTTTGGATTTCAATCACCATATAAATCAAAGAACATCTATTTACCCTGAAAAGGTTGTAAGTAGCCCACATCTGCACACAAGGATCCCCAGAGTCCTTTTCAGCTCTGAGATTTTGTAATTCCTCGTATGAACATGCAAGGTGACTTCCTGCACTATCTGACTTTCCAGACTCCAGAGCTGGCCCAAACATGTAGCAGAAATGTATGGTGAAGGTTTCCCTAGACCTCATCTGTTCAGATTGTAATTGGGGATCAAGTGTTTGAATGCTCCTCCTTGGGGATGAAGTAGAAATCCAGCATTTAAGGGACATGCTACATTTCTTGGTGCAGGGAGGTTGTCCTTTTCTGATCTTTTTTCAGTGTGAAAATAGTCCAATGTACAATTCCCCTACCTATGGTCTGAGCTGAGGTGGTACAGTCTTGGGAACGCTGCACCACATTTTCCTACTGCATCTGTAGGTCGGTTCTGAATCAATAAAGGGATTTCTCCGGGGTTCTTACACACATGGAACTTTTGGACATTTCCCCTATGAGGAAAGATTACAACATCTGGGATTGTTTAGCTTAGAAAAAAGGCAAGTAAGGGGAGACATGATAGGGGTGCACAAAATTATGCAAGGGGTAGAGAAAGTGGATAGGGAGACATTTTTCTCCCTCTCTCATAATACTAGAACCCAATGGGGTCATCCCATGAAGCTGATTGGTGGAAGATTCAGGACAGATAAAAGGAATGACTTCTATACACAGTGCATAGTTAACTTGGAATTCACTTCCACAAGATGTAGTGCTGGCCACCAATTTGGAGGGCTTTAAAGGGGGATTGGACAAATTCATGGAGGAGAAGGCTCTCAGTGGCTACTAGTCCTGATGGGTATATGCTACCTCCAGGATCAGAGGCAGTATGCCTATGTGCACCAGTTGCTGGGGAACATGGGTGGGAAGGTGCTGTTGTACTCATGTCCTGCTTGTGGGATCCCGTGAGCAGCTGATTGGCCACTGTGTGAACAGAATGCTGAACTAGATGGACCCTTGTTCTGATCCAGTGTGGCTCTTCTTATGACTCCCATAGGGGGATTAGCAATGGGACATATACAGAAGAACTGTTTATTCTCTCATCCAACAGGTGCCCCTGGACCCAAGGGGGAGAAGGGTTCTCCTGGACCACATGAGGAAGGCTCTCAAGGACCTAGAGGTCGAGCAGGTACAATAAATTCATCCTTGGCATGGAGAGCGTGAATAAAGAGAAATTATTCCTGCAGTGTCAGAAACAAACTGAGAGTTATCCACTGAAATTGTCAGGCAGAAGATTAAGCACAAAGAAAAAGAGATGCTTTATGAGAGTACACACAATAAATCTATGGAACTCCTTGACACAGGATGCCAAAAAGCACCACTCACACAATTGTTTTAAAAAAATATGCTTGTCTTCAGATCAGGGAAATGCCTGAAGGCACATGAGGTAGCCACCATGCTGAAGCGAAGCAGGTCTAGGTCTGGTCTATGCTTGGAGGGGAGACTACCTGGGAACTGCATGTAGCCACCTTGAGTTCCATGATGGAAGAAAGGTGGGATATCAATGAAATAAATAAATAAATAAATAAATAAATAATTCTTGGAGCATCAGGTCAGCAGATAATGGGAAAGACCTCTGTCTTGAAGAGCTACTGCTGATCTGAGTATCCAGATGATACTGGACTAAAAGGACCAATAGTCTGACCTGCTGTAAGACTAAGTGCTGGTCATGCATTCTTCCAGGGGTGGTCCTGGAGTAGCAGGATGCAGGAGCACCATGAGTCCCTGCTCAGTTTCTATTTTTTTCTTACATTAATTTGGTTCTGTTCCATCCTGTTTCCACATCAGTTTGAGAATATATTTTAAGTCTGAACAAAAATTTGTACATATTTCATGTGCATTTATCAAAATGTATGCATTTTTGTATGCACTTTTCTAAATATATGCATTTTTTGCAAGTGAGTTCCCTGGATATAATGTGGGCTTCTGTGCACTTTTCTGCAACTGATGTGATTTTGCGTGCACTTTTCCCTATTGTGTGTATTTTTTAGCTCATTTCTGCATATTATACACATCCTTGTGCACATATTTTAATCTGAAAACTCCATCGCAAAATTCAGGAAAATATTAATATTGCAGTATTGCTGCATTCCAGTTTGTGTGTAGGTTTGAGAATTTTTCACCCCTTCCTATTCCTGCCCTCCACTATGCAGAAAGTCTCCAATGAGAACTGAACCCTCCCAGTAGCACCACTAGAGCGAGACCACAGGGCAGAAGTCCAGGGCCCCATGGACTGGGAGGGCCCCAAACAACCCACCACCAACCAGCAAAGGCTGCCTACAAAGGAAAGTGCTCTGGCAGTGGCTGGCCAGTTGAGGCTGCAGCCATGCACCATTTTAAATGAAAGCATTTCCTCCTCTTTTGTACAAGTCTTCAGAGGAACAGCAAGCTGAACTAATCAAATGCTGCCTTGGGACAAGTGCAACCAATCAGGGCACCAGAGCCACAGGACAACTGCTCCTTGACCATTCCTGTGCCCTTACTGGTCACCCACCCCCAAGGCAGCATCTAATTGGTTCATCTCGCTGCCACTCTGAAGATTTCTTCAAAGGGGGAATACTTTAAAACACTGTGCAGCTGAAGTCTCAGCCAGCCAGCTCCTGCTAAAGCACTTGGTTTTACTGTGAATGCTGGCAGACAACAGCCTAGCCAGTGAGGAAGAGGAGGAGGAGTGCCACCACTGTCACCACCACCACCACCACCACCACCACCATGGTTGCCATTCCTTCCCACTCAACAAGTTCAAAATTTGCCAGCCAACAGATTAAAAGAAAAGCAGATCGGGGGTAGCATGGAGAACAGCCATAGGGAGGTCTCCCCTGGGAAGCATCTTGCCTGTCCCCCCCTCAGGTCTGGCAGGACCTCTGAGCCCTCCATGTGAGGATCTGAACCCATGGAAGCCCAGTTTGTATGGTGCTTCCCCCTCAAACAGCAGTGAGAGATCTAGTGAACTGGGCTTTCTCCTGACTGGCCATTCACATGGAGGGCTCAGTTCACATGGGAGGGGGGGAGAGGGTGGTATTTCTGTGGTGAAGGGGGAGCTTTCATCACTCCTCTGCTGTGCTATTGCAGACTTACCCTGCGTGAATGTATGAGCTGGGACTAAGCTATTGACTCTTTATCTTTTATCTTTCTCCCAAGTATCTGATCATAGGCCAAAGCCCATCAATATCCTAGACTGATGGTGTGGTGCTTCTGTTTTCCCCCCAGGCCCGGTGGGTGAAGAGGTGATTGGCAAGCAAGGATCAAAAGGATCCCCTGGAAGCACTGGGCCCCCTGGGTTTCCTGGGGCAAGGGGTCAACCTGGAGAACCTGGCCATGCGGGCGGCTGTGTCCCTTCAGGATGCTATGAAGAAAGTACCAGAGGTAAGTCCTTAAGTCATGGCCCTGGGTCTGGAGGCTTAGCATCACCCTAAAGAGGACTCCAATGAGATAATGGTCACTCTACTCCAAGGAGGACCCTCAAGAACACCTAATGCATCCAGACCCAGACCCAAGGACTCAGCCCTCCCATCAACCTCAGCCTCCAAGAATGGCTCTCCCGAAGGCTCTCAGGTCCCTCAGCTGTGTTAGGAGCTTTAGGCTGCAGGAATGAGCTTGGGTCCTTTAAGGTTGCAGTCAGCACCCAGTGGGAGGTTGAGCTTCTGAGAGACCGGAGTTGCTGCGAGTCCCTTGCTAGAGCAACAACTACTTCCATGAGGAACTACCCTAGTCTAGCAGATCCAGCAAAGTGCTCTCCAAGGTGCTATTGGTCTTGGCTTCTCTGTGTCTTGTTTCCCAAGCATAACCTACAGACCGAACATAACCCTTGCCTTGTCAGACTGAGCTTCCTTCTATCAAAGCCTATTTGAGCACCTGATGAACCAGCTGCTTTCACTAGGGCCTAAGCCTAGGCTTAGACAGAACACCTTACTTAATTCAGGCAAAGGCAATGGGAGAGATCCAGAGAACCATGAACAATGTGCCTTGTGTGCAGGAAGGCTGTCTTGCCTCCTTTTTCCTGCTACATCCTCCTTGGGCTTCACAAAAGCCACTCCTCAGTGGCAGGGGACCTTCCAGAACCCTGGGATGTGGCTGAGAGGAATTGATGGAAATAGGAGAATGTCTCCCACCACCTTGCATGAGTGGAAGTGCCTTCTGCTGCTTACACAAGGGGTTCTCCAATAGGTTTAGCAGTAGGAAACAGGCTTATGTGAAAAGGGGATAGAAGACACCTGGCCAAGACTGTGATCTGGAATGATTCTCTAACCTGGAATTAGGTATTTCACAGTAGTACTCGCAGTGCCAGCTCCACGTTTTGGAGGGCCCTTGGGCAAGACACCCTCAATGAGACCCCTCCCTCCATAAGTCTACCTTCTTGCCACCATTGTCACCTGCACATTGCTGTTGCTCCTCACTTTTCTTCCCGTAATTGCTACCACTTAGTTGCTTGATAGACAGAGAGCCAGTGACCAAGCAAGCAATGACATCTTCTGCTCCTCCCTACCACCACCACCATTGTCTGGGTCAGAGTGAGAGGCAGGTGAAGATGCAGATGCAGATGCAGATGCAGATGATGATGATGCAGATGATGATGATGATGATGATGATGATGATGATGATGATGATGATTTACATTTATTTATCGCCCATCTGGCTGGCAAACCGGCCAGCCTGGGCGATGTACATCAGATAAAAACAAGATAAAATACATTTAAAACAGTATAAAATTTTAAAATCTTAGCCCACCCCATATTCCCGCCTGAACAGCCAAGTTTTTAGTGAGTGGCGGAAGCTCAGCAGAGAGGAGGCATGGCGGAGGTCACTCGGGAGAGAGTTCCACAGTACGGGGGCCGCCACAGAAAAGGCCCTCTTCCTAGTGTCCACCAGTCTAGCTGCTCTGGCTGAAGGGACCAGGAGAAGGCTGTCTGTGGCAGATCTTGTTGAGTGGCCTACTTCGTGTTGCTGGAGACGCTCCTTGAGATAAATGATGAAGAAGAGGAGCAACTCCAGGGGGCTCCTGTTGGTGGGCACCTGCCAGAGGGCCCCTGCTGGGGTGTGGGCCCTCAGCAGGTGCCCCACTATGCCTACCCATGATGCCTACCCTGAGTACAAGCAGCCAAGACATTCTGCCACCACCAGCAGGAGATCTGTGTAGGGCTGGAACTGGCTAGTTTACATTTTCACCTGTTGTGCCTCCAGTAGGTCAGACAGAGACCAGCCATGCTGGAGTGTGTTTGGGGTGGCGCCAGGCTACGTGCAGCCTGACCCAGCTGGGCAGCCTTACCAATCAGCGCCGGCTCAAAAGGCAGGTCCCAAACACACTCAGATGCTGGAAGCAATTGTTTGTTACAGCTACCGCCAGACGCTCCTGATATTCCTGACCTCAGACCTCTGTACCTTTGATCCTCGGAACGACCCTGACTACGCCTGTGCCTCATCCCTAGCTGGTTTATGTTTGCTCTGTTTTGGACTGATATATTTTGGCTTCGACACTCGGACTGTGATAACGACTATGCCTTATCTTGAAACTGGACGGATTTACGACATCACCCCTGGATGGGTGCTCCCACCTCACTGTCCACAGCAGGTGCATAGTGGGGCACCTGCTGAGGGCCCACACCCCGCCAGGGGCCCTCCGGCAGGGGCCCACCAACAGGAGCCCCCTGGAGTTGCTCCTCCTCTTCATCATTTATCTCAAGGAGCGTCTCCAGCAACACCAAGTAGGCCACTCAACAAGATCTGCCACAGACGGCCTTCTCCAATCTGGGTGGACAAGCAGAAAAGGGAGACAAAGAGCTGGGAATATCCAGGAAAAAAATTGTTTCTCCCAGCTACAAGCAGGGAAATCTATACCCTTCTCTGATCACCTTGAGTTATGGGCATAAGGTTACAGAGCTAAACTCTGAGCTTGCTTCAAAAAGCTGGATTATTCTCTTATTTTATTTATACATTTATGAGTCACCTTTCAGCCCAGATTGTTGTAACTTACAATTGGAAAACTTTAAGAACAATTTGAAAACTTTAAAACATCACCAACAGCAGAAGTAAGAGCAGGAGAGAATCTTAAGGATAGTGTGTTGAGCTAATATATTTAGTGCACAATCCTATGCATGTTTTAGACAGAGAAAAGGCCTATAACTCCCAATATGACCCAGGCAACATGGCTGACTGGGGCATGCTGGGAGCTGTAGGTCTTTTCTCTGTCTAAACACACATAGGATTGCCCCTTTAAATTACCAAAAAGCCATGTGGAACAAAAAGTTTTACCAGCATGCCTAAAACTGAACAAAGAAGGGGCCAGGCTAAGTTCCTTTGGGAGGGAGTTCCACAGGGGATGGTGGTGCAGCCACAGAGAAGGCCCCATCCCGTGTTCCCACCAACCTAGCTTCTCTTGTTGGTGGGACACACAGAACAGTATCCATACAATTCCCCCATCCCACCACTGCCCCACCTGGTTTGCTCCTGTTCTGTCACTGCTGATAGCGTGTTGGGAGGGAGGTGTAAGAAGCATGTGCATAATGACCACTGCCCTAAAGAAGCATGGCTTCCCCATTAGCTTCTGAATGCATCCATCACCTTTCTGGAGCTGGCTCAGCTGCATATAGTCCTTGTGGAGGGAAGCATCTGCACTACCCTCCCAACAATGATTTAACTCTCTGCCTTTTTGTGTTTGTTCTGTCATTTAAGCAGCATGACCTAATTTTGTCTCCAGATGCAGGGCTGATCCCTTGATGGCTGAGGAACAGGATGCTCCAGACCCAACACCCCTGCTATAAACTTCTATTTACATAAAGACCAGCTGCCACGTGGAGTTCTGTATTTTCGAACAGCACCATTTTTGTTTGCCTATTGGTTTCATTGAGTAAAATTGCCAGATTACCTACAGCTAATGCCCAGACCTGCTTGGATGTGCATCTCTGTGCCTTGTTATTTTTTTCAGAAGTGCTTCATTTCGGGTAACCAGTTGGTCATCTACTCTGCAGGGTGGTTAAAACAGTACCTTCAGGAGATCAGACATGTTGCATTGCAGTGGATAACTTGGCACAATCCAGACTTATTAAATGCAGTGGGAGTTGACTTCAGTGCACTGTGGATGCTACCCTTTGGTTCATAGGAGATAGGTCTTGTTAACATCTTTTCTGGGTTTCCTTCAAGATGTCTGACAGTGGCTTACCCAGCTGTTGAGTGTTTTCTTCCCCCACCCCCTTAATAGTTAAAGACATTCTGAATCTGAACAAGTGACTTAAAGACATTCTGAATCTGAACAAGAGAGCTTCGGCTATTGGGCGGTATAAAAATGTATTAAATAAAATTAAATAAATAGGTCAGGGATCCGGATCCCCAACCTTTTTGGGCCATCAGGCAAATGTCAAATTTTGAGAGGGTGTTGGGGGTGCTCTCCCAAAGAGGTTGCCATCATGGTGGTGTCTAGATGTAAAACACTCATTTCACAGAAGGCAAACTGTTGAGGCTCAGACACAAGGAACTTGGACAAGGAATTGAGTACAAGGCAGAGGTGGGGTCTGAACCTCAAATTCCAAATCACTTATTTGTCCCCAGAAAGCACAACAAAATACCAATTTCACTGCAGGCAAACTGGTGTTGCTTAGAAAAACACACATAGTAAAAACTTACTACACCAAAAAAAACCCAAACCAAGGCAAAACGCACACCCAGACAGTGAGAGCAAGAGAGAGAGAGAAGAGCACCCAGGCAGAGCACACGCCCCTCCCTCCCCGCACTCAAGGACACTGCCCAGCCTAGCTTACTTTTCATTTTTCTGGGTGCATTCTGAAACGAAGTGCTGGGATGCAGCTGCCCAACATTTTTATTTTGTAAAAATGCCTCGATGGCCCATGTGGAGCCCAGACATATATATCTTGGGAGCAAAGAGAATGCTGGAGGACAGAGCATTGATTTGCACTGCAGCATGCCAGCCTTCCAGGTGTGTTTGATGATGATGATGATGATGATGATGATGATGATTTTAAATCTTTAAAACAAAACCTCAGAGGTCATGGAGACTAATGAGCACCAAGGGAGTTGTCCATGGGGACATTGGTGCTCACAGGCATCACTTTGGAGACCCCGGGAATAGACAATCACTAGGAATACAGGTACCTCTCACGCAGCAACACTCCTGCACTCAAAGGGGACAACCAGTGTCAATTTCCCAGTCCATACCAGTCCCCAAATGATGCCCAGCAGTTATGTAGACCACGGGGAGACCAGAAAGTTATGTAGTCCACTGCATGAATCCACGGGAAAGGTCCTTAAGCAAAAGGCACCTATTCGCATTGGAACAGCTTTTTAAAATCTTCCTGCTTTGTGAGCCAGTTTTGTTTTTGTTTTTTTAAAAAAAAAAAAACACCGACTGACCCTGTATTCACGGAATCTGATCTTTTATAAGCTGATAACGCAAAAGCAATTACAGGCAAGTGCTAAGAGTATCAACTGGTACAAGTTGGCTGAGCAGAAAATAACTACCCATGATTACAGTAAAAAGGTGCTGAGCTATCTGTGCTAATAGCTCTGCAATCTGGTGCTGATACAGATGGTGGATTCCGGCCAATACAATCACATTGTCATGTGGCTTGCTTATCAAGTGACTTAAAATTGAGGCTTTGTGCTATTCGGTCCTGTTGAAGGCAGAATGAGAAACCACCACTGGTATATGCTCACACAAAAGGCAAAGCTGGGGGAGGGGGGGAAGCATGAAGGTTATCAGGATCACCTGTCAATGCAGAAGCAAAATACATATATTTTTTCGCATTTTGACTCATTGAGATCCATATGGCTCAAGTAATGGGGAAATCACTCGTTCCAAGGAAAGTCAGGGAAGGGAGGATCATAGGAAGCTGTCTGATATTGAGTCAGAGACCCTTGGTCCATCCGGTCCGGTATTGTTCACACTGACCTGGAGCTGCTCTCCAGGGTTTCAAGCAGGAGTCTTCCCAGCCCTACCTGGAGATACTGGAGATCGAACCTGGGACCTTCTGCATGCAAAGCATGTGCTCTACGAGCTGCAGCAACTTCCCAAGGCACACTTTATACACCAGTGTTCTCCAACCTTGGGTCCCCAGATGTTTTTGGCCTACAACTCCCAGCATGCCCCAGCCACCATAGTGTAGAAAACAGTGTAAGATACGCCGTAGTGTAGAAAACAGTGTAAGATACGCCGTTTATGTAGAGCAGTGTTCTCCAACCTTGGGTCCCCAGATGTTTTTGGCCTACAACTCCCAGCATGCCCCAGCCAGCGTAGCTGGGAGTTGTACGCCAAAAACATCTGGGGACCCAAGGTTGGAGAACACTGTTATACACGGTATTAATTTTAGAATTGACTAGGATATTTTAGAAAAAGATGGAAAACCTGGATCATCTTCGCCTATAATTCGTGCTCCTAATCAGCATGCTGCACCACTTCTGAGTGGGAGAGCCTGCCAATGTAAAAATATCCAGAGGCATAAGAGAAACAGGATTTCCGACAGTATAAACCTTGTCACCCCTGCAGCAGGGGTGGACAACCTATATGGCCCCACAGATAGAAATAGAAATACAGTCCATCTCACCACAGGAGGGAAGACTATATCCAGTTGACCTCTGTGTGCCTGCTCAGTTTGCCGTCCTGCTGCTCAGTGTTGATGGGCAACTTCAAGGCTTCTCCCTTCTTCAAGGCTTCTCCCTGGGCCTCATTCCCACTTGCTGCTGGGGTCTGGCTGCATTGGCAAGAGGGCACATCTTTCAACTAGACTTGGACTGGACAACCCTTCAAACAGAAGACACCTTCAAAGAGAGGACGGTTCTCTGTAAAGTAGGGCACATGGCCACGTTAGCTGGGGTGTGTGGCCACCAGCTAGAATCTCCCTCCCTCCTTACGTGTTCATAGGATGACCCTTTATATGACCTCCCGGTGGAATATGTAAGCAGTGGAGTTATAAATTACAGGCAGTCAAATAAAAATATGTGCAGGGGAATAATGTCATAGTTTGTGTTGTTCACTTTGGGTGTCTGTGCTAGAGTGACCCATTCTGATGCAGCAGGACCATCTCTGGCTTTTTGAAGGGGGTGGGGGCTTGCACAGGTTGACCTCAGAGAGTTTACCTGTGGCCGTGTGTAAGTGGAGTCCCAGCTGGCAAAAGGCAGAGCAGGGGCACATGAACAGAGAGAAAAAGCAAACTCCCCTGTACTCTCACAGGCCTCACCAGTTCTTCACGGAGCGCATAGTTAAACAATGGAATTCACTTCCACAGGATGTAGTGACGGCCACCAATTTGGATAGCTTTAAAAGGGGATTGGACAAATTCATGGAGGAGAAGGCCATTGGTGGCTACTAGTCCTGATTGGCTATGTGCTTCCTCCAGTATCAGAGGCAGTATGCCTATATACACCAGTTGCTGGGGAACATGGGCAGGAGGGCGCTGTTGCACTCATGTCCTGCTTGTGGGGTCCCGTGGGCAGCTGGTTGGCCACTGTGTGAACAGAATGCTGGACTAGATGGACCATCGCTCTGATCCAGCATCAGGGCTCTTCCTATGTTCTTATGAGATTTCCCATCCCTAGAACCTAACTAAACCCCATCCATTATGAAGCTGTACCCCATATCCTGTGACAGCACCGAGACTCTGGAATGAACTCTCAGTCCATGTACCCTGCTCTACCCCCCCATCCCGCACCCCCGGATAGGCTTCTCATCACCCCACACACCTCTTCAGAAAATAAAAGTTTCCCTCTTAAGCCAAATTGCCCAAAGACCCCACCCACCAAATGGCCATGCACAGATCAGACTCACCAATCAGGCAGAAGATAGGACAGAATTGTTATCTGTTGCTCCAGAGGGCAGGACTAGAACCAATGGATGGAAATGGCAAAGAAGATTTCAGCTATACATTAGGAGTATGAGCTGTTTGATAATGGAACAGGCTGCCTCAGGAGATGGTGGGCAGGCTCCCCTTCACTGGAGGTGTTTAAGGAAAGGCTGGGCAGCCATCTGTCAGGGATGCTGTAGTTCTGTCCTGCATTGCAGAACCTGCCTTGAGCAGGGGAAGCCCACAAGCAGGACATGAGTGCAACAGCACCCTCCAAAGGCCTATCTATTCCAGCATCCTATTGTAAACCGCCCAGAGAGCTTCAGCTATTGGGCAGCATAGATGATGATGATGATGATGATGATGATGATGATCCTGTTTTCCACAGTAGCTGCTAATAGCCTTACCCTCCATGAATGTGTCTAATCCCCTTTTAAAACCATCTAAGCAAGCGACCATCACCCGATCTTGTGGCAGTGAATTCTACTAGGGAATGTCTGAGAAATTCATTTCAGTTCATTTTGGATAATGATTTCACACAGTTCACACCTTCCAGACCGAACACACAGACTTGGATGCTATCTGTGGTTGAAGTCCGTAATGTTTCCGAGTTTGCAATGTGATTCGGGGACCAAAAAAAGAGAACCGTTTGACACCATGCATACATTTCAAAAATGCACACATGCCCAAATGAGTCCATTTCAAAAATGCGCACAATGGATGTGTACATGCCGGAATATATGCATGGATTTTCATGCGGAAAAACAAACAAACAAAGCTTGCAATCTGATAGGCCTTGAGTTGGAACAAGCTTTGAGATGGAATTTGGAGAACTTTGTCGAGCTCGGGTTTTGCTGATTTGCACATCCCGGTGAATTCCATAAGTGAACAATGAGTTGTGTGATGAAGTGCCTTCCGGCTCCCACCTGTCAGCTTCCTTAGAGAATGGCTCTCTCTGGACCGGCCTGCCCATGTCCTCAAATCTCTGCGGGGGGTCCATCTCATTGTCCCGCCAGTGGGGGAAGCACATCAAGTGGTGACACTTAAAGTTAAGCAGCGGGGACGAGGGGTGTGAGGACAGAGAGCGGCCGCTTTCCTGTGCTGGGAGGACGCTATGTTTGGGCAGCAGCTGTGTTCCATCTTCGAGCTGCTGGGAGCCTTCACTCCACCCTCCTCCCCCACCCTCTACTGCAGCCGCAGCCGCAGGTACATAAGACCAGGAAGGGGCAGCCTGAAGAGTGGGGCCTGTGCTTGGAAGATCGTTCCTGAACGCCACCTCCACCCCGCCCTCTGAGAGACTTGAAGGCAACCTGCAGCCAGCAGAGCATAATGTGTAAGGGGGCAGCGATATGTGTTGTGCGGGCCGAGGGAGATATGGCGATGGCAGGGTGAAATGCGATTACAGGGGAAGGAGAGATGGATATATAATACCCATCTTACCTTCCAATCGCCCTGTCAACCTGGGGAACTTGGAGAACGAACCAGACCACCCACAGAACCTCTCCTTGCTCCTATGTAATGCCAGGTCAGTTAAAAACAAAGCAAGTATCATCCATGACCTCCTTCATGATGAGGAGGCTGACCTGGCGTGCTTCACAGAGACCTGGCTGGGAGATGACAGTGGCCCGACATGGGCCCAGGCCCTCCCAGCTGGGTACTGTTAGTGAGCAGGTGAGGGAAAGTGGGCAGGGGGGGGGGGTGGAGTAGCTGTGGTCTATAAAGACAATCTCACCTGACCAGACTTCCTGTTCGGGAATTGAATCACATTGAGTGTGTGTACCTGAGTCTGAAGACCAAGGATAGACTAGGGATTCTGTTGGTGTACTGGCCACCCCGCTGCCTAACAGAATCCCTGGCCGAGCTCACGGAGCTGGTCTCGGAGCTGGTGTTGGACTCACCAGCTAACGTGGCCATGTGCCCTACTTTACAGAGAACCGTCCTCTCTTTGAAGGTGTCTTCTGTTTGAAGAGTTGTCCAGTCCAAGTCTAGTTGAAAGATGTGCCCTCTTGCCAATGCAGCCAGACCCTAGCAGCAAGTGGGAATGAGGCCCAGGGAGAAGCCTTGAAGAAGGGAGAAGCCTTGAAGTTGCCCATCAACACTGAGCAGCAGGACGGCAAACTGAGCAGGCACACAGAGGTCAACTGGATATAGTCTTCCCTCCTGTGGTGAGATGGACTGTATTTCTATTTCTATCTGTGGGGCCATATAGGTTGTCCACCCCTGCTGTAGGGGTGACAAGGTTTATACTGTCGGAAATCCTGTCTCTCTTATGCCTCTGGATATTTTTACATTGGCAGGCTCTCCCACTCAGAAGTGGTGCAGCATGCTGATTAGGAGCACGAATTATAGGCGAAGATGATCCAGGTTTTCCATCTTTTTCTAAAATATCCTAGTCAATTCTAAAATTAATACCGTGTATAACAGTGTTCTCCAACCTTGGGTCCCCAGGCTTTTGGTCCTGGGTGACTTCAACATCCCATTTGGGACCAGTTTGTCAGGTGCAGCTCGGGAGTTCATGGCATCCATGACAAACATGGGCCTATCCCAATTGGTCTCTGGACCCACCCATTCAGCAGGTCACACTCTCGATGCTGTTTTCAGTTCTGAACAGACAGATCTGTGGGTGGAGGTGATCAATACCTCTGCATTGTCATGGACAGATCATTTTCTGGTTAGGGTTAGTATCGCAGCTACTATTTGCCCCTGCAGGGGTGGCGGACCTATTAAGATGGTCCGCCCTCGAAGGCTGATGGATCCTCTTGGATTCCGGGAAGCCTTAGAGGGGTCTATGGCTGGTACTGTCGACGAACCTGTTGAAGCCCTGGTTGACAGATGGAATCAAGACCTAAACAGGGCTATCGACATGATCGCCCCCAAACGTCCTCTCCGGCCCGCTTCTAACCGGGCACCCTGGTATACAGAAGATCTCAGGGAGCTGAAGCGGAAAGGACGATGACTGGAGCACAGATGGCGGAAAACTCGACTCATATCTGATAAGACACGTCATAGAGAGCATCTTCGCTCCTATGGGGTGGCAATACATGCAGCAAAGAAAGCTTTCTTTTCTGCACATATTGTGCCTGCGAATTCGCGTCCAGCAGAACTGTTCAGGGTGGTGAGGGGTCTAATGCAGACACCTTCCCCCCTGAACCCAATTTTAGAGCCTATGGTTGCTCGCTGTGATGCCTTTCTTTAACGATCATTTCACAGATAAATCTCTCAGATAAGAGCCGACTTAGACGCCCTCATTGTAGCAGAGGCAGACAATGGAGTGTCCAGTAACTCCGCAAGTAGGATTACACTGGATCAGTTTCAGTTGGTGAGTACCGAGGACGTGGACAAACTGCTTGGTCGAGTGAAGAGGACTACTTGCCCTCTCGATCCCTGTCCTTCCTGGTTGGTTGTCCAAGGAGGAGATGCAGTTGGATTACAACTACAACATATTGTTAATGCATCTCTCCAGGGAGGGAATTTTCCATCATGTCTGACAGAAGCGGTGGTACGGCCGCTTCTAAAAAAGCCTTCCCTGGATCCCTTGGACCTTAACAATTACAGACCAGTGTCAAATCTTCCATTTTAGGGCAAGGTGATCGAGAGGGCGGTTGCCTTCCAACTCCAAGCAGTTTTGGATGACACCGATTTTCTAGACCCATTTCAAACTGGCTTCAGAGCAGGATATGGAGTTGAGACTGCTATGGTCGCCTTAGCAGATGATCTACGCCTAAGTACCGACAGGGGGAGTGTGTCCCTGTTGGTGCTTTTGGACCTCTCAGCGGCTTTCGATACCATCGACCATGGTATCCTTCTGGAACGCCTGAGGGGACTGGGAATCGGGGGCACTGTGCTTCAGTGGTTCCGGTTCTACCTCTCGGGTAGGTTCCAGATGGTGATGCTTGGGGATAGCTGCTCCACCAAAAAGGAGCTGCTATGTGGCGTGCCACAAGGAGCTATTCTTTCCCCAGTGCTATTTAATATCTACATGAAACCGCTGGGAGAGATCATCCGGGGGCATGGGGCGGGGTGCTATCAGTATGCTGATGACACCCAAATATATTTCTCTATGCCTTCGGCAACAGCGTCAGCTAAGGACAGTGTGTCTCCTCTGAATGAATGCCCGGAGGCAGTAATGGGCTGGATGAGGAAAAATAAACAAACTGAATCCAGACAAGACGGAGGTGCTTGCTGTCAAAGGCCACAATCTGGGTTTGGAGGTATGTCAACCAGTTCTGGATGGGGTTGCACTCCCCCTGAAAGACTGTGTTCACAGCTTGGGGGTGCTTCTAGATTCGTCGCTCCAAATGACATCTCAGATAGATGCGACGGCTAGGAGTACCTATTATCAGCTCCGGCTGATACGCCAGCTGCGCCCCTTCCTAGAGTCGGAGGACCTAAAGACAGTAGTGCACGCGCTGGTAACTTCGAGGCTCGACTTCTGCAATGCGCTGTACATAGGGCTCCCTTTGTACCTAGTCCGGAAACTTTAACTAGTGCAAAATATGGCAGCCAGACTGGTTACTGGTACACCTAGGGGTGCTCACATCACACCAGTTTTAAAAGCACTCCACTGGCTGCCAATCAGTTTCTGGGCAAAGTATAAAGTGTTGGTTATTACCTTTTAAGCCCTACATGGTTTGGGTCCAGGCTACCTACGGGATCGCCTTCTCCCATACAATCCACCCCGCACACTCAGGTCCTCTGGGAAGAATTTACTTCAGTCAGCCAAAACTAGGCTGACGGGTACTACCCAGAGGACCTTTTCTTCTGCTGCTCCCAGATTATGGAATGGCCTGCCGGAGGAGATTCGTCAGCTCACCAGTCTTTTGGAATTTAAAAAAGCCATAAAGACTGATCTCTTCCGGCAGGCCTATCCGGCGGAATTTTAGGTTGCCTTTAAGATGTTTTTAAGATATTTTAAGATGTTTTTAATATGTTTTAATATGTTTTAATAGTATGTATTGTGTATTTTATATTTTTGCTGTTCCCCGCCTCGATCTAGATGGAGAGGCTGGTAAGAAATAAAATTTATTATTATTTATTATTATTATTATTATTTCCCTGGTGCGGGTGAGTCCCAGAGCCTGCCACCCGTCACCCCATGCTGCTCTCTCTCATTGGAGATTACAGAGGGGGCGCCTCCCACTGCTGTCATGTGCCAGCAGGAGAATCCCCACTGTTATCTCCAGTCTCAGATCAGAGATAGCGGCGAGGGGATGCCCTCCGAGAGGATTCACCCAGGGGCCTTGGACCCTAAGCACTGCCCCCTGGAGGAGCCCCAACCAGCTGTGTGGGCCAGATTGGGGTGCCCTGCAAGCCAGATCAGGTCCATGGGCCTGTGGTTCTGCACCCCTGAATTAGATAGATAAATGGGGGGGGAGAGAGAGAGAGAGAGAGAGAGAGAGAGAGAGAGAGAGAGGATGATTATTGGTGTGCGTTTTTATCATCCTGATTGCTTTTATACTGCTCTTTATAGTGTGGTGTTCTAATGTTCTTGTTTTAATTTATTTCATTGTAATTCTTTAAACTTTTTCTTAGCCTCCCTGTGAACCTGTTGATAGGTGGGCTTATACGTTAAATCAATACAACAGCATGCATAAATAAATCCCTCTGGCTGAGCTGCATTGCTGTTTGCTCTAGTTATGTAACCACAGCAAATGTTCTTAAAACGCACTACCCTTCTTTTTTTTCTTTTTTTGGGGGGGGGGCAATTAAAATAATGAATATATCCAGGAGCAGGCTTTTAAATCTTGCTGAGGTCTCTACCCCACCCTTTCCTCTCCACTAGAAGATATTAGTGGGGTGGGTTACTGCTAACTTTATTTTAAAGTTTACTTTATTTCCATGCACTCTCTCTCTCTCTCTCTCTCTCTCTCTCTTTATTGTAGCTCTCAGCCTAACCTATCTCACAAGATCATTGTGAGTATAAATGGGCAGAGACCGTGTACGCTGCCTTGAGTTCCTGAGAGGAAAGGCGAGGAATCAATAATGAATATTCCAGCATGATCCTGAATACCCTCTCACCAGGAGAGGCTGATGACTCCTATTTTGGTGGGGCTCCTAATCCATTGCAGCCTTTATTTGGAGCTTCTGAACTCCATCCCCAAACTAGGTTCATCACCATGGAGCACCATGGATAGGGATGTGTGAGGATTTCCTTTGGGGGGGTGGAAGTCCGGCGAACTCGCCAGGCTCGACTCCCTGAACTCTGTCCCTCCTACATGTTTCCCTGGCTCGACTCGTGTTCTCCTGAGCCGAGCCGGGGAAGTGACTTCCGGGTTCCCGATGGTACGCTTTTAATGTAGAAAATGGCGTAAGATATGCAAAAAATGGCCGCAATTTGTGCAAGTTATGCAAATTGCGGCCACTTTTACCGTATCTTACACCGTTTTCTATGTAAAAAGCGTACCACTGGGAACCCGGGCCAGAAGTCCACTGAGCAGCTCGAGTGGCGCTCGCATTTTATTTTCGCACCCACCCCCCCAAAAGCTGGAACGGATTAGGAGCCCCACCGAAACAGGAGTCACGAGCCTCCACTGCCCCTCACACAATCTCAACATCACAGGATCTTTTCCAGTAGATGAGAAGCTAGCATGACGCGTGTGTGTGTGTGTGTGTGTGTGTGTGTGTGTGTGTGTGTTCATCATGTCTGAGTGTTCAACAGTGCAATGCTTGGACTGCAGCATAACATCCGGATCTCCTGCTGCCCTTGTATTTTACTCCTGGAGTCTCCCCAGGTCCTCAGAGATGTCTGTATTTTTAGATTTTCCTCTTTTGCTCGCATGCGATAGCAGATGTTTATACTCTCCTTATGCTGAAGATTCCTTTGGCTGATGGAGGGCTCGATGCTCAGCAACGGGGGCAGAAATATCTGGGGAAGCCTCCATGAGAATTGAGAATCCTAATTTCCCCTCCAATTCTTCTCTTTGCTCCTTTAATCGAAGAGGGCAGGACGTAACGCAAATTACGCAATAAGGCGAAGGGCCAAGAGCCAAACATGTCTCTGCTCCATTCATCTCTGTGGGTCTGTGTCTGTTTTCACATCAAAAGGAATGCATGGGTCAGGGGAGCTGACCCCCCCTCCCCAACACAGACCCCTTGACTGATAGGACTATCAACAGATAACAGATATTATTAGCCATCATAGCTAAATAGAGCCTCCATGTTCAGTGGAAGTTTACCATTGAATAGCATGTGCTGGTGGCAAAGAGTATGGGAGAGCCGCTCAGGGCCAGATTTAGGCACAGGTGAAGCAGGCAAGGCAACTGTCTTGGGTCCTGGCTTGGTGGGACGGGGACCTGTCATGGGCTATCTGCTTAGCTATCCACTCAAGGGTTGAAACAAATAATGCAAACAGATCCTAGGGCACGAAGAAATTCAGATTTACAGATCCTCACATGCATTCCCCCCCCCCATCTGATACAGTCAAATAGGGATGTCCGGATTTTGTTAAATCCGTCCCGTCTGTGTTTTGCAGATTGTCAGGCATCTTTCATTCAGCTCATTGACGGGATTGGATTTTTTTGATATTTTTTTTTGGCATGCAAAAATGCATCTCTTAGGAGAAATGCAGACAAAAATGTATAGGAATCTTTATACAAACTTAAAAAAATAATAATCTTAAAGTTCAGAATGAGCCACACTTAAGACTGGAATATTTCACAAAGACCCTCTTGCCGGATCGTCACCTTGAAGTGGTGAGTGGGCTTGCATGTTCCGATGAACCCTGTGAGCAATGCTGTCGGGAGCTATGTACTCCCAGTAGGGTCACCCATGGCGGTAAGGTCCGGGGAGAGGAACCAGACAAAGAACGATCCAAAACATAAAGTCCTCAACGGCAGAACAGGCGGAAGATAATTAAACCTAAATTACAACAGCTGTGAAGGCGGATGAAGGCTGCAGCAGAGAATGGTTTTCCAATCATCAGGGTAACCGTGCCATTGGATCATTGCCGTACTCTGTCAAGTTTGTGTGGTGATTCGTTGTGCACCGATCTCCCCACATAAAACAGTTTCACGCACAGGCGTCTTCCAACCCAACCCAACCAACCCAACCCAACCCAACCAACACAATCTTCTTTAGGATTTCCTCCTTTTATCCTGGAAGACAATCTTACTCGGTCATGAGTGATTGCATGATGATGATGATGATGATGATGATGATGATGATGATGATGACGATGATTTCACAAAGTTCAGGACAAACCAAGCGGGAGAGAGAGGAATACAACCACTTGTCTGTGATGGTTGATTCACACACATGCACGTGATCAAGTGATGAACATGCATGTGTGAATCCATTGTGAAAGAACAGAAGTCAGGCTCATGCCCCAATCCTATTCATGTGTGTTCAGAGCTAAAACCTTAAAACATGGCAAAATTTAAAAATGTTGGGACCCTGTTCTCAGCATGTTGTCAGTGGAGGTGGGGTCAGTGCCCAATTGTTAAAAAGAGAGCTGCCATCTATAGTCCATAAGACAAGCTGCCGTTGTTCAGCCTGAGTGGTGGAGGGACTCTGTACATGCACAGAGATACTTTTATTATATATTATCTTACTTCATACCTGTTTCGTTATAATAAAGGAAGTGTAACCACGGAGGAGGGAATGCAGTGTGAAATGGGCAGGTCTAGGAATGTTGGAGACATCTGCAATGGGCTCAAATGAGTTTGAATTTCTAAGAATCTGACCCACAGATTCCACAGCAGACAGGCTTCCCCCCCCCCAAGTCTTATGGATTCATGTGGAACATTTTTTTTAAAATTTTGTGTAACTTCATGCAAATTTAGTCATAGAAAATATGTAAAATTAAATACTGACAAAAATGTGCACTTCCCCCATAGGCTAAAGCATGAAAATATGCCTTTTTGGGGGAAATGCACATTTTTGGGAGTGCAAATTTCCATAAATTTGGAGTTGCGCAAATGCATATGAATGCATTTTCGCAAAAGCCGATTCCATCAATGAGCGAGTGATGGAACAAACAGCACCTAACAATGCCACAAAACATAGGATGGATTTTACAGCGTCCGTACATCCCTACTGAGGCAAAGACTAATACTATTCCCCTCCATTGCCCCAGTTAAAAGCATTCATTGCCATAGAGGCCTCATCTTCACTGTGGGGATACACCTTTGTCTGGACTGTACCACATCAGACTGCATCTAGGAGCTCACATGACTGAGCGCTCCTCCAGACAAAAAAATGGAAATAATTTTTTTTTCTTGCCCATTGAAAGCTAGCATGTCAGGGAAAACCTTGTTTTCTTCCTGACCTGCTAGTGTTCTATGTGTAGGATTTTTTTGGTGTGTGTGTGTGTGTGTGTGTGTGTGTGTGAAGGGGTATCCCAGTGTTTGTGCCCCTACTTGCAGAGTGAAATAGTACAGTCCAGACACAGGTTTACCAAGAGCTTAGGCCACGATCATCCTGCTGTGTTTTCAGTTCACCTGGCCGTGAAGAAGTTGTTGTGCCCATTTGCAGCCCTAGGGGCAGCCTTCCCCAACCTGATGCCCTCCAGATGTTTTGGATGACAACTCCCAGCATTCCTGACCATTGGATGAAATGGCTGGGGCTGATGGGAGTTAACGTCCAGGACATCTGAAGGGCACCACCTTGGGGAAGGCTGCATAAAGGCATCTGCAGAAGGGCCCTTTTTCTCTCCTCCTGTAATTGTAAATTTGTCTTTGGGTTGTGGCCGTGAGCTCAGCTCATCCATATTCATCAGTTACTTTCGCTGGCAGGAACTGCTGGCTCAGCAATGACACACTTTGTTGCGTTTGCCTCTTCTGTGATGCGGAGCTAATATTTGCAATTTCCCCTGGTTATTTTGAAGCAGCTCCTTTAAGGAAAGGAAGACATTTATAAATCCCAGTGGATTCCCAAGAGAGCCCTGCAGATCTCTACTTATCAGATTTCCCTTCCTCTTTGCTTCCAAACAGCTGTGATCCCGGTTTGTGTTGTGGAGCGATTGATTTTGTTGCTGCACTAGCAATGGCCTGAGGCACCTGCTGCTGTGAGCAACAGTTACCCCAAACAAGTAAGGGACAAACACTATCAAGACTTTGGGCGTGTTCGCACAACATGGGAACCTGTGGGGGAGCAGAGGTCCCCCGCGGTTCCATTGTCATGTGAACGCCAACCGGGGCTGCTCCTGCGGGACTGCTGCGTGCGGGATGCATGCAAAGTGACCATGGGTGGTAGAGGGGTAAGCCCCTACCGCGTGTGGCCACCCTGCCATGCAAACAGCGGGCGGCGGTCCCGCGGGTGCTGCACAGAGGCGGCAGCTCAGAGTGGCCAGAGCGGCGGCCGCTCCAGCTTGTAGGGGCAAATGGCCCCTCTGGGCATCCCAAGCCACCGTGGGAGGCCCGCACTGCAGTGCGGGGACTTCCGGCTCCACCGGGGTCCGCCCACGCACACGAGGCGTAGGTCGTCTGCGGCGCCCTGCTGGACCCCACAGACGGCCTCGTGGTGCCTCCCCCGCTCGCCACCTGGGTCGTATGAACCGGCCCTCTGTAAACTATAGTGGTTGAGAAGATGTGTTCCGAAGGCCTTGGTTCACAATGATGAATTCACTGACTGGGTTCAGACAACATGATAACCCAGACTCAAGGGTTGAATATGGGTTGAGTGTGGGTTGTCATTGAACTGTGGGTTGTTGTTGAACTGTGGGTTATCATGTTGTCTGAACCCCACTGAGATAACAAACCATGGTGAACAACCCGCACTTCACAACCCAACAACAAATCATGGGTTCTCTTCATGGGTTGTTTGTGGTTAACAAGCCATGACTTGTTAGCTCAGCTGGGTTCAGAAAACACAATAACCCACGTTTCAACAACAACCCATAGTTTAACGACAACCCACACTAAACCCATACTCACCCTTAAGTGTGGGTTATCGTGTTGTCTGAACCAAGCCAGTATGTCTCAGCCTCAGTTCCCACATGCATAATATGGGGCTAATTACACTGGCCTAGTTTTAGACCCAGATCCACATACAGCTCTCAGGACCAAAAAGGTTTCCCGTCCGTGCCTGCTTTAGGGGGCTACTGAATAATGCTGATTAAATTATTGCAATAATAATAATCCTAAATACTGATAGTGAACTCTTTTTCTTAATGTGCATCCTTTTATAGCCCCAAAAAGCAGCATCCACACACAAGAACGTAGTATCAGCTGGTCCAAGGAACCCCAAGGTTTGCAGAGGTCCAATGCTCAGTGGGCATGGAATGGTGAATGCTGGAGAAAATTGGGTGGAAGGCAGAATGGAATCCTGAAGACAAGCACTGCACATTGCAACATTTTATTGTAGATTCTACTACTAATAATATTCATAACAATAATAATGCTGTTTTACTCTGTGTGTTGCTAAATAATAATTCTTTTCATAGTTAGTACTTTGGCAGGTTAATCCTATTCCTAAATTGGAGCACTCCAAGGTCGGGATGTTCTGACATTTCCAAAGCCCTGCTGGACTCCTCCCATTTTTACTTTTTTCCCCCTCCTGAAAATGGATTTTAAAAAAACAACCCTGAGATGGTCTAAAATGTCCCACCATGTTGGGAGCATGGCAGAGGGCTGGGCGAACTTTCCCCACTGCATATCTAGAGCCTCCCCTGCTCTGCTCATGCCATGCCCCCGGTATGCTCACTTTTTTAACCACTCCTAGGATGCAATCCTATGCAAGTTTAGATAGAAAAAAGTCCTACAATTCCCAGCATTCCCCAGCCAGCCATGCTAGCTGGTGAATGCTGGGAGTTGCAGGCCTTTTTCCTGTCTAAACATGCATGGGATTGCACCCCTAACACCAGAGCCTTGACATCAGGGAGGTAAAGGCTGCAGATCTTTCTGTGGGGATAGGGGGGATCCAGAGACGGAAGTCTGCGAGCTGGCTTAATTTGCACCATAGCGAGTTGGCGCCATGTGCATATGCTAATTTATATGTATAACTGCCAATTTAGAATTAATCTATTGTTCTGTGCTGTATTTGTGGTCTGTGTTTTTATGAATTGTTGTGAACCACCCAGAGAGCTCCAACTAGTGGGTGGTATAGAAATGAAATAATAATAATAATAATAATAATAATAATAACAACAACAACAACAACAACAACAACAACAACAACAACAGATGATGACGACGACTACGACCATCATCATCATCATCATCATCATCATCATCATCATCATCTGCTACGCCTGATGTCAAGGGTGTTGCCATGCCCCCTGATGTCATCTGGCCCATGAAGGACCAGGTGTGGTGGAGAGGGGGGTCATTCGGTCCCAACACCAAATCTCTTCCCCAGCCCTAAGTTAAAGGATGGGAGATTTAAATGACAGTGCGTGGATGGGTGTGTGTGTGCATGAAAGCATGGACATGCGTGAATGGGCTTGGTTGGATGTGTGTGGTTTGTGTGTGTCGATCAGGTTCAGGATTGGTTGTGTGTGGATGGATGTGTGTGAATGGGACGTGCGCGTGTCTTTGGTCCTACCCAGTTTGGCCTCAAGCTCCTGCCCACCACTGACATGAACCCTCTGGAAGGTTACCCCGGAGGGAATGCAGTGCTTGGGCTGTAAAAGGTTCCCCAAATGGTCCTTAATCTTTTCAGGGGTGAGAGTGGCTTTTGCTTCCTATTTCAATTCAGAAAGAAAAACCTTCCTCAACTATCAGGTTTGGGAAGCCGAGGCAGTCTTTCTTCATCAGTGATTATTCACGCTCTGTTTCTTGACCTACAAGCCAGGGGCTTTATTCGGAAACCTGGAACATGCCATTAAGAGCTTGTGATAACATTTCTCCCCAGTAGGTTTTAAACTTTGGGCTTCATTATCTTCTCCTGAATGAATGCAGTGGCCGCTCTTGAATGTGTGTTTGTTTTTCAATCCAAAGTAATGCCTAGGTTAAAGGGTCTATTTTAATTAATCACTAATAACTGCATCTTATCAACTAATGGAAGAACAATTGAGCGGAGGTCTGAGACTTAAAGCCATGTATAGCTGTCTGTCACAGCTAAAAGCACAGCTTAAAACCAAAGGTTGCAGATGATTGCATGGTGTGTGTTAGAGGTGGGTGGGAAGAAGGAATATAAAGAGTGCAAAATAAAAACGGTGATCTCGTCCAGGCAAGATTTTGACAGACTATTTAACGCTGGGGCAGCTCTGCACAATGCATAACCTTCCAAATCGAAAGCATCTGATCAGCTGTGTATTGTGGCCTGGTAATTGCTCAACAGTGCCCCACCCCCATTCATAGAACCATAGAGTCATAGCATAGCAGAGTTGGAAGGAGCCTACAAGGCCATCGAGTCCAACCCCCTGCTCAATGCAGGAATCCAGGTCAAAGCATCCCCGACAGATGGCTGTCCAGCTGCACCTTGAATGCCTCCAGTGTGGGAGAGCCCACCGCCTGCTTACTAGGTAGTTGGTTCCATTGTCGTATTGCTCTAAGAGGAAGTTTTCCCTGATGTTCAGCCAGAATCTGGCTTCCTGTAACGAGCCCATTATTTCATGTCCTGCAATCTGGGATGGTCGAGAAGAGATCCTGGCCCTCCTCTGTGTGACAACCCTTCAAGTACTGGAAGAGTGCTATCGTATCTCCCCTCAGTCTTCTCTTCTGAAGGCTAAACATGCCCAGTTCTTTCAGGCTCTCCTCATAGGGCTTTGTTTCCAGTCCCCTGATCATCTTTGTTGCCCTCCTCTGAACCCTTTCCAGTTTGTCTACATCCTTCTTAAAGTGTGGTGCCCAGGACTGGACGCAGTACTACTCAGAGGAAAGCATGAATGATCACACACAGCTCTGTCTGAACGCCGACAATTGCACCAACCAGCTGCTCGGTAGAAAGGGGAGCAGGGGGGCTAAATTCAGCCCTCTGAACAGCTGGTCAGCACGATCACAATTTGTCAGGTAGGGGCTGGGTGCGCAGTGCCCTGGCTGCTAAATCGGACTGGGGGCTGACACTGCCGCACACCTATGGGTATTTATTTACTAATTCAATATATTTGTTCATCACCCTTCAGTAAACAAATACCAGGGCATCTCACAAAGAAACAATAGAAAAGGACAACCATAAAAACACATTGAAGCAACAATGGTCATGTGAACATCTGAAGCATGGAGGCCTTCATGTGCAGGCCTCTAGTGTGGAAACTTCCCTGGATCCTGGAAGTGAGAGTTCCAGAAATGGGGGAAGTGTCTACCCACTGTGGTGCAGCTATGGCTGGACCTTGGAGGTGAAGTCCAGGGTCTGGCAGGCTCCCATAAGACCATTGAGTCCACGTTCCAAAATTACCTAGCTGCATCCCTGCCCTCACATAGAGGGCTGTGTGCAAAGGCTTCCCCGTGGTCATCTGAATGGCAGCGGTGGAACCAGGGGGGAGCTGTGTGTCATTGGGGGCATGGCTGAAGGCACAACCCCAGTGCTATTTTGAAAATGGTTTACCCCTTCACACCAGTAACACATGAAGGGGGGGGCTATAGAGATATGGGCAAAGAAGTCTGGTCACATGCATTGATGCCCCCTAGGTGGACTGGGGCACTGCGTTTATTGAGCCCATGCTAGGAAGGATGCCATACATAACTGGTGGGGGTGTTCAACTTGGTGGGACGTAAATTATCCAGGTGTTGGGCCTTGGCTGTGCTCTGAGATAGGTCACGACAGTGTGGCGTAGTGGTTCCAGTGTTGGACTGGGACTCGGGAGATCCAGGGTCTAGTCCCCGCTCAGCCATGAAACTCACGGGATGACTTTGGGCCAGTCACGGACTCTCAGCCTAACCTACCTCACAGGGTTGTTGTGAGGATAAAATGGAGAGGAGGAGGAGGAGCAGGAGGATTATGTAAGCTGCCTTGGGTTCCTTGCAGGAAAAAAGGCGGGGTATAAATATAATGAATGAATGAATGAATGAATGACAGGGTGTATGTCCAGTTCTGGTGCAAGCAAACAAGAGATCAAAACAATTGAGACGGAGGACATGGTTGAATCCAGGCTTGTGGTTGGGTTCAGGAAGGGATGTACCAGACTTTTGTTTCTGTTCACAAATCATGCAAACATGTCCCATTCGCAATCCCAAATGTGAATGCAAGCAGGAGCGCTTTTTTCAAGAAATGTTCCCAAATTCCCAGATGTGCAATTGTGTCCAAACAATGTGTATTTTTTTTTAACACGAGCACTTTGAAAGGCTCACATTATTTAAAAATATACATTTTTCACACTTTAGTCATTGAGGGAAGTGCATACTTTTGAAAAATGTGCACAGAAATTTGCACTTTTCCCATTCAAACGAGCCAAAAAAGCAAAAAGCAAAAAAAAAAACAAAAACCCACCACACAGCGCACAAATGAAAATGGGAGTGAACCAAAATGAGTTTCAAAGTGATGCTTGGAGAATGTGTGCAAGCTTGAAATTCCCTGCTTCTCTCATCCCTAGCAGATGAAGATTGGGGGCTAGATGCAGAAGACAACTAGTGGTCAGGCTCCAGAGGAATTTGACACCTAATATGACTTGGTTGTGGGAGCTTTATATATGGCCTGGCATGTCCCCATTAGCCTACGAGGTCAGCTCACCATATTCAGACTAGAACTGCATCCTAGAGGGTACTCTTGATCTGTAGAGGCTACGGATGTACAGATTTTGTTAATTCTGTTCCATCTGTGTTTTGTGGATTGTCAGGCACATTTCGTTTATTTATTATTTATTTGTTGTATTTATGAATCGGCCATCTGGTCGGGAAACCGGCCACTCTGGGCGATGTACAACATGATAAAATATAAAATACATTTAAAACAGTATAAAATTTTAAAATCTTAACCCACCCCATATTCCCGCCTGAATAGCCATGTTTTTAGTGAGCGGCGGAAGCTCAGTAGAGAGGGGGCATGGCGGAGGTCACTAGGGAGAGAGTTCCACAGTATGGGGGCTGCCACAGAAAAGGCCCTCTTCCTCGTCCCCACCAGTCTAGCTGCTCTGGCTGAAGGGACAAGGAGAAGGCTGTCTGTGGCAGATCTTGTTGAGCGGCCTACTTGGTGTTGCTGGAGATGCTCCTTGAGATAGACTGGACCAGAGCCGTATAGGATTTTAAAGGTCAAAACCAACACCTTGAATTCAGCTCGGCAAGCAACTGGTAGCCAGTGCAGCTCCTTGAGCACTGGAGTGATGTGATCCCGCCGGCGGCTGCCTTTAACCAGGCAAGCCGCCGCGTTCTGTACAGCATTTCCCGATCTTGCATTCATGCACCCTTGCGCAAATTTGCACTTCCGAAAAAGCACCCCCCCCAAATGCACAAATCTCCCCTAAATGTGCATTTTCATACTTTAGCCTATGGGGAGAAATGCTCATTTTCAGTGGGTTTGGGGATTTTTTGGGTTTTTAAAATTTTTTCTACAACTAGATTTGCATAAAATTTTGGAAAAGAAAAAAAGAAAAATGGTCTGCAAGTCCATGGAATCCATGCTACTTGGGAAAAGCTGGTCTTCTGCAGAATCCATGGGTTGGACCCGTAGAAATCTGAACACATTTGAATTCATTGCAAATTTCTCCAACATCACTAAAAGAGGCCAATCCAGGTTTGTTGAGAGACCATAGTGGTGGTGGAGCAAGAAGGAAGTTGCCCAAAACGGGCTGCTGGAGGCCCTGGCTTGAGACCTGCCCACCTTAACAAGCCTGCCATGGTGAAGGGATGAGGTCTTCATCTGGAATGCCATCCCTTGTGCCTGATAGCCCCCAGGCCATGACTTGCTTGTGCTGGATGGTCAAGGTGGGCATATGGAGCTCAGCATCATCAGATCCAAATGGTGGAAGAGCCCCAGAATCCAGGGTGCAACTTATATTTATTCCCACACAGTGAGCATGTTGATTGTGCCCTGTCTGTCCATCCACCAGCATGCAATGCCGTAAGAGAAAGAGGTTGTGTGTTTTCCTTTGGCCAAATCAGGGTATGAAACAACCATGGTGATTTGGAAAGGAATCCAAAAGCTGAACAGTTTTCCCACAACGAAACTATGACACTCTCTGAAAAATGATAATCTCTAGAAACTCTTACTGCTTTTTTTTTTTTTTTTAATTTAAAGGTATTAAATTTGAAGGGCAAATGGTGATCTCCAGGTTCATAAGTAATTTCTCCTGAAGTGTGTCTTCTTAAAAGGGTTCACAGGGCAGATGCTTTCACCCAAAGACGAGACACATAAGTATATGGAATGAATAAGCCAGAGCTGCAGGACCTCAGGCCTGGGTTCCAGTGTGGACCTTCAGAGTTTCCTAGATGGTCAAATCCCTTCTTGTGGCCTCGCCCCCTTTCCCCCGCCACTGGTTATTTTGTGGTTTCCCAGCATTTGTGCAGTTTTTCCCCATTCTAATATGTTGAAATGCCTCTCCCAATGATTAGTTACTGGCAGTAAGAGCTTTAAACTAAATTATGCTGGTATTTTTGGACCTGCCCTTTTTGCCTTTGGTCCCATCCCCCAGTGGAGTACATCCCCCGAGAGCTTCTCCAAAGTGGAATTCAGTCCTCAGGCTCAAAGAGGTTCTGCACCACTTGCATAAGCCAGTATTCTACCCCCTGATCCCCTCCATGTTAAACCTGCCTTCTCCCCTCTGTCTCCCTCTTTCCAGCTCTGCAACTCTCATGCTCGGAACACCAGCCCCTCACACAAGCGTTCCTGGAGCTTTAAGAAAGATAAGAAAAGAATGATACAAGGCCACAATTACTCAGAAATCCTTTATTTCAAGTCTGTTCATGAAGCTTCTCTGAATTGAGAAAGGTTTGGCCCAGAGTCACGGGGAATACATGTTTGGGGAGCCATCCTCGCATTTCAATCTCCCTTCCCTTCCAAAGTGTCTCCTTTCCATCTTGCTCACATAATTTGAAAGGTTTTAAGAGTTAACCTGAGTTCACATCCTCAAGCAAAAGACTGAACTGGCATGGAAGTGTAGGACCCATAGGTAGCTCTACCAAAGAGGATCAAACCATAAATGATGGCATTCTCACTTCAATCCCTTTCCCCATCAGTGAAACCATTCCCCTGTGCCAACAGTGGTGATGGGTCATGTGGACATATATTCCCCTTTCTTTCAGATCTGCCAATCGAGTATGGCTTGACCCAAGAGTTGAAGCTGCATCTTCCTAGCTACATGGACTCCAACAGATAAAATTCCCCTGCAGTATCAGCCTATGTTTCAGCTGCACTGGAAAACAAAAATCCACATTATGCAACTAGAAAATGTGAATTCTGCAACTGGAACATATTATGCAAATTAACCCTGATGCTTTGAAAGCAAATAGAAGGAACAGGGCATAATAGAGTAGATGCAAAATGTTGCACATGGTGCCTTCTATTAGATCCATTGTGTTTATCAAGGACTTTTGTTTGCCACATGGGGTTCTTTCTTGGCCAAGCCTTCATGAAGAAGAAATTGCAATTAAGAATGTAAGCAGAGATACGCTGGATCAGACCAAAGGCCTATCTAGTCCAGCATTCTGTTCCCACACAGTAGCCAACCAGGTGCCTATGGGAAGCCTACAAGCTGGACACGAGCGCAAGAGCACCCTCCTGCTCATGTTTCCCAGCAACTGAAATTCAGAAGCATACTGCTCCGATACTGGACAAAATATATAGCAGCTTGCTTCTTCCAGAAGCTTCCAAAGCTTGCAACTACTCTTTGCATGACTTCCAAAGCTAACTGTTGCTCCAGTGTCGTTGGTCTGGTAGAAGGTCTTGTCGGGACCATTTTGGATCCTCCAAGTCTTTCTCTGGAAGCAAGGTAGCAAAGGCTTTTTGTTGGTGGGGGGTAAACAGAAAGATGGGACACTGCTTCTAATTACTTTAGCTGCAATCCAACAGAGCAGCCAACCCTGTGAAGGGAAGCATGACTCTTCCATTATTGGCATGATGGAGGAAAGTGCCCTGTAAAGTTGTGGAACTCCATCTGGCAATGCCATAAAGAGGAACCCTGTACATTTGTGGAGCTCTGGACTGCAGCTGTCTCTCCAATGGACTTACTCTTCCCTTTGTCTCAGAGCCAGACTCAGCTGATACACATGATCTCAAGAGTCACACAGCACAGGTTTTTCTAGGCTGTCCCATTTAAGACTCCACCTCCAAGTGGAGGATCTTGTGCCTATTTTTGTGATGTAAAAAGCTCCCTGCAAATTCAAAACTAGAATGTCAGGGAGAAGAATTGTAACCTCGCCTTCTTCCAGACATGCTCATTTTGTACATAAAGGAAATATTTAAATATGTGTCCTCCCCACCTGCAGTCTGATATGGTACGGCCCAGCAGAAGCTGTACCATGTGACTCTTCTGATCATATGTGTCAGCTCATGGATGATGAACTAGCTAATGTACACAGTCCAGGGGTGGGCAGACACACAACATGTCTTTCCTGCAGTTTGCTCAGTTTCTTTATGAAGCAGAACTCTGAGGATCAGGAAAACTTGCTCTTGGAGTTTTTAATTTTTCATTTCCACCAAGATATTCCAACAACAAAACCCTGTCATCTCAGCCTTCATTACCCTTTACCTGTTGTGCAAAATACTCGCCAATGGCACACTTAACTTGGTTCTACAGCTCAGTTCCGAGCCGGTGCTTCACTTCTCAGCTGACTTGCCAGGGACTGAGTCTGTATGTTGGTGCCTCTGCTTGCACTCACTTTAAGGGAACACAGCTGTGTTCTTAGGAGTATATATGACAACAACTGCCATCATGCTATGGATAAACTTTAATTAACCAGCCCCTACCCTCCCACCCACCCCCAAAGAGATATAGAAGATGAAAATGGCTTAGGCAGGTGATGCAGCCTTGGAAGGCATCCCCAGAGCTTTCGGGAACGATTCATGCGCAGACATTATGGTCAATTATTCTTAGTGGCTGTCTCCAGCATTCAGCTTTGCCCCTTCCAGGTGGACGGAAATCTGTTGAATGAAATGCAACTGATTCCTTTTCAGAGTTCTTTTGTTCCTAGATCATTCCTGCCAGCCAAGGTGGGAGGAAAAGCCCTACAGTTCCCAGTAAGCAGACTATGATGAACATCCAGAGGAAAATTCTGTCGATAACCATTGCAACGTACTTCCAGTCCTCCTTCACCTGTGATGTGAGAGAAGAGAAGAAAAGAGCTTAGCTTACCCACAATTAATACACTGGTTATTCTTTTGGGTGGTGGTGGTAGTGATGTAGTCAACTTACACAGAGCTGGCTGGCACCAGATTTGAGGGGATCCCTTGCCTTGGCACAGTGTGAACGTAGGTGGGTCTCCCTAAGGTTCACCGGGGAGCCTTCCCTTATAACATAGCAGGCTTTCTTTCTTTCTTCATTTAATTGTAAGAAGCAGCAAAGCTCTGAGCAGCATCCTCCTAGTGGTCACCATTTTGTTTTCTCCACAATGCTTTGGACATATTGCCTCAGTCTGAGGCATTGTTGGAAAAACAAAATGGCAGCCACCACAAAAACACGGTGGCCACCAATGTGAACCACTATGTTTTTGTGGTTATTGCCATTTTGTTTTCCCCACAATACCCTGGACCCTGTTGCAAAAACAAAATAGCATCAACCATCCAGAGCTCAATCCTGTGTGTGTGTGGGGGGGGGGGCACAAGTAGGCCTCAGCATGGTGGGCCTTGCCAGGGTGTAGGAGCCCCAGAAGCTATCCAAGGATGCTGCCTACTTACGCTTGGATGTAGTCTTAGGCCCAGTTCAGACATATGGTCTACAGGGAAAGGCCTCTGCCTGGTGTGAATTAGCCTTTGGATTATTAGTGCCTATTGTTACAGAAATGACATGTGAGCCAAGCTTATTATGCATACAAATATATGTGTAACCAGGGATGGGGACTCGGACTCCAGGACTCGACTCATGAGTCCCCCCTCTGACTCAAGTCCCACTCGAGTCCCAATATTTTTAATGGGACTCGAGACTCGAGACCAAGGACTCTTCAACATCCCTGGGCTGTGCCAGAAGGAGTGGAGAGAAGTGCGATCACCGGCGAAGATTTTATTTTTTAAAATCATTTTCCTAAAATGCAACCTTTCAGACATTTTGGGTTTAGCTGCCTCTGCCTGCCTGCTTTGGGGTTCCCTGCCTTCTCTGCCTGCCTGGTTATTTTGGGTTTGTCTGCCTGGTCTGTTCTTGTCAAAATCAGTTGCAGAGTTTTGAAATAAAAAGGCACACTTGTGCCTAGAATTTATTTAAGCCACACATCTGAAGTAGCCTTATTTTGTTGGGAAACCCCCCCATTGATTTTAATAGGAACTTGTGGAGTCAGCTTTGGGAGTGACTCGTGACTCGTGACTCGTGAGTCACCATTTTGGACCAAGGACTCGGACTCAGACTCGAGACTCGGGTCCAAAGACTCGTGACTCGACTCGTGACTCGAGACCAAGGACTCTTCAACATCCCTGTGAATATATATATATATATATATATATATATCTTCCAGCCTTCAAAAGGTCAAGTTTTATATATATAAAAAATGCTTTGAGGAATAGTTCTACCTAGGGACATCCTGTCAGTTAAATGTTTCCCCAGCTGCCCTTCCATACACTTAAGGGAATGTGAAGTTTTGCCATGTTGCTGTCAGTCATACCATTCCATGGTTCTTCTGTCTATACTTCTGTGGTTTAACTAGAGTTGTGTGGCACCCTCCTGAGAAACGTCTTCTTGCAATGCTGATTGGCATTTCTTTAAATTCTGCCAATGTTTTGCCTGAGGAAGAGTCCCAGTTTTTAAAAACACAATTTAAGAACATAAGAACCTAAGAAGAGCCCTGCTGGATCACACCAAGGGTCCATCTAGTCCAGCATTCTGTTCACACAGTGGCCAGCCAGCTGCCCACGGGATCCCACAAGCAGGACATGAGTGCAACAGCACCCTCCCACCCATGTTCCCCAGCAACTGGAGTACATAGGCATACTGCCTCTGATACTGGAGGAATTTACTCATCACATTCCTACACACACACACACACACACACACCAGTTTAGTTACTTCACAAAGTAAAAAACAATATTTAGCATCATATCCATTAAATTAAACTGTGGCCAATACTTCTTGATTTAAAATGGTCTTTTGTCATTGTCCTATTTCAAAATAAAACACACTGTTGCTATTGGGCTGATATATCACCTTGAACGCATCCCATCTTCCCATATTAGTAGCTGTCTTTATTTCCAAATGTCCGCTAATAAAATCTGTGCCATGATCAGCAGGTTACCAACCAAAAATGCCTGCGTTCTATTTGTATGCTGCTTTTCTAGATAGCCTAACAGAACAAGCTTCAGGCTGAATGGGCTCTCATATACGTCAAGGTTCTGAACTTCTGTTGCGATATTACTCTAGTAACAATATGCCACCGCATATGAAAAAAGAAAAACTATCGGTTGTCTTTTAAGATCTCCAACAAATATTCGGTATGTTTCCATGCATTCTCTGCAATCTCATTTGAGTGTAATACCCACAGAAATTTTCTGCAGTAGAGCTGGTATCTAACGGGTATCTAGGAATTTCTCAGTAGATGTAAGGTGGCAGAGGGGGAGGACCCCTCATCAAGATGTCATTTGACTGCAACTTCCATCAGCCCCAGCCAGTGTGGTCAATGGTTAGGGATAATGGGAGTTATAGTCCATCACTATTCCCCACCCCTGCTATAAGGTGTCTGCAGGGTCGACTAAGGAATGCTGGCAACAGAGCTCGGGCGCCTCACTCTCTCTGCCATCAGGGGGGGCACCTCTCAGACAGAGGGAGTGAGGCACCTGTGCCTTGCTGCCCTGCCTGCAGTGCCGCCAGAAAATAGCCAGAAAGGTGTACTGCGGCTCATCAGTTCAGCCAGGTCAGGTGATATGGAGAGCCAATTGGGGCCAGACTGGTCTCGTATAACTGCTGCCTCAGGCTTGGTACCTCAGTTTGAGCACGTTGTTAGATGGAGCAGGTGAGGTGCTCTAGAAACTCTTGTGCTATGTCCTGCCCCATCCCAGATGGTTGGAAACCTGAATGCCTGCCTGCTTCTAGCAGATTATGTCTCCTGTCTCTGGCTTTTAGGACTTATGTTGGCTGCCCCCAGGATATGACCTTTCACCTGCCTTGAACCACAGCACCTGCCTCTGTTCCCTTTGACTGCCATCTCTGGAAACTCAACTATACCTGCCCTGGACTAGGCAATTTGCCTCTGGCCCCTCTGACTGATTGCTGGAAAGTTTTATTTGTTTTATGTGTGTATAGCTTGCCTTTCTGCCAAAGAATGACACAGAAGCTGGCTAACAATAAAATCCAAACTAAAACAAAATCTTAATTAAAACACAGCATAAAAACAAACTAAAAACGCAATTAAAAATACAACCATCCAAGAAATAAGCAGCACCAGGCCAGCCAATTAAAAAAAAAAAAAAAACCTTCAGCAGCAGAGCAGCTGATTTCAAAAGGTCTAAAGATTACAAACTTCCTTGCCTGCTGGTGAAAGGACAACCTAACCTCCCTCGGCAGGGAGTTCCAAAGTCTGGGAGCAGCCACCAAGAAGGCCCTGTCTTGTGTACCCACCAATCACACCTCTAATGGTGGTGGGACCAAGAGAAAAGCCTCCCCCAAAGATCTTAATACCCAGAGGTCTGTATCGGAGAAGACGGTCTTTCAGGTAGCCTGGTCCCAAGATGTATAGGGCTTTATCAGTAATAACCAGCAATTTGAATTGTACCTTGAAGCAGACCTATAGCCAATGAAGCTGTTGTAACAAGGGGGCCATGTGCTCCCTGTAACCAGCCCCAGCACTAAGGACTAGCTGAAGTTTCCAAGCGGTTTTCAAAGGCAGCCCCACATAGAGTGCATTACAGATACAGTAGTCCAAATGGGATGCAAGTAAGGCATGCGTGACCGTGGTCAGGTACAGACCCATGGGGCCCTGATGGTATTCCAGATTCTTGGTCTTTCTTCCAGAGTGCTATCTGTTCTGCTAGTCCAGAATAAGACCTGGGATTGAATAGCCTGCAATTCCTTCAGGTCTTGTGGAATCCTGGCTATGATCAAGGAATGGATCCATTGTACAAATTTGGATGTGCATCAAGATCAACTTCATCTCTCTGCCATCAGAAGTGCAGGAGGTGGCCATGAAGGACAGGGACGGGGCCTTCCCTGTGGTTGTATCAAGGTTATAGAGTACCCTCCCAACAGAGGCCTGCCTGCCTCCATCTCTGCTCGTTTTCCAGTGAGCAGTAAAAGCACATGCCATTCAGCAGGCTTTTGTGGGCACATAATTTTCATAATGGTGTTCAGATGCTGCTATCTATTTTAAACACTAATTGACCATTGATCCTTTGGGGGAACAATCCTATGGCATTGCCCGTAAGCCCCCAAACTCAGAGGCTTATGGTCATCCAATGAAGAGCAGGAGGGGCGGCAGAGGTGATCTCTGCCTCCCCATCATCCCGCCCTGCATCTTCACTAGATGGGTTTATTGCCCATCTAGCTGGAGCATTTTGGATGGGGAGGGAAAGAGGCCGGAGAGCTATCAGGATAACCCATATCTTGGCCTCTGCAGTCTCCTCCCTTCCCTGCCCACCAGAACGTCCCCTTCTCCCCCTCTCCAAGGTTGCTTCCCAACCTCACAGAGCAGTCAGTGTGGTTCTTTCTGCGTTGGCTGTGAGGGGGCGGGAGAGGAGCGTCAGAGCTCTGATTTCCAGCTCCAAGGCTGGAGTGCTGTCTCCAACCTTGGATCTGGGAATCTGAAATATCCATCAATGGTGACTAGTTATGACGACTATATGCTACCCCCATGATCAGAGGCAGCATGCCGCTCTGAAAGCCAGCTGGACATACCAGGGAAAAACAGAGGGAAAGCACTATTGTCCTCAAGACTGGCCTGTGGGATTCCCATAGGCTGGTCCCTGGTTGGCCACTGTGGGAAACAGGATGCTGGACTAGAGAGACCTTTGATCTGGTCAAGAAGGGCTCATCTTAGGTTGATTCTGTTCTTAGGGATTTTTTAAAAATAGTTTAAATCACATTATTGTTGATTTATATTTTTCCAGTCACTATTTCAAAAAACTACTCATTTCTTTGAAATCGAAAAGAGGGGTGAAAATACTCTGAAACAAATCAACAAATTAAAATAGTACCCTGCCCTGGGAATGGCCAGTTACGGCACTGGCAATTTATCCTGTTCTCACCATTTAGATAGCTCGCCTCTCACTATCCGCATATCTGCTCTTCTGATAAGTCATTCTGTCCAGCTTAACACTTTCCAGGAAGATGGCCACGTAAAATCATCAGTCATACTCACTTTCGACATTAATTACACTCATACCACTGTGTGGTTTGTTTGTTCTGTGTTTTGTGTTTTTAATCTCATATGCCAGGAAAATCATGTCACGTCAAGATGGTGCGAAGTTCCAACTGAAGCATGTTGTGATTCTGTAAACAGCTCTTAGAATTATTTATGGTGCATAAGTTATCTGGCAAATTCCCCCCTTTGCTCAGCTTGCAAATCATTTCCAAGACATGCTTTGGTTTCTTATGATGTGCTGTCATGTTACAAGCGCTCAGTGAAGACTTTAAGACAATGAATTTTAGAAAGATCATGGTATCCGTTCCATTCCCTTCTTCCATCAGCAATATTAAGGGATCTTCATCACTGGGTCTCAGTTCATTTATGGGCACACTTCAAGGTGCTTGTTTTGACTTTTTAAAGCTCTACAGGGTTGGGGGACTTTTTTTCTGCCGGTATTCCCTCAGGGGTAACCTCAGGCCAGTGGTGCATGGGGCTGAAGCCAGCAGTGGTTAGGCCAGAGCCAAAAGTAGGTAAAGCTGCCCTCCCTGTCCCTTTCTGCCACCCCCTATTTTCCTTCTTCTTCTCTCTCTCTCTTTCTGACACCCCCTCCTTTCTTACCTCTCTCTTTCTCTGTGCCACCCCTTCTTCCTCTCTCTGTCTCTCTTTCTGCCACCCCTTCTTCTTCCCTTCTCTCTTTCTCTGTGCCACTCCCTTCTTCCTCTCACTTTCTCTCTGTACCAGCCCCTTCTTCCCCTATCTCTGTCTCTTTCTTTTTTTTTCTTTTTTCTTTTTTTTTTTAATTTAATTTTTGCAAAACAACATACGACAAAATATAACAAAACACAAAATTTAAACTTAAACTACAACAATAAATCATACAGTGCTCCCCCACCCTCCTAGGGACCAATTAATATGCTTCCGTCCCAATAAACAATTGCTATTCCATATTCCAAAAATATAACATATCCTGACAAGGCATATTCCCTTTCCCCTTTATTCCCTTTAATCTAGGAACTGACCCCAAATATCCTTAAAATTATTTATCTTTAGCTGTCCCTTTTTATATTTTATACTACAAGTCCATTTATTTATTTATTTATTACATTTATACCCCACCTTTTTTCTTGCAAGGCACCCAAGGCGGCTTACACAATCCTCTTCCTTCTCTCCATTTTATCCTCACAACAACCCTGTGAGGTAGGTTAGGTTAGATAGGTAGGTTAGTCCATTTATCATTAAGAGCTATATCCCATATCTGTCTCTCTTTCTGCCACCCTCTTCTTCCCTGCCATCTCTCTCCCCTCTTTCCCCCACCCAGAGGTCTGACCTGATCACTTCCAGAATCCAGAGGGCTTTTGAAATTGGGACAAGGGCCACAGGAAACTAGGCTCAAGACCACATGCATTCCTAGGGCCACAGGTTGCCCAGCCCTCAACAATCTGAGGCTGTCTCAAGGACTGCCTCCTCCTCCTCCTTAGATGCCAGACAACAGCTGAGATCAACTTCAGAGGCCCTTCTCCAGGAGGTATCGCAGATGGCTAACAGAAGCCTTCTCAGTGGTTCTGCATCCTGACTATGGAACTCCCTCCAAACAGAGATCAGGTTGTCACTTACTTTACCAAAAATTTTTAGGTACCAGGAGAAGACTGTCCTGTTGACCCAAGCTTCCAGTTGATGGTCTATCACAGTGTTCTCCAACCTTGGGTCCCCAGATGTTTTTGGCCTACAACTCCCAGCATGCCCCAGCCAGCATAGCTGGCTGGGGCATGCTGGGAGTTGTAGGCCAAAAACATCTGGGGACCCAAGGTTGGGGAACACTGGTCTATCATAATAATAATGGAGTGCGATTGTGTTAAGGTTTATGGTCTATGGCAGTGGTGGGGAATGTGTGGTCCTCCAGATGCTGTTGAAAACACCAATGCCCATCAGTCCTGGCCAGCAAAGCCAGTGGTGAGAGTTGCAGTCCAACACTGCCTGGAGGACCACACGTTCCCCATCCCTGGTCTATGGTCTGCCAGCATTGCTCTGATTTGCTTTTACAGCTGCTTTGAGCTACAGACTTGTTGATTGTGCGGCTGTTGTATTTATACGATTGTATTCTTGTTTTAATGGTCTTTACTGGTACTGAGCTGAATGTTGTCTACAGAGAACCTTTAGCTTGAATGTTGTGGTGCAGCAGTGTGGGTGTGTGTGTGTCTAAATTTGGGGCATCAAAAAATCACTGCCCTCTACTGGAGTTCTTCCAGTGGCTGCCAACTGGAGGATGCCATTTCTTTCTCCCCAAAGCCCCCGAAAGTGTCTTTGCAATGGCGTAGCATCACTGTGATGGGGGCTTCTGGCTGGAAGGAATCGATTATATTGATTGATTGATTGATTGCATTTATACCCTGCTCTTCAGCCAGAAAAGGCTCTCAGAGTGGCTTACAAAGATTAATAACAAGACAGTCCCTGCCCTCAGGCTCACAATAGACATGACACAAAAGGAAAAGGGATTGGGAGGGAGGAGGAAGAAGAATGCAAAACTCAGGCACCAGTTCTTAATTTAAAAAAGTGTACCACCACACTCCTGCAGGCTGTGGAGGGGGGTGGGGTGGAATTGCATTCACTAACTAGTGACTGCCACAAGGTGCTCTGGTGAAAGAAGGCCAATTTCTCCCATCGTCCTCTCTTTAGTTCTCGCACTCTCACTCACACGCACACACCTGAATCCCCCTGGATACCAACCAAAATGGCCCCAGTATTTCATTGCCTGCAGGTGAGGCCTGCCTGGTGCCAACATTGTCATCTTTTTATTGCCAGGTTAAGACTTTCCACTACTGCCAGGCATTTGACAGCATATGATAAGGTTTTTAACAGGTCCTGGGATTTCTTTTGTTATTGTGATTACTGATCGCTTAAAGTTGTTATATTTGTACGTAACTGTTTTCATATTTTGTTATTCTATTGTATTTCTAGGGTTTCAATCTTTGCAAACTGCGCAGAGAGCTTTGGCTATCTGGTGGTATAAAAATGTAACAAATGAATGAGTGAAAAAACGGGAGGCAGGGGGCATTTCAGCTTGGCCTTTGTTTTCACATTCACTTGAAAAGCACAATGCATCTGCATTGCACAGTCCGAGGGGCGTTCCAGGAAATCTTGCTGGGCCGGGAGGTTGCGTTGCGTGCGTGCGTGCGAGAGCCTCACAAGTGGGGCTTTATCAAAGTTTAGAAAGCAAGGGAAACCCCCGGCCATCTTGTAAAGTGAACTAAGTTAAGTGCAACCTGCTGTCTGCAACCAGAAAAAAAAGTCTTCAACGTTCTCTCCCAGGGGCATTTCTGTTTTGTCCCACCTCCCTCGAAAAAAGATCTGGCAAAAGGTTCAGGCCAGCACTAGCTTGTACACATGCCATAGGCCAGCCTTCCCCCACCTGGCGGCCTCCAGATGTGTTGGACTCCAACTCTCATGATTCCCAGCCAGCATGGCCATTGGCCATGCTGGCTGGGAATCATAGGAGTTGGAGTCCAACATATCTGGAGGGTGCCAGGTGGGGGAAGGCTGACATACATACAACTACAAATAATTTAATGCATTGTAGACTGAAGGTGTCCCAGGGGCCATTAACATACATACAATACAACTACAAATAATTTAATGCATTGTAGGCTGAAGGTGTCCCAGGGGCCAATTGATTAATGGAATCTCCCCCCCCCCCGCCGGGGAGAGAAAGCACAGTCCGCCATCGAAGGAGGAGATTTGGCCTTGGATCCCCCGCCCTGCCTCCCTTCTCCCAGCAACTTCCACAGCTGGTCCCTCTCCGATATTGGAACTCGGATGCTGGAAACGGGGGGGGGGGGAGGAGGCATGTTGCGTGAGTGACAGAGGGCATGCTGGTCATCAGACATATCTACCCACTGGATAGAAATCGATACTAGGCCTGGATTTAGTAAAGCGAGTTTGTTTGTTTGTTTGTTTATTTATTTATTATATTTATAGCCCACTTTTTTCCCTGCAAGGAACCCAAGGTGGCTTACATAATCCTCCTCCTCCTCCTCTCCATTTCCCCCCCATTTTTTTGTTGTTGCTGGTCTGTTATATTAATATTGCATTTTTATCATCATAATGGGAGAGGATCAGTAAAAAGGAGAGAGTACCTCAGCTGCGGCGGGGGAAGAAGAGTAAAAATACTCCTCCTCCCACACATCCAGCCACTCGGCATTAACTTAGCAGGACGCTGGACATCTTGGAGGCTCTGACATCAGAGTTCTCCGAGAATCAGGGATAGGATTGCCCTGTTAATGAACTTATCCATAGAGAGTTTGTAACAAGCCACATGACAGAAACAGAAAGAATTTAACTTGGAAATTGTGAAACACGGATAGAACAAAAACAACTAACCAAAAAACCCAACAACAACCCTGAGATCTGTCCCTCTCTAGTTTCATCCAGCCCAATGGCTCTAAGGAGGAGGCCTGCCTAAGTTTTGGGCAGAACTTGGTTCTAGTTCTTGACATCCATGCTTATTTAACTTCATCAATGTCTATATATTTCCCCAAGAGTCAAATTAAAATAATATCAAGGCTTCTAGAAATGATCCCCAGAGGGCAATTAAAATCCCCAAGTACTTTTGGGGTGGAGAAATCAGATCAGAGGGGGAAAAGAAAAAGACATTTCACAGAACAACTTAAAATTTAAATTAATTTGGAAGATCGGCACTCAGTCCTTCTTCATTCATTATAATGAGGCTGTGGGGGAAAGCTGGTCTAAGACAAGGAGCACAAGTGTGGAGCTTGACCGTGTGCACATTCCCTAAGGTCCGACATACAGCACTGCTGCACATAATTTTCACACTGTTTCCCTTTTTCGCTTCCTGCGGTTCTTCATAAAAGCAGTTTTGCATGAGATCCAGCATTCAGGCAGATACCCAGAATGCCCCAAAAATGTCAGATGAAAAAAACGTGATGGGCTATTTTCAAAGACACTAACAGGACACATTTGCAAGCTGATTTGAGAGCATCTAGTAAATCTCAACAGTCCACACATTGGAATACACACGGGACCTGACCACATTGACTGTCTTCACAAGCAATTTTCCACAAAGGTCAAAACAAAACAAAACAAAACAACCCCCCCCCCCATCTCCTCTTCACATAGAAGCATAGCATTGGGATCTACCACAGCTAGAACTCTTTAGATCTGCTGTAAACCACTCAAAGTCACAGAGATCCTAGAAGTATGAGGTCTTTCCACCAGGATTACTCCACCTACCTGGGCAGCCCTAACCTGGTAAGGCTGTTGTACAAGCTTCCAGGTCAAGCATGAGGTTTGGTTTGCTTGGATAGTGGTCAGCTGGAACGAGAGATGAAAGGAACTCTATGGGGCACTAGAAAATCATTTATTCAGTCCAACCCATTTTGATTGCAATATTTCTCATGGCCACGGGTGAAACAAATTGCATTTTCTGTGTGCAATATTGCAAAGCGATTTATTAGAGTACACAGAAAATACTTTGTTTGCTTTGTTTGCTTTGTGAACACTGCAGTTGAAATGCAATGGAATGAATAAATGATATTTGGTTTCACCTTAAGTGCACCCTCTTCTCTCATTTCTGCCTCTCTCTCCCTCCCTCCCTCCCTCCCTCTTTTTTTGGCTGCCACACCTGGCTTCTCTCCCTCTGCCTTCTGGATTCTCCTCAAGACCCTGCTCCCAAGGGACCTATGTGTCCCCCATCCTGCTAGTTCTCTAGCAGCACAATCCTATGCATGTCTACTCAGAAATAGGTCCTATTGAGTTCAACGGGGCTTACTCCCAGGTAACCGTGTACAGTTAGGAACCAGTGGTCCTCCAGATGTTGCTGGACTAACACTCCCATCGGCCCCAGCCAGGATTGTCAGTGGCCATGGATGATGGGAGTTGTAGTGCTCTGAAGGGTCACAGGTTTCCAGGGGAGACTGGTGACTCCTATTTCAGGCTTTGTAGGTTTTATGTGGAGCTTCATGGGAGCTATCCATGGTGCTGAACTCCATCCCCAAAGTAGGCTCACCATCATGAAGCACCATGGATGAAGCTCCAAATAAAAGCCATAAAACCTGCAATGGAAAAGGAGCCCCACCAAAATAGGAGTCACCAGCCCTCCCTGCAAGTTTTCCCACCCCTGGTGTATAGGATTGCAGCCTAGGGTTGCCTATGGGCCAACATTATGACACACAGCTATTAGCAGGACTTATATACATATATATACATACATATATATGTGTGTGTGTATATATATATATATATATATATATATATAGGGTGTGGGGAGGTAGGATTTTAATAATTCTAACGGACTTTATGATTTCAGCATTGTTACCCAGCCTTGGCTTTCTCCCAATTGAATGTACACAGGATTCCAGCCTTGGTGAGAAAATTGGTGAAGGTGTTTCTGTTAAGTTCCTCACTTTAAGAGAAATCAGATTCCACTCACTTTTGCAGGCCCAAATCACAACCTGTTTTATTGAAGAACAAAACAAAACTGCACTGAATAGGAAAATTAAAGTAAAAGACAAGAACGGTCTGATGGTGAAGCTAAGTCTTTAGCTTCAACCCTATACAGTAAAGATTTCCTCTGCATTTGCTCAAGGGTGGCCAAATATGGCTGCACCCAACCCCGGACTGGATGGAGCCTTTGACCTAGGAATGTTTTGGGTAGGAGAATCAAGAATGGACCCAAGGAACCCCCAGGTCACTAGCACCTGGAGAATGTAATTTGCAAAAGGCCATTTCTGGAATACGCTCTTGCTTCCTGTCATTTAGGTTTGCTGCTGCTTCTTCTTCTTCTTCTTCTTCTTCTTCTTCTTCTTCTTCTTCTTCTTCTTCTTCTTTTTTTACAAAAAAGCAAACAAAACAACAACCCTCAATCACTTAATTAAAGGAACTATTTACTTTTAATAGAACCACATTTCCCCTGTGGCAGTGGAACTTCAGCAGAATACTGATCAGGGAATTTTAAGACAGGCCCGCCTTGCTAAGTGACGGCTCATTAAAACTCATAACCATAAGAGGTTTTCAGACCAAGCCTTTGTCTGCATCTTTACTCACAAGTAAATCCTGCAGAACTCACTGGGACTGAGGGTTAAATTAGACCAGACGGTGAGAGATCCATGGCTGGATCGCTCGTGTTTTTATAAAAACGTGAAAGGCAGCTGCCAGGTGAGGGGGACAAGAATTGGACTGGGCCCATGTGCTACCTGTATATTTTCCCCTGGGGAGCAAATAGGAGCTTCAAGAAATGATTTCTATGGGCAAAATGATATGGGGGAATGGGAGGGTTAACTTACCTCACCCACCACCCCACTTCAGCACTGTACACAGGAATTCTCCACAAGAAGCCTGTCTTTAAGAAGCCCAGTGTATCATGGTGTTTTATGTGGAAGTCCTTCCATTTCTGGCTTCCCCGGAATCACTGAGGTGGGTGTAGGGATATTGGAGAGTTCTGCAATGGATTCCAATGAGTTTGGATTTCTATGAATCTGACTCACAGATTCTGCAGTGGATTGGCTTTTCCCAAGTTGCACAGATTCCACACAGTTGTGCACTGATTGTTGTTGTTTTTTAACTTTCCAGAATTTTACACAAATCTAGTCATAGAAGAATACAAAAAAAAAAAAAATCAAAGAAAATGTGCATCTCCTCCCCTCCCATAGGCTAAGGCATGAAAATGCACATCTTGGGGGGATTTGCATTTTCAGAACTGCAAATTTGAGCAATTGCAAATGGACACAAATTTGGGGAATTGAAAAAAATCCAATTCCATCAACGAGCAGACGGCAGAACGGAAGGCGCCTGACAATCTGCGAAACGCAGACAGAACGGATTTAACACAGTCCGTACTTCCCTAGGTGGGTGAGGAAAGCCATTCTGCATCCAGTAATTACGATACTCTATTGTAATGGCTGCAAAGGTGGATGAGTCAATCAAGTCTCCCATCTTGAGTTCATGCTAGAACATTTCATTCCCTCTCTCAAGGATTGATTGCTTCCATTTATGATGCAGAACAAGACCACATCGCCAGTGTTTTCAAGAGAGCAGGAAACACAGGCTGCTCAATGTCATCGGCTCAGATCTAAGCTACATGTCTTCTTTGTTCCCATTGTGCAAACACAGAATTCAGCATGCTGACCATCTTCAGCAACATAAGGCGTAATCCTATGCAAGTTGAGACAGAAAAAAGGCCTGGCTACAACTCCCAGCATGCCCCAGCCAGCCATGCTGGCTGGGGCATGCTGGGAGTTGTAGGCCTTTTTTCTGTCTCAACTTGCGTAGGATTGCGCCCACAGAGTCTTTCAGACTCTTTGTTGTTTTCACTGCAACAGACTAAGATGGCTTCCCCTCCAAAAATTCTGACCATCTTAGCTTACACTTCTGAAAAAGCAAATTTCTACATCAGGGGACTTGAACCTTGGGCCTGCGGGGTCCCAAACCTGGGGTCCTGCCCACCTGGGGTCCCAAACTGGCTCTCTGGGGTTCCTCAGATGGCCATGCCCCCTTCTCCTAGACCCACCCCTTTCCTCCAATTGCTGATGGTTGTGTGGTTTCCCCACTTCTGCATAATTTTTCCACCATTCTGAAAGGCCGAAATGCCTCTCCTAAGGCTTATTTATGGGCAGTAAGAGCTTAAAGCTAAAATATGCTGGTATTGTGTGTGTGTGGGGTGTATTTCTGGTATTTTGGGCTGCACACAACTTTTTCCTTCAGCTCCGTCCACCACTGGAATGCCCCCCCCCCCCGAGAGCTTCTCCTAAATGGAGTTCAGCCCTTGGGCTGAAAGAAGTTCCACAGCCCCATTCTAGATCTGACGGCGACCACGTTACAATGAGCTTCAAACTAGGTAGTAAATGTCAGAAAGCTAGGCAAGGGGGTGGAGGAGTAGCATGGGTCAGAATTCTACCCAGACTGTAATCCCGCCGAAGAAGCATGGCTCCTACTTGCGCATGTATTTGATTTGTATCCCGCTTTTCCACCGAAAATGGCGCTCAAGGCAGCTGTTTGTAGAAGCATTTCCGGATTGGTCCCAGCATAGAGGCCTCTGCTGTGCTGAGGGACCAGCAAATCTCTTTGGAAGAGATGCTCACAGCTGGGAGGGGCTGCGGAATGCATTCCAGAGCATAACACATTCTTCCAGTGCTCCTCCAAAACCATTCAGAGCAGAACCCAGTGGTTCTGCTCAAACCTTGATTAACTTCCGCCGGGTTTTAAAAACATGGCTTTTCAGGCGGGAATATGGGGTGGGATAGGATTAAAAAAAAAACTTTTATATTGTTTTGTGTCTGTTTTAATGGTGTTTTAATTGTGTTTTATTGTATTTTATCCCGTTGTACATCGCCCAGGGTGGCCAGGTGACTAGCCAGATGGGTGATTTAAAAATATAATAAATAAATAAATAAAATAAATCCTACTACTTGGTAGTCTGGGTGCAGGGCCCTCAGCTTCTCACTCCCCGTGACTATCAGAAGAGGTATACATTCTGCAAAATGAGTGAACATACATAAAGTTTCTGTAGCTCAGTGACAGAACATTGAGCACTTTGCAAGCAGAACGGTGCAGGTTCATTCCCCAGCATCTCCAAGTAGCTCTGGGAAGGACCCCTGTCCGAAACCTGGTGTACCTCTGCCAATCAGAGTAGACAACATTGAACTAGGAAGCTGCCTATATCAAGTCAGATCCTTGGTCCATCTAGCCCAGTATTGTCGACACACTGACTGACAGCGGCTCTCCAGGGTTTCAGGCAGGAGTTTTTCTTGCTTTACCTGGAAATGCCAGGGGTCGAACCAGGTACCTTCTGCATGCAAAGCAGGTAACCAGATGGCCCAATGATCTGACTCAGCATAAGGCAACTTCCTATGTTCTTCTTCCTAATTTGCACAATACATGCAAGCTAGGGATGGGCGCCCAGCCCGGCACCTGACTCGCGGGGTGCTTGGCGAGCGCTCCCACCATGTGAGCCGAGCCGGGCCAAGCCTCCGGCAAGCGCCAATTGAGGCGCTCGCTGGACTTCCGGGTTCCTCAGGCCTACATCATTTATGTAGAGTAGAGTATAGCATAGTATATATAAAAAAAACAGCCACGATTTGCATAAATGCACCCATTTTTAATGTATACTATGCTATACTCTACGTAAATGGTGTATCTTACGCCATTTTCTGTGTAAATGACGTAGCGCTGGAAGTCGCTTTCCCGGCTCTGCTTGTGAGAACGCAATTTGATCCGGGGAAAGGTAGGTCGAGCGGGCTCAGGGGGGGGTCGAGCCCGGCAAGCTTCCACCCCCCAATCGAGCTCCACACACATCCCTAAAACTGTGGAATGCGGTGTTCTTGTGGCCAAATTTGGGTTTCTTTGGGACAGGGGGTTGATCTTTTTGGGGTGGTTAATTCTAATGTGAAATATTTACAGATTGGCACAGGATTACTTGAGAGCATTTTGACACAGTTTTCTGGGGAAATCATTTTCGTCCCCGTGGTGCTGGAAGCTGGAGAAGCAATTTCTATTTTCGACTGCAAGCCAAGAACAAAACGAATATATTCTGGTATGATAGATTCTATATCTTTTTGCCAATAAAATTGAAGAAAGCCCAAGGTCACCAGTGGTAATTTATTTCCCTGCAATTTGATTCCTCGCTCTCACACTGGGTTGTCTTACTATTTTCCTTCTATCGGATTAATCGTATAACGGTCCTTTCCTTTAGAGCAGGCAAAATTGTGTTGACATTTGCAACGGAGGGTGCATTCCCACCAAGAGCCGTGATGCAACACGCAAGGGAGAAGCATCATCACAACAGGAAAAAAAAGATGCACCTGAGTATTATGTTTCTCATCTCACTGTCTTATGTTGCAAACTGAAGATGCTGAGAAAGAATGGGGGAGAGGAAAATAATCATGACAGTATAATGATTTCTTCAATAACGTCAGGCGGAGAGATGCTTACGAGAAATGTGTGGTAAGATTTCTCCAACAACCCAAAGTAATACAAAAATTGTTTCTATGATAAGCAATCATGGGGGACCCAACATGGAACAAATTATATTGTGTGTCTTCCAGCAAACGGAACTGGTTCTGTTATTAAGATGATTGCATGGTGAGGATTTGGGTTGATGGTTTGTTTTCTGCTCCAGGCTGCTAGGCCCAGTGCTTTTTTTCTGGAGAAACGCTACTGTGTTCAGATCAAATCTGAAAGGCCAGGTGGTGGCTGTTGTGCTGCTCTGGATTCCCTTAGATCAGTGTTCTCCAACCTTGGGTCCCCAGATGTTTTTGGCCTACAACTCCCAGCATGCCCCAGCCAGCGTAGCTGTCTGGGCCATGCTGGGAGTTGTAGGCCAAAAACATCTGGGGACCCAAGGTTGGAGAACACTGCCTTAGATCCAGGGTGCAGAACCTCAGGTCCAGCAGGTCCAATCCAGTCCTCCGGGATTCCCCAAATGGATATGCCCCTTCCCCAACCACCAATCAGTTGGTGATCTCCTGGCTTTTGTGCAGTTCCCCCCCCCCCTTCTAAAAAGTTGAAATGGCTCTCATAAGATGTTGTTACTGGCAATAAGAGCTTTATGCTACAATATGCTGGTATTTGGGGTATTTGGGGCCCACCTCATTTGCCTTCGGCCCAGATCTCTTTTGCCTTCCACCCCACCCACCACTGGAATGTGGCCCCTGCAAGCTTCTCCATAATAGAATTTGGCCCTTGCACCCCTGTCTTAGATGTAACTGATCATTCAGACACCTGGTCAGAACAGATTTCCTCCAGGGCCACTTTGAGAGGTGAGCAACAGCTGCTGCCCTCTACCCCTCAACTGCCAGCAGGTTCTGTTGCCGCAGAAGTTACTTCTTCATCCAAGCTTTTTGTTCTTGTTGTTGGTTGGCAAATGAAAGGGAGTTTTCAGCATCCTTCATGGGGCTGGCCGGATTTGGACCAGGGACCTCCAGTCACTGTAACCTGCAATCTAGACCTATCTCCATCTGGCCTTTAGCCTGGTTGAGATCAGAAACTGCCTTTGGTCATGCTAGTGAGGGATCTTTGCCAATACATAGATGGGAGTGCAACCTTATTGATTTGGTTGGACCCCCCTGTTGTTGACAGGTGAAAAAATTTCAAGGTTTGAATGTCATTTATTTGTTCAATGTTACTGAATTTTGTAATATGCTTTTACTGTCTGCTCCACCCTGCCTAATAGAAATCTATTTAGTTTCCACAAGGAAAAACTAGCCTGATCATTCAGCTTCCCTCCCGCTCCCTGCCCCATACTTCTTTGCTGTGTCATTCTTCCCAAACTCAGTTGCCAGAGACATTTTTTATAAATAGTAGACAGAGGCGATAATAATTCCCTGTCTTGTCGGTGGCTTATCTATAAAGGCAAATGCGGTTGAACTCTCCCCAAATGAGCAGTGAAGACAGCCTTTTTAGTTCCCTTCTTGGCTTTTTATCTGCCTCTTGCAAGGTGCAGACTTTCTGTTTCCAGATAATAGCTTTAGGGATGGGCTATTACGCTCAGCAGTATTGGGTGCTCGGCCCTGTGACAGAGCTCAGCACCATCCACAGCCATTGGTATCCATGTGGGTTGCCATGTGCAACCATCTCTCCAACTGCGGTGCTCAGTGATCGACGGGGTTCCAGGTGAGCCTCTGGGAATTCAGGTACACCTTCCCCAATGTGATTTGTTTTCAAAGAGTGTTCTGGTTCTCTCCTCTATCATTACTTAACATTTTCCTCCTGGTTGTGTGTGTGTGTGTTTTAAGAAAGCCGAGACAGCTACAAAATCTATCAGGACAAACTGCAGTGCACTAAACTTAGACATAAAGAAACATAAGGCAAGACTCAGCATCGGGCGCTTGGTACTGGAGACTTTGCAGGGTCAAGTTCCCACAGATGGAAAGGCTACAACAAGTGACCTAAAGCAGAGGAAGCAAACAAGAATGGAGGTAATGGCCCTGACAGGGAACAAAAAGCCAAATCTGGAGGCCTTATGACTGAGGGCAAAGCAGGACAAAGATGGGCTGGGTTGGGCAGAGAAAGGCACGGTAGGGAATTGGTGTGGGAGGCAAACAGCACAGAGAGGCTCCAACCAAGTGGCTTGGTCTGTGGCAAGCTGTTCAGATTGAGAGAGTTCTCCAGGTCTTGAAGGAGTGGGATTCGTTCTCCTGAATCACCTGACTCCTAAGCCCAGGGGGATCTTGCCAGCACCGAAATGCTTGCAGGTCTCTCCTTCTCCCCAGTAATCAGGGTGGGTGTGTGTGCAACAGCAATGGGGCTCTATACCACAGGGCTCCCAGTTTGAGCTCAGTGGTACCTCATCCCCCCAAACCCAGTGTCTGGGTTCAGACAACATGATAACCCACACTCAACGGTTGAGTATGGGTTGAGTGTGGGTTGTTGTTGAAACGGGGGTTATCATGTTGTCTGAACCCAACCGAGATAACAAACCATGGTGAACAACCCATAGTTCACAACCCGACAACAAACCATGGTTCTCTTCATGGGTTGTTCATTGTTAACAAGCCATGGCTTGTTAGTGCAGCTGGGTTCAGACTGTCAGACAACACATCACCCACATTTCAACGACAACCCACAGTTTAATGACAACCCACACTCAACCCATACTCAGTCCTTGAGCGTGGGTTATCGACGTGTTGTCTGAACCCAGTCACTGAATTCCATGTCACATTGTTGAGTTCAACAAGCCTGTAAGGTCTCATTGCAACCACTGAAGTGAAGATACGGGATTATAAGGGTTGGGCATGAATAGCTGAGGTCATATCTATTTCTTTAAAATATTTCTATCCCACCACTCAAAGTGGCTTGCAAAACCCATGGTGAAAACACACACACACACACACACACACACACACACACACACATGCACGCACAGAGACACAGACCCCACAGTAAAATATAAACGAATTGTTCAAACAGTAAAACCAGCCAACAGATGAGTGAACCATTTCAAAACTATGCCTGCAGGAATAAGTAAGTTTCATATTTTTCCTTTTGCAGAATGCTGGTCACCTGATCACTGGATCCTCTCCCCAGTCCTCCACCCCCCAGGCTTTTGGAGACTTTATAAGGCATTGTCCACACACTTTTAAGTATATCTTGAAACTTGTTTTTAAAAAGACAAGAATTCTAAGATCTCCAAGATGCTGGGATTTCTGCCCAGCAACGAATCCTGCACTTTTGTGGTGTACTTCTTGACCATGCAGAAGAGCCCTGTCTATGTGTTGCTCTCTGTGCACCATCACTCATAGGATCAGGCAGGAAATAAAGGTTGATTCACAGAAAGCAATGTTTAAAGTGTCCACCTAGGACATTTTAAGTGTGGACTTGAAAATGTATATTACGATCAAGTGGGAACAAGGTATCATACATATGTATGAGCCAGGATTATGTGTGACTCCACGTGTATGTGTAATGTCCGAAAAATCCTGAGTTGTTAAACAGTAATCATAGGAATTAGTGCTGAGCTGAAATGGGGGAGAGGGAGTTCCACAGAAAGCTTTGTCAGAATCAGAATGGAGTCCCCTCCCCTCTTCAGTGATTTATTAGAGGATTACAGCAAAAGGGCTAAGAAAGTGTTTAGTACATGGAGTAATCCCTGATAGGCTAGGATCGACCATGTGTCCAGTACAGGACCCGATGGCCTTAAAGGCCCCTTCCAACTCTACTATTCTAAGTTCTAAGCACTCCACTCACGCTAATAGGTTACCCTTAGTGACATCAGCATATATCTAAATCTAATTGGCTACATGCTGTCGTGATGTCATCACATCCAGCACATGATTCCTGACTGGTTAGGATCACTTGAGGGTGAATGAAACAGAGGGGAAAGTTGATGTTGAAGAGGCAGCAAAGGAGGGAAATGGGGAGGGAAAGCTGATTGTGAAAAGCCACATGAAAAGGCTTTAGGATTTAGAGCTTGAGGGGGAAGGTGTTCATCCACATCCTGACATCACTAATTTTGAGGCAAAAATTGAGCCTGGAGAACATACAGCTCAACACCAGTAGTCCTAGTAAATAGGATCTGGAGTTGAATAACTTTGTTTTTTGACTTGCAGTGAACAAGATGAAAATATGTCATTTTTTACTTACTGAAAAATCGGCATCTTCTGCTCTCAAATGATCTGCAATATAATGGACACCCTCCACAGCTAACTTCAAGGCAGGTGACATCAGCAAAAGCTGCTGGTCTTTTGTGCCCACAGTCTTGCTTCCTTGCCCCGATGTGCTGGCTGACTCATTCTTTTTACATTTGCATTTACAATGCGTGGGCTTGGCTTTGGGCTGCTCCTCATTGAGATGGCACCGTGGAGAGGCTGGTGACCCACTGGATTGCCCGTTGGTCTGGGAGGACTCCTCTTGCAAGTAGCAATATTGGATGCTCCTGGATCGGCAACGTATGGTCCCTTCCTCAGCTTTCCCTGGACTGCTGTACATCTGCTGGACACTTAATGATCTGCCTTTGGAGATTGAGCTGGATTGGGAGTCTCCCAGTGGGTGGCAGGGAGGTTGGAGTGATGTGCAGCTAGCCCGAATCGGCTCTGGGTGCAACATGGAATACTGGCCCGATGGCGACTTGCACACCGGCTGTGGCTTGGCTTGGTCATCGAGATGGGTGCAAAAAGAGGATGTGGGAGATTGCTCATTGCTCTGAGGGCTGTTGGACGATGAGGTAGTGAAGTTGGGTTCTACTTCAGTCTCTGACCAAAACCGTTGAGAGTTGGCTATTTTGTGCATGGACTCAATGAGCTTCTTGCAGTTGTCCTTGACTGTCGACGGGCGCTTCATGAACAGAAGGCGTGGGACCACATCCAGGAAAACCTTCCTCACCCAGTCTGGCATGGTGTGGGTGCGAGGGGAGCGGTGGTGGACGTTGAGCACAAAGACCGTAATGATGATGGACAAGGTGACGAAGATCATGGTGAAGAGCAAGTACTCCCCAATCAAGGGAATGACTAATGAGGTGGAGGGGATGATCTCAGTGATGAGGAGAAGGAAGACAGTTAAAGACAGCAGGACTGAGATGCAAAGAGTGATCTTCTCCCCACACTCTGAAGGCAGATAGAAGACTAAGACGGTCAAGCAGGAGATCAGTAGACAGGGGATGATTAAGTTGATGGTGTAGAACAGAGGGAGACGCCTGATGATGAAGGAATAGGTGATGTCAGGGTAGATCTCTGAGCAGCACTCATACTTCTTGATGTTATAGTTGCCCACAGCATTGATGATCACCCATTCTCCACTCTCCCAATAGTCCAACTGGTCCACATGCCGGTGCATACTCTCCAAGTCTATCTTGGCCTTGTCATAAGTCCATGAGCCAAACTTCATGGTGCAGTTCTGCTGGTCGAAAGGGAAGAAGGTGACATCAATGCTGCAGGAGCTTTTGTAGATAGCTGGTGGCATCCATTTGATCCGGCCATCGTAGAACAGGTGAGCTTTGGTGAGGTGGGTGACTGCAAAATCCCCATCTGCACTGTGAGAGAAGGAGAATCAAAAAACAAAGAGGATAATCAGAAGAAGGCCTTCTTAAATATCTCTTGACTTGGGCTACAGCTGACCCGGGCTGAGCAGATTATTGCTTAACCCCTCAGAGATATTTTAAAATATGGTCAGCGGTATAGAAATCTATGAAATAAAATCAATCAATCAATTAATTAATGTGAATTGTGGTGCTATCTCCAGTTGCCTACGGAACAAGTGAATATGCCAGTGTGGCATAACGGTTAGAGTGTTGGACTGGGACTTGGGAGATCCGGGTTCTAGTCCCCACTTGGCCATGAAACTCACTGGGTGACTTTGGGCCAGTCATTGACTCTCAGCCTAACCTACCTCAGAGGGTTGTTGTGAGGATAAAACGGAGAGGAGGAGGAGGAGGATTATGTAAGCCACCTTGGGTTCCTTGCAAGAAAAAAGGCAGGATATAAATGTAAATAATATACATACATAAAAGATGTCCCCACCTCCACCATAGATATTTTCACTTTGCTTCCAGGCCCATTAAAAATGGCACCTATTGAATCTTTCCTTAGCATGAGTAGCGATGGATGAATCTGTCAGGTTCGATTAATAGATTTCATAGATTATAGAATTGGAAGGGGCCTACAAGGCCATCGAGTCCAACCCCCTGCTCAATGCAGGAAACTAGAGGAGGGGGTCTCCCATCCAAGTCATAACCAGGTCTGACCCTGCTTAGCTTTCCACACTCAGACAAGCTGAGCCAACATGAGCCACAGGCCTGTGATTCCACTCAAGCCCTCTTCCGGCATCTTTGGTTAAGGTGTCTTGTGTGAATGTGTATGCTCGGCTTCTCCAACCTGGTACCTTCCAGATGGACTGGGCTACAACTTCCATCATCAACAGCCAGTGTGGCCACTGTCCTGCTAGCTGGGGATGATGGTAGTTGTAGTACAACCCATCTGGAAGGTGCCAGGTTGCTAAGGGCTGGTGTATACGTGTGCACACTCACATACATGTACACACAGCTCACAGCATGAGATCACCATTAAACATATCCTGAAACATAGCATGTTTTCAAAAATGTTATCCAGGGTGTTCTGCCTGGGGAATTTACCATAACCTTTTTTTATCTGTAATTCACAAAAATGTAATATCTGCTTAGAAATAGGGAATAAGAAGATTACCTCTTTTGGTAGCCTCTTTTGCATGGAGATCATCTAAAATTCCATCTCCATTTACACAAGCTAATGCAGCTTAACTCGAACTTGTTCTTATGGCAGTATTGATTATTGCTGATTGGGTATTTGCCAAACAAATACAGCCAATTGATTTTAGCTTTGCACATCTCTTGTTGTATTTTCCATTCACAGTGTGTGTGTGTGTGTGTGTGTGTAAGTCTGTTGTCTTTGCTAAAGGCCGGGGGGGGGGGTTAATTAGTCATTCATAAATACACTTGCTACCTGGTCTAATCTCATGGGGCAGCATTCAGAAAACCTTTTCAAGCATACAAATATTTCAGAGAAAATGCACATACTCAAAAAAAAAAATGTGGATCTAATTGCATTAAAATCTCACAAGTGTCTGTAAAGTGGTGTGAAGTTATATCAGTTGCTTGTTTAGTAGTATCACTGTAAATGGTGGCTTAAAGGGTGGCTAAAAGTGAAAGGAAAGGAAGATTCCCTGTCCCAGCAAGTTTACAATCTAAATTTCAACAGTGGAGGAACAAACAGGGGGAAGAGGCAAGGGGAACAAGGGAGCAAAGTGAATAAATACAGTTCCACAGGGCTGGCCCTCCCATGAGACGGGGTGAAGACCTTGCCTCAGGCAGCAAGTGGGTGGAGTGGGACCCACCCACTTGCTGCCCAGGAGTGGGAGGAGTGGAAAATAGCGCCACCCCCCACCTCCAGCAGGTGTCCCAGAAAGGTCTGCTAGCTATTCTCCCACTGTAGCATTTGCTGCAGCGGGAGAGCTCGGCCAGCGAGGCCCTCCAGAGGAGCTCTGCATGCAGATCCCTTTGAGGTGAAAAGAAAAAAACTCTTGCAAGGGGGGGAAAAACTTCCATGCCTGACTTAATAGCAAAAACAAACTAGGGATGTGTGAGGATTTCATTCGGCGGTGGAAATCTGGTGGAGTAGCCGGGTTCGACCCCACCAAACTCTGTCCCACTTATTTCTTCCCCGGATTGACTCGTGTTCTCCCGAGTTGAGCTGCGGAAGCTACTTCTGGGTTTCCGGTGGGCCACTGTTTACGCAGAAAATGCCTTAAGATACACCTAAAGCGGCCGCAATTTGTGTAATTTGCGCAAATTGTGGCCACTTTTGACATATCTCAAGACATTTTCTATGTAAACAGTGGCCCGCTGGGAGCCCGAAAGTCCGGCGAGTGGCACAGCACATGCAAGCTTTTGGCCCGGCTTGGCAGGCCAAGCCAGAGGCGGGTCAGGTCCCAGCAGATCACCCACCCCTGAAACAAATAAACCCCAATAAGAATAAGAATAAGAATAAGAATAAGAATAAGAATAAGAATAAGAATAAGAATAAGAATAAGAGCACACAAAGCATTTCAAAGAATTCAAAGCACTTTGCATATACAGTCATGCCTTGGACTGAGAGCATAATTCGTTCCGGAAACATGCTTGTAATCCAAAACACTCTTATATCAAAACGAAATCCCCCACAAAAAATGTGTACAGAGATTTTTAATTTAAGCTGTACTACAGTACTTGTATTGCAAGACGGCGCTTGTATATCAAGTAAAAAATAAATAAATAAATATTTAAAAATTAGCTTGTCTTGCAAAACGCTCTCAAACCAAGTTACTTGCAATCCAAGGTATTACTGTAATCTCACAAAATCCCCACAATTGCTGTGCAAGGAAGGTCAAATTATGCATGGGGGGACCTGAGACTCAGTGATAGCAGCTGCCCTGGCCTAAAGCAGCTAGTGCAGTGTTCTCCAACCTTGGGTCCCCAGATGTTTTTGACCTACAACTCCCAGCATGCCCCAGCCAGCTACGCTATGCTGGCTGGGGCATGCTGGGAGTTGTAGGCCAAAAACATCTGGGGACCCAAGGTTGGAGAACACTGCACAAGTGGATTGATGGAAAAGGCAATGTGTGAACAGGGGCCTGAATCCTGATTGAGAGTTCAGCCGCTTCGTCGTCACTATGTTGTACTACCATAAGGGCATGAATCCCCAGATTAGGGAGCGTAGTCGTTTATGTGTCAGCCTTCCCGGATGTGGTTCCCTCCAGATGTTTTGGACAATAAATCCCATCATCCATGGCCATTGGCCATGGTGGCCGGGGCCGATGGGAATTGTAGTCCAAAAACATCTGGAGGGCACCAGATTGCGGAAGACTTTTCTACCTCAAACGATGTTTTCTTGATGAATAGACTGGGATAGAAACGTAGTGACCTCGCAATGTCACATACTATGTCTACATGCTGGGCAAGTTAATTGTTCAATCTGCTTGCAAGCAAATGAAACGTCTGTCTAGCCTGCTGTCTGGAAGAACACTACGCCCTATTTATAATGATAACAGAGCCAAACTCCAGTTCAGTTGCTGAGCCCCAATCATCATGCTTCCCTTCTTGGTTGAATGTGGACCTATTTTCATCTGACTTTCCATACTTGTGTGCAGATAGCCAAGTACATAATGCTTGCTTGCATGTTAATGATGTGAGGAGAATTTGGGGGGGTTGGGTTGGAGGGAGTTTGTGCTTTTGTGTGTGCTTGCAGTGAGGAAGAGAAAGAAGGGACACGTGCCCACAGGTCCAAAAAGGTTGCCTACCCCTGACTTACGTACAACAAGATCTGCAATACTGAACGTTTGTATGTTCAGGTATTGAGGGAGGGCTTCCTACATCACAACCCCCACCCCCCCAGGCCAGGAGAGCTCCAGGTATGTGTAACATGTCAGCCTCAAAAGGAAACACACACACCCCGCCCCACTCTTAGGTTCCACCGCCGTGAGTGGCAAGTCTTAGGAATTCTCTCGTCACCTCAAAGGTGAATGCTCACCAAATCCCAACCCATCATGCCTTTGCTCACACAACCCTGCCAAACTGTGACCATCCTGTGCATATTTGACATAGCGTCACCCAGCACTGATTACTAACAGTTACCCAGCGAAGGTCCAGCACAGAGTAGGCAAAAACCCTGCAAACTTGGACAATCTATTTGTGGGGGGGGGGCAATCCTTATACAACCAGCTGACCTTAGACAATGCCCTGAAGGGAGAGGTGGGCATACCCTGCTAGTGGAGAGAGAGGCCTGGCAAGTGGCAGAGCAGGCTTAAATAGCTCACCTAGCTTTGCCCCCAAGCCAGTGTTGATGTAGTGTCGTGTGCTTCCATCCTACCGATATCGGTCATGCCCCATCCCACTTCCAGGTTTCATGCAAAGGCTGCCCAGGCCTGCATTCCTTTAGGGCAGGCAGGTGAGCACACTTCTTTTCCAAATGAGGGCTGTAAGCAGAGGGTCCTCCCCACCTCCTGAAAAAGCAGTTGAGCCATAGGAGCAACGGTGTTGGCAAGGTGCTCGGAGGGGTGTGACCTGTGTTCTCAATCCTATTCCAAAAGCATTCCACAACTGGGGGCCACCACAGAGACGGCCCTGCTCCCAGTTGTCAGCTTTCTAACACCTGATGGCAGAAGCGTAAGAATATAAGAAGAGCCCTGCTGAATCAGACCAAAGGTCCATCTCGTCCTGCGTTCTGTTTGCACAGTGGCAAACCAGCAGCCTGTCGGAAGCCCACAAGCAAGACAGGAGCGCAGCAGCACCCTCCCTGGCACCGAGAGCAGGGGTGCAATAAGTGCGGCCCACGAGCCAGACCACCACACCACTGCATCTGCTGCCATAGCAGCCGTGCCTGGTGTTCCTTGCCCTAGAAAGGGAATTCCTTCCTTCTCTCTGATGAGATATCAGATATAAGGAAGGAATTCCCTTGCTGGCACTAACAAGAAAAACCCTAGGGATTCCTTTTTCTAGCATTAGCAAGGGAATCCCCAGGCTTGTGTGCATGTTGGTATGTGTGTGTGTTTGTGCATGTGCAAGTGTGTATGCGTGCTGCCCCCTAGCACTGCCCAATGCAGCCCTGAGGGCCAAAAAGGTTGTGTACCCCTGATATATTTATTTCATTTATTATAATTATATCCCACCCTTTTTCCTGCAAGGAACCTAAGGCGGCATACATGATTCTCCTTGTCCCCATCTTATCCTCACAACAGCCCTGTGAGGTAGGTTAGGCTGAGAGGCAGTGACTGGCCCAAAGTCACCCAATGAGCTTCATGGCCAAGTGGGGACTAGAACCCGGATCTCCGGAGTCCCAGTCCAACACTCTAACCATTACGTCACACTGGATCTCAGAGTAAAGTCTCCAACGAAGACATGAATGAATAGGTAGGTTCCTGTGGGGGACAGCATGTTTACTTTTGCTTGTGTCACTCACCTCAAGCCTTCAGGATGGGGCAGGCTATACATCTACACAAACAAGTATCGTGAGCACCCCAATATTGTCACTGAAGAAATGTTATTATCCATATACAACTGAACAGACTCACGGCATAAGTCTCTCTTTTCCACTGACACTCTTTGTAGTGCTGACATAGCGAGAATGTAACACACACCACGGGCCCGTCTTTGAAACACAGGCATTCTTTGGCCAGGGCCGGCCCTACCATTTGGCAAAATGAAGCAGTCACCTCCGGCAGCAAATGCTGGGAAGCAGCAGCAAGGTGTTGGAGGAGAGCACTGTGTGCCCCGTGGCTTTCCCTGCACGCCCCCCCCCCAAGCTAGCCCGCTGCCTTCAGGTGTAGTGAAGGATGCTGTCACATTGTCGAAGAAAGATTCAACTGGCAGCCCAGTTGCCTTCTGTACACGGAAGGGGAGGAGGTGACATCTTGTCCTTCGCCTCAGGCAGCAACATGTCTTGGGCAGTGTGGTGTTCTTAAGGCGTCAGCTCCGCTACAGTCAAGGAAAGGAGACTATCTATTGGAATATATGTAGGTCAAGGCCTATCCCAGAACTTTTTTTTTTTAAATTATATTTATACCCTGCCTTTTTTCCTGCAAGGAACCCAAGGCGGCTTACATAATCCTCCTCCTCCTCTCCATTTTATCCTCACAACAACCCTCTGAGGTAGGTTAGGCTGAGAGTCAGTGACTGGCCCAAAGTCACACAGTGAGCTTCATGGCCAAGCGGGGAATAGGACCCGGATCTCCCAAGTCCCAGTCCAACACTCTCACCACTACGCCACACTGGCTCAACTACCTCCTAGTCCTCATGACAATTTCAGAAGAAGTTCCACCTCCAGCTGCGAGCCATTCCCACACACACACAAGCCCTGTCCCACTCCTCATCTTCTCTGTGCTGAGAACCTCCCTACCAAAGGCAAGCGAAAGCTATCGAATCCCCGTGCAGGTCGCTGTCGCATCACATCTGTGTGCTGAAGCAGCCATGCAGAGTTCGGGGGGGGGGGGGGAATCTGGTACATTTCACAAATGCCACGTGCCTCCTCCTGGATGAGTTCTGTCTGGGGAAAGCGATGGCTGGAACGACACGGCTTCTATCTGGAACGGATTTAATAATTTATTTTTAAGTTGAAGGCAGAATGGCTGCTCTCTCCAGGCCTTTCTCTACTGATTAGTGCTACTGCGTTTGCAAAAGTGTGCAGAAGAAAGTTGTTGCCATACTTTCAGTTCTGTGTTTCTCCCCCCCCCCAGCCCCAAAATACACAGTGGTTTGGAGCCAGACTTAAGTCATCCTTGGAGTAGACCCATTGAAATCAATGGGATTTAAGTTAGTCATGACTAACAAGTCCCAATAATAAAGTGGGTCTACTGCAGTGTTCTCCAACCTTGGGTCCCCAGATGTTTTTGGCCTACAACTCCCAGCATGCCCCAGCCAGTGGGGGCTGGTCTACTGTAATTATGACTACAACTGGATCCTACCCGTTGGGACATATGCAGAAAATGTTTTCATCTATCAAACTACATCAACGTTCCCAATTTTACCTTCTTAGGCTGGGATGCTTCCGACATTCTCACTTGATTTCCTCCCTGAATTTTGACTCTTTGAGATTCCACGTTTCCTGGTCTTGCTTTATGACCGTGTTCTCCAACCTTGGGTCCCCAGATGTTTTTGGCCTACAACTCCCAGCATGCCCCAGCCTGCCCATCATCTATTGTACTTAGATCCAGTTCAGTGACCTGCTGAATTATTACTACCTGCTGAACTGTGACGCTAGGAATTAGCACCTCAGTTTGATTTTTCCCCCTCCTCTCTCCTAATCCCGTTTCCTTTGATCTTGTGTCATTTAGATTATAAGCCTGAGGACAGGGAACTGTCTTCTTTCTGGCTGGGAGAAACTGTCTGGCTGGGGCATGCTGGGAGTTATAGGCAGGGATGGGGACTCGGACTCGAGGACTCGACTCGTAAGTCGGACTGAGTCCCCCCTCTGACTCGACTCGGACTCGAGTCCCAATATTTTTAATGGGACTCGAGACTCGACTCGGGACTCGAGACCAAGGACTCTTCAACATCCCTGGGCTGTGCCAGAAGGAGTGGAGAGGAGCGTGATTGCCGGCGAAGAGCGCATGGAAGCGAGGTGTGCCGCTGCTCGCCCACTATGGACGGCTACCAGGAGTGCAGCCCCAACAGTGTGTCAAGATTTATTTTGATTGATGTGTTGCGTACTTGGGAGAGGCAGAAGAAGGACCTGAGATTACTCTGTGTGGCTGCTCTGAGTGTGTTTCTGGTTCCAGCAAGTTCATCACCAGTGGAGCGGGTGTTCAGTGAGGGTGGAATTGTGAAGAGACCTCACCGTTCCAGAACGGGGGGGGGGGGGGGCAAACATTTAGAAAAAATCATGTTCCTCAAATGCAACATGGATAAGTTTTAGGAAGTACAGCAAGTTTATTTTTTTAAATCATTTTCCTAAAATGCAACCTTTCAGACATTTTGGGTTTGGCTGCCTCTGCCTGCCTGTCTGGGGTTCCCAGCCTCCTCTGCCTGCGTGGTCTCTTCTTGACCAGTTCAACAGTTGAATTGTCCAAGACAAAGGCCTCTGCCTGCCTGCTTTGGGGTTCCCTGCCTCCTCTGCCTGCCTGGTTATTTTGGGTTTTTCTGCCTGGTCTGTTCTTGCCAAAATCAGTTGCAGAGTTTTGAAATAAAAAGGCACACTTGTGCCTTGAATTTATTTAAACCACACATCTGAAGTAGCCTTATTTCGTTGGGAAAACCCCCCATTGATTTTAATAGGGACTCGTGGAGTCAGCTTTGGGAGTGACTCGTGACTTGTGACTCGTGAGTCACCATTTTGGACCTAGGACTCGGACTCGGACTCGAGACTCGGGTCCAAAGACTCGTGACTCGACTCGTGACTCGAGACCAAGGACTCTTCAACATCCCTGGTTATAGGCCAAAAACATCTGGGGACCCAAGGTTGGAGAACACTGTTTTATGAAATGAAACTGATGCAATAGGAATTTCCTATGACTCTGTTGTTGTTTTTTCATTTCTGAATTTTGTACAGACTGTGACACATGCTCAGTTAGTCGCAGCTTTAGGTTGCTTCAGTTCCATCATGCATTTTCTCTACATGAAAGTGCATTGATAAAACGCCATGCTATCTCTATGTGATCATATGCACAGTCGTATCAAGGTTCTATTTGTGCTGTATTCTACCCATGCTCAGGAGCACATGTGCACATCAGTAAAACAGAACTTTGGCCCTCCACTTTCATTCTGTCACTTCTACCACCCATGTGGAATAACAGGCATCTACCTTGTGTTTGTTTGGAGCATCTTTACCTTGCTCCTCAGCCCAAAAAGGCTCCTAGAGTGGCTTGCAAAGATCAGAAAGAAGACAGTTCCCTGTCCTCAGGTTTATAATCTAAATGACACAACATCAAAGGAAAAAGGATTAGGAGGGAGGAGGGGAAAAAATCAAACTGAGGTGCTAATTCCTAGTGTCACAGTTCAGCAGGTAGTAATAATTCAGCAGGTCACTGAACTGGATCTAAGTACAATAGATGTGCTGCCTGCTGCTTCTCCCTCTGGTCGCCCCAGTGATAGTAGCTGGAGAGAGGGACTCTTGCACCTGGAGCTGTATCCAGACACCTTGGCTTGGAAGTGCCTGATTGCTGTTTCCTCTTTTATTGTTGCCCCTAACAGTGGCAGTTGGGATGAACACTTGCTAGACTGAAAGCAAGTCAAGACACATCTTTTTGACTTGGCTTTTAAAACTGTTATCATGGCTCTTAATGAATGCTGCCTTTATTGTTTTATTATGTCTCCTTCTCCTTCTCCTTCTTCTATTTATTTATTTCTTATATTTATGCCCTTCTCCATGTTATCCTCACAACAACCCTGTGAGGTATGTGAGGCTGAGAGTCAGTGACTGGCCCAAAGTCACCCAGTGAATTTCATGGCCGAGTGGGGACTAGAACCCGGATCTCCCGAGTCCCAGTCCAACACTCTCACCACTACGCCACACTGGCTCTTCTTCTTCTTCTTCTTCTTCTTCTTCTTCTTCTTCTTCTCTTCTTCTTCTTCTTCTTCTTCTTCTTCTTCTTCTTAATCTGGTTATAGTTTTACTTTTTGATTTTTTTTGTACACTGTCTTGGTTGGTTTCAGAAAGCCAGTATGGAAATGCCTAAATAAAAAAATTGTCTCTCAGGCACTCTCAGTAGGCTGGTCAAGGGTCTCTCTCAGGCTGAAAACATAAAGTGAGAGTCACAACCCACCTCTCACCCATGTTTCTATTTACTTGTTGTTGTTGTTGTTTAAAAATTGATGCTAATGCCCATCACAACATCTTGAGGCAATGAGTTCCACACAGATGAACTCCATATCCCATAATGGTCCCTGAAACCTGCTTCATAAAAACTCTCCTTTTTACTCTATGACATCAAGGATTTAAGGGGCAATCCTATGCAAGTTTAGACAGAAAAAATGGCCTACAACTCCCACTGTGCCCCAGCCAGCTATGTTGGCTGGGACATGCTGGGAGTTGTAGGCCTTTTTTTGTGTCTAAACTTGCATAGGATTGCATCCTTATTCACAGAGAGAGTGCCATTTTACCCTGTTCACCCACTCCACCCTAATCAGGATTTATTTTTATTGCCTGATCTATTACATTTATATCTATCCTTTCCACTATATATATATATATATATATATAGTACTCAAGGAGGCTAACAATGCAATTCAGGTGCTAAGGAGGCTAACAATGCAATGGAATTATAACTGCAACATAAAAACAAATCAATTAAAAGCACAGTTAAAAACACATCAATAAAAAATAAATAGCACTCACCAATAATAATAATAATAATAATAATAATAATAATAATAATATTTTTGTGTCACTTCCCACCACAAAAAGCATTCTGAAAGTTACTTAAAAACACACAAATTCAGAAATCCAAAATTAACAGAAAGGCAACATAGAAATGCTTAAATAAATAGTCTCTGGCACTCTCGGTAGGCCAAATTCAATTCCAACACCAAATTCAATATACACCATAATACCTAAGTACAATAATACAAATAAAAGATAAACACCATAAAAACATAATCTAAAAACAATCGTTAAAACCTGCTTTGCCAAAGAAATCCACTGAAAAGCTAAAAGCCTATCTGAATAAAAATCCCTCTGTCCACTGCCCACCTCCCAAGTAAAAATCCCAAAGTGCCTAATAAAAATAAATGTTAAATCCTTTTGGATCTATTACCTTTTTATCTTTATTACCTTTTTTTTTTTTTTTTTACCTTTTTACCTATCTTACCTCTAAGAATCTCAGGGTCTCCCCGGTCCATCCCTATTTATTCCTCCTAACAACCCTGTGAGGTAGGCTAGGCTGAGTCAGACTGGTGGGCCCAACCACCTGGTGAGCTCCACAGCTGAGTGGTGATTTGGACCCAGGTATTCCTGGTCCAAGTCAGGGATTCCGTTCGCTACTCCACACGTACGTCATTTCTTCCTTCATACTACAGTGTGATTGACTGAATGGCAGTCAGGTGTCCGTGTCCCCATTTCTTTCTCTCTTCTCTTCATCCACTTCTTCTTTCCAGTTTCCTGATAGAAACCGTTGAGGAATAGGCTTGATTACCAAGGCAGGTGGAAACTCAGAAGCCTCTCATTTTGACAACACCACTGCTAATGCTTACTTCTGTGTACCAGTCTGATATTAATAGCAAAAAAGACAGCTGGGAAACATCCAAGGGAAGCAATGACCTGCTTTAGAAATTTCTGTATTCTCCTGTGGCGAGAGACATCAGGAAGCAATTATGTAAAGTTCTCCAGAACAGTCATTTTCTGTTTGGATCATAAAAGCTGAAAGCCTCCCTTGTCCCACCGTTTCTTCTCTCCTGCTCACTGCTGCCAGCCATTGTGTTCTTCACAGCGACATTCCTTCCCCACACGTACAAAATTAAATGAAACACTGACTAAGGACATTCCCAAGCATGGTAATAATGGCTTCTAGTGGGAAGTTGGAGCATGCACAGTTTGCCACAGCTTTCCTTCCCTTTAGTAGTTCATTTGCATCTCTCCCCACTCTACATCTCTGATGTGCATCTACACATGAATAAAACACTGGAAGAAGAAGAAGAAGAAGAAGAAGAAGAAGAAGAAGAAGAAGAAGAAGAAGAAGAAGAAGAGGCAGTCCTGATGTAATCAGGGCCGGTGCTACCATTAGGCCAACTAGGCAGCTGCCTAGGGCGCAGGGCTAAAGGGGGCGCCAGAAACGCCTTGAAAAAAAAATACAGTGTTCTCAAGTGGGGGGGGGGCGCTAAATATCTGATCTTGCCTAGGGCACCAAACTGCCTTGCACTGGTCCTGGATGTAATAATACACCTAATTAGCGTCAATATTCTTTTTGTGTAACTTTTACAGGTGCTCATGTGCACTTCTATCATGTGGGTAAAACACTGCAAAAAAGCTATCTTGACATGACCATACATTTGATTGCTTCAAGACTCTGTGTGCGTGTGTGCGTGTATGTGTGCACATGTATGTTTTACTGATGCTCATGTGTGCCGGTGTTCATTGATAAAACACCACAAAAAAGCAGCCTTGATGCTACTGTATATGTGGCTGTGTCATGATTCCTTGGCATTGTATTTTATTAATGTGCAGAAGTGCATGTGTGCATTGATAAAACACCACACAAGAACACTCTTGATGAAATCATGCATATGATCGCAACAAGATTGCTTTCAGTACACACATTGCTGATGTAGAGCGGAGGGAAGAAAGCAAATCATTTTTAGGTATTGTCCAGAAATTTAAAACTGTGGAATGTTAGAATGAGAAGATTTCCCCCAATTCCATTCCTTTATTGCTTCTGTGGTTAGGGATGCTTGAGGAATTCAGTCTTTGCAAATTCCTAAATGAAATGACTGAACTGCACCGCTTAGACAAATGTGTGGGTTACAATTTAGCTATCTGCCAGATCTCATACCTCTCAGAATGTTGCTGCCCAATCCTTAGTGGCTTAAATATGTCAAAATATGCCTTCAAGTGCATATTTTTGAGAGAAAATAGTAATTTAAAATTTTTTTAAATGCAGATTAAAGCAGAAATGGAAAGGAATTGAATTATGGATAAAAACATCCAAAAGTGAAAACAGACGGTTTGCCTCAGCTTTCAGATCCTTCAGTTAATGATATCACACACACACACACACACACACACTGCCAGTGTACATTGATAAAACACTGCAGAAAATCTTGATGTCATTGTACATATGATTGCAAAAAGATTATTTTTATGTTTTGGCTATCTAAATGTTTCTCCCCTCCTCAGGAGCAGGAGAGGCTGAGGCACTGCCTGGAAGGACCGCAGTGCCTCACTCCTCCCATACCCCCCCCCGGGAATGCCCCCCCCCAGTACTGAAGACAGTCTTCCGTCTTCGGATCCCAGCTGGTGCGGAAAGAACCATGGCCTTATAGGCCCCTTCCAACTCTATGATTCTAGGTCCTTCTCAGGTGTTTCTCCCTGGTACCTTTCCTCGAGAAAACACCAGCTCCTCCAGCCTTGGGCAGTTAAGTCCGCTGATGGCTTCTTGAAGCTTGCGTCTCCTGGTCTCTTCCCCAGCTCCTCCTCATCTATTTCCTTCCCCCCCCTTTTTTATCCAGTGCCTGCCTGCTTTTCCTCCTATCCTTCTCCTCACCCCCTCCCCCTCTTCCAGATGAACCCAGTTATGGCCATCATCACAAGCCTTGAGCATGTGTCGGCTGGTGCTGTCCATTTGTGCCTCTTGCAGCTCCCCTGGCGTGGCCAGTCTCAATGAGCGTGGTGGTTAGGAGGGCACGGGGCACCCTGGAGACACAGTGAGGGGTATGACGGGAGTCGGGTATGAGACAGTGAGCCCTGCCGATCCCCCACAGGGGGTGATGCAGGGGAAAGCTGTTTCACAACTGCCTGACAAACAGACCTCTGCGGGTAACCATGCCTTCAAGAGGCCCTCTCTGGCAGATCTTAGTACTCAGGCAGGTTCATAGCGAGACAGGAGGTCCCTTAGATAAGAACAGAAGAACATAAGAAGAGCCCTGCTGGATCAGATCAAGGGCGTATCCAGTCCTGCATTCTGTTCACACAGTGGCCAGCCAGCTGCCTACGGGATCCCACAAGCAGGACAGGAGTGCAACAGCACCCTCTGCCCATGTTACCCAGCAACTGGAGTACATAGGCATAGTGCCTCTGATCCTGGAGGTAGCATATAGCCATCAAGACTAGTAGCCATTGAGAGCCTTCTCCTCCAGGAATTTGTCCAGTCCCCTTTCAAATGCTGTCCAAATTGGTGGACATCACTACATCTTGTGGAAGCGAATTCCATAGTTTAACTGTGGAATAGTTACTTAGTTTAATGGTTAGTTTAGTTCCATAGTTTAACTACTACATAGTTTAGCCAGGTGCTAAGATGTTTAGGGCTTTAAAGGTTAAGAGCAACACCTTGATTAGACTCTGGAAAGCAATCAGCAACTAGTGCAGGTGTTTCAGGACAGATGTAATATGTTCCTGATACGGTGCACCCGTTTGCTGTCCAGCTGCTGCAGATTTCACCAGTTGAAGCTTCCAAACAGTCTTCTGGGGTTGCCCCGTGTAATCTGCATTGCAACAGAGGCCTGCTGTCCACACGCCCAAGCTTCATGCATCCTGTGCCTGTGTGTGCAGAGTTTATGCGCGTCTGAGCATACGCTCTGTGGATGCAGGCAGAACTGATATGCAAAGATTGGGGAGGAGGCAACGGGCACAATTTCACTCCATGCTTTCACTGTACACTGCTAGAAGACCATGTGGGAAAAGAAACCCAAACCCAACCCATGATAATTTCTTGGGTTCTTTTGAAGTTCTTTTTGAAAGCAATTTCTCTTCTATCAAATTGAATGAGAACGGTAAAAAAATAGAAAAGAAAAGTGGGAGAACATTTTGGAACACCACTGCTTAATTTACCCTACCTCCTCTGCTGGAAGGCAGCATGCCTCCATCCCATAAACAAGGTCAGTGTCCCTGCAGCAAATCTACCCTTGCAACAAGTCACAAATATAGTAATATACACATACACACAACTGAAAGGCTTTGACATTATAGAGCAGGGGTTCTCAACCAGGGGGGATTCCCCCCGGGGGGGAATTTTAGGGTTTTAGGGGGGACTAGGACCACAGACTCAAACTGATGGAATACTGATCTTTCTACAAATTACAATTCTACAGATTGTACATCATCTACACAGGCCTGTGGCTCACGCTGGCTCAGCTTGTCTGAGCATGGAAAGCTAAGCAGGGTCAGGCCTGGTTATTCCTTGGATGGGAGACCCCTCCTCTAGTTTCCTGCATTGAGCAGGGGGTTGGATTTGATGGCCTTGTTAGGTCCCTTCCAACTCTATGATCTATGAATCTATGAATCTACAGGACACCACACCTTATTGTATGGCACACACTAAGTCAGACCATCTTGGAAGAGGGGGAATGGCATTCTGACATATGGTGAAAAGGATGCACGGGGCAAAAAAAGGTTGAGAACCACTGTTACAGAGCCTTTCAGGAGAAAAAAAAATATGGGGCATGAGTTGCTTGATTCTTTGAAAGACTTTTCTATTATGTCATGACATTTCATCCACTAGGAGTTCTCATCGAAGAACGGTAAGCTATACATCGAAGGAAAGGTAGTAAGACCATGATCCTGAGGCCCCTAGACCACATCTAGGGGTCCGTCGGATGCTGCTTCAGATTCCCAGCTCCGAGGTTGGAGACAGACCTCCGACCTCGGAGCTGGGGATCTGCACTCTGTTTCCCTCCCCCACCCCTTGCAGCTGGTGCAGAAAGAACTGTGCCGGCTGCTTCTCCAAGGTCGGAAACCTGACTTTGGAGAGGGGGTAAAGGGGCTGTGGAGGGGCGGGCAGGGAGGGGAGGAGCCTGGTGGCGCTCTAGCCCCCTTCCCTCCCCCTCCGAAGCGCCACAGTTAGACAGCCAAAATTGTGTGTCTAGCTGAATTGCAGAGCGGGAGGAGCGGGGAGGCGGAGATCGCCTCCCTCGGCTGCTTCCCCAGCTCTGCACTGGAGGCTCACAAATCTCCGAGGTTCGGAGGCTTACGAGCATCGAGGGCACAATCAATAGGACCGGATGTAAGTCAGTTACATTCAGCCCAAACCTGCTATGCATTTTCCACAGCATTTTGGGGGGCCCTGAATTAAAAGGTATCACATTTGAGGTACTAGACCAGTGATGGCGAACCTATGGCACGGGTGCCACAGCTGGCACGCAGGGACCTCTCTGTGGGCACTCGAGCCATTGGTCACCAGATCGCGAAAAGACTGTCCCCTTCTGCAAAACACTAATGATCTTGTTCTTTCTCACAGTGTGGAACAGAATGATTTTATTCTAGAATTCCTGTTACAGAATTCTTTTCTACATTGTTATCACATTTAAAAGATTTTGAAGAATGATGCACAGAGCATGGCTTGGATGTAAAGCCCTAACAGTTGACCTGAGTGCTGCATGTGTTGCTCTCAAACTAACGGAGTATGAGCCAAGGTTTGACAAATTATCAGCATGCATGCAATAGCAAAAATCACATTAATTGTGCAAAAGCATGCCCAATGCAAACTTTTACCTAATGCAGTGTTTGCAGTCCAAGACATAAAGTGTTTAAAATGTGTTAAGCACATTTAGTTTTCTTGTTTATCTTGCTCATCTTAGTACAGGTTGACTTTTACTTTTACTAATCCGACACCTGTAGAAGCAGGGAAAGGACCCGGGGTAAAGCTTGCCCCATACAATTTCAGTCTGGCATATAATCATATTACAAGTTGAGAATCCCTTATCCAAAAAGACATGTGCCTAATTATTTAAAATGTTTGTATAAATTCCCTTCAGGCTATGTGTACAATGTAGTACTATAATAATTTTTTGAGTTGATTTTTTTTTCAACAAAAAACTGTTTGTATCATTGAAAGCTCTGTTATTGTGTTTTTCTTTTAAGACAAAAGATGTTAATTAGTTCGGACAACTGTATGAGTTGTTTTTCTAAAACTAAAACCTCGGTATTCAGGTTTAATTGCAGTGTTGGCACTTTGAAATAAATAAGTTGGTTTTGTGTTGCAGTTTGGGCACTCGGGCTCAAAAAGGTTCACCATCACTGTACTAGACTGAAATTCCAGCAAGATTCACTTTGGCCTCCTGGCTGTTCCCGTACTGCCCCCCCTTCTTCCTGCTTGCTTTGCACTTTGTCAACACTGTGCAAGTGGGCGCCTTCATCCAGTGCTCCTTAGCCTGACTCCCCCTCCCTCCCCCCTCTCCCCCCCCTCAACCTAAACTGCTAAATTCTGTCACCAAAGAAGAGGCACTTTGCTTTATGAGGCACCAGCCAAGTAATTCCTTACAGACAACTGCAGAGTCAGCATGTAAAAGCCAATTGTGTTTTGGTTTATTAAGACAATTCCATTTGTAAGAATGGCTGGAGGGGAACCTGACTGGCATTTACACCCAAGTATTTACTGCAGATTGACAACACTCTGCCAAGAAATCTCAGCGAAGCAGGACTCTGGTGCCCCCACTTGTGGATGAGCTGCAGCTCAGTGAGAGAGCACAGACCTTGCACACACGAGGTCCCAGGTTCAATCCCTGGCATCTCCACTGTGAAAGACCCCTGTCTGAGACTGGGGGAGATCTGTTGCCAGTCAGTAGAGACAAGACCAAGCTAGATGGACCCATAATATGACTCAGTACATGGCAGTTTCATATGCTTAGTTCCTATGTTTACAGCTGGGGGGGGGGGGGTTGAACCTCTCTCAGCCCAAGAGCTAAATTCAATTTTGGAGAAGTTCTCAGGAGCCGTGGTCCAGTGGTGGGTGGGACCAGAAGCAAAGAAAGTGAGGCCAAGGTACCAAAAATACCACCATATTTTAAACTTAAAGCTTTTGCTGCCTTAGGAAAGGAATTTCAACCTTTTAGAGCTTTTCTACACTTTTAGAGCTTTTCTTTTCTTTAGAGCTGTTAATCAGTTTTTGTCGCAGTATTGAGATCAGAGCACTACATGAAGAGGATTTCCTTTCCTGCTTTTCTGTTGCCTAACCTCTAGAACTGTGTTCTAGCAGAGTATCACAACTACAGAAGTAGGAAGATGGGTTTTCTGCCACTTTTACAAATACTCCACTTTCCCTGCTCTAAAATAACCCAGGAAAGTGCTCTTTAAAAAATGGAAGTGAAACTGGAGGGGTCACCACCACATTGTCTAAAGAACTCGTAAACAACTGCAAGTAAAGAATGAGGAGCGCACAATGAATGCCTCATGCAGAAAAGCTCTTAGGATGAGGAAAAATGTGCAAAAACCAGGAAACCACCAAATGATCAGTGGGGGTGGAGCCAGGGGAAGGGGGCATGGCCATCTGAGGAACCCCTGAGGGCCAAATTGGGCCCCAAGTGGGCCAGGTTTGACCTATGGGCCTGAGGTTATGCACCCCTGGTTTACAGCTTCCTATGTTTACTTCACTGTGATGCCACGTGAGCTCTTGTGAAGATGGACTTGCCCTCATTCACTTCAATGGAGAGGGCAGCTTTGCTTATACGCACACAGGTCTGCACCCAGCAGTGGCTGGTGGCTCCAATGATAGTGGGGCAGTGTATCCACTCCAGGCTTCAGCCTGAGCTTTAAAGGAGCTATCCACGGTGCTGAACCTAGTCCTTAAAAGTTCAGACTAAAACCCGGAGTGGACACTCTGCCCCACTGATATTGGGGCCACCAGCCTCCACTGAGTCTGCACCCTCCTTTGTGAAGAACAGTTCAGGATGGATTTTCCCCCCCCACCCACGTCAGATTGGCCAGTGATCCCGGATGTTTTAGTTTTGCACTGCAGCATTAGACTTGACTCACTTATGGGAGCCACCAGGAGGTATCTGTTTTGCTAATATGCCCTCTGGTGTACCTTCTCCCTGACGGTGGCAAATGACAAGTCTCGATTACTATTTGTGTTTGTGGGAGATTGGCAGGTGAGTTGTCCTGACTTGTGGCAGAGGTATGAACTAAGCAGGCTTTAAGTCCATTTGAACTCTGCGATTCAAACAGGCGACTTTGGTCTCTTTTGGGTAGCTGAAGGCAAGACACTAACTTTCTGCCTTGGCTCCCAGTCTGAAAAGTGGGAACATCGTATAGGGTGGCTGCAAGGACAAGTGAGGTAAATAGGCCTATAATAACTGTGCTCATGAAATCTAGAGATGCTGATTAAATTCTTTCCATCTTGGATTAGGGGATTCCACATTTCCTTATATGATTTCCAGCACCAATCCATTCGTGATCCACTAGTCTTCCATTTTTAAACATTTCTGTGTTCAGACCAATGCGCATGCACAACTTGCTACTGTTTTTCCAGTTCATCTCTCTCTTTCCCCTCCCCCCTTACTGGTTGCTCTCTCAGCCTGTTCTACCTCACAGGGCCATTGTGATTGTGTTTATGGGAACAAACCCCATGTATACCACCTGAGCTCTTTGGAGGAATAGTGGACTCTAGAATGTGATCAATACATTTCTGTACAAGCACAGATGGCTTGAGATCAATTTTGTCATTGTGTTTATTTTTCCGTGGTTTTTTTTTTTCTTCTTCACTGAGGGCAGACCAGCTCATAAAATTAAGTGTCATAATTAATTTCTTTGGGAAATGGCTGCAGTACAACTAAACAACTTTAGGGCACAATCTGTAGGGAAGCTCTCCTGGCCAAGCCCCATTGAAAGGACTGGCATCTGTAGGTCCACACAAGGGTATAGCAGCCTTGCGCTAAAGAGTTCTTCCTGAATGCACAAACCTATACAGAACTGGGTTAGTCAAATACAGCTCCTCCACCTTCCAGCCCCTGGCTAAACATTAAGGAGGCACAACTGTTAACATTCAAATTGCAATATTCTCCAATTAAAGAAAACCTTTGTTCAGCAAATATTGGGTACAAAGGAAATTAGAGCTACAAATTAATGAGTTTAGAGGGGAAAGCATTCTCAACTTAATGCTGAGGATCAGATATGAATCTATTCTCAGGGGGACCAGAAAATTCCAAGGCTGAGATAATGCCACAGAACAAAGTATCTGCTTTATGAGAGTGAGATCTGGCAACTTTTAAAATGACTCTAGAGAATCTCAATATTCACCTCCCCTCCTCCAAGTACATAGGAAGCTGCATTGGCCCATCCAGGCCAGTATAGTTGGCACTGACCGGCAGCAATGGCTCTCCGGGGTTTTCAGGCAGGATTCTTTCCTCGCCCTACCTGGAGATGCCAGAGACTGCATGCAGCTAAATTGCTAGGCGCTCTGCTTGCATAGAAATGGTTGACTTGGCTATGTTCCAGCAGGGCCAGCTTAGCCATACAGGCAAACCAGGCAAATAGATGGGATGCCAAAATGCTAGAGGCAGGTGCATCCTCTCTGTAAATGTTGTATATATAGAGAGAGTAGCTGCCTGCAATTTTAGAGGAGGCCTCTATTTGTGAAAAGAAAGGGGTGTATGTATGGACAGGGGAGAGGAGGACATTTGATTTGAGAAAAAAACTTCAGGCAGAAAGATTCGGAGGGGGGGCACAAGAGGTGAAGCACATGTGGGCAAAAAGACAGCTCATCCAGTGGGACCAGATGCAACAGACGTCCTCAGGGTCCCTGTGCCCTTTTTCAGCAAGTGCCCATGGACAGCAGGGTGTGGGGCAGAGGGCATCCCAGAGATTTGGGGCTCCAAATAAAATATTCATGGCTCCAGCCCTAGTGGGCTGCCCCCTAACACCACTTCTGGTCCCGCCCCTTTCCTGGATTTGGCATGTCTTCCCCTGCATTCTAAAAGATTGGAATGCATCTCCTAAGGCAGTGTTCTCCAACCTTGGGTCCCCAGATGTTTTTGGCCTACAACTCCCAGCATGCCCCAGCCAGCGTAACTGTCCTAAGGCTTTAAGCTAAACTGTGCTGGTGTTTGGGGGATTTGGGCCCTGCCTTAGAATCATAGAATCATAGAAAAGTAGAGTTGGAAGGGGCCTACAAGGCCATCGAGTCCAACCCCCTGCTCAATGCAGGAATCCAGGTCAAAGCATCTCTGACAGATGTCTGTCCAGCCGCACCTTGAATGCCTCCAGACTGGGAGAGCCCACCACCTCCCTAGGTAGTTGATTCCATTGTCTTATTGCTCTGACAGTCAGGAAATTGTTTCTGATGTTTAGGTGGAATCTAGGTTCCTGTAACTTGAGCCCATTATTCCGTGTCCTGCAAACTGGGATGAACGAGAAGAGATCTTTGCCCTCCTCTGTGTGACATCCCTTCAAATACTGGAAGAGTGCGATCATATCTCCCCTCAGTCTCCTCTTCTGAAGGCTAAACATGCCCAGTTCTTTCTGTCTCTCCTCATAGGGCCTTGTTTCCAGTCCCTTTATCATCCTTGTTGCCCTCCTCTGAACCCTCTCCAGTTTGTCTATGTCCTTCTTAAAGTGAGGTGCCCAGAACTGGACGCAGTACTCAAGATGAGGCCTAACCAGTGCCGAGTAAAGGGGAATTATCACTTCCCGCGATTTGGAAGCTATACTTCTATTAATACAGCCCAAAATTGCATTTGCCTTCTTTGCAGCCACGTCGCATTGCTGGCTCATATTCAGTTTGTGATCTACCACAATTCCAAGATCCTTCTCACTTGTAGTATTGTTGAGCCAAGTGTCCCCCATTCTGTAACTCTGCATTTGGTTTCCTCTCCCTAGGTGCAGCACTTGGCATTTATCCCTGTTAAATTTCATTCTGTTGTTTTCGGCCCAGCGCTCCAGCCTATCGAGGTCACTTTGAATTTTGTTTCTGTCTTCCAGAGTATTAGCTGTTCCACCCAACTTCGTGTCATCTGCAAATTTGATAAGCATTCCCTGTACCTCCTCATCCAAGTCATTAATAAAAATGTTGAAGAGCACCGGGCCCAGGACCGAGCCCTGTGGTACCCCGCTCGTTACCTCTCCCCAGTTTGAGAAGGAACCATTGATAAGCACTCTTTGAGTCCGATTCTTTAGCCAATTGTGGATCCACCTGATAGTTGTTCCATCTAGCCCACTCTTAGCTAGCTTACTAATCAGGATATCATGAGGCACTTTGTCGAAAGCTTTGCTGAAGTCCAGGTATATAATGTCCACAGCATTCCCACAGTCCACAAGGGAGGTTACCCGATCAAAAAATGAGATCAGATTAGTCTGACAGGATTTGTTCTTGACAAATCCATGCTGGCTTCTAGTAATCACTGCATTGTTTTCAAGGTGCTTGCAGACTGACTTCTTTACAATCTGCTCAAAAATCTTCCCGGGGATTGATGTCAGACTGACTGGCCTATAGTTCCCAGGTTCCTCCTTCTTGCCCTTTTTGAAGATGGGAACAACATTTGCCCTCCTCCAGTCGTCTGGCACTTCACCTGTCCTCCAGGATTTCTCAAAGATAATAGACAGTGGTTCTGAGAGTTCTTCTGCCAGTTCCTTTATTACTCTAGGATGCAGCTCATCAGGCCCTGGAGATTTAAACTCGTTCAGAGTAATCAGGTGCTCCTTGACCATTTGCCTATCAATCTCAAGCTGCAATTCTGCCCCTTCAGTCTGCACTTCAGGTTTGCCAGGGGGGTCATAGACCCTCTTTTGGGAGAAGACCGAGCCGAAGTAGGAATTGAACACTTCTGCCTTTTCTTTGTCTTCTGTTATCAATTTGCCATCCTCATTGCGTAGTTGAACCACCAGTTCTTTCTTCTGTCTTTTACTGTGCATGTATCCGAAGAAAGCTTTTTTGTTGCTTTTAGCATTCCTCGCTAACCTTAGCTCATTCTCAGCTTTAGCCTTCCTGACACTATTCCTGCAGTTCTGTGCTACCTGCCTGTACTCTTCCCCTGTAGCCTGTCCTTCCTTCCACTTCCTATACGTGTCCTTTTTTGTTTTCAGGTCATCTTTGAGTTTATTGTGAAGCCACATTGGCTTCTTCTGTTGCCCTCTGCCTTTTTTCCTTGTGGGAATTGTTTGCAATTGTGCCTTTAAAATTTCCTTTTTTAAAAACTCCCACCCCTCCTGGGCTCCCTTTCTCGTGAGAGTCACTTGCCATGGGATCTTACTAATCATTGTTCTGAGTTTGTTAAAATTGGCTTTCCTAAAATCCAGGGTACGTGTTTGGCTACACTCAGCTTTTGCTTCTGTTAGAATCAAGAACTCAAGTATAACATGGTCACTTTCCCCCAGAGTTCCCGAAACTGCCACTTTATCCACTAACTCATCTCTGTTGGTTAGAATCAGGTCAAGGATAGCCGATCCTCTAGTTCCTTCCTCCACTTTCTGTAGGAGGAAGTTATCAGCAGCACAGCTCAGGAATTTCTTGGAGGGGCCATGTTTGGCTGAATAAGTCTCCCAACAGATATCAGGGAAATTGAAGTCTCCCATTACTACCAAATCGTGCCTCCTTGAAACAATGGCAATTTGCTTTTCAAAAGTTCCATCCTCGTCTTCTCCTTGATTGGGTGGTCGGTAGTAGACTCCAACCGCCATGTTCGCTTTATTCTTTGCCCCCTTTATTTTAACCCAGATGCTCTCAATGGGGCTGCCAAGCTCCTCTTCCTGTATCTCTGTGCAGAGATACGTATTTTTAACATACAGTGCAACTCCACCTCCCTTTCTGTTGCTTCTGTTCCTTTTGAACAAGTTATACCCTTCAATTGCTGTATTCCAGTCATGGGAGTCATCCCACCAGGTTTCAGTTATCCCTATCAAGTCGTACTTGCCCTCATGTATCAAGAGTTCAAGTTCGTCTTGTTTATTGCCCATACTCTGGGCATTAGTATAGAGACATTGAAGACTATGTGCTTTATAGTCCGACTTTCCCCCTACATTTTGTGGTAGACTATCAATGGGCACCGCTGGAGCTGTTCTCTCCATTGTGGCATAGAGGCCTTCTTCCATTGGTACCCCCGAGTTTATGTCTCCCTCCCCTGTTGGATTCAGTTTAAAGCCCTCCTGATTAAGTTCCTCATGCTGTGGCCAAACACATTCTTCCCAGTCCTTGTGAGGTGCCTTTGGGCCTGGCCCATTTTGCCTTCAGCCCCACCCACCGCTGGAATGCACCTCCTGAGAGATTCTCCAAAATGGAATTCGGCCCTGGGATGAAAGTGGTTCAAAGCCCCTGATATAGAAGGGGTGACCGGCCAGATGGGCAATTAACAAATATAATAAATAGATAGATAGATAGATAGATAGATGGAAGAAGCGGGCACACGGTGCTGATGCCTAATTTCACGAGCTTTCCATGCACATAATTCTATCCCGTCCCCTGCTTTTGAGGGTGCGTCTGCTCATTTGCATGAGTGGAATGATAATGATTTAAGGAGCTGCCTTGTACCAAGTCAGACCAATGATCCATCCAATCCAGTATTGTCTCCTGTGACTGCAACAGCTCTCCAAGGTCTCAGGCAAATGCCCTTGCCAATGCTGCTTCTGGAGACCCAGTATCAGAGGCAGCGTGTCTATGTACTCCAGTTGCTGGGGAACGTGGGTGGGAGGGTGCTATTGCACTCATGTCCTGCTTGTGGGATCCCGTGGGCAGCTGGTTGGCCACTGTGTCTGTGTGAACAGAATGCTGGACTAGATGGACCCTTGGCCTGATCCAGCAGGGCTCTTCTTATGTTCTAGACCAGGGCTCTCCAACCTTGGGTCCCCAGATGTTGCTGGCCTACAGCTCCCAGCATACCCAGTCAGCATGGCTAATGGCAAGGGATGCTGGGAGCTGTAGTCCAGCAACAGCCTGTGGCTCATGCTGGCTCAGCTTGTCTGACTGTGGAAAGCTAAACAGGGTCAGGCCTGGCTATTACTTGGATGGGAGACCCCCTCCTCTAGTTTCCTGCATTGAGCAGGGGGTTGACTCGATAGCCTTGTAGGCTCCTTCCAACTCTATGATCTATGGATCTATGAATCTATGAATAAACAACTGGAGACCCAAGGTTGGAGAGCCCTGTTCTAGACCCTCTTAACTGGAGATCTCGGAGATTGAACCTGGGACCATCTGCATATGCTTTGTGGCTGAGCTATGCTTCCTCATTTGGGGCTCAACTGGGACCAACTCCTGCAAGCCCCAGCTGTCCCTTCCCGCACCGCTCATGCCCCAATTGTGAGGCAGCTGGCATGGGAAGGAGGTAGCCAACTTGGCTGGCACTTGCAGGAGTGGGTTGCTGCATGGCCTCTCTCTGCATGGAGGAAAAAGAATGAAAAAGCCAATGTGGTGTAGTGGTTAGAGTGTCGGACTGGGACTCGGGAGATCTGGGTTCTAGTCCCCACTCAGGCTGTGAATCTCACTGGGTTGCTTTGGGCAGTCACTGTCACTCAGCCTAACCTACCTCACAGGGTTGTTGTGAAGATAAAATGGATTGAGAATGCATGCTAAATTTATCACTGATAATGCAGTCAATTGTTTTGGAGGCGTTTTAAATTAATGGCCTTTTTAGCTGTTTTAATTCTCAGATTATAATTCCCTATTTCTAACACTGAGTTTAGATTAATTTAAATGAATTTAAATAACATACTGTGAAGATATTGTAGTTTTAAGTATTTTAGATTTCATTTCATTTCATGCTGTATTTGCCGTATCTTGTCTCAGTTATTTCGTACGTGGGTGGCCTATGGCCCAAGCAAGGACATTCATTCATGGATAAAATGGTGAGGAGGAGCACAATGGAAGCCACCCTGGGTTCCTTGCAACAGGAAAAAGGCAGGATATAAATGCAATAATCAAAAATGAAAAAGTGGGTGCGGTGGATGGCAACATGGGAGGGGGAGGGGCAGGGGCCCGCCCCCATGATGTCTGGCTCAGCTTGTCTGAGCGTGGAAAGCTAAGCAGGGTCAGGCCTGGTTATTCCTTGGATGGGAGACCCCTCCTCTAGTTTCCTGCATCGAGCAGGGAGTTGGACTCGATGGCCTTGTAGGCCCCTTCCAACTCTATGATCTCTGAAATCTATGTCATCCAGCCCATGAGCTTGGTCCAGGAGGGGGCAATCTAGCCCCTGGACCAAATGTGGTTGCCTTGCCTGCCCCCGTGTTGAAACGCCCCAACCTGGTGCCTTCCAGATGTTTTGGACTTCAACTCCCATCAGCCTCAGTTAGCGTGGCCTCTCGTCAGGAATGCTGGGAACTGTAGGCAAAAATATCTGGAGAATACCAGGTTGGGGAAGGCTGCCTAAACCTCTCAGTTGTGAGCTACTCAGAGCAAAGAACAGTCTCAGGGGACGCGTCTTTGGCATAGCCCCTCCTTTGGCATACAGTTTTGCCAGGTCTAGAAGAAACTGTTTGCCGAGCCTTTGAACTAATCTAACAAAGAGAAAACCTACCACATATTAATTCCCCCTCAGGATATTAATTTGGCTTTAGATTCCTCATGAATGTTGACAAGTATATATATATACTCCCTGGAACTAGCTTAGCCACAGTTCCTGATTTAATTTGGTCCTCCAGAGAGAGTCGGTGGAAGCTTTTGACAATAATGAGCCAAGATGAGAGGATAACTTAACAACCACGGGGATGGGTCCCTGGAAGATGCAAATCTGAAATCTCGATTTCACATCCACTCTTCTTCATTTCTCCCCAGCGGAGGAAACGAGACAGGCTTCGAGTAGAGACTTCAATCTAGACGGCTCTCTTTTGTTTTCTTCTGTATGTAAATGGCCAAACAAGATTTGATCTGGGAGACGCAAGAACAAATTGTGGTTGCTGTTGCTTTGAATCATGGGTCAGGGATCTTTTTCAGCCTGAGGGCTAAATGGATTCCGGGCAATCATTTCAGGGGCCACAGGGCAGGACCACAGCACACAGTGCGTTGTGCCACCCCACTGCTGGCATGTGTCCCCAGCATGATTGCTGAGACACAAGAACATGAGAAGAGCCCTGCTGGATCAGACCAAGGGTCCATCTAGTCAAGCATTCCATTCACACAGTGGTCAACCAGCTCCCCATGGGAAACCCACAGGGAGGACCTGAGGGCATCAGGGCAACAGCACCCTCCCACCCATGTTCCCCAGCAACTGGTGTATACAGGCATACTGCCTCTGGTCCTGGAGACCCTATTCTCTCTCTCTCTCTCTCTCACACACGCACGCACGCACGCACGCACGCACACACGCACGCACGCACGCACACACACACACACTCACTCTCACCCATCACCCCTCCCCTGCTGCAATCAGGCTTTTAAAAAGCCGCCACTAGTGGCCATGGAGGCTTTTAAAAAGTCTGATGGCAGCAAGGGAGGGGCAATTTTTCATGGGAGCCACAGCATTGGGGAGGGGAGGGTTAACCCCACCCTCCACAGCAGTGCTCCCCCCAAATGCCCCCCTCCCATACTGCAATGAGACTTAACCTCCATGGAGACTTTTTCAAAGCCTAAATGCAGAGTGGGGTGTCACAGAGGCTGGGGGGGGAGGGTTAGCCCTTCCCTCCCAAGTAGTGACCCCCCCCCACACACACACGCAAATGCCCCATGTTCTAATTAGGCTTTTTAAAAGCCTGCATTGGTGCCAATGGGGCTGGATAAGGATCTCCAGCCGTATGTGGCCTGTGTGACGGAGGTTCCCCATCCCTGTTTCACATGGACTACAGAGGATGTCACAATTTTGTGAAGCTGACCAGAGAGAGTTGAGAGATGGTATATTAGGATTGTTAGGAGATTACCTAGTGAGTGCAGGGATTGATATTTTTGGGAACAGTTGGCGAGGGAGGAGTGGTAATAGGATAAGGCAGTAAACTACTTAAGCTTGACTGAAACTTACACATGAAACTTATTTCCAGAACTTGTTGTATTTTAAAATAAAACTTTACTTTGTCATTTGAAACAGCCTGTGTGGGAAAATGGGCATTATATGCTGGTCAAAGAGGTATCAGGTAGGGATAACAGACATCCCAAAGTTAGTGTGAGAAGTGTAAGAGTAAGGGTTAGAGGAAAAGAAACCCCCAGCCTTACATAACATAAGTGCACCCAGAGATCCCAAAAAGGAGGGCAAACTTGAGGCACTTTGATGGGTGGGGTTTGACGGGTGGATGTTGCAACTTTTCTCAGAGCAGTGGTAGGGGAGGGGTCCCCCCCGGGGCAGTTTCCAATCAAAATTGCAATCCCCAGCCTACTTTCCTCCTCACAAGGAAAAAGAGAGAGGGTTGGATTCAGACTGGCCATTCTGCAAATGGAATGGCTCCTTCCATTCATGGACATTCCCAGGATCCAGCAGACTCCACACTGGAGGAAGGGGGCCAGGGGTGATGCTAGGTACCAAAAAGATCCAGGGCTCAGACCCACAGGACAAAAAAAAAATGTACAAATTTTCATATGTTAATTAATTTACAGATGCTCTAAAGTCTGTGTATGCATGTGTGTGAAAGAGTTTTTAAAGGACCCTGTCTCCTAAGGACACCCCTATTTGTAAAAAGGGATGTATGGACAGGGGAAGGGAAGGCATTTGATTTAAGTAAAAAATGGAGGCTGAAAGATTCAAGGAGGGGCATCAGGAGGTGAAGCACATGCAGGCAAAAAGCCAGCTAGTCCAGGGGGATCAGATGCAGAAGAGATCCTCAGGGCCCCTGGACCTTTCTTTCAGCAAGTGCCCATGGACAGCAGGGTGGTGGGGCAGATGGTCTCCCAGAGATTCGAGGCTCCAGCCCTAGTGGGCTGGCCCCTAACACTGCCTCTGAAGGGTGCCCCCTTCAGTGGCGGCAGTCCTCTGGCAGTGCCCCCCCATGTCCCCTCTCCTGCTGCTCTGGTAGGTACTCCAGAGCAGCTTTTCAGGAGGCACAGAAGGGGTGCAGAAGGAAATCGCCTTCCTGCCCACTTCCTCCACCACAATCAGATCCACCCCATAGGAACCCTGAATGTTTCCCTGCACAGGTGGAAAAGCAGCTTGGGAGGTGATTTTGATCATAAGAACAGCCTTCAGGGAAAGGGTTGAGCATCCTTGCTGCTCTTCTGGAGACATTCTCAGTTTCCCCTTCACCCCACCGGCTGCATTTCAGTTTAAAAAGTCAGGAAACTGTTCACAGGGTTTCTGACATCACTTTTACTTTGACATTTCTACCTCGCTTCAGCATGATTCATGGAGCAGGCAACCCACACAAAGCCATGTATAAAATATCAACTGAAGATGAAGGCTGAAATATGAAATGTGTAAACAAACAAAGAAACAAAAACCCTTTGCTTCTTTCCAGGTAAGCTGCAGCAACTGTAAAGCCAGCTCAAAGGCAAGGTTTGGCAATCCTTTTCCACACACCATCTCAAAAGACTACCTGGGAGGGGAAACGATTTATATCCTGCCTTTCTACAGAAGCTGTTGGCAAGGCGACTAACACTTCAAAATAAAACTGCAAAACAACGAACACAACACATGGAAAATTATGAAAATACAGTAGCAGCAGTTTAAAACATCGTAAAAATGGCAGTGTTTGACTATAAAAGCACCCTAGAATAACACAGTCTTCATCGCCTGCTAAAAAAGCAGGGATGGGGACTCGGACTCGAGGACTCGACTCGTGAGTCGGACTGAGTCCCCCCTCTGACTCGACTTGGACTCGAGTCCCAATATTTTTAGTGGGACTCGAGACTCGACTCGGGACTCGAGACCAAGGACTCATCAACATCCCTGGGCTGTTGACAAGTCTTCTGGCTGTGCCAGAAGGAGCGCGATCACCGGTGAAGAGCGCATGGAAGTGAGGCGCGCTGCTGCTCGGCCACTATGGACAGCTACCAGGAGCGCAGCCCCAACGATGTGTTGAGATTTATTTTGATTGATGTGTTGTTGTGGGGGGTTTGGGTTAGGGTCAGACATTTTGGGTTTGGCTGCCTCTGCCTGCCTGTTTGGGTTCCCAGCCTCCTCTGCCTGCCTGGTCTCTTCTTGACCTGTTCAACAGTTGAATTGTCCAAGACAAAGGGCACTGCCTGTCTGCCTGTTTGGAGTTCCTTACCTCCTCTGCCTGCCTGGTTATTTTGGGTTTGTCTGCCTGGTCTGTTCTTGCCAAAATCAGTTGCAGAGTTTTGAAATAAAAAGGCACACTTGTGCCTAGAATTTATTTAAGCCACACATCTGAAGTAGCCTTATTTTGTTGGGGGGAAACCCCATTGATTTTAATAGGGACTCGTGGAGTCAGTTTTGGGAGTGACTCAGGACTCGGGACTCGTGAGTCACCATTTTGGACCAAGGACTCGGACTCGGACTCGAGACTCGGGTCCAAAGACTCGTGACTCGACTCGTGACTCAAGACCAAGGACTCTTCAACATCCCTGTAAAAAAGTAGATGTGATGGGGGCCTGCTGTCCCTCCCTGGGGAGGCTGTTTCACAATCTGGCAGCCTAACCTACCTCACAGGATGGTTGTTAGGGTAAACATGGGAAGAGGGAAGCCACCTAACAGAGGGACTCAGTTACTACCCTGTTTTATTGTTATGGTGTTGGAATGTGTTTAGCTATTTGTTATTTTATCTTGTTTTTATCTTGTTGTATTGCATTTTAAAGTGAACCGCTTAGGGATTTGAATATATTAAGTGGCATAAAAGTATTATAAATACATACATTTAAATATTAATAAAGTAATGCTGAGGTCCAAAAAGGTGGGATACAAGCAAATTTGCCAATGAAAGAAAATAAAAATGTCGTTTGCCCAGAATTGCCTTGGAGGAAAAGTGGGATAAAACTTTATGTAATAATAATGACACCAATGATAGTTGTTCACTGTAATCCAGCGAGGGAGACCTACACAGAATGTAAACAGCATTCAAGCAAGGTGTATTATCAAAGCAGATTCTGATGCAAATGCTCATCGGAGCCCTACTTGATCTGGCTAGATCAGTGTTCTCCAACCTTGGGTCCCCAGATGTTTTTGGCCTACAACTCCCAGCATTCCCCAGCCAGCGGAGAACACTGGGCTAGATGAGTCCTTTGATGAGAAGACAAATGTGCACCTGGGGTGATTAGTCATTACATATGAGGCGACTACCTGCCCACAGTTGGATTGGGACCAGTGTGCATGGGGTGGTGTATCTAGTACAGGGATAGGCAACCTAGTGCCCTCCAGATGTTTTGGACTACAACTCCCATAATACCTAACTACTGGCCATGCTGGCTGGGTATGATGGGAACTGTAGTCCAAAACATCTGGGGACACACACACCAGGTTGCCTACCCCTTATTGAGGAAAAAGTGACATAACTCCCTCCCACCCTTTTGCCCTGTTATGGTGTGACCTTTTCTTTTTTCCACCCCCCCCCAAACGAAAAATACATACAGGCTGTGTGTTGTTGTCTGCAGAACACTGACAGGATGTGAAACTGACCAAATGTCTTTTAAGGCCAAGCTAGGCGATACCGCTCTAGTCAGTTTCACTTTCGATATTAATCTTAGAGCTCTGTGCAAGGGGTCTCTTGAAACTCTCCACCCTGTTTGTGGGCAGAGAAATTGGGGAAACAATTTCACCGAATTTCTCCAAAGGGAGGAGAAATTCTCAACAGTGTCTCACAGGTAGAGCTCACCATTGGCAGGGCAGGGGTTGTAGAACAGTTTCTTTCTTTCTTTCTCCTAAGGATTTTTGGGTCTTTTGTGCTGCAACATCATCAGCTGTTTTGGCAGGCTGGCCCCCATTTTGCATCCATCACAATGCAGAGGTGAGGGGGCAGTGTTGTGTCCAGCTCCAGGGAAGAGGTGGAGCTAGTGCTGAGCCAGAATCTGTCCTCTGATTTCCTGAAAGTTTTCTTTCCCCGTGAAAGTGGCTTCTGTTGTTCTGCCTCATTCTTAGGCTGTTTTATGGCTCATTTTTGTGATGTTTTTGAGCTTACCTAATCACTGCAAGGTGGCTGAGGGTGCTGTGTGAGTGATTTCTTTCCATTACACATCTCTCCATGGCTCTGCAGCCTCCCGGGCTGCCTGCGCCTCCTGATCTGAAATAGCCCTATGGGAGGAATGACCTCATGATGTCTTCCCCTGGGCTTTCATTGGTGCAGGTAGCCGGCAATGAAAATGAGGACACCTGTGCACATTCCTCAGCAGCTTCCTAAGTAAGGTAAGTGCAAGAAACCCAAACCCAGCCCACGAGAATTTCTCCGAAATTTCTGCACCACTGAAGTTCTTTTCGAAAGCAATTTATTTTCTATCAAATTAAATGGTTAAACAAAAAAACAATTTATCTACCCCACCTCCTCTGCTACAAGGAAGCATGCCTCCATTCCACTCACAGAAACAAAGTCTATGTCCCTGCACAAGCTGCAAATATAGTCATGTGCACATACGCACAACTGAAAGGCTATGACATTATAGAGCCCTTCAGAAGAAAAATATGGGGCATGGTTTGCTTTATTCTTTGAAAGACTTTTCTATTATCCACTAGGACAGTGTTCTCTAACCTTGGGTCCCCAGATGTTTTTGGCCTACAACTCCCAGCATCCACTAGGACAGTGTTCTCTAACCTTGGGTCCCCAGATGTTTTTGGCCTACAACTCCCAGCATGCCCCAGCCAGCATAGCTGGCTGGGGCATGCTGGGAGTTGTAGGCCAAAAACATCTGGGGACCCAAGGTTGGAGAACACTGTCCTCGGAGTTCTCATCAAAGAATGGGGGTGGTATAGAAAATAATAATAATAATAATAATAATAATAATAATAATAATAATAATAATAATGGAAAGGCAGGGGTAGTGCCATCCAATGTGGCTGCCCATAACCCTCAAAACACAGAGGATTACAGGCATCCTATCATGGAGGTGAAGGTCGCCTCCGTACTTCTCTTACCCCGCAAAACACTTAGACGGCTGGATTTTGGCCATCTCAGTGTTTTGCCCCTACTCATGAGGAAGAGAGGCTGAGGCCCTGCTGGGATACAGTGTATCCCGGTAGAGCCTCACTCCTCCACTCCCCACCCCCAGAACCCCACCACACCCTGTACCGGTTCTGAAGTCAGTCTTGTGACTTCGGAGCCACAGCTGGCGCGGAAAGAACTGCGCCGGCTGTGAGGGCAGAGGGAGGGCGCTCCAAAGTCAGAGTTACAGCTCCAACTGGAACGCCAACCTTTCCTATGGCCACAGGATTGCACCCTAAGTCAGTTATATTCAGCCCAAGCCTGCTATGCATTTTCCACAGCATTATTTTGGCCCGGATTAAAAGGCATCACATTTGAGATACTATACTGAAATTCTTGCAAGATTCCAAACTGACTGGAATCAAAACATTAAACTGAAATAAATCCAGCAGGCTTGACTCCTGTTTAGGCTAAAGCTCCGTGACATTGGAAAGAATTGCTTGGTACGTGCAAAGATTACAGAAACAAATATTTCCCTTTCTTTGGCTATAATCCAGGAGACAAATCATATAATATTAAAGGACTGGTGTTTCACTTAGCATAAGGTAGTCTCATGTACTCATGGATTATTAATTACATAGCCATTGCAGAGAACATAAAGAAACAAATCTTGAGTAAAGATGGCCAGCTTATAAAACAAAAAACCCATAACCAATTTGTTCTCAGTTTGGTTCACTTTAAATGAAATAGCTTATTTAATCCCCTCCGCCAACCCATCATTTCCCATTTTTATAATAGGACCAATTCTAAAGTGGCTGTTTTCTAGCAGATATTCAGCATCTAATATATTTACGTATTGCCATTCTGCCTTGGGTGCTTTTAGGAGAGTGGTGATCTATAAATATTAAAATGAAAATGAAGAAAAATGCACCACTTTCAGTTTATCAAGTGTTTTTCGAACCTCACCTCTCATGGCAACTCTAACTGCTCAGCTGTGATTTTCTGCGGCCTCCACCACATCTGTCATGTACCACTCCCCACCCCATCTCCACCCCCATTTCCTCAGATCTGCACATCACTGTAGCATAGCAACATGGGGGCTTACATTATAGGCAGAGGTCACAGGCAGCTGCCTGTCCACACAGTTATAGCTGCCATATGCAGAATGCATTTAAGCAAGGGTGGGGTTAGGGGGAGGCCCACTAGGGCTGGAGCCCCGAATCTTTCCTTTGGAGCCCCGAGTCTCTGGGAGGCCCTCTGCCCCACCACCCTGCTGTCCATGGGCTCTTGCTGAAATAAAGGTACAGGGGCCCCGAGGATCTCTGTGGTATCTGATCTCCCTGCATTAGCTGGCTTTTTGCCCATATGTGCTTCACATGTGCCTCTTTATATCATAGAATCATAGAATCATAGAAAAGTAGAGTTGGAAGGGGCCCACAAGGCCATCGAGTCCAACCCCCTGCTCAATGCAGGAATCTAGGTCAAAGCATCTCTGACAGATGTCTGTCCAGCTGCACCTTGAATGCCTCCAGAGTGGGAGAGCCCACCACCTCCCTAGGTAGTTGATTCCATTGTCTTATTGCTCTGACAGTCAGGAAATTTTTCTGATGTTTAGGTGGAATCTAGGTTCCTGTAACTTGAGCCCATTATTCCGTGTCCTGCAAACTGGGATGACCGAGAAGAGATCTTTGCCCTCCTCTGTGTGACATCCCTTCAAATACTGGAAGAGTGCGATCATATCTCCCCTCAGTCTCCTCTTCTGAAGGCTAAACATGCCCAGTTCTTTCAGTCTCTCCTCATAGGGCCTTGTTTCCAGTCCCTTTATCATCCTTGTTGCCCTCCTCTGAACCCTCTCCAGTTTGTCTATGTCCTTCTTAAAGTGAGGTGCCCAGAACTGGACGCAGTACTCAAGATGAGGCCTAACCAGTGCCGAGTAAAGGGGAATTATCACTTCCCGCGATTTGGAAGCTATACTTCTATTAATACAGCCCAAAATTGCATTTGCCTTCTTTGCAGCCACATCGCATTGCTGGCTCATATTCAGTTTGTGATCTACCACAATTCCAAGATCCTTCTCACTTGTAGTATTGTTGAGCCAAGTGTCCCCCATTCTGTAACTCTGCATTTGGTTTCCTCTCCCTAGGTGCAGCACTTGGCATTTATCCCTATTAAATTTCATTCTGTTGTTTTCGGCCCAGCGCTCCAGCCTATCGAGGTCACTTTGAATTTTGTTTCTGTCTTCCAGAGTATTAGCTGTTCCACCCAACTTTGTGTCATCTGCAAATTTGATAAGCATTCCCTGTACCTCCTCATCCAAGTCATTAATAAAAATGTTGAAGAGCACCGGGCCCAGGACCGAGCCCTGTGGTACCCCGCTCGTTACCTCTCCCCAGTTTGAGAAGGAACCATTGATAAGCACTCTTTGAGTCCGATTCTTTAGCCAATTGTGGATCCACCTGATAGTTGTTCCATCTAGCCCACTCTTAGCTAGCTTACTAATCAGGATATCATGAGGCACTTTGTCGAAAGCTTTGCTGAAGTCCAGGTATATAATGTCCACAGCATTCCCACAGTCCACAAGGGAGGTTACCCGATCAAAAAATGAGATCAGATTAGTCTGACAGGATTTGTTCTTGACAAATCCATGCTGGCTTCTAGTAATCACTGCATTGTTTTCAAGATGCTTGCAGACTGACTTCTTTATAATCTGCTCAAAAATCTTCCCGGGGATTGATGTCAGACTGACTGGCCTATAGTTCCCAGGTTCCTCCTTCTTGCCCTTTTTGAAGATGGGAACAACATTTGCCCTCCTCCAGTCGTCTGGCACTTTCACCTGTCCTCCATGATTTCTCAAAGATAATAGACAGTGGTTCTGAGAGTTCTTCTGCCAGTTCCTTTATTACTCTAGGATGCAGCTCATCAGGCCCTGGAGATTTAAACTCGTTCAGAGTAATCAGGTGCTCCTTGACCATTTGCCTATCAATCTCAAGCTGCAATTCTGCCCCTTCAGTCTGCACTTCAGGTTTGCCAGGGGGATCATAGACCCTCTTTTGGGAGAAGACCGAGCCGAAGTAGGAATTGAACACTTCTGCCTTTTCTTTGTCTTCTGTTATCAATTTGCCATCCTCATTGCGTAGTTGAACCACCAGTTCTTTCTTCTGTCTTTTACTGTGCATGTATCTGAAGAAAGCTTTTTTGTTGCTTTTAGCATTCCTCGCTAACCTTAGCTCATTCTCAGCTTTAGCCTTCCTGACACTATTCCTGCAGTTCTGTGCTACCTGCCTGTACTCTTCCCCTGTAGCCTGTCCTTCCTTCCACTTCCTATACGTGTCCTTTTTTGTTTTCAGGTCATCTTTGAGTTTATTGTGAAGCTACATTGGCTTCTTCTGTTGCCCTCTGCCTTTTCTCCTTGTGGGAATTGTTTGCAATTGTGCCTTTAAAATTTCCTTTTTTAAAAACTCCCACCCCTCCTGGGCTCCCTTTCTCGTGAGAGTCACTTGCCATGGGATCTTACTAATCATTGTTCTGAGTTTGTTAAAATTGGCTTTCCTAAAATCTAGGGTACGTGTTTGGCTACACTCAGCTTTTGCTTCTGTTAGAATCAAGAACTCAAGTATAACATGGTCACTTTCCCCCAGAGTTCCCGAAACTGCCACTTTATCCACTAACTCGTCTCTGTTGGTTAGAATCAGGTCAAGGATAGCCGATCCTCTAGTTCCTTCCTCCACTTTCTGTAGGAGGAAGTTATCAGCAGCACAGCTCAGGAATTTCTTGGAGGGGCCATGTTTGGCTGAATAAGTCTCCCAACAGATATCAGGGAAATTGAAGTCCCCCATTACTACCACATCGTGCCTCCTTGAAACAATGGCAATTTGCTTTTCAAAAGTTCCATCCTCGTCTTCTCCTTGATTGGGTGGTCGGTAGTAGACTCCAACCGCCATGTTCGCTTTATTCTTTGCCCCCTTTATTTTAACCCAGATGCTCTCAATGGGGCTGCCAAGCTCCTCTTCCTGTATCTCTGTGCAGAGATACGTATTTTTAACATACAGTGCAACTCCACCTCCCTTTCTGTTGCTTCTGTTCCTTTTGAACAAGTTATACCCTTCAATTGCTGTATTCCAGTCATGGGAGTCATCCCACCAGGTTTCAGTTATCCCTATCAAGTCGTACTTGCCCTCATGTATCAAGAGTTCAAGTTCGTCTTGTTTATTGCCCATACTCCTGGCATTAGTATAGAGACATTGAAGATTATGTGCTTTATAGTCCGACTTTCCCCCTACATTTTGTGGTAGACTATCAATGGGCACCGCTGGAGCTGTTCTCTCCATTGTGGCATAGAGGCCTTCTTCCATTGGTACCCCCGAGTTTATGTCTCCCTCCCCTGTTGGATTCAGTTTAAAGCCCTCCTGATTAAGTTCCTCATGCTGTGGCCAAACACATTCTTCCCAGTCCTTGTGAGGTGCAACCCATCCTTTGCCAGCAGTCCATCTTCCAGGAAGTGTAGCCCGTGGTCCCAGAATCCAAATCCCTCACGTCGGCTCCACCTTCGTAGCCAGTCATTCACTCGGAGTATTTTTCTTTCCCTTTCTATGCCTCTTCCAAGTACTGGAAGGATGGATGAGAAAACTATCTGGGCCCCGAAGTTCTTGAGTTCCCTTCCCAGCTCTTCAAAGTCTGCCGTGATTTCTTTGTAACTCCGCTTGGCAGTATCATTTGTACCCACGTGGAAGAGAAGAAAGGGGTATGTGTCGGTGGGCTGCATGAGCCTCGGCAGCTGCTCTGTCACATCCTTAATCCGTGCCCCAGGGAGACAGCACACCTGGCGAGTCCATGGGTCTTCGCGACATACTTTGGCTTCGATCCCCCGCAGGAGGGAGTCTCCCACTACGAGTACTCTTCTCTTCCTCTTGCTGTAGGCCTTGGTTTGATTGCCTCCACTTGACTGACCCTCAGCCTCTTGCTCGCTGTCACGTTGGGTGCCCGATAATCCGTCCTCTGCAGGCTGTCCTCTGCTCTCGTCCTCAAGTACATGGAAGCGGTTCCATAGCTCCACTGCTTCCACAGGCGCAGAGTGTCTTGTAGTTCTTCTGCTCCTAACAGTCACCCTTTTCCAGGGGGTTCCCCCTGCGTTATTTTCCCTTGCCTCTGCAGTCTCCGACTCTGCCTCTTCCTGCTGTTGCCCTTCTGGCTCCTGTACTGTGCTTTGGTGCTGTAGATCCACCGTTCTGTCTAAGAACTCCTCACTTTCTCTTATGCTCCTGAGGGTTGACACTTGCTGCTCCAGTCCTCTGACCTTTTCTTCCAACAGTGTGACCAGCTTGCACTTGTTGCACGTGTAGGCCATGTCGATCTCCGGCAGGAAAACAAACATTGCACACCCCTTACAGGTCACCACCACTGCTGAGTCCTTTCCTTCCATAGTGCTCTGTTTCTGTCTTCCTAGAATATATATATATATATATATATATATATATGTTTTTATTTTTTATTATTTATTTATTATTATTATTATTATTATTATTATTATTATTATTATTATTATTATTATTATTATTATTATTATTTAGGGACCTCCCCCTTGACCTCCCTATCTGAGGCTTTTTTCTGAAATCAAATGCTCTCCTCTCCCCTGTCCACACATCCCTTTTTACAATTTATAGGGATGTCCTTAAAGACACATAGAGAGAGAGACTTTAGAGTATATGTAAATTAGCATATGGAAATTTGTGCAATATTATTTTTTGGTCCTGTGGGCCTCGGATCTTTTTGGTACCTAGCACTACTGCTGCATTTAAGTAGCTACCACATGCTTAGCAGTCATCTGACTTTGCTACCCTAGTTTTGCTACCCTCAAATATCCCAGAATTCCCTTTCCAAAACACTTGCATGACATCTTCTATCTCTCACCCGTCAATCCCTCCTTAAAACCCAATTTTTCCACAGTCTTTTGTAACTGCATTAGGGATGAGTGGATTGAAATGGGAGGTGGGTTTTTCGTTTATGTGTGTGGGGGGGGAGAATTGCCCCCTGCAAAATGTGTCTCCTCACTTCAGCAATAATTCCAGGTGCGGGGGATGTCTCCCATTCATCCAGAGTGAGGGCAGGAAACACTTTGGTTTGGCTTTGCGATATTATTGCATGACCAAATCTGATTGGCTGCTGGTTCTGTTACATCATCACACTGGCTACATGATCCCTGATGGGCTTGATTGCATAGCCAGCAAGAAGTGGAAACTTTAAGATGATGATGATGATGATGATACTGGTACCAAAGTAGGTGCCAAGAGGGGCAATATAAATGGTGTGAAGAAGAAAAGGCTGGGCCGGTCTATGAGAGAACATTTAAAGGGCCCCCAAACTCCCTTTTGTCTCTGTCAAACTTTCACCCATGAAAATTCAAGCTTAGCTTTAAACTGCATATGTGCATATTATTGGCCTTTCTCCTCCCTCCCTTCCCTCTCATCTCCCCTGCTGTCTAAATTCATACTGTAAGCTCCTTGGAGCATGGGCCTATCATTCTTCCTGCAAAGCTCCATGTATATTTATGGTGCTATATCAGAGCAGGGTCTTTGCAGCTGTGACTCTGGAGGCATAGAATGCTCTCTCATGAGAGAGGGTCATTTATTATGTTCCACTTTGATCTCTGTTTGCAATCTCTGTTTGGCCATCCTCCAAGCCTGTATGAAAAAACCCTGAAATCACCTGGTAGGGTGCTGTGTGTGTGTGTGTGTGTGTGTGTTTTACTGTTGCTTGTTCTGAATCTATTTTAAATTGTTTTATAAATATTTTACTGTATTAGGGTTGTTGTTGTTTTAAACTGTGTTTTGTGGGAGAGGTCTACATGGTCATACTTATTTGTTAGAAGGCGATATTTTAAAAAAAGAAACAGTTGGTCAACCACCAAAATTGTAAGATGTTTCTCTCCCAGTTTTGTGGCTCTTTATATAAAGAGCGGGAGCCCTTCATTCAAAACTTCAAGAGAACTCGGCAGCATTCTCTCTGAAGTCACATGTTGGTAAGTGTGCTATCATCAGCAGGTAGCTCTAACAACTTAAGAGCCTGGAGTGGAGACTGCATGGCCGATCAAACAAGTGCGGCTTTTCCTTAAATTTCTCTCTCCCTGTCGGTCTTAAAGGAATTCTGCCAAGGACAAGTAACTTTATTGGAATGAAAAGAAGGTCTAGTCCAGAGAAGAAAAAATAACAAAACAAAAGCAACCCAAAGACAAAGCAATCAAGAAAGAAAGAAAGATGGACGGATGAGCGGACAGACGGAAGGAAGGAAGGAAGATTTGCTTGCTGTAGTTGCTTGCTGGGTCGTTTGGTCATCATTAACAGTTTATTAGGTTTTTCAATTTTTTTAGTACAATACAAACATGAACGTCATCCCCCATCCCTTTCTCCCGAGTTCCCTCCCCTCCCCTCCTCACCCACCTCCTTGCCATACTTAGGGAAGTAGAGATATCCCAGATGTGAGCAAGAGCGATGAACAAAAGTTGAATAAATGAATAAACGAACAAATCAATCAATCAATAACAATAAAGAAGAGAATAGAGGAAAGAAAAAGGGAACAAGGAAAGGAAAGGAAAGATTATCCATGCCATCAGAAACAGCAAAAAGAAAATGGCATACTGTGATATGTAGAAAAGTGAGCCAGTGAGTCCACATGGGTGTGACCCACGTTGTGGAGCAATTTAAAGTGGGCTCCACGTGATGGCTTATAACATTGTGCACTGGGCCTTACATCTGTCTGGTTTTAAAAAGAAACACTAGCCCTGTTCTCGGGGCATGTGGGGATATGAACGTATGGAAGTGGGGAGGAGCAGGATCACAGCTGCTGGCCCCGGACCCATGCCACACTTTCAGCCAAGGCTCAGTGAACAGAACCTCTGCACATCATGGCATGTCTGAGAGCTTTCCCAAGAGATCTGGCTGGCTGGCCACAGTTGGAGATCCATTGCTTGACCAGATAAGCTTTTCATCTGGACCTGGTCCAACGTTCTCCAGCCACACAGCAAGAAGTGCAAAGCCATCAGATGAGTAACATTTTAAAGCAGCCATTATTAAATTTTCTACCTTCAGGGCACCCCTTTCCCCATCAGTTCTTCCGCTAAGGGACGCCTGAAAATCTGCCCATGGAAACTGAACACATTGCAGAGGATGCTGGCACATTCTAAGGCAGTGGTGAGTAGAAGATAGACCGGGATAGACTCTGGGGTAGTATGAAGAATATCAGCAAGGATTTCTGACTCCCAATTTTTTTAACTATGGCAACAACAAAATGATTTTTCCCATCCACCCCAAATTATACTGCTGAATTGAAAACATCTGGGGAAAAGTGTAACCAGGAATGGGTTTTTCTGCGGAAAGACTGTGAGCTCAGTTCGGTTCTGGTTCTCAAAACAAATTTCTGGGCAGAGGTTCTGCAATCCTCTCTCCCAACGCCTCTCCCAACTGCAATCTACCCAGACACTGCGCTCAACTTCTGGGGCCCTCCTCTGATTGCCACCTCCGAGGAGGGCTCAGTTGGTGGTGGCAACAAGGAGGGCCTTCTCAGTGGTGGCCCCCAACTATTGAATAAGCTCCCCACTGAGGCTTGCCTGGTGCCAACTTTACTATCGTTTCGGAACCAGGTTAAGACTTCCCTCTATGCCAAGGCATTCGATATTTAAGAGCTCAAAATAGCATGGGGGGGGGGGGTTATGTCAGCTGCTGGCTTACTTTATTGACTTGTTTAGTATTTGTCATTTTAAATTGGGTTTTAAGCTTTGTAATGAAATTGTATGTTTTTTATGGTTATCTGTATTTTATTATGTGTTTTATTGTTTTTATGAATTGCTGTAAACCACCCAGAGAGCTTCGGCTATGGAGTGGTATAGAAATAAAATACCACTAATAATAGTAATCCCTGGTTTAAGGGAAACTTGTTGGCTGTTACAGAACATCTCCTGGAGGAACGTGAGAACCATTTCCAAGGAACCTCTGGGTTTCCGGGAACACCATTTGAAACCCCCGGTTCTAAAGCTAATCTGTTCAAAATGCTCCTTACTTGTTGTAGAGCACAATGTCTGGCCTCCAAATGAGCTCAGAGGGGATCCGTATTGATGTAACATTTTCGTATTCCTCAGGATCCCAGCGTAGTTTATAATCGTGCCACTCCTGAAAAACAAACAGACCCCAAACAAGGACAGATAAGTGGGCTACGAAGTGAAACTGAAACTAATCTGCATCTCAAATTCAGCAGTTTACTTCGCGGAGCAAACAGAATGCTGCTGCGTGCCAAGGCCTGGGACTGACTGTGGCAGTATCCCAACTCCCGATGCCCTTGGGGGCCCTTCTCTCTTTCTCTGCCCAACATTTCCTTACTCCAGATCTTTCTTCCCCCAGCAGCTCCCACTGCTGAATAGGATTGCAAATGGGTATTTCACAAACTCCTAATAAGATTTCTCCGTGTGTGTGTGTGTGTGTGTGTGTGTGCATGTGTTTGGGGTGGGTGGGTTTGGCAGCTGCTTGGAAACATCCCTAGGAGGCCATAGCACAGGGCTCTCCAACCTTGGGTCTCCAGATGTTGCTGGCCTACAGCTCCCAGCATACCCAGCCAGCATGGCTAATGGCAAGGGATTCTGGGAGCTGTAGTCCAGCAACATCTGGAGACCCAAGGTTGGAGAGCCCTGCCATAGAGCCTAAGTGATGCCCTGCAGGACAAAACAACTCTCTCTTCATCTGCAGGGCCCCCAAGGAACTCCCGGTATGGATGTCCCCCCCCCCAATTCAAATTTGTAGTGCTATTTATGTGCTGAAAAGACACATAAGCCCAAGTTTTCAAAAATTTAATACCACCTAAAGATGCAATCCTATCTTCCTGTCAGAGCGTTCCAAGTTACTTAGGAGTCCTCCAACATTTCAAAAGCCCTGCCAGACTCGTGCCAGCAGCATGGAGAGGCAGGAGAAGCGGCATTTGCGGCTCTTCCTCTGTTTGCTTGGGTTATTTTACCCAGCTCCTGGGCTGGTCTAAATGTTTCCCCGTGTTGTTGGGGGCATGGTTGGGGGCTGCAAGGGCTTTGGATCCATTGGGTCAAGAACCTCCCTGCTCCACCCATACCACGTCTCCGATCCTCCCCACTTTTCCTCCTCTCCAACGTCATTTTTCCCCCCATTCTGAAAGGTTGGAATGCCTCTCTTCAGGCTTCGCTACTGTTAGTAAGCGATTTAGGGTGCAATCCAATGGGTTGTACCCGCAATGCTTGTAAGATGCCAAACTTGGAGGCTTATGTGCATCCACTGTAGAGCAGGGGGAGTAGCAGAGGTGATCTCCACCTCCCTGCTCCGCTCTGCAATTCAGCTAGACGGCCGATTTTGGCCGTCTAGCTGCAGCACTTTGGAGGGGGTGAGAAGGAGGCTGGGGCACTGTCAGGACACCTCATACCCTGGCAGCCCTGGTCTCCTCCCCTCCCCCTTTACCTCCTCTCCGAGGTCACTTTTCTGACCTCGGAGAAGCAGCTGGCACAGCTCTTCCCATGCCGGCTGTGAGGGTGGGAGTGGGATCGGAACACAGATCCCCAGCTTCGAGGTTGGAGGCTCTGTCTCCAGCCTTGGATCTGGGAATCCCAAGCATCCTATGGCCCCCTACATGCTGTCTAGCGGGCATAGGATTGCTTTCCCAAGCCGCAATATGCTGGTATCTTTTGTAGTTTGGTCCTGCCCTTTTTTACTTCAGCCCCACTCACCACTGGAATGTGGCCCCCGAGAGCTTCTCTGAAATGGAATTTGGCCCTCGGGCTGAAAGAGGTTCTGCACATCTGTCACAGGTGGAAGCTGAATATTTTTGCAACTGCCCTCTTGCACCAAGATGGATCAGTGATCCAACTCAGCATATAAGGGCACCTTCCCCCTCCTTTCCTCTACGTTTTGGTACTGCACCCCCCCTCTTCTCCCCTTAATTTCACATCCTACAGTGGCCACTGCAGGTCAAATTTCTGGATGTGATCCAGTGGGACATTCTCTTGTACAAGCCACACTGAAATAAATGGGATCGGCACAAGAGCACAGGGCATTTGCTCAGGAGAAGTTCCAGCTGGAAGATGCCACCTATTTTCTCAGCTAGGAAAAAATTGGAGCTTGATAATATGTAGGGAATAAATACAAGGGAAAGCATCTTGGGTAACTCACTTGTTTCACCCACACGTTCGTGGTCATCATTTGGTTCTTTTCATCCTGGAAAAAGACCAAAAAATAATAATAATGAAGAGGGGGGAAACCGAGTTGTCAGAAAAGCAGCTACTGTCCGCAAATGCTCTTGAAACAGCAGCTTTGCCTGCTGCTGTCCACTTTTTGCAAATCATCAATAATCGCAGTAATAAATGTATTTAAGCATCAGCTAAAAAAAGCAGATGTTACAGAAGCTTAGCATAAAAACAGAACACATCTGCTTCTCGCCACTCAACAAGCAAAGCTAACATCCCAAACCCATGTGGGTTTTTTTGGCAGCTTGTACCAGTGATGCTAAAGTTCTATCAGCACAGCCTTCTGCAACCTGATGTCCTCTAGATGTGTTGAACTACAAACCCCATGATCCCCAGCCAGCATGGCCAAGGATGGGAGTTGTAATTCAAGACATCTGAAGGGCACCAGGTTGGGGAAGTCTGCATTAGTAATAGGCAGAGCGGAGGCCATCAGAGGGAGAGGAAGCCAGGCGTCCATCAGCCATGCCTGTATCTCAGTTCACACACACTCTCTGCAGCATGGAGCCATCATTCAAGATCAGGAGTGGGGAACTGGTGGCCCTCTAGATTTTGGACGAAGAAGATAAGAACATCAGAAGAGCCCTGCTGGATCAGACCAAAGATCCATCTAGTCCAGCATTCTGTCTACACAGGGGTCAACCAGCTGCCCACGGGATCCCACAAGCAGGAAACGAGTGCAACAGAACTTTCCCACCCCATGATCCCCAGCAACTGGAGTACATAGGCATACTGCCTCCGATACTGGGGGGGGGGGTAGCATATAGCCAGTCAGGGACTAGTAGCCATTGATAGTAGCTTTCTCCTCCATGAATTTGTCCAACTCCCATCATCCAATTTGTCCAACTCCCATCATCCATTACCATTAGCCATGCTAGCTGGGGCTGCTGGGTATGAAGTCCAATGATGTTTGGAGGCCCGCAGGTTCCCCAACCCTGTTCCAGAGGTTGCCATATCACAATTTGGGAGTGGGACCGATGTTGACCTCCAACATTGGGCCTGTGCCTGCTTGAGACCCTCCCTCCTCTTTGTATTTATTTATTTGTTTATTACATTATTACATTGTATTATTTATTTATTTATTACATTACATTACAAATCTGCCCAATAACTAATATTCTTTGTAGATCACCCGCTTCATCATATTGATTAGGTTCCCACCTTCCTCATTTTCTGTTAGAAGTACATATTAGAAAAGGGAATCTTTCCTGCTACTTTCCCCCCACCCCCGGGGAGGGGAGACAGATGCATACGATACTAAGCAAACTTTATTTGATTTCTTTGTTTTTATCCCAATCAATTCATCTGGATCGGTATTGGAATGATGTGGTTGTTATTCTCTATCCAAATGGTCCATTAACTCACTATAAGGAGGCTGCAACTTCTGACATTAATTCTTTACTGCTGGCACTTCACTTCTCTCCTGACAATGCCCTGCTCCCGATTTCCTTTGGTTTGCTTGAGGAGGATACTTTGGAAAGGGGTCGAACCAAAGACATGGAGTGAGATTTGATTTTTTTTCAACAACAAAACAACAAACTGGGAAGGGGTGACTGCGAGAAAAATTGGGAGATCAGGTTGTTTCAGTAGCCTATGGACAGGTCAGCAATGTTCTTCCTTTGAGCAAGATAAAAGGGAGTGCAAAGGACAACCATGGAAAGCTTGTTTTTATTGTTTAAAACAGGGGTGGACAACTTTGGGTGGACAATCACTGCCACAAAATGGCTGCCACAATTTGGCGGCAATTCAGTGGCATGGGAAAAGCCGCATCTTTGGTTTGTGGGGAGAGCACGTCTTATTTGAAGGCAAACTTGCATTCCCAAGGCCCCAGGGAAGCACAATTTCGCATTAAAAGAAGGAAGGCACTCTCCTCAAGCTTTAATCCAAAAGTTGGGGGGGTTTTCAGTGCTGCTGCATGCCAACAAAATTTGGCAGCAATTCAGCAGTGCAGCAGTGGCCCTTTGGGGGAAGGGCTGCAAAACAGGATGGGGACTTCATGTGGCCAGTGGGCTGTGTGTTACTCACCCCCAGTTTAAATAAAAACCCTTAAGGGTCTGGAAGGGTTAGGTGTAGGAAGTGTAAGGGAGGAGTGGCATAAGCCAAGAGGGAAGAAAATGATAAAATACCTCAGACTTTGGAGCAAGGCAGGGTATAATTGAAAGCAAACAAAATGTTTGCTGGTCACATGGAGTAGAGACAGAGCCATTGAGCCCTGTTCCATTTGCCATGGAAATCCCTTCATTTCCCACCGTGCCAACAATTCCTACGTGCAACATCCGTATGAGACAGCCAGTGTGGCGTGAGAGCCAGAGTGGTGTAGTGGTGAGAGTGCTGGACTGGGACTTGGGAGATCCAGGTTCTAGTCCCTGCTTGGCCATGAAGCTCACTGGGTGACTTTGGACCAGTCACCAACTCTCAGCCTAACCTACCTCACAGGGTTGTTGTGAGGATAAACTGGAGAGGAGGAGGATCATGTAAGCCACCTTGGGTTCCTTGCAGGAGGAAAAAAGGTGGGATATAAATCTAATAAATAAACAAATCAACAAACATCTGAATCATGCAAAGGGATCCAGGGTCATGCAGTACCCATTATTGTTCAGAATTTGAAAGAAAGAAAAAAAAGAATTTGGAGCTGTGCTGGTGGTTTTGTTTGAAAGGTTTCATCCAGATGGTTATTGCTTTGAGAATCAGGAGCTCTGTCTTGGCACAGGGATGTCAAATGTGCAATTCTCATTACCTTGGCATCTTTCTGCTCCAAAGACAGGCAAAATCTATCTTCTAGGAGAAGGTCCCTCATTTAGAATGATAGAATCATAAAGTTGGAAGGGGTCATTTAAGTCATCAAGTCCAACCCCCTCCACAGTGCAGGAATCCAGTTTAAAGCATCCCTGACAGATGGCTGTGCAGTCTCTGCTTGACCATCTCCAGTGACAGAGAAGCCACCACCTCCCTAGGCATTTGGTTTAACTGTCTGATTGCTACAACCATTAGGAAGTTTTTCCTGATATTCAGCTGAAATCTGCCTTCCTGTAACTTAAGCCTGTTATTCCATTTCCTGCAGTCTTGGATGATAGAGAACAGGCTGTGGTCCTCTTCTGTGTGACAACCCTTTAGGTACTTGAAGAGTGCTATCGTTCAGAGGCAAGCCCAATTTGCCTTGAGACCTCACAGAACTGGACTGAAGTGATCTGATTCGACTTGTGCTTCAGACTTGATCTGAATCTGATGCACATCCCTATAATAAACCTGCAAATACTGTCAAATATGATACAGCAGCATCTGGGGAAGCCTGGGAGCTTTAAAAGTTTATTGGGAGTTCCTCAGTGAGGAGAAGAATAGCTGAAATAATGTATTTCCCACCACACTGATCTTCTGCCATGAGCAATCACAGGGCAAGGAAATTGAGGAACATTCTAGGACAATCCTCTGTGACATAAAGTATTATTTGGCAGACATGTAGAGGTTTCTTGGCAAACATCAAGCTAAAAGCATTCCGGAAAATAGAAAGTCAAAAACCACAGCGATTAACCATTGTGCATTAATACTGTCAAATACTAAATATCATTGCTTGACAATGATCCAAGGCTGCAGAATATCAACTACTAGATATCAATAATGAAATTCAATATAATTGGGTGTCAAATATAGATGACCAACCTTTTACTGTCAAAAGAACAGCAGGAGGATGTTCAACACAAGATCCAAAGTTTCCAAAGGGGTTGTCGGGAGTGAATTCATCATAGCTCTAGTTAGAACCATAGACTAATGAATGTGTCCAGAGCATGTCTGATGATGCCCCTTGAGGCATAACTCACTGGTAGGCACACTATTATCTCTCCAGCTTAGTCTAGAATTAATAAGATAGAAAATTGGACTGACAGGCCCAAAGAAGCAAGTCCCAGAGGTCAGGGGTTAGTACTTGTACTATTTTATAGCAGCAGCTGCTGCAAGCAGGGTGGGTGGGTGGGGGAGGTTTATATGGCAATCATAATTTTAGATGGAGGAAGGTGCTGTGGGCTCTGAAATTTTGGGGCTGTTACAGCCAGATACTGCTGCTTTACTCCCTGTGCAACCATGGAGCTGTTTGCCCAAGCTGAAGCCACCGATACTGCCCAGAAAGTATTGTAGTCACATTGACTGACTTTTCTGGGCTGTCTCAGCACTTTGTCAGGTGATGCAAAGGCCCAACACGGGTTTCAACCTTGCAACAGAAATCTCCAGAATCGGTGGAAGCTCTTCAGTCTCTTTGTCCTTGCCGCAGTCACAAATGAAGCATTCTCTTCAACATTTCACAGGTGAAAAGAGGGACATGCTATTTTTGCAGCAAGGATTGCATTGACAAGCCTTGCCCACTGCACTGTTCTCATGCTCCCGGGCTCAGAGTCTCCACACCAAACCAAAGAGGACTAAAGAGTCCAATGAGCCACTGGCTGCCCCCCTTCAGGGAGAATGTCTTCATATACCTTCCAGACCTGAGAATGTAGCCCTCCCTTCAACCTCAGATTCTGAGGATGACTTCCCTACAGTTTCTCCTGTCCCTCAGTCATGTAGGAACATAAGGCTACAGAAATAACGGTGGGCCCTTTAAGTGCTACAGGTAGCATCCAGCGGGGGCAGAACCTGTGAAAGTTCAGGGTCTGACAGCCTTCTTAAGGAACCAGTTGTGTGTAGTCCCTTGCTGGGACAACAGCTCTCCCTGGGAGGAAACACTCCAGTTAGTATTCCATGCAGTACGCTGTCCAGGGTCCTGATAGCTCCTTACCTTATAGTGATTCTGCTCTCCTGGACCTGACTGTGATCTACCTGATATGACCCTGCTTTACCAGATTTAGGGCAATCCAAACTTGGAGGCTTATGGGCATTCTATGCAGAGGAGGAAGAGCGGCAGAGGTGATCTTCACCTCCCCACTCCTCCCACTCTGCATTTCTGCCAGCCATTTTTGGCCATCTAACTAGGGTGCTTTGGAGGGGGAAGGAAAGAGGCTTCACAAGACACAGGATACATCATAACCTGGCCTCTGCAGTCTCCTCACCTCTCCACCCCCCAGAAAGCCCCCTTTAAGCCCTCTCCAAGGTTGAGTTCCCAACCTTGGACAGGCAGCTGGTGCAGTTCTTTCCGCACTGGCTGTGAAGGGTGGGGCAGGGGCCCCAGAGTGTGGATTCCCAGCTCTGAGGTCAGAGCTCTGTCTCTGACCTTGGATCTGGGAATCTGAAGTATCCAATGGCCCCCTAGATGCTGTCTAGGGGGATTTAGGATCACTCCCTCCATCCCTTTCTACCTGACACAGAACTATCTGCGAGTGGGTACACTGTAGGCTCCTCCCCCTGAGAATCAAGCCAAGCCAGGACAACTACAACTTTTTTTTTCTTGAATATTCCACTCCACCTGCTATATGCTATATACATTTGTTCTACAACAAATTGACTTCTTCTCACTTTTAAAAAAGCCAAGAAGTGCAATTTTGATAAAGATATACCAGGAAACCATCATTGTCCCATGATAGGATGTTATCAATGGTTCCCTGGTGTAGGACATAGCAGGCTGTGCACTGAGTCTGTGTAGTGTTTTCATGTCTATGCACATGTAGCAACCTACATGCGCCCTACAGACAAGATACCTCCATTCACCTATCCACTCAGAGACTCTGGAAGGGAGCTCGACCATGAGCAATGACAGCTCATGTGGACAAAAAATTAACAAGGCATCCAAAAGTGAATACATGGACAAAACAGTGATGGTGATTTACCACAGGTAAGTGCCAGAAAATAGGGACAGTTCCCTGGTTTAAAAAGGGACAGTTGGAATGTATGCTGAGGTGTTTGTTATTTATTGATTGATAAAACCATTGATTATACAGTGCCTTTCAGCTCTCAAAAGAGTCCCCAAGGCACTTGACAACATCAAAATACCAACTAAACAAAGTTCTAAAGCATTATGTTCCCTCATGTCCTCATTCACATGGACACATGACTTGCATATATCCATGTGTAACAACTGACACAGGTCTTAGGGGGTCTTTAATCTTTGGTATGGGGTGCAAAAAGTGGACTTATGCACTATGCTCTTAGTCAATGGGGAATAATTACTGCTCAGATGAGGGAATGAGCTCAATCATGAACTTGATTTTTTTTACAGATTTTCTGTTCTCAAAAACACGCACAGGCACATTCGTTACAGAGAAGAAAATTGGGTACATTAGTATCGACCCTGTAGCACATGGGTCAGTAGATCAACTCTAAAGCATAGCATAGCTGGCTGGAGCATGCTGGGAGTTGTAGGCCTTTTTTTCTGTCTTAACTTGCATAGGATTGTGCCCTTATTGGCCTAACCTATAAGAGAGATAGGAAAGATGAAGACTGGGCAAATTAGCATTTGCCAGATAAGGTGAGGAAGGTGGGACTATGGATATAGTGGTGTAGGGGATTGGAAAGCTATATGATTAAGGAAGCGCTCAGGTGCTTGTCAGAATGGTAGGCCATGGGGGCAGAAATTGATAGATTCAGGGTGCAATCCTATCAATTGCACCCTCAATGCTCATAAGCCCCCGAACTCAGAGGCTTACAAGCATCCAATGCAGAGCAGGAGGAGCAGCAGAGGCAATCTTCACCTCCCCGCACCTCCTGGTCTGCATTTTTTGGCCATCTAGCGATGACATTTCAGAGGGGAAGGAGCAGGCTGCAGAGGACCCAGGATACCTGGTACCCTGGCCTCTGCAGTCTCCTCCCCCACCTGTCCTCTAGAACACCCCCTTTAGCCCTTCTCCGAGGTCGCTTTTCTGACCTCAGAGAGACAGCTGGCATGGTTCTTTCTGTGCTGGCTGCAAGCATTCCCTAGGAAGAAAGGAGAAGAAATAGACCAGGAATGGCTATAATTACTTGACTGCAGAAGAAGGAGAATCCAAAGGATTTCACTTCCTTGTTGGTTGCCAAAAATTACAAAAACGTCGTGGGCACAGATAACCCTCTGGTTCCTCACTGTCATTCCAAGTAACAAAAATGGGTCAACAGCCTCCTGATGCTCTGTACTTGTTGACCATGGGCTCAGGGCCGGTGCAAGGCAGTTTGGTGCAGTTTGGTGCCCTAGGCAAGATCAGATATTTAGCGGGCCCCCCTCCCACTTGAGCCCTCCCTCCCTATTTCTGGCGCCCCCTTTAGCCCTGTGCCCTAGGCAGCTGCCTAGTTGGCCTAATGGTAGCACCGGCCCTGCACGGGCTGCACCATGTTGTCCACAGACATCCAAAATGAAGGTGTCTATTGATCGAGGAGGGAAAAACTGAATGCAGGCAAAGCCATTATTAAGTATGCCGGAAGCACCACAATTTGGCAGAAACTATGGCAAACATTAAATGCCTTTTGAAGACAAATCTGTTTACTCAGGCTTTCCCTGACTATAATAGACTATGCTCTGCTCTGTTCTACTGTTCTTGTTGTAATGTTTTAAATGTATTAATTATTTTAATAGAATCATAGAATCATAGAAAAGTAGAGTTGGGAGGGGCCTACAAGGCCATCGAGTCCAACCCCCTGCTCAATGCAGGAATCCAGGTCAAAGCATCCCTGACAGATGGCTGTCCAGCTGCACCTTGAATGCCTCCAGAGTGGGAGAGCTCACCACCTCCCTAGGTAGTTGGTTCCATTGTCTTATTGCTCTGACAGTCAGGAAATTTTTCCTGATGTTTAGGTGGAATCTGGGTTCCTGTAACTTGAGCCCATTATTCCGTGTCCTGCAAACTGGGATGATTGAGAAGAGATCCTGGCCCTCCTCTGTGTGACACCCTTTCAAGTACTTGAAGAGCGCTATCGTATCTCCCCTCAGTCTCCTCTTCTGAAGGCTAAACATGCCCAGTTCTTATTTATATTTATTATTTATTATTTACATTTATTAATCGCCCATATGGCCGGCAACCGGCCACCCTTTCAGTCTCTCCTCATAGGGCCTTGTTTCCAGTCCCTTTATCATCCTTGTTGCCCTCCTCTGAACCCTCTCCAGTCTGTCTACATCCATTTTACTGCATTGGTTTTTATATTATATTATATACATATTATATTATATAAATATATCATGTAGACCATTTAGGGTGCAATCTTATGGCTGCTAGACTGAGTCTAGATAGCCATAGGAGAATTCAGAGTCCCAGCTCCGACCTCCGAATTCAGAGCTCCCTGCTTCCACCCTCACAGCTGGGGTGGAAAGAACCACGCTGACTGCAGCCCCAAGGTCACATGAGTGACCTCGGAGATGGAATTTTGTGGGTGGGGAGGGGACAGGGATGGGAGGAGACAGGCTCTGTCTGGCGGCACTTCAACCTCCCTTCCTCGTGCTCTGGGGCAAAACACTTAGACAGCCAAAAGCAGCCATCTAAGCTTTTTGAAGGGCAGGAGAAGCACGGAAATGACCTTTGCCTCCATGCTCCTCCATAGGATGCCCATAATCCTCTGCTTTTGGAGGCAGCCTCATTGGATTGCACTGTTAGAAGTCTTAGGATATCAAGCAGTATACAAGTAGAATAAACAAACAAACACACATGTGCATGAAACCAGCCGCGAGACTTAGAATCCTTACTCTCCTCTGACACTTCTCCCCTTAATCTGTTGTTCTTCCGTCTAAACAAATCCTGTTCCCCCACCCTTTCTCTTCTAAAATGTGCCTCTTTGACCCTTCAGCTTAACCTTAGCTTCCCTCTGCACCTTTCCTCATGATTTTCTGTCCAAGTCAAAACCTTCCTGAAATAAATGCCACCCACTGAACATCTCATCCCAGATGAGGGCATGCCTGTTGCTTCCCTAGTCTCAGCTACCACTGTGCTTTTTCTTAATAAAACCTGAAAGTGGCAATGACCCTTTCATGCCAACGGGGCACAATGATATTTCTGCAGCAAGACCAAAGCCAGGATGATAAATCAACAGTACTTGGGCAGACATAATGGGCACTGCTTATTTGTTTTAGCCGGGATCACACTTTTGACTTTTCCCGGAGGGAGCTTATGGTGTGAAAAACAGTTCTTCTGAGTCATAATATTGCCACTTCCAAACTGCCACACAATTATTAGATAAAAGCAGGAATGTCATTTGTGGAAGGCTTGGGGGAGAAACCATTATCGCCCCAGCTTGTTTTTTTTACTCAGTCCTCCTCACACATATCAAGGAGCAAAAGGGGAAATGGCACCCCCCCCCCAGGTTTTCTTCTTGCTCTATCTCTCCCTCTTCTCTCAACTCTATGAGAGCCAGTATGGTGTAGTGGTTAGAGTGTTAGACTGGGACTTGGGAGATCTGGGTTCTAGTCCCCAATCATCCATGAAGCTCACTGTGGAGGTGACTTCGAAGGTAGGCTGGAATAATATATGGGATAGATGGATTGTGAAAGTTATGTCAACTAGGATAAAGAATTTCTATAAATTAATATGGAGATGGTACCTAACTCCAGAAAGATTAAATATAATACCCGTATATACTCGACTTTAAGTCTAGTTTTTCAGCACATTTTTTGTGCTGAAAAATGCCCCCTAGACTTATACGTGGGTCAGCAGCCCCCCAGGACCCCTGCCGCCACCGCAAGGGACCGCCAGGCACCCCCCTCCACCCCCAGGACCCCTGCTGCCACCCCGACACCCCACCCCCACCCCCGTACCTGCACCTGCCGCCGCCGAAGCCCCTCCCCCATCTAAGCCGCGCCGCAGCCCCCCCATGCCACCCCCACGCTACCCCCAGACACCCCCTGTCACCGTACCTGCTCCCGCCGCCGAAGCCCCACTTCTTGTGGATTCACGGAGCGCAGCAGAGAGGGCGCGTGGTGGACCGGCAGCTCCGTCTGCGCGGCGCCGAGGCGAGCGATCCGGCCAAAGGCGAGCAATCCAGGGGGGCGCCTGAAGTTTCCTTCCCCCCCGCCTCTCTCTCTATTTTTCTTCCAGCGGGGGGCGGCGTTTGCTTTCCCTGGATCTAACGCCGTCCCCGCTTGCCCGGGCGCTGCTTGAGCGGAAGGGAGGAAGGGAGGAAGGACGAGCCGGACGGTCCGTCCTTCCTCCCTTCCTCCCTTCCGCTCAAGCAGCGCCCGGGCAAGCGGGGACGGCGTTAGATCCAGGGAAAGCAAACGCCGTCCCCCGCCGGAAGAAAAATAGAGAGAGAGGCGGGGGGGAAGGAAACTTCAGGCACCCCCCTGGATCGCTCGCCTTTGGCTGGATCGCTCGCCTCGGCGCCGCGCAGACAGAGCCGCCGGTCCACCACGCGCCCTCTCTGCTGCGCTCCGCGAATCCACAAGAAGTGGGGCTTCGGCGGCGGGAGCAGGTACGGTGACGGGGGGTGTCTGGGGGTAGCGTGGGGGTGGCATGGCAGCGGGGGTCCTGGGGGGGCTTTGGCAGTGGCGGGGCTTCGGCGGCAGTGGGTGTAGGTATGGGGGTGGGGGGTGTCTGGGGGTGGCGGCGGGAGTCTCCCCTCGTACATTTCCCACCCTAGACTTATACTGGGGGGCAATAAGTTTTCCCAGTTTTGGGGGGTGAAATTAGGGGCCTCGACTTATGTTAGGGCTAACTTAAAGTTGAGTATATACGGTAGATAACAATTGCTCCGCACTCTGTTGGAGAGGATGTCAAGAAAAAGGTACATATGCCCATATGTGGTGGAGTTGTAAAAATGTACTGGAATTTTGGTGAGGGGTTTTTACAGAAATAATGGAAATTATTGGTATTAATCTAGAGGCCTGTCCTAAACTAGCATTGTTATCAATAATGGAGAGAGTGATTTGTGATCAAAATACGAAGGAATTAATTGTAAACTTGTTAACTGCAGCTAGGCTAATGATAGCGAGAAGATGGAAAGTACAACATGTCTTTTTAATTACTGATTGGTATAAGGAAGTTTGGGATATAGCCCTAAATGATAAACTCACTTGTAGTTATCAAATGCAAAAAGGGACAGTTAAAGAAGAATGATTTTATGGATATATGGAATAAATTATTAGCCTATGTATTAATAAAGGGGAAGGGGAGTATGCCTTGTCAGGATATGTTATATTTTTGGAATGTGGAACTCAATTGATTAAGGGGATGAAAGTATATTAGTTGGTCCCTAGGCGGGTGGAGGGGGTGCACCTTATGACTTACTGTAGTTGTATGTTTTTGTTCTATTGTGTTGTATGTAGTTTATAATAATTAAATTTAATTTAAAAAAAAATAAGAAGCTCACTGGGTGACTTTGGGCCAGTCACTGACTCTGAGCCTAACCTGCCTCACAGGGTTGTTGTGAGGAGAAAATGGAGGGGAGGACGATGACCATGTAAGAGGAAAAAAGGTTTCCTTCCAAGAGGAAAAATGGCAGGACATAAATGTTGTTGTCGTCATCATCATCATCTATCCTAACAGTGAACGCACTCCAAGTGCAGTTCCTTATGTAGCCAAAATGGCACCATCCACGTACATGAAGGAGGCATCAGCAGTCTTGGGAGATCCCTAAGATCTATCTCAGAAGTATAAAGCAATTTTTAGGGTGAAACATTCAAAGGGGACCCACCTCACCCAAAACAGCCCAGTGGCGACTAAGCATGTGGGCACAGAATGCTGACTGGCTGTCGTGGGGGAGTAGAGAGAACGGGGGTTGGGGGTGGCAAGCACCCTGAACAGGAGCATTCCGGACTGCAACATTTTGTTGCAGACCCCACTCATTAGCTATGATGGATACATTAAATGCCCAGGTTCAGAGGCAGCACGGCACTGAATAAATACCACATTCTTGAGACAACAATGAAGGGAAGGCCACTAAATTCATATCCTGCCTGCGAGCTAGGCAATCAAGATTTGCCCCATTGGATGGTGCCAGAAACAAAATGCTGAGCAAGATTGACCTTGGTCTAATTCAGCAGGGCTCTTCCTGTGTGATTTAGGGTGCAATCCTATGCATGTTTAGACAGGAAAAAAAGTCCTACAACTCCCAGCATTCCCCAGCCGGCTGGGAGTTGTAGGACTTTTTTTTTCTGTCTAAACATGCATAGGATTGCGCCCTTAAAATCTTTTCTTCCCCTTACTTTCTGTCTCTGTCCCTGTATTTGGCAGGAGCTCTTCTCTTGCCAACTCCCTTTGTCTTCTCCACTCCACTCCATGCTTTTTGTTTTTCTCCTCCTTCCCCATTCCTACCCCCAACTCTCTTTTCCAAGCCATTCTATCCTCCTCCTTCAAGTCCCTATTCAAGACCCACTTGGATATGAAATCAGTTGCTTCATTTCAAGCTGCTCAATGCAGGAGTAGGAGTAACCCAAGAAAACTGGTAATTATTATGAGCGTGTTGGCAGTGTATGTGGTTGATGCTAATGGCCACTGAAATTGAGAAAACCAAGGAATTGCATTTAATATCATTGCAGCTCAGTTTACTTTTGAATCCTGATCTGAAAATTGAGGTGGCCATGCTGAAGCCTGCAGTGCTTTGGACAGGTGAGCATTATGAGCAGACAAGTTTTGACCAATGAGCTAACAAATTATTTTTTATTTATTTACATTTATTTATCACCCATCTGGCTGGCAAACCAGATTTATGAAATTCAGCAGCAGCATCACTTCACTGAACTGTGAGTAGCCAGAAAGATTTTCTGACAGAAGCATCTGCTACTCGGGCACAAGGAAATAAAATTCTGCTAAGCCTTTTGCCTTCCCAAGTGGCACCTGTTGAATCTCAGTCCAGACCAACCCAATTTTCTCTCTCCTAGTCATGATTAACATGTTCTTTACACAAAGTAACGGACAGGTAAGTCTGCATACATTTACATTAAGTAACATCTAAATGCAGTAGGCTGAAGAGTTCCCCACCACCACCACCTACTGGGAGAGGAATAACCCTACCCAAGTGTGAAATCAGACTGGATATATGTTCTGGAAGTCCAGCTGCATGTTAGTATTCTATGAATCATCACAACTATCTGAATTCACAGCAGATACCAAATGCTGGCAGGCTGCTATGTAAACACATAATTTGGTACTAGCCATTGTGATATCTGTGCATCTCTCTGTCATTTGTTTTTATAATCTATTTTGGACTTATTTGTAGCCCACAGTACTGAACATTAAGCTGCAAATATATACAATAATGTAAATTAATAAAGGAAATTGTAGACATGGCACAAGCACATACATGTTTCCAGAGCAGATATAGAAAAAATACAAATCTTAAAACAATTCATTTCATGGTTTCTGGATTTTTATGTGCTTTCATCACTAGAGTGTGGGATTTTGATCAAAGAGACCTGCTGGGATCAAATCCCTTACAAGATGGTGACTTTTTTCTCCCCCTAACCTACTTCACAGGCGTGCTGTGAGAATAATTTCAGGGGTTGGCAAATCTGTCAAGCTCAATTTTGTTCAGGTTCTCATTTGTCCACTGCTAAGTTCATTCCATCTTGTTCCCTCACTGGGCTGCATTTTTAAAAAAAATCTACATTAAAATATGTACAGATTTTCATGTAGATTAAACAAAAATTGTAAACATTTTAATGTTTGCCCTTCTGTGCAGACTTTTTCAAATGTACACATTTGTTCAAGTGATGTTTCCATTGATCCCCTCCCCCAAATATATGTTTTCTTGTGCACACTTTTTCCAAAAGCATGCATTTTTTTCTATGCATTTTTTGTAAACTGCAGCGTAAACTTCAGAAAAGTATGGCGTTTGGCTTCCGACTGGGTTCTGGTTTGTGCTTAGGTTTCGGGAGTGTGAATTTGGTACAAGTGCAAATTGAAATGCAACCTGAACTAATTTCTCACCCATCCCTATCAGACATGGAATCGCCCTGAACTCTGTGGAGGAAGCTGCAGTGGGAATGAAATATAACAAGTGATCCTATCCAGGCAAAGTTCAAAATTAGGGGGTTGGAAACAAAGTCCCCAAGTTCACCCCCTCCCTTTGGTTATCAATTGTGACTAGACTCCTTCATAACTGAGTCATAATGAGCAATATAATTTTAGAGAACAGAGAAAGGGATGGGGTTGCTGTTATACTCATGTCCTGCTTGTAGGTTTCTGGTGGACATCTGGTTGGCCACTGTGAGAACAGAATGCTGGACTAGATGGACCCTTGGTCTGGTCCAGCACGGCTCTTCTTATGTTCTTATGGAGAAGATGGTTCATGTGTAGCAGGGAGCTCCTGGTTGAAAGGCCCCTGGGTTCTGCTGTATACCTGCCAATACCATTGGGAACGTGATGAGGCCTAGACTCGGAATGGGTTTGTTCAAATGTTTTAATTCTGAGTGCCTAATACATTTCAAGAGGGCGCTTAATTTTCAAGTGTCCAAGCTGCCTTGAGTGTCATTTCCTAGGAGATAGGCAGGGTATCAATCAATTAAATAAATAAATAAATAATAAATAAATAATATAGATAAAGAAATGTTTGCCAAATTGAATCATTTAGCCCAAGCCTATACCAAATTGATCTGGCGTAGTTCATCTACTCACTAAGGATAACTAACTAAATTGTAACTTATACCTACAACTTATTGCTCCCAGATTATGGAATGGCCTGCCGGAGGAGATTCGTCAACTTACCAGCATCTTGGAATTTAAAAAAGCCATAAAGACTGATCTCTTCCGGCAGGCCTATCCGGCGGAATTTTAGGATGCCTTTAAGATGTTTTAAAATGTTTTAAAGATGTTTTAAGACGTTTTAATAGTGTGTGTTGTGTTTTGATTAGTTTATGTATTTTATATTTTTGCTGTTCCCCACCTCGATCTAGACGGAGAGGCGGGTAAGAATTTTTTTTTTAATTTTTTTTTTTATCATTACACCTTCTTTGCTGTCATCACCTACCCTCTAGCAAATTCCATGCCAATTCATGCAGTCAAGGGGCCACTTCATGGCCCAACATTAAGTTCAAGTTATGAATTAATATAGTGTACATGATCCTCCTCTCCATTTTATCCTCACAACAACCCTTTGAGGTAGGTTAGGCCGAGAGTCAGTGACTGGCCCAAAGTCATCCAGTGAGCTCCCAAGTCCCAGTCCAACACTGTAACCCCTGCACCACAGAGGAGTGATCTCACTTTAGCATTTTGGACATCTGCTGTGGTAATCAAGATCTTATATTTTCCCCGCTCCCGTTGCTCTCTCCCTTTGGTCAATCTGCAAAAGAGGTCAGATATCAGCGATTCTTTTAGAACTAGGCCGCTTCCCATTAACTCAAGCTTCCAAATTAATTCAGACTGCTAAAGGGCAGCACATTCACAGCTAAGGACATCCCTCTGTCCTTTTCAGGCCCCCGCTCTGTCCAACAACCACAGCTGTGTTCTAATCATCAGAACACAGTCAGAGATGTCCTAATGCACTTGGATTGAAGGTGGATTTAGAATGAGAGCTAATCCAACATGATTTTTTCCCCTCTAATGTCTAAGTCAGGGCCAAACTACATGTTGCAAAAGTGATCTGGGATTTGAGCTCCCGATGTTGTTGATTTTGTTTCCCAGTGCAATCATTCAGAATGATGACAATACTTCAACTTCACATACATACAGTTTATCTAAAAGTTGCTAGATCACCAGGCCGAAGCCTATTCTCATAATTCATAAATGTTATCTGACTTTTTTTGGAAAGTCTGGATGGAGTTCATTCTTCTCTCCCATAGCAACGCATAACTGGTTATTTTATTCCTCACCATGGTAGTCCAAATCTTCTTTGTCCATTGTACCACAGATAGTATATATGTTGTTCACCAAGAGGATCCTTGCCACTATTAACATATTATAACTCACCATCACCACTAAATCTCCAGGGATCTGATCACTCAGTGATATCACCCGTTCTTGAGGTTAATTGCAGCCTGTACAGGCAATTTCTGGGGCCACCGCGCAATGCCTCGCTTTGAGGAAGGACCCCTCAAAGTGTGGCATTTGGGCCTGGGTAACTCTCTGGAGGTGTCGCCCACCCAGTCTCTCATTCTGGGGGGAACTATAATAGGGAGGGGCAGGTGGGCAGCAGCAGCAGTGGGGGTTGCGGCAGTGTGCATTCTTCCACCTCAGGCAGTGGGACATCTTGCGTTGCCCCTGCGCACCACCATGCTGAATTTCACAGAATACTGGATGCCAGCCAACCAGGGCTGGATTAAGGCCTAGCTGATGCCCTAAGCACAGCCCAATAGTGGTGCCCCCTCGGCCCTTCCATTGCTTAGCTGGCAAGACATTAGGACTCAAGAAGTGCTGAAGGTGAAATAAGACATTAAAAACTCAGTTTTCTTCAAGGCCATCTGTGGTGTAACCCCACAATTCAGTTCCCTGGTGTAGTGTCTGCATTAGTATGTTTAGTGAGTATAGAATGTTGAACTGAGTGGGTGTGGTCTGTGATGTCTTGGAAAGGGCAGGGGGGGGAAGGAGTATATAAGGAGTGTTGGAGTGATGTCAGAGGTAGTAGAGCGTGAGTTAGTTAGTGAGTGTGTTTGGAGTGAGTAGAGTGTGTTGTTGAGTTAGTTGATTAGTAGGGTTGTTGAGTGTGTTGGGAGGTAGTGTGTTGGGAGTGTTAGAGAGTTTGGGAGTTGGAGAGTTAGGTTAGTTGGATTATTCGTGTCTTGTCTGTCAGGAGTTTTGAGAGAAATCAGTGCTTGTCTGAGGAGTGAAAGTATTTAGAATGATAGGAACTTAGGTTAATTACAAAGTGTTTGGGGTAGGCAGGTTTAAAGTTATTTTCTGGAACTAAGATTTTGAGAATTAAAATAAACTTATTTTTATTTTGTTTGGTACCCAAATCCTACGTGTCAGCTTGGTGTTATTACGTAACCTGCATTACTGTTAAATCTACACACACACACTCACCTTTGTACCCACAGTATCATAAATTTAAGCTAGATCCTTAATAACCAGTATTAATCTTTCCCCTCATTAGTAGGGGAAAGGTTTCATTTGACCCTCCCCTCAGGTTTTTAAATGTTGGTGCTTAGCCTGAGAAGGGTTTATGCGCCTGGTCCTAAAGTGTAAGGGACCGAGTCGTCGCACCATCCCCCACGCCAGGACACACAACTATATTAAATATAAACTGTTTTTTAAGTATATTTATTTAACACTAAATAGCAGCAAGCAATATAAGCCAATTACTTACTTATAACCAGGGCAACAGAAAGAAATACAAATTTTCATCACTGTTTTATGCATTTTTAAAATAAAACTGTTCTAAGGGGGAAAATGCAAATGCAAAAATTTGTGGTACTCTGTGGTGCCCCCCTTCCCTTGGTGCCCTGAGCACGTGCTCATATTGCTTAATTGTTAATCCAGGGCTATAGCCAACACTGTGCTTTCAGTCCTCCTGAATCACGGAGATGGCTCTAGAAAGGTTGCTCTCTTCCCCCCCCCCTCTTTCTCTGTTCTTTTCTCTTTTTTTTCTCCTCCCCCCCCTTTTCTATCTTTGGGTCTGCTTTGCTGTGTGTTTCCCATGCTAACAATGTAGAAATGTAATTTGTGAGTCATTTGATATTCAAAGAGCACTCTGGCTCACAATAAGAAATTACTCTGGATGAACTAATTTAATTGTTTTAGTAAATTGCCTTGGATATACAGCTAAGGCTGGGCTTAAAAAACACAAAAAAAAAACAATCAATCAATAAGCGGCAGAAGTGGTAATGGCTCCGATCAAAGACAATGGCCCTGATACAGCTGAGGTTACTCATGACACAAGAGCCCTTAGAAAGCTGTAACTTGCTCCATCGGTTTCAATGGATACTAACTTGCTCCATTGATGTGAATGGATATTAATTGCTCCACTTTTTTCAGCATGACTGACCTGCTCCATTGATTTCGATAGGACTTCGTAACAAGCAACTTTAGCTGGATCAGGCCCCTTTCCAAATTACAAAATCCTAGTGTGCCAAGTTGCCAGTTGCATTGGCTTGATCCCAAAGATCTGCATAGATGCACAGGGGTGTTGCTCATTTCCACTGGTCCTGCCCCCTCCATATTTATTTATTTTTATTTTTATTATATTTATACCCCACCTTTTTTCCTGCCAGGAACCCAAGGCGGCTTACATAATCCTCCTCTTCCTCTGCTTTATCCTCACAACAACCCTGTGAGGTAGGTTAGGCAGAGAGTCAGTGACTGGCCCAAAGTCACCCAGTGAGTTTCATGGCTGAGCGGGAACTAGAACACGGATCTCCTGAGTCCCAGCCCAACACTCTCACCACTACGCCACACTGGCTCTCCCAGATAGCCTGCCATTCTGGAGGGTCCATGAATCCTCAGGAGGGGCTTTGGGAGGGGTGGCTTGGGGGGCTGTGGTGGGAAGGAGGTGAGAAGGCCCAGTTGCAGATGTGGTTCTCTGGATCCAGGCATCTAGCAATGGGATTTTCCAGCAGGCTCTTAGCAAAGTTGTACATTAGTTGAAGATTAAATAAAGGCAGAATAGAAGAGGTACAGCAAACATGTGGCCCTCAAGGGGACCCAAAGGGTTGGAAATTGGCCCCCGACTGCCCAGAGTTGCCCATCCCTGCACTAGAGGCAACCAAGCTTGGGAGGGTTCCCTCGGTCCTCAACTGGGGTCTTAGAAGCTGAACTAGAGGACAGGAGGAGGGAATCTGGCTTTCACTTAACCACTCTGTGAGGCCTGAGTGGGAGACCTGGACCAAGGGTCCTCCATCTTGACTCCTACGATGATCCCCACACACAAGGCCATTCTCCAGTGTAGCTGATTGGCAAAAACTCTTTCCTATTTATATTTTGCACGGCAAGAAAAAAATGGGGGGATATTGGTCCATCCTTCTTCTGAGGTTAAGCTGGGACAGCACTTCAGAGCATAATAACAATCGATCTTGCCCCTTCTCCATAATTTAAGAAAGCCTATCTCGGTTAATGTACCACCACCATGCAACCTCGTTAATTATTCAAGGGCAACTGAAGCTCTGGCAAGTGCAACCGCAGCTTGGTCTGGACTCTTCGCTCCGATTTCCCAAACAGGAGGAAACAGGAGACAGGCATTTCCTTCAAACTCAGACTTGATCGTAAAATATGACCTGTCCCTCCCTCCAGTGGCTCCCTACGTGATGCGGTATTCAGCGCAAACCGCTTATCCCAGCCTTCTCCAGCCTGGTGCTCTCCATATGGACTACCACTCCCATCAGCTCCAGCCAGCACAGCCAGTGGTCAGGAATGCTGGGAGTTGTCATCCAAAACATCTGGAGAGCACCAGGTTGGAGAAAGTTGCCTCATCCTTCCTTACCTTTAAAGGTCTCTATGCCCTTTCTTTCTGCCTTTGTTTCCGATTATATCCCTGTTCGTAACTTTCAGCCCTACGGCTGCACCAGACACAACTGACCCAAGATTTCCTGCTTTATTAAACAATCCGAGCCAGTTGCAACCCACACAACCCAACACTTCTCTGCAATGATGACTTCTACATTATGTGATAGCAGTAGGACAGAAAAATAAATGAATAAGCGAATGAATGAATTAAGCCCTGTTCTGTTCATTTGCCTGAATGCGTGAGGGCTTAAGGTGGGTCGAGGGTTGGAGGGCGTGCATGCTGGCCCTGCCCCCTGTGTCTTTGGGTGCAGCGGCCCCACAGCCCTCAGTTCAGACTTTGTGTCAGTACCTGACCCAGAGTCAAGGCAAAAGTCCCAATGAAACCTTTTGTTGCAGTAATTCCAGTAATTAGTTCTCGGCCTTTACAGACACACTAAAGATCCACATAAACATATTACGGCAAAGTCCCAGGCAATAGACATGTCAGGAACATCACGACACAGAGGCAAGCACCCAGAGTGCAGCTCACAGAGAAAGTCCCATAAAGTTCACAGTTCCAAAGAAGGTAAAACGCTTTCCAGGTTTTCAGTGCATGCTCTCCTGCAAAGGCTACTAAAGGCTGCACCAGTTTAAATACAGGGGAGTGGCCGCTAAGGATCGCTATCCGACATCCGATCCTGGCAGGGAAACCTGGCTGCTGCACCTGATGGGGCATTTCTGCACTGCCTTCTTCTGCTGATGAGGAGATACCCCTGAAACCCCCTCTCCAGCAGGGACCTCCTTCTTATGGTTCATTATCATAGAATAGTAGAGTTGGAAGGGTCCGACAAGGCCATCAAGTCCAACCCCCTGCTCAGTGCCAGAATCCAAGTCAAAGAATCCCTGACAGATGGCTGTCCAGCTGCACCTTGAATGCCTCCAGTGTGGGAGAGCCCACCAGCTCCCTAGGTAGTCAGTTCTACTGTTGTATTGCTCTAACAGTCGGAATTTTTCCTGATGCCCAGGCAGAATCTGGCTTGCTGTAACTTGAGCCCATTATTCTATGTCTTGCAATCTGGAATGAGACGCAGGGGCATCCATCAAGGTCAAGCCTTCCAGTTGTGGAAGATAGGCCATATCAGACTCCTCTCTGTTCGCTAGGCCGTGGGATGCCTGGCAGAGCTGATTTCTCAGGTCTCTGGTTTCCGACGGCTGGGTCTGACTCTAGTCTACAGCGTCTCCCTTTGAGTCACAATTAGTGTCTGAGACTATAGCTCCCCCCAAAGTGGGGTAAGGTCCCACACTTTGCTGCATTGAATCAGCAAGGTCTGAAAGGGAGTTCTACTTGTGTTTGCTTGAATACAAATAGAACTCCTCATGTGATAGGGAGCCCAGATAAGGCAGGGTCCACAACTGTGTGGCAAGCTCTATTCACACGCAAGCAAATGCAAGTAGAGCTCCTGTTCAGACCTTGTTGATTCAACATGGCAAGGTCTAAACTGAATGGACGGGGCCAGAGCATCCAAAGACGTATGCAACAGGGCAAGCATGCATCGGCCTCAACTCTCTCCCCACTTTAAGGCCTCGCATGTTCAGGTGAACATCTGAAAAGGGCTTTAGTTTGATAAGTATTGGAAGATGTATTGGAAGACATACAAAACTCTGGAGGACCATCTAATCCAAACTTCTACATCGAGGCAAGACACCCCAATTCCTCCATCCCAATATTCCATAGAAATTCCATAGAAGAAGATATAAGCCCCAAATTATCCAGTTTACAGCTGTGCTACAACTAGAGAGCAGAGAGCACTTTTGTGTGGCTACCATCGTTGCTTTTGGAACAGGAAGCTAAATTTAAAAAGGTTGCTCCGAAGCTATTATTGGAAAAGTCTACTCCGCCTCTCAACCAGTGAATCACTGGATCCACATTGTAAAGGTCATTATAATCATATGACAAATTGACAGAAAGGTACATAGAGTTGCATTTATTATTACAAGCTTTGCCACCTCATCTGTACATCGACCCTCAATCCTCCCTGCCCAGGAATACCTGGGGCATATTAAGTATAAGAGGACATTACCTTAAATGACAACCATTCTCATATAATAATCACTCACTTAGGGCACAATCCTATGCATTTTTAGACAGAAAAAAAGTCCTACAACTCCCAGCATTCCCCAGCCAGCCATGCTGTTGTAGGACGTTTTTCTGTCTGAATATGCATAGGGCTGTGCTAGGTGTGTGTGTGTTTAGAAAAGAAAAAAACCACATTCTTAGTGTAGAGATGGGGTGGGCAACCTTTTTTCTATTGAGGGATGCATTCCCTAATGGGTAAATTGCCAGGGGGCACATGTTGTTTGTGGGTGGGGCTAAAGCCAGAGGTGTGCAGGGCCAGAACCAAATTGTGAGGCAATCCCAAAGGATCTCTCCAAGCTGGGAGAATGGGCATCAAAATGGCAAATGCAATTCAACGTAAGCAAGTGTAAAGTGATGCACGTTGGGGCAAAAAATCCCAACTTCAAGTATAAGCTGATGGGATCTAACCTAGCAGTGACTGACCAAGAAAGAAATCTTGGGGTTGTGTGGGACAGCACAATGAAAATGTCATCCCATTGTGCGGTGGCTGTGAAAAAGGCGAACTCCATGTTGGGCATAATTAGGAAAGGAATTGAAAATAAAACTGCCAATATCATACTCCCCTTATATGGATCTATGGTGCGACCACACTTAGAATAATGTATACAGTTCTGGTTGCAGCACCTAAAAAAGGATATTGTAGAGTTGTAAAAAGTGCAGAAAAGGGCAACTAAAATGATCAAGGGGCTGGAGCAACTCCCCTATGAGGAAAGGTTACAACATCTGGGGTTGTTTAGCTTACAAAAAAGGCGAGTAAGGGGAGACATGATAGAGGTGTACAAAATCATGCAGGGTGTGGAGAATGTGGATAGAGAGACATCTTTTCTCCCTCCCTCCTAATTCTAGAACCCAACGGGGTCGTCCCATGAACATGATTGGTGGGAGATTCAGGACAGATAAAAGCAAGTACTTCTTCACACAGTGCATTAAACTATGGAATTCACTTCCACAAGATGTAGTGATGGCCACCAGTTTGGACAGCTTTAAAAGGGGATTGGACAAATCCATGGAGGAGAAGGCTATCAATGGCTCCTAGTCCTGATGGCTACATATTGTCCCCAGTATCAGTGGTTGTATGCCTATGTACAGCAGTTGCTGGGGAACATGGGCATGAGGGTGCCATTGCACTCATGTCCTCATGTCTTGCTTGTGGGCTTTCCATGGGCAGCTAGTTGGCCACTGTGTGAGTGCCAGACTAGATGGAGCCTTGGTCTGATCCAGCATGGCTATTCTTATATTCTGAAATGTGAGTGGGTCACCCCTTTTCTCTCTCTCTTTCTTCCACCCCCCTTTTTTCTCTCTCCCTCTCTGCCTTCCCATCCAGTGGACTGCTAGGGAAAGGACAGATTGCTCTTGCCAGTGGTCTGTCTGAACTGATCGCATGCAGAGGACTTTTGAAATTAGTCCGAAGGATGCATGAAATTAGTCCGCAGGGCTGCAGGTTGTCCAACCCTGGTGCAGAGCCTGCTGCTCTAAACTGAATTGGTCTGAAGAACGATGGAAGCAATATTGAATTAGCTTCCACATTTGTCATTTTATCTTGGTAGTAAAACGCTATCAAGGGTTTTTGGAAAACTGGCACGCTACTTTTGGTATGAACGTTTCTCTGGAGATATACCGTATATAAAATCCTCTCCATACAGAAAGCTAGATGTCACGGAGAAGGGTTCTTGCCAAGGGGATTTCTATTTTTGTATGGAGAAATGTTCAATCACATGAGTCCCACTGAAGAAGACTTCAGTGGTACAGCTCAAATATAGGTGTACAATCCCAGGGAAAACAAGGTCACTGAGCCACACTAAATATGATGTTTGTCACATAATTTGGAGCTTCATAGGTGTGGGGGCAGGTGGGTTAGCTAAATGGCTGGCATAGAGGAGCCCAAACCAGATTGGAACCATGGCATGGGGAGAGGGACACTTTAAAGCAGTGCTCTCCAACCTTGGGTATAACAATGTCCAACCCTAGGACCTAGATAGAGATGTATGTATCCCACTGAGTCAAAACTTTCACTAATGGCATGGTTTTATTATTTATTTTAAGAGATTTACACCAAGAGCTTTTTAAAATTAGTTATTAAGGAGGAAGGAAAGGACATGCAAGGTAGCAATGGAGGCTCCAATCTCAGCAGGGCTGTGTTCAGCACCATGGACAGCTCCTTAAAAGTTCAGAGTAAAATCTGGAGCACATACACAGCCCCACTGACATTGGAGTCATCAGCCTCCACTGTAAGGCAGTATACAATAAAATAGCCAAAAACACATGATGATACCATTTCACTTAAAAACAACAAAATAAAAACAAAAACATATATATAATAAATACAATAAATAAATAAATAAATAAACCTCGCTAAGAAGCTGGTGGCAAGTTATAAGGCTTCCCAAATTTAAAAAGAACACATTTTTTTCATTTTTACTTGCTTTCCAAAGACAAGTGACATCAAGTATTTGCAATTTTGGGTAGAGAAGGGAGTGTCAAATCTCCAGAGCTTCCTCAGAGCAGACTCTGCTCATTGTCCCCACCAATACTGCCTCCCTAGGATTGAGCATATGAAGCACAGCCTCCCAAATGGACTTTAAAGGATGGTTGCACCCCTATAAGGATAAATTCTCCCTCTGCTTGCATTGACTCTGCTTGCCAATGTTCTAATTGCTTCCATCTATACCACAGTTAGAATGTTCATGAACATCCCATGATGTCAGAGAACCTCAGCCAAGAGGCAGTTTGTAGCCTATTCTGTCTATAGCTTCCAGAGACCATCAGAAATGTTTGTGCCAGGAGGCTTGTTTGGGATATTTACAGATTTGTTAGGGTCCATGGCATCTTTTGCTGGAAACTAATGAACACGTGGATAAAATTGAACCATTTACCAAAAGGCACATAGTGGGCCTTACGATTTCTCAATAAAATGTCAGCATGTTCTTTCCATAGAATTTCCTGACATTTCCCACTGGCCTCCTAAAAATCCTAAGAATTATTGCTAAATATCAACAGTCACCTAGTTTTATTGATATATTTAAAGCATTGGCTATAATCCAACATAGACCCATGCAGTCCTACCTAAGCCCATTGAAATCAATATTCCTGGGTGAGTTTAATTCTGCATTCGATTACGGCAACCATGTATGGATACCGGTTCTATCTGGTTCTTCAGCAGAGAGGATAGCAATATTTTTTTAAAAAAAGAACACCCTGCGTCCACTCCCAATTAACTTCCCGGTTACTCAACATCTTATGCATAATATATGACAGAGTAGTCTGGTGCAAAGATCAAATGAGCAGATCCTCTGGAAGGAGCTCTTTAACTGTCTCAAGACTTTCCTCCCTTGTGTACCATCAAAAAAAAAAAAAGCCATGTCAGTTCACGCCACAGCAAAAACATCCTGCATCATCTCCTCCATTATCATGTTCTGCTTTCCTACCCTCTGGGATCCCCATTTACTCTAGATCAAACACCAGCATTCCACAGGGACGCCTCGTTCTGCAAGTCCACCGATCAATAGTTCAATTACAATGATTATGCGAATGGTATTAAATCTAACTTGTCACTTTGTTTAAGGCAGGGGTGTTGAACCCCTTTTAGCTAGAAGGCCTCATTTTGGAGAAGGTCTCGGGGGGGCGCATTCCAGTTGTGGGCATGGCCTAAGGGAAAGGAGGTGAGCCAAAGGCAAAAGGAGCAGGGCCCAAAATTCCAAAAACGCCAGCCTATTTTAGCTTCAAGCTCTTAGTGCCCATAACTAAGCCTTAGGAAAGGCACTTCAAACTTTTAGAATGGGGAAAAACCCACACCAAAGCCAAGAGATCACCAAGCAATCAGTGTTCAGGGGAAAAGACCTGGGGAACCCCAGAGATCCACACTGGCATATCAGGTGGACCCGATATGACCTGCAGGCCTGAGGTTTAGCACCCCTGGTTTAAAACAAATACATTGACTGGATAACCCACGTTTCAACAACCCATGGTTCAACGACAACCCACATGTATTGACAAATCAATACAGAGTAGTGTAGTGGAGCACATTCAACCCTTGAGGGTGGGTTATTGTGTTGTCTGAACCCAGTCATTGTATTATTAGTAATTTTGAGCGCACCTTTTGGAAGTACGAAATCCTTCTCCTAGCTTTTATCTTTCTCAACCTGAAAACAGTCCTATGAGTATTAATCCCATAGGAAGCTGCCTTATTCCACGTTAGACTATTTGATCTTCTAGTTCAGTACTTTCTGTCTATGTTAACTGGCAGAGGTTCCCCAGAGTCTCAAGCAGAGGTCTTTCCTAACTCTGCTCTCTGATCCTTTTAATGGGAGGTGGCAGAGATTAAACCGGGGACCTTCTGCCTGCAAAGCAGGTGTTCTACCACTGAGGTAGTAGTAGGCGATCACTCATGACTGAGCTATGGTCCCTCACTGTTACAAGATGAGGCTGAGAGGCAGAGGCTTGATTGGTTCATGGGTACCCAATAAGGCCATGATTGAAGTGGGATTCAAACTCAGACCTTTCTGGTCCAAATTGGATTCCTACTCTCCTGCCATTTTACATCCCAAGAATAAATAAGAACGAATTGATTGCATACAAAATGGGTCCAAGACTAGAAGAGATAATGGTTTATCAAAGGCAATGCCAGCTGTGCTTAATTAGATACTCTTCATAGAATCATAGAATAGTAGAGTTGGAAGGTGTTTATAAGGCCATCGAGTCCAACCCCCTGCTCAATGCAGGAATCCAGGTCAAAGCATCCCAGACAGATGGCTGTCCAGCTGCACCTTGAATGCCTCCAGTGTGGGAGAACCCACAACTTCCCTAGGTAATTGGTTCCATTGTTGTATTGCTCTAACAACAGTCAGGAAGTTTTTCCTGATGTTTAGGTGGAATCTGGGTTCCTGTAACTTGAGCTCATTATTCCGTGTCCTGCACTCTGGGATGATCAAGAAGAGACCCTGGCCCTCATCTGTGTGATAACCTTTCAAGTACTTGAAGAACACTATCATATCTCCCCTCAGTCTTCTCTTCTGAGGGTACTGAAATGCAGTGCAATAAGAGGAAAGGGATTTGTGAGGACTGGGGGAAGGAGCAGTTCAAGAGCAGGTGACCCTATGCCTGAACAAAGAGCTCAGACTGAGAGACCAGCTTGGAGTCAAGAGCTTTAGAGGTCCAAGTGGAACCCAGTAAGCTCCCTCCTTGTGTCACCTGATCTCTACGGAATAGGTGGCTGCAATACCATTTCCGGCCATCTGCAGTGGTGGCACTGCATGACAGCAGCAGAGATCAAGCCAGCATCTCCCTCCTCCAGCAAGATATCACAGTGGTGTGGAGAATGAGCCTCCTGTGTGAGTTCCTGGTGCCCTATAATAGCTAGCACTGTGGGGAGATAGGGATCCAGTCACTTTGGGCCAGTCACTGACTCTCAGCCTAACCTACCTCACAGGGTTGTTGTGAGGATAAAATGGAGAGGAGGAGGAGGATTATGTAAGCCGCCTTGGGTTCCTTACAGGAAAAAAGGTGGGGTATAAATATAATAAAATAAATAAATCCATCTGGAGATTTAAAAGGGGGAATTTCAACATGGCTGCTAGAAATCCCCCTGTGACTACTTCTGGTTTTAAAGGCTTGCCTCCACCCACAGCCTGATGTGCAACTGACGCATTGGCAGACCTGGGCTCCCTGATTCCCATCAAGGAAAGGAGCAAACCTCGACACCCAGATTTGGCCCCTCCTGTTGCTAGTGATGATAACCAAAATCAAGAAGTGAGCATCGAATTATTTTAGCTTGTGCATTAGTAAAGATGTGAAGGCTTGGGGGGGGGGGGGACCAGAAAAAATGGGGGGGTTCCCCTATTTTTTCTGGTTGTTCCACCTCCCCAACTTTCACATCTCTGTTCATCGGAGGATATCTTTCAAAGCAAGTTCATTTCAACAATCAATATTAATAATTTGATTATTTTACATTCTAAAAACATTGCCTTGCCACATCAGACCACCTGGTGCAAAATATAGTTTCCGTTTGTGGCCAGCTACATCCAGGGCCGGAGCTACTGCTAGGCAGACCCAGGCGGCTGCCTAGGGCGCGTGGCGGAACAGGGCGCAGCGTTTCTGCGCCCCTTCCTCACCTCCGGCGCGCTCCTGCCCCACCTGCCGCCTCCGCCGCGCCTCCCCGCCCGCCTGCCAGCCGCTGCCGCTGCACCTCCCCCCCGCCCGCGCGCGCCCGCCCACCCGCCACCTACCTACCTTCCCGTCATTTTTGGAGCCCCGCCGGCGTTGTTTTGGCGGGAGGAGGAACCAGGGCAACAAGGCTTAAACAGCCCTGTTGCCCTGGTTTCCCCGGCAAAAAAAAAAAAGCGTGGGGTCCCGTCGCGTCGGAGGAGGAGGTGGCAGCGGCAGCAGCAGCAGCCAGCAGCGGGGGTGGGGGGAAGGTAGGTGGTGGTGGGCCAGCGCCGGCGCGGGGGGGGCGGTTGCAGAGCAGGGCTGCTTTGCTCCGGAGCCCCCCCCACGGCACGAGAGGGGGGGCGCTAAATATAATTTGGCCTAGGGCGCCAAACAGCCCTGCACCGTTCCTGGCTACATCCCTGAGGGAAATTCTGAACAAGGTCATTTATCCTCATCCTCTGATATGCAGGGTAGACTACTCCTGTATATGAAGGTTCCATTTAGCTATTCTGGCTAAAACCTATTCCAGCATGGCTTGGAATGATCAGAGTTGCAGTCCAACACACCTGGAGGACACCAGATTGGGGGAGGCTACTCTAACTTCCTATCCACTACTGATTTGTCTAACTCCCTTTAAAAACCAAAGCCACCAAATCATGTCAATGATACAAAGTTATAGGGTGTTCCAGCTTAACACATGTTGCTCTTCGGTCTGTCTGATTACTTTTCATACCTACCAGTGTTTCAGTTGAAATGGGAGTGCCCTATTGGCTTATCTCATCCCCACAGTTGCAGCAAATCACCGGACTGACTCAGGCATATTCAGTTTCCGCAACAATACAAGTGAGCCACTTGCTCTGTTTTGCTCATGCCCCAAATTGAACTTTCACAGAGAACGTGTAGGCGAGAGTATTTATTCTTATTTATTCTTACATGTAGTAATGTTTCCATCCCATCTTTCTTCCAAGGAGTCCATATGTGATCCCTTCACCATTTGTATCCTCACAACAATCTTGCCAGCTAAGTTAGAACGCTGGGCCCAAGGCCACCCAATGAGTGCAATGGATGACTGGGGATTTGAACCTGAGTCTCCCAGTCTAAGTCCAATACTCTAACCTGGCCTTCTCCAATGTAGTGTGCTCCACTACACTACTCTGTATTGATCAGAGACCAGACTGTTTATACCCTCCATTGGGATAATTTACCATTTGTTCCTACTCTCTTTTTTCTGCTCTTTAACCAGTCACTGATCTCTAAGAGGACCTCTCCTCTTATTTCATGACTTCTAAGTTTGCTCAGGAGTCTTTGATGAGGGACTTTGTCAAAAGCCTTTTGGAAGTCCAAGTAAACAATGTCTACTGGATCACCCCTGCCCACATGTTTTTTGACACTCTCAGAGAACTCTAAAAGGTTAGTGAGACATGACTTACCTTTGCAGAAGCCATGTTGATTCTTTTTCAGCAAGGCTTGTCCTTCTATATGCTTACTAATTTTATCCATAATAATGCTTTCAACCAATTTACCTGGAACAGACGTCAAGCTAATCAGCCTGTAATTTCCCGAATCCCCCCAGATTCCTTTTAATAAATTGGCATTACATTAGCCATTCTTCAGTCCTCTGGTATAGAGGCTGATCTTAGGGGCATGTTACATATTTTTGTTAGGAGATCAGCAATTTCACATTTGAGTTCTTTAAGATACAATCTGGGCCCAGTGATTTATTAACTTTCAATGTGTCAATAAAGTTGAGAACTTCATCTTTTGTCACCCTATTTACCTCAGTTCCTTAGGCAACCTTCCTGAAAACATCAGTTCAGGCACAGCTATCTGTCCTATATCTTCTGCAGTGAAGAGAGATGAAAAGAATTCATTCAGCTTCTCCCCAGTCTCCTTATCCTGCTTTAGTACTTTAAATCCATTATCATCTAATAGTCCAACTACCTCCATAGCTGGTTTCCTGCTTTTGATACAGTTAAAAATTATTTATTGTTGGACTTGATGTTGTTAGCAATATGCTCCTTAAAATGCTTTTTTGCATCTCTTAATGTCTGCTTGCATCTCCTTTGTGCAAGCTTGAGCTCCCTTTTGTTTTCCTCATTTGGGCAAGACTTCCATTTTCTGAAGGAAGCCTTCTTATCTCTAATAGCTTCCTTGACATTGCTTGTTATCTGTGCTGGTGACCTCTTGGACTTGGTGCTACCTTTCCTAACCTGTGGCATAGATACTAGCTGAGCTTCTTTTATTGTGGTTTTGAGTAGCCTCCAAGCATTTTGAAGGCATTTAACCCTCTTGACTCCCCCTTTCAACTTCCTTTTTACCAGTTCCTTCATTTTAGAGGTTTCCTCTTTTGAAGTCAAATGTGAATCTGTTAGAATTCCTTGGCAATTTTCCACTTAAAGATATATGGAGAAAGTAATCCTATGGTCGCTGGGAGAGCATCCAAGGGACTATATAAGATGCCTTGTAAAAAACCCTCCAGGGTTGGAGACAGTGCTCCAACCTTGGAAGGGGGGGTCAAAGATCTGGTCCCAGACCCCTCCCTCTCACAGCCGGTGCAGAGAGAACCGCTGCAGCTGCCTCTCCGAAGTTGGAAACACGTCCTGACCTTGGAGAGGGGAAAAACAGGGTGTTTGGGTGGGCAGGAAGGAGAGGAAGCCAGAGAGGGCAGGATACAAGTTATCCTGAGCCTCCTCCAGCCTCCTTCTCTCCCCCTGTAAAGCATGCTTGCTAGATGGGCTATAAAGTCCATCTATTGAATTCTGTAAGATTTCCTCCGCCGCTTCTTCCATCCTACGTTGGATGATCGATGCCTCTGAGTTCAGATTAAATCTGAGTTAAGTCTAATAGCACTATCATCACTGTTTCCAATTGGTTCAACAACACTCACATCTCACACTAGGTCTTGGGTGGCACCACTTATGATTAAATCCAGAGTCGCCTCCCCTCGGGTTGGTTGCATGAGCAAGTGCTCTAGGGCACAGTCGTTTAGGGCATCGAGAAATTTAACCTCTTTCTTGTGACTGGAACATACATTTATCCAGTCTATGAAGGAGCAATTGAAGTCACCCATTATTACAACACTGCCTCGTTTCAATGCCTCCCTGATTTCATTTTCCATCTCAAAATCACCTTGAGCATTCTGGTCTGAGTACTAGTACTAAATTCAAACTTGTACATATTCAAACTAGTACATATTCAAACTTGTGATAATTTCCCCACATCTCTCTGTCTCTCTTTCAAATACAGTCATGCCTTGGATTGAGAGCATAATTCGTTCCGGAAACATGCTTGTAATCCAAAACACTCTTATATCAAAACGAAATCCCCCCCAAAAAATGTGTACAGAGATTTTTAATTTAAGCTGTACTACAGTACTTGTATTGCAAGATGGCGCTTGTATATCAAGTAAAAAAAAAATTAAATAAATATTTAAAAATTAGCTTGTCTTGCAAAACGCTCTCAAACCAAGTTACTTGCAATCCAAGGTATTACTGTACATGTGTGTGTGTGTGTGTGTGCGTGCGTGCGCGCGCACGCGCACACACACACACACACACACATGCAATGTTGTTTCAGCTGTTGTTTCAGCTGTACTTACGACATCTATAAGCTGTGCAATGGACAATCCAAAACGCACAATGACCACATCTGAAATATTGGCAACTGGCCGGGACCACTTGTTGTATCCAACAAAGAGTTTCTTCAGGAGACGCTCCTCTGCATGGGCCCGAGTTTCTACATGGCTGAATGCTGCAGAGAAAGCAGAAGAGGAAGAGGAAGAGGAAGATGATGATGATGTCAGATCATTCTTTACATCTTTTCAATCAATCCTTCGTCCAAGTTGCTCAGGGTGGTGTACAGATCTTATTAGCCCCACAACAATTTTGTGAGGCAGGTTAGACTGAGAGACAGTGAGAGGTCCAAGCTCACCAGGCTCTGTGGGGATTTTGAACCCGGATCTCCCCCAGACCAAGTCCAGGGGTGGGCGATCCACTGCGACCCGACCCTCCTCCAGCTCAGCGGACGCCACTGCTTCACCCACCGAGCCAGGCTGAAAGTGGGCGCATGCCGCGCTGTTCGCCGAACTTCCAGGTTCTCAGTGGGCTGCTGTTTACGTAGAAAATGCCTTAAGATATGTCAGAAGCAGCCGCAATTTGTGCAAATTACGCAAACTGTGGCCGCTTTGGGCATACCTTAAGGCATTTTCTATGTAAACAGTGGCCCGCCAGGAACCCAGAAGTCACTTCCCTGGCCAGCTCAACTCGGGAGGATGTGAGTCGAGCTGGGGACGAGGTAAGCAGGACAGAGTTCAGGGGGCTAGTCTGCTGGATTTCCACCCTACCCCCCCGGAACGAAATCCTCGCACATCCCTAAGATGTGCTTCTGATTCTACACTAAGGAGTTATTTATCCTGATGCTTCTGATGATCACCAAAGGTGATTCAAAGATACACAGATAGAACATGGGTACGTTCCTTCCTGGAGTGTACCATGTCCAACTGGAGAGTAGAGGGTGGGGACATGTTTGAATGCTCTGCCATGTAAGAACACCCCCTGCACATGGCAAGCTAGCATGGCAGGGAAGAAGCAAAGTTAAAATCCTTCTCTTTGATATGCTGGGATAACATTTCCCCCCAATGCTGGGACCAATTTCACATGGGGAAGCATTCGAACATGGGATACCCCACCTGAGCAAGCAGTCAAAAGGGCTGTTATCTGATACTTTTCACCAGAAACAAAATCAGCTTAGCTGCACTGATGACATCAGATTCAGATGGTGGGCACAAGGCCCTAGGCATGCAAGCAGCTGCCTATAGTGCTTCTCCGGATCCAGGGAATCCTAGCCAGTAGCCACTCACATCAGCAAAAACCAGCCCTGAGAACTGACATTGGTGGCCAATTCATGCAGCCAGTTTGTGCGCAGTGAAGGCAATACAAGGGGCACAAACTAATATGCGAATGTTTGCTTCTGCATGCCTTGCTTCACCTCCCTTTCAGGACTCATTTTTACCAGAAAATCAATCACAAATTGGAACACATTTCTCTTTTGGACGTTTTTCAGGATATAGCAAGTTGTGATCCAGATATGTGCCACCTTGTGCCAGCTTTGTCGATCTCGTGTGAAAATCCATTCACAACGACTTATCAAACACATCAGAAAGCCAGATCTGGGAATAATCAGACTTAAACAGGCCAAATATGTGTGCATGGAGCCACTGTGGGTCAGTAATCAGAGAGGAAGACTTGAATCAGATCTTAGTCTGCAAACCTAAACAGAGTTGCCAGGAAGCAAGTGCCACTGGACTCACTGGAACATCTGGTTTGTTTGTTTTTATTGTTGCTTCTGCTTCAGCTACTATCCATTAGAAAACAGAGGTGGAAATCCCAGGAAGAGAGAGAGGAAAAGGTGTGGGCAGAGACCAGATGGGGTTACTTCTTATACCATGGGCTGTCATAATATACCTTTTTTTTTTTTTATTGACCTTCTTAAAGTGTCCATATTGCTATGCAGCCTGGGAAGCTTCCCTTACCCTATCAGATGGAAAGATATATGCTTTGTTTTACTTGTGAGTAAACATGCTCAGGATTGGGCTGTAAGAAATCCCAGTCCCAGCTTTGTCATGGAATCACTGTACGATCTTAGGAAAGTCCCCACCTCTCAGCCTCAACAATTCCCCATCTGTAAAACAGGAAATATAGCCAGCCTACCTCACAAGGTTTTTGTTTGTTTGTTTTCGACACAGGCATATACGAGTGAAGATTTTGTAATGTGACCAAGTATTTGCAAATTCAACATGCTATATAACTGATAAATATTCATCGAGAGATTGCCCAATTTAGGGGTGGGATTTGCAGTGCCAGAATTCCTTTGAACTGGTCCTCCTTGGCCAGTTTCTTCTCCCGGAGCATTTATGGGAAGTAGATAATCCGCTTCTGGGTGAGAATTAGTAAGTAAAGGGCACGGCCCTTAGCGATGTCTTGAAAAGTTTGAGGCAGCTGCTGAACCGTTAAGGGAGATCCCTGGAGTGCATCTTGGCTTATTTTGGGAAATAAATAAATAAATAAATACAGCCACGCTCTGCCTTGCTGAGAAACTGCCAAGAAGAAAAAGCTTTTGCTTTTTGCAGCCTGTGGCCAAAGGCAGAGATGCAATGAACAAGATGTGGAGATCACATAGTCATTATAGTGCCACCCTACACATGTCCACTCTCAAGTAAGTCCCATGGAATTCAATGGGGCTTACGCCCAGGCAAGCATGTCTAGGATTGCAGCCTAAGCCACTGTCATTTACAGTAGAAATGTGATCTAATTAACACCAAGGAGACTGCTCCAGAGTAAACAGACCAAGGATCAGAGTCACAGTTTCCACTTGGGCTCTTGACTGCTGCATCCAGCAGCAAAGCTTTTCATGCTTTAGCCTGTCTGCGATGATACTGTCTTTTCTTTAAAAAGAAAAGAAAAAGGTATCCATGGAATAGTAAAGGTAGAGCTTGGGCTATATCGGGGGGGGGGGGGTACATTAAAGCGCCATAAGGGGGACAGAGGGAAAGAACAGAAGAGATTCTCAGGGAGAGGAAAGGAGAGAGGGGAAAAGAAGAGCCCCGACACTCAGAAAGGAGCAATATTCCAAACTGAGGCAGACTTAACCTGTTCCAGCACTATTATTATTATTTTTAATTATTGCTTACACCCTGGAGTGCAAAGCAAAGGGTGCATTTTGCATCAGTGGCTGCTAGCTAGTGTATTTATTTATTGAATTGAATATATTTTGTATCCTGCCTTTTAAGGTTAAAAAAAATCTCTCATGGTGGCTAACAAACTTAGCATTCATCTGGTACCTTCTGCATCTTCCAAAATGCATCACATATATCAGATTATGATGCAAGTATTACTAACAACAACCCTGCAAGGTGGGTCAGAATCATTTCCCCTATGTCGCAGATCAGGGAGGGAAGCTGAGGCTGAGGGAAGTGTTGTTGCTTACATCTTCCTAGTGAGCTCATGGCCCAGGTGAAGTCCCTCAGTTTATGCTCTTAGCCATTACACTACTCCAAGCTGGGGACAGAAGCCCTGTCCACAGGGTATGGCTCCTATCTGCCTTCATAACATGCTCTCTGACATGGGTATCTTGATGCCTGCTGTCCTGGTTATTCAGAAGCAAGGCAAGGGTACTCTGCAAATGCTCTGGGGAGGAGGCTTCCTCCAGTCACCGGGCAGGTCCACAGAAAAAACAAACACAATCCAAATATCTGCAACATAGAGAACAGCCTTCCTCAACCTGGCGCCCTACAGACATGTTGGACTATGACTCCCATCCAGCCTGGCTGGGGGTGATGGGAGTTGTAGTCCAACACATCTGGTGGGTGCTGGGTTGGGAAAACTGATACAGAGAAGCTGACCGGCATGATGGAGGGAACTGTCATCTCTACTCCAGAATACCTCCATAAAGTTATCCTCCGAGGGACTAAGCATTAGAGCATAGTAAGAGATTCCCTGCAAATGTAGGGCAGCGCTACCCTGCTTCCAAATCTCACTTTGCATGTGTCTTCATCTAGAGCTTCCTTGAAGCTGGGGAGAACTAGGTCTCCTGAAGGGAACCTGTCTCAGTAAGTGTGTTGCAAACCTCGAGGGAGCGCTGGAACATGCTGGTGTGATGCGATGGGTGAAGTGTTGCTCTATGAGGACCCAGGGAAGGATGCTCAGGAGTACCAGAGCACACGCTGGGCATGCGGAAGGTCCTAGTCAAGGAGCTCAGGTAGCAAGTGACGGGGAAAGCCACTCTCTGCCTGAGACCATGGGAAACGGCAGCCAGTCGAGTAGAACAAGCAGCAGTAGCCAGTGTGGCACCAATGGGGCAGTGTATCCACTCTGGGTTTCAGGCTGAACTTTAAAGGAGCTGTCCATGGTGCCAAAACTATTTTGGGGCTATGGCTCAACACCGTGGCTAGCTCCTTAAAAGTTCAGACTGAAACCCGGAGTGGATACACCACCCCACTGACATTGGAGCCACCAGCCTCCACTGAGAAGAAGATGAGGCTAGATGGACAAGTAGTTTGACCTGGTGTAAAGATGCTTCCCGAGTAACTTCCTTTTGCAACCTGGGTTCAGGGATGACCTTAGCCCAGTCATTGTGTCTCAGTCCAATCTACCTCGAAGGGTTGTCGTGAAGATAAAATGGGAGAGCCCCATGCATGCTGTACTGAGTTCCTTGTGGGAAGGACAGCATACACATGAGAAGTTACATTTGGAGGGTCCCTGTGGTGGAGAGGACCTCAGCTCAGCCATGACGCTCACCTTGGGTCAATCACTACCTCTCAGCCTAACCCACCTCACAGGGTTGTTGTTATTGTTGTTGCTGCTCTTGTGAGGAACCACCAAGAGCTCCTCAGAAGAAGGTGGGATTTAATTCAATAAGAGAGCCACTGAGCATGGGCAAAGTGCAATCTTTCCTTTACTGCTCAGTAACCCCCATCAGCCCTTGCACAACTCTTTAATAGTATATATTTTTTAAAAAATACATTCATATTTATATTCCAGGGAGAGGATGACAATATTCTTCAGACAGGCATCTGAGGATGTGCAATGGAAAGTAGGGAGGGGAAGGGAAATGATTTTGGGAGAATGCCCATTGCTGCAAAGCGACAGAAAGGACCGCCCGGGCTGGCGCGTGGGAGAGAGAAACTGACCAGCGCAAACAAGCGTCTGGGCATGAAACTTACCAGGGAAGAAGTTTGCGCAGAGCAGTAAGAGGAGACGCTCTTGAAACGCGAGAAATCCCATCGTGGAGTGCCCGCGGCGACGCAAAGCCATTCCTCCTCCGCTTCGGTCAACGCACAAATTCCTTTATCGTCGACTTCGCCCGCCGCGCCATCCTCACGGGGTCCCGATCCATCGTCTCGCCCGCTGCTCCTTCCGCGGACCTCCCGAGGGACTTGCCCGATCGCCCTGGCTCTGGCAAGAACGGGTCGCAGGTTGGCTCCGAGTCCGACACCTTCGCCTGGTTCACCAAGCCCGTTCCACACACAAAAAAAGGGGGGGGGACAAAAACGAACCGTGGGCTGCTAGTCCTCGGTATCCTCGGGATGGTCCCTCTTTGGCAGGACTTGCGATGCTGAAAGACAACCGCCGCCTTAGTCCCTGAGCGCAGAGAAAGAGCTCGCAACTGCTGGCTGCGGGGGTTTGGATGCGACTGTCGTGCCCCGGCGGTCCTCTGCGCTGCGCCTTTGTCTGCCCTGCCCTGTCCTGCTTCGGCTTGGACTGGATTCGCTGAGTTTGGGGAGCCGGGGGATTCCCGCTCCCGCCACCTCGAGGCGGCGGCCGCTGCTGCTGCTGCTGCTTCTCCCCCTTTGAATTCTCTGCGCTCAGATTGGACGGGCGGAGGCGAATGGAAGGCGGCCGCCAGCTTTGCCTGGGTCGTGGTGGGAAGAAGATCACCCCGGCGCGCGGGGCTTGCGGTGTGTGTTTCAGCCGGCGGGAGCGACCCTCGTCGTCTTCGTTGGGAGAGGGCCGGTGGGTGGGTGGGTGGGGGAGAGCGAGCGTGGAGGTGGGAGGAAGAGAAGGAGCGGGGAGATCCCACACGAGATTACGCAAAACTCCCAGAGAGAGGAAGACCACGGATTCAAGAATCCGGGGGAAAGGGTCTGGAGTGAACTCCCAACAGATTGACACCACGCGCAGAACGTCACGCTTTTGTACTATTCTTTAGTGTTCTCTCTCTCTCTCTCTCTCTCTCTCTCTCTCTCACACACACACACACACACACACACACAGGGACCGACTGAAAACATCTTTAGTGGCTTGAGTTTTTTTTAACTAGACGCAGTGCAATCTTGTGCATTGTTTACTGAGAAGCGGTGGAGGCTGGTGGCGCCAATGTCACCACCTCCGCAGTCTGAGCTTTCCATGAGCTATCCATGGTGTCGAATCTATTCTTGAGCTATGGTTCAGCACCATGGATAGATCCTTTAAAGTTCAAACCATAATCCAGGGTGGATACGCCCCCGCACTGACACTGGAGCCATCAGCCTCCGCTGCTGAGAAGCAAGAAGGCCCTCCGATTTCCATGGGACCTCCTAATATCCCTTTGGTCTCATGCAGCAGGGCTCCCCTTACGTTCTTATTATGCATTCCCTCTTGTGTGTGAAAGAGGAGGAGGAGGAGGAGGAGGAGGAACTAACGTCTCTTCTCAGCTGCCGCCTCCCACCCACAGGTTTTGTAAGGCGTTATTCCATGACGGGGGCGGGGGCGGCTCCCAGCTGATGCCCATCCAGACACTGACCAGACCCAGGCCTACTTCGCTTCAGCAAGCAAGGTGGCTTCGTCATGCGCCCTCAGACCATGTGATCTCTGAATGCGGTACCTATCTTAAGGAGAGTTCAACCCTTGTTAAACTCTCTGCCCCCTGGTTAATAAGGCACACCTTTTTAATTAATCAAAAGGATTTTATCTGACTAAGCTAATTAATTGACCAAATCAAATGTCACAACAACAGCAACAACAACACAATAATAATAATAATAATAATAATAATAATAATAATAATAATATGCACTTTCTCTTTAGATAAGAGGAAGACAGGTCCCTTCCCCTAAGACTCTGAATTGTAAATTCCAGCACCATGGGAAGGGGCTCAACAAAGAAAGGGGAGGGTTTTTCCTTCAGGTTAAAAATCTGGGAACCCTCTTTGATCCAGCCCTGAAGGGCTGCCACATAGATGATGGAGCAAATTGGCTTTCTGTTGCTCCAGAAGGCAGGACCTGAGCCAATGGACTCAAATTACAGGAAAAGGGGCATTTCAGCTAAACATTGGGAAGAACTTCCTGACAGTACAAGCTCTTTGGCAATCTGACTGCCTCCCGAAGGTGGTGGACTCTCCTTTGTTAGAGGTTTTAAAGCAGAGGCCAGAGGGCCACCTATCAGGGATGTTTTGGTAGTGGATTTCCTGCATCAGCAGGGGTTGGACTAGATTACATCTGAGGTACCTTCCAACTCTGGGGTTGTATGACAGTGAATGAAAGAACTGTTAGTGTACACCCCCCCCTTGGATGTCTGTCATATGATATGACCTTCAACTCTCTCAAAAACGACTGTATCCAAACTCTTGTTACCAGCAATGAAACGAGACTGTGTACTAGGTATTCATGCCAATGGGACAACTCTCTACTTTTAACAAAAGGGTGGGGGCAGCTTGTCTGTTTTAATTGACTGATAACAGTCAGCACTGTGCTTATGCGAGGTATAAAAAGTGATCACAACTAGCAAAGGATACCACTTTTGGGGGGAAATTTGATCTTGAGTATATCCAAGAATGGGCCTTTAACAGCAAAATCCTATACATGTATACTCAGAAGTAAGTCTCATTAAATTAAATGGGGCTTACTCCCAGGCAAGCTTATATATGACTTATTTTATTTTAAAATATTTCTATACCAACTGCCATGTACAAAATATTCGGATGGTTTGCAGTGATAAAATACAAATATAAATTAGACTAAGGGCACAATCCTATGAGGATGCCCATATAACCCTCCGAACTCTGAGGATTATGGGCATCTTTTGCAGGGTGGGTGGAGCACGAAAGTGAAGGTTGCCTTTGCACTCCTCCCGCCCGGCAAAGCAGCTAGATAGCCAATTTTGGCTAACTCTGGAACTTTGGAGTGGGAGGGAAGGCAGGATACCTCATATCTTGGTGGCAACAGTCTCCTCCCGGAATGCCCACTAAACCCCTTCCCCAAGGTTGCTTTTGCATCCTCGGAGAAGCAGCAGGCATGGTTTTTTCTGCACCAGCTGCGGTGGGGGGGGGGAGGGTGTTTCAAGCGTGGAGTCCCAGCTCCGACATTGGAGCTCTTTCTTGATGTCGGAGCTGGGACTCAGAAAAATCCTATGGCACTCTAGATGCTGTCTAGAGAGCCATGGGTCTGCACTGTAAAACAATGAACTATACAATAAAACCAGCAACTATGAATTAAAAATCAGAAAGGCAGGTGTCATAGATCAACAAATGCGGAGGCAAATCTTTAAAAAGCCTTCAACATGTGCCTAAAACTGTAATAGGGCCAGCACTAAAGGTGTGCAGATATTGTTGAATCTGTTCCATGTGTGTTTCATGAGCGAGCAGTCAGGCATCTTTTGTTCTGTCATCCACTCATTGATGGAATCAGATATTTTTTAAAACCAAAATTTCATTCTGCATGTGCTGACTTACGTTAACTAATGTGTATCAGTGAGAGTGTGCATTATTGCTAATGCACACTTGTGCAAATGCGCAAATGAGCATTTGTTAATGCAAACCAGCACTAATGCAAATTAGTGCAAATCTCCCCCCCCCAAAAAAAGTGAAGCACCAGTTTGCAAATCTGCAGAATCCCCATGACTCAGAAAAAGCTGGTCTGCTGCAGAAATCAACAGGTCTGATTCATAGAAATCTGAACTCATTTGAATCCGTTGAGGATTTCTCCAACATCCCTAGCAGCACATGTTTTATTTCTGGTGGGAGGGTATTCCCGAGAGTGGGGACCACCATGGAAAAAGCCCTCTTCCCGGTAGTCACAAGGTGGACATCGGCAGGATGAGACACAACCACAAGGGTCTGTGAGGATGATCGCAGCAGTCAGGCAGATCCATATGAGAGAAGGTATTATCTCAGCTCTTCCAGCTGGCCCCAGGTTGTTTAGAGCTCTACAGGTTAAGACCAAAACCATGGTCAATTTGCCCTCTAACAAACTGCAGCCTTTAGACTTGTCAAGAATCCCCTACGCACATGGGCACTGTGGTGTAGTTAAGGAATATTGGAAGGAGATCGTAAAGGGTATTAGAAAAAAGGGGAGACATGTCTGAGATGTACAAAATTGTGCATACTGTGAAGAAAGTGGATAGGGAGACATTTTCCTCCCTCTCTCATAATACTATAACCCAAAGGGGGTCATCCCACGAGGCTGATTGGTGGGAGATTCAGGACAAAGAAAAGGAAGGATTTCTTCCCGCAGCACAGTTAAACTATGGGATGCACTTCCACATGATGTAGTGATGGCCATTCTGGAGGGCTTTAAAAGGGGATTGGATTGGACAAATTCATGGAGGAGAAGGCTATCCATGGCTACTAGTCCTGAGAGCTATATGCTACTTCCAGTATCAGAGGCATTATGCCTACGTAATGTACACCAGTTGCTGGGGAACATGGGCAGGAGGGTGCTGTTGCACATGTCCTGCTTGTGGGATCCTGTGGGCAGCTGGTTGGCCCCTGTGTGAACAGAATGCTGGACTAGATGGACCCTTGGTCTGATCTACCATGGCTCTTCTTATGTTCTTATGTACTTAAATTACATACTATGAGTTACAATTAACACAAATGACTATTACTGCTTGCTGGGTGATATTAAAGACAAGATCCTTAGAGACCCAGCGGCAGTGGGAAGTTATCTGTTAATAGCTGCAAGGATTTCCTTAGCAAACATTTGGCGAACAGCACATATACCATCCCTTGCACAGTGGAAAAAGAAGATTTGGACCTTCATGGTGATGAGCAGAATAACAAGCTTCAACTGATATGGGAGGGAAGAATTAACTCCGCTCAGGCATGTTGTAATACCTGGAGGCCATTCAGTAATTATTGGTATGGGCTTAGACCAGGAGATTTAGCGGCTTTAGATATTTTATATCTCTGTTAAGCTGAGTGCTATAATTGATATTGTAATTGGGGTGAATGATTATATTTGGAATATATATATATATATATATATATATATATATCCCCTGCATGTGGAGAAAGAGAGATCTGAAATCATCCTATGTGAAGGATTTGCATTCTCACAGGCCCCACAGCAGCAACACAACTTCACAATAGTTCAACCCCTTCATTAACACCATCATCTACAATCCAGGACTTCCCCAACAGCAGCCACCAGAGCCCATGCCTTGTCCAACCCAGCCCAGGATCATATCTGGCAAATTTTCTCAGCTCATCAGAAAGTAAGCTGCTCAGCGAACCTTGCTCAAAGCTCAAAGGCCAATATTCATAGAATAAATAACATCGCTGGAGTCCAAACTGTTTAAATACTGAAAATTACAAATCACCGCTGTCCAAACTCCAGTCATTTCCAGCAGCAGGGGGGGGGGGGAGAGATCTTCTTCCATATCCAAACAGCCAAACTGATGATGAATGCCTCAATCCTAAATGCATTGCTTGGAAGTAAATCCCACAATCAATGGAACGCATTGCAAAGCAGTTGTGTGGTCTGCAGGAGGGATGTGTGTGAAATAAATTGATAGTGACAAAGAAAGGAGAGAACATAGCACATAACTTATATTCTGCAGGTATGAAGGTTTTCCCCATTCCTAGGTAGCAAATCTTTGTGCATGTGCTGAATGCACCAATTTTTAAATGGACACACAGGCTGGTGGCACATGCACGGAGCAAACGGTGTTCTGTTCTGTTAGGCCAACACGCAGCGGGCTGTGGCTTATGCTGGCTCAGCTTGTCTGAGTGTGGAAAGCTAAGCAGGGTCAGGCCTGGTTGTTACTTGGATGGGAGACCCCCTCCTCTAGTTTCCTGCATTGAGCAGGGGGTTGGACTCGATGGCTTTGTAGGCTCCTTCCAACTCTATGATCTATGAAATGAAACACCACCCCCACTGTGTCCTGCTTTAAGGGAATCCGGGTGGAATGAAGTTGCAAAGCAGGGGAGTCAAACCTCTTTCAGCCTGAGGCCAAATTCAATTTTGGAGAAGCTCTCTTGGACTCTTTCCAGTGGTGGGAGGGGACAAAGGCAAAAAGGGTCAGAGTGGAGACCAGTGGCTCCAGTATCAGTGGGACTGTGTATCCACTCCAGAATTCACCCTACCCCCAAAATAAAACATCAGGAAAAATTTCCTGACTGTTAGAGCAATAAGACAATGGAACCAACTACCTAGGGAGGTTGTGGGCTCTCCCACTCTGGAAGCATTCAAGGTGCAGCTGGACAGCCATCTGTCAGGGATGCTTTGACCTGGATTCCTGCATTGAGCAGGGGGTTGGATGGCCTGGTAGGCCCCTTCCAACTCTACTTTTCTATGATTCTATGATAGCTCCTTTAAAGCCCAGAGTGAAATCCAGAGTGGACACAGCCCCGCTGACATTGGAGACACCAGCCATGAAAGGGTGTGTGTGTGTGTGTGTGTGTGTGTGTGTGCAAAAATACCCCCCAAAATGCCAGCATATTTGAGCTTAAAGCTCTTCCTGCCAGCAGCTAAGCCTTAGGAGAGGCATTTCAACCATACGAGAATGAGGTAGGGGACTGTGCAAAAGCTGGGTAGCCACTAAACAACTGGCAGTCAGGAGAAAGCAGGTGGCAGGGTAAAGTGGTGAGGCCATCCTAGGAATCCCAGGGGGCCAGATTGGCCCAAAGACCTGAGGTTCAACACTCCTGCTATAAAGCAGCCAGCTAAGGAACACCCTTTGTGATCCTCCACATCACTGAAGCAGAGACCAGGAGGAGAAGCCAAGGGGAACCAAGGCCAAAGATGCCCATAGGACAAGGAATATGTGGTTCTCCATATATCCAGATGGTACAAGCAAGCAGACGTGCTACAGGGTAACTTAAACTGAAGGGGCAACCCTACCCATAGTAGTAGATGGGATTGCCAGTGCAACAAGCTCTCACAATAGTGCATAAATTCCTAGGGACAGAGCAAGGGCAGATACAAAACACCTATGAACACAAGAAGAGCCCTGCTGGATGAGACCGAGGGTCCATCTGGTAAAGCGTTCTGTCCACACAGTGGCCGACCAGCTGCCCACAGGAAACCCACAAGCAGGACATGAGTGCAACAGCACCTTCCCACCCATGTTCCCCAGCAACTGGTGTACATAGGCATACTGCCTCTAATACTGGAGGGAGCATAGAGCCATCAGGACTAGCAGCCACTGATAGCCTTATTCTCCATGAATTTGTCCAATCCCATTTCAAACCCCTCCCAGGTTCTGGCCATTGCTACATCTTGTGGAAGTGAATTCCATAGTTTAATTCTGTGCTGTGTGAAGAAGTACTTCCTTTTCTCTGTCCTGAATCTCCCACCAATCAGCTTCATGGGATGACCCCACTGGATTCTAGTATTATGAGAGAGGGAGAAAAATGTCTCCATATCCACTTCCTCCACTCCAGGCATAATTTCATACACCTTTATCATGTCTCCCCTTACTCGCCTTTTTAAAGCTCAACAGTCCCAGCTGCAGTAACCTTTCCTTGTAGGGGAGTTGCTTCAGCCCCTTGATCATTTTAGTTGCCCCTTTCTGTACTTTTTCCAACTCCCCAATATCCTTTTTTTTTTTTTTTAGGTGTGGTGACCAGAACTATAAATGGTATTCTAAGTGCAGTTGCAGCATAGATTTGTATAAGGGCAATATGATCTTGGCAATTTTATTTTCAGCTCCTTCCCTAATTATGCCTAACATGGAGTTTGCCTTTTTCACAGCAGCTGCACACTGGGTTGGCATTTTCATCGAGCTGTCCACCACGAAGTGGCCAGTATGGTAGGAATGAGTAAGGATATCATTTCAGTTCATTTCTCTATAAGATTTTTTAAACCAAAATTTACACTTTTTTTTCAAATTGAGGATGGAAAAAATTTGAGATTGGAGGAAAACAAATCAAATGTAGGAAAAACAAAAACTGATATCTAGGCCCAGGGATGTGAATCCTTAACTCCTCAAAGGCTGTGTTTGAATCCCTGCATGCCATGTTGGTGTTGAATTAGGGTTGCCACCCCTTTTTTCTGACAGGCTTCTCAGCTTTAACAGCTACATGGCAGGCAGCAGGCAGGTACAATATGGTCATCTCCATGCTGGGAATAGTTGTACCTGCTAAATTTGGCTGGTGCAAATGGGTGAGAATTTTGTTTGGTTTGTTTTTTCATAAGAACAGATCAAAATTCTCAAATTTCTTCCTAAACGTGGTGGAAAGAACTTGACAATTTAAGAAGCTGAATGTGGGAGAAAACAAAACTGGCATATTCATCCATCCCTAGGAGTGTCACTGGTTGAATGGTGTCCAGGGTCAGGCCAGCTCTGAGCTAGATAAACTTCCTTCTGACCCTCATTTTGTAGTGAATATGGCTTGTTGAAAGTTGACTTTTAGGGAGGGAATCTAGCATACTGACATATTGTTTTTTATTGTTTTTAACATATTGTTTTTATTCTTTTATTTGTTTTATCTTTGATTGTACACCACTCTGAAACCTCCATACTGGAATATAGAGCAATATTTTTTAAAATAAATAAATAAATAAATAAATAATCTATTCCAACGATACAAAGGACCAGAACAAGTTGTCTTTGGCTCTCTGAGAAGGAAATGGAAATAGCTATTCTTTCTTTGTTAGGTCTTTCCTGCCCCTAGAAGCAGACATGACAGGGCCATATCCTGTCTCTAACCTCCTGCCTGCCCTACTGCCTGCTGCTGCCTTCTCTGGAGAAAATCTGGCAAACAACAATCCGTTTGAATTCTTTTTTGTTGCCCCCAAAATGTGGCTGCTGGAAATGCAATATTGCCTCTCTATCTCTATCTCTACAGATTGCCAAAGGAGATGATCCATTTAAGATTTCACTTTTGCTTTTTGGTGCATCACTCTGGCAGGCTTGGAGCCAGAATATCTCAAGCAGGGGTGGGCAACCTGTGGCCCTCCAGAGGTTTTGGCCTACAACTCCCATCAGTCCTAGCCAGCATAGCCAACTGTGGGTGATGACGGGAGTTCTAGGCCAAAACATCTGGAGGGGCACAGGTTGCTCAGCCCTGATCTGAAGAATCGTCACCTCCCATACGTACCAGCTCAGACATCTTCAGAGGCCCTCCTCTGTGTGTCCACTCCAAAGGAGGTTAGATGGGCAGCTATAAGAGAGAGGGGCTTCTCACTTGTAGTGCCGTTTATGGAATGCCTTCCTCAAGGAGGCCCACTTGCTGCCAAAAAGATTTCATAGATATCATAGATCATAGGCTGGCTTGCCCTCTTCTGTGCTTCTTCCATAGGTTCTGGTTCAGAACAGCACTGTTCGTGTTGTCCTGAACTTGCCCCAATACTCCCATATTACTATGGTCCATAGGAATCTTCATTGGCTACCCATTCAGACTAGGGCCCAATTTAAATTATTGGTTCTTGCCTTCAAGGCTTTGCACTCTAATGTCCCTCATTACTTAGAATCTCGGCTTTCCTGGTATGTTCCTGGTAGGAATTTAAGATCGGTGGGCCAGGGATTATTAGCGGTCCCACTGACACACTCTGCCTTGTCAAGGCTGAGAACCTTTCAGGACCTGGTTCTGCTTTTGTGGAACAGGCTTCCCGTGGACCTCCGACTGGAGGAGGATCTTTCCCACTTTCGTACAGGATTAAAGATGTATCTTTTTAGTCAGCCAGAATGAGTGGTTGGGCTAATGTGGTGGTTGCTGGGATTCATTATTACTGTAAATGTTTGGTGTTGGTTATTTTATTGTATTGTTATGTTTACTGTATATGTTATTTGTCCCTCCCTTTGGTGTAAGGGGCGTTATAAATAAATGTTTATTTATTTATTTATTTATTATAGAGTTGGAAGGAGCCTACAAGGCTATCGAGTCCAACCCCCTGCTCAATGCAGGAAACCAGATAACAATATAAGTGCCAGGCAAAGACCTTTCTTTTCTCCCAGGCTTGTTAGAATTTAAATTAAAAACCTTACCATTGTTTTGATATATTTCATATTTATTCCTGTGCTGTTTGTTGTTTTGTATTGTATTCTTTTAGCTTTTTGCAGTTTGCCTAGAGAATGTCTGTTATTGGCAGATTAAAGATGCAATAAGCTCACATAAGGGTGCTCCACCAACTTGCCTCCTTCCAGAAAGGAGTGTTTTCTGCTTGTTTCGGGGCTTCCGCATAGGAAGCTCTATATTTCCCTTGTGTAAGCGGTGGGTCCTGCTTCTGCAACGGAACTGGTGGGACCCACCACTTGCAGAAGAAATCAGTGGTGCAGAAAGGAATTGGCAGGGGCATATGCACCCGCCCCTGGATTCTGCCCATATATACGCCACCTCAGGATAATACTTGATGCATCTGATGAAGTGAATGCCAGTCCATGAAAGCTGATGCCATAATGAATTTGCAAGACTCTTTGCTGTTTGCAGAAAAGGTTGTCTCACAGTATCTTCAGTCCCCGGGGGGGGGGGGTGTTCCTCTGTCTCCAGCTTTGTGACCATTCACCTTGAGGATCCTGTGATGCTGTATGGATTCCTGCCTCCCCGCCCACCTCCATCACCAACTCTGCTGCTCTGCTGCAATAGGCAAAATATATTTGAAGGAGCTGGGTATGTTTAACCTGGAGAAAAGAAGACTGGAGGGCGAGGCATGATAGCACCCTTCAAATACCAAAAGGGCAAAGATTTGTTCTCTGCTGCTCCAGAGGGCAGGACTAGATTTAATGGACTTAAGTTACAAGAGAGATGATTTTGGTTGAATATTAAGAGGAACTTCCTGGTACAAGAGCCAATGGAACCAATTACCTTGAGGGGTGGTGTGCTCTCCTTCAGTGCAGTTCTTCAAGCAGAGGTTAGACAGCCTCTATCTGTTGGAGATGCTCTAGCTATGGACCTCCTGCATTGAGAAGGGGGTCAGACTAGATGGCCTCCAATGCACCCTCCAAATCGACTATTCTATGAATGCTTGGGGGTAGGTCTGTTTTCTCCTCCCTTGATATGTACAGATGAGAGCTTACTCTGTCTGGAGAAACTTCACAGCATCCCTAGCATAGGCAAAGTCCTGGGTTTTTTGGGGGGGGGAGCCTGAAGGATGGGGTGGGGGTGGGGAGAGAGAGGAATGATCTCCTTCTCATGTAATAACAGTTTATTTTCACCTCAGTCAGGAAAGGTAAGAAATTCAATTTCACTGTCTTCCCATTATCCACAATATATTGTTTCCACTAATATGTGTTATACTGCAAGGAGCAGTCTGCGTATATTCAGGCTTTCTAATGGTCTGGGGGCGGAAGAAGCAAATGGGTGTTCCACAGGTTTCCTTTTAACTCCATCCACCTCAATAAAGTTGGGTTCACTGCCTCGGGAGCTGGTTACCTAGGGAACAGGTAGCGAATGGAACTGGAGGCGCCATCGGGTTTATTAAGAGTGCCATGAGCGGCAGATGTTAGCATGTGGCATCCACAGGAGAAAACATGCAGTAATTCAGGCCATAGGGAGATTATGGAGGAACCTTGCCTTCTTTTGAGGAAGGGATTAAATGCACATGGGGGTAGTTTTGGCAGGAGAAAGGGGGAAAGGGCCAATGGGAAAGCATCATGTCTACAAAGAGGATTCCAGACAATGTATATATTGAAGAAGTGCTAGGTGGGGAAAAGATTCCTCAGAAGCAGGAAGGATGGATGCCAGTTTGGAACATTCTTCTCACACCAACTCCGAAACTCAATGTAATCTCTGATTGGTTGGTGTGATGTAGGTGTTAATCAGAGGGGGGGGGGAGCCTGAAAGCAAATAAAAGAGCCCCTGAACAGTTGGGTGCTCTTAACTTGTTTCTGTTTCATCTCAGGAAAAGTGGATGGCTGTCTGCTTGGGGAACCAGAGGTAGGTGGAGTTCAGAATCTGCAGAATGTATAGAGCAACCTAACAGTAAGAGTCAGACTATATATTATGCCTGACATGCAAATGCCATCTAAAAATTTACCCCCATGGACCACCAGACTCCATTGGAGCTGCTGAGTCCAAGGCACCACTAAGGTGGGGATTTCCAGTTGATGCTTAGAACCTCTACACAACACCAGCTTCGCTCTTTGCAACATACCAGAGGTGCTGTGTCACGCTCCATTTGTTTCCAACACACACCAAAATCCCACACTGGTTCTCAATAAATCTAGAGTGCAAGGGTTGGTTTGGGGTTAATCCTATAAACAATTTTGATTAAAACATGGAATCCCCCCTGGGAGACATTCATCATGGGGTTGTCATTTTGTGGAAGAGAAAGGTTTAATCTCTCCCCCCCTCCCTTTACATTAGAAGATAGCACTGGGGGAGGTGATGGGAGATATTTTACATCGGTTGCTTCTACCTTGAAGTGACCTTGCTAAATCTCACTGCCAGCTCCGTTCTGCCTCACTGCTCCTGAAAGAAATTCCCATCACTTCCCATATATACATTGAACACCAGCTTTAGTGCAAGGTTGCCTCGGTGGTCAAGATGCATGGCACACCTTTTTAAATCTAGTCATCTTGCTTCCCCCTTTGAACTTCTGCCTGAGGCTTTTGCAAACATTTAGGTTTCTCCAAATATGGGGCTGGGGGTTACCAGGGGAGGAAACAGAGCTTATTTCCAATGTGTGTTTTTTTCTAAATTTTGGTTCAACTGTAAGTCATCATACTGTGCATTAGTGATTAAACTTCAAATATCTAATCATTTCCCAACAAGATCTCCTAATTTGGGGGGAAACTGAGTATTTTCTTACAAGATTCAGATTTGGTGGCATTGACTTACCCTTACCCCACTCCTTCAGGTGTATTCTTGCAAAACTTTATTTAAACAATGCCTCCAAATATACATGGGCCCCCACTTCATCAGAGGCCTGAAGTGACAATATGCCACCCTAAGAGAGCAATTCTGTGGCCCCTAGACAGCATCTGATGGGCCAAAGGATGCTGGAAATCCCACCCCCCAAGGCCATAGACAATGCTATGCCCCGCACAGGGATTTCTACCTGCCTCCTCCCAGCCACCACAGAAAGGTCATGGTGGCTTCCTCTGCCAAGGTCAGTGTCACAACTTGGGGAGGGAAGGAGATGGGCATATGGGGGGGGGGTTAAGTGTGTGGGGAGGGAAGGCCATGGATCTTCTGAATCCATATGCCACTCAGCTCCTGTCCAGCACCCCTGCCCACACATGCCAGAGGCCTGCCTAGCAGAACACACAGGGCAGGAGGACGGCGAGGCTAAAAAGCCTGCATCATTCCTCCTGCCCTGCAAGAGCCCAGCAGGGCATTGGATACTTGGAAGCCTTTGATCTTGAAGGCTTCTATTTAGTGGGCACCAGTCCAATAGGACTGTGCCCTGAATGTGTTACTCTTTAAGGCAGTGTTCTCCAACCTTGGGTCCCCAGATGTTTTTGGCCTACAACTCCCAGCATGCCCCAGCCAGCATAGCTGGGAGTTGTAGGCCAAAAACATCTGGGGACCCAAGGTTGGAGAACACTGCTTTAAGGTGTCCTGGGACACTGTTGTTGTTCTTGATGCGAACACGGCTACCCTCAAGTTGTTGTCCAAAGGAGCATGCAATCCAAATTTGCACAGTCAAAGAGAGGGCAAAATGATCGGGGTGCTGGGTGGGACGGGCAAGTCCAAGGTAAAAACAGAAGAAGGAGTAAAGGTGTAGTTACACGTTCTTATGCTTGGTTAGAGTTGGGGATGGGACTTGAGGAGTAGGCCAAAGGCATAATGGGAAAAGTGGCTTCCTGAGGAGGGATTTGGCAAGAAAGGAGGCAGGGAGGGAGAAGTTGTAGATCAGCGCTAGTGTTTCAGAAACATACAATCCTCAATTGTATTATTATTACTTTTCTTTCTCTGTGTACGCTCAATGAGCCTAGTGCACACATCTGGTAACCAGGAGGAGGAATAAGGCACCAGACTAATTATATCTGATTGATGATCCAATATCCATGACAAATCCTGTACTTCTGTAAACATAACTGCCCACACAAGCATTGTCACCAAGACGTTTGGCATGAGAAATGGCAGTTTCCTAATGATCATAATGTGTCCTTGACAATCGATTAGAAGTCCAGTAAATCAACACTGTTAGCTCCTGTGTAAAGACTGCTCTGAGCTTTAATCCTTCACGTTGCCAAGTGTGAAGGTCAAGGGTTGACTGAGCCAAGGATCTGACACTTTATTGAAAACCTAAAGGTGTTGGGGGACGACGACGACAATATTTCACTAAGTCTTTGGTTCCTTATTGGTGCAGTGCTCTGATACGGTCATCCGTGGATTTGCCAAGGCAAGGTTGTTTGTTTGATGTTCTGAGGTCTTTTCAGGCTGCTCCGAACACTATTAACCTAAAACTCATTTTCACCATCCAGCTATAAACACCTATTGATTTCTTTGCGGGAGTTGAGTAAGCCAGAAAGATGGATCTTTATTTAAAAGCCATGGGGAAGATGTGATATTGAATACACTTCATGTATTGCCTTGAGGTGCAATCCACACATACCATGGCACTGTGCTAAGGCTTCTCCTGCAGCACCTCATGGTTTACGGCTGACATCTTCCCACCAATGCAAGCAGTTGAATCCCCCAGAAAATCCTGGGGCATGCCTGGTACTGTGTGGCCCAGCAATCACATTGATGTCAATCAAAACTGATGTGAAGTGGTCAGTGAAATTTCAACACATCCCCATAGAGCACCTGCTCCCATAGAGCTTTCCTCCCATTTCAAAAAGCAGGGGTGGAGCGGGGGAGGAGTGGTGATTCTTCTTTGTGAAGAAATGTGGGGATTTTGGTAAGTTCTTATAAAAACAACGACAACCCTAACTAAACAAAATTCTTACCCCTCCCTAGCATGTGGAACAGGTAAATGCATATCAGAATTTGCCAGGATCAGAGTCCTCAGGAATCCCTCGGTCATTTCCGGCACCCAGCTTGCAGTTTGGCCATTCATGCATCAGTATTCCCACGGCAAGATCTGCAGGGCAGAGGCTCCTTTTGTGTTTGTTTTATATAGAGCCATTTGCGCAGGTGGCAAATTATACTGAATCAATAATAACTGCATTCCTGTATTATGTACCCAGGCCATCACTGCAAACAAATTATATTTACCACTCCTCTGAGATATTTGCAGCAAAACAACTCCTGGGAGGAATTAGATAAATATTTTGCAGAAGGTCAATGCCAATCCCACCCCGCACCCCCACCCGCAATTTCCTACCGCCGTTTATTTCCCCACATTCCTGACTAGACTTAATTGTTTTCTGCAGTATTCCATTACGTTCCCTCCGACTGAGGTTTTCTGGCAGTGAACAGAGGCCAAAGCAGATGAGATGATGGAGATCCACAATCAGACCTCCTGTCTTTAATTTATTGTCACACAAAAAAACCCCATCTTTACAGAGTAGGGATGCCATAGAAATACACAATGGATTCAAATGGGTTTGCACTTCTGTGAATATGACTTGCAGATTCCACAGTGGACCAGCTTTTCCCGAGTCACACAGATTTTGCAGACTTGCAGACTGGTGTTTCACTGGGGTGTGTGTGTGTGCACTAATTCACATTTACACAAGTGTGCATTACAACTCATGCAGATTAGCACAAGTGGAACGAAGTCCTGTTGTTGTTGTTGTTGTTGTTTTTAAAAAATCTGATTCCATCAATGAGCAGACGACAAAAGGAAAGACGCCTGACCATCGGAGAAACATAGGCAGAATGGATTGAACAACATGCTTACATCCCCTAGTGCAGAAAGTGATTATGATCAGGACCACAGCACCAGGGGAGGGGACTAAATCCACCCCCCTCAAAAAAAAAATACACACACTCAATTTTTCCCATTTAAAATCTCCCCCCCCCCCCCAATGCTGATATTTGTCCCATTAGGAAAAAACAACATATTGGAGATTTAGAAGGTGGGATTTTCATTCGGAAAATAGGATGGAGGAAACATGTGAAAGGAAACAACCACACCAGAAAACCCCTTTCCCCCATTCACATATTGTATTGCCTTTATTGGCCTAGCATGACATTCTGATGGCAAGGGGGAGAGAAGGGAGGGGGGTGATGGGAGTCGTGGTCTGTCCAACACATCTGGGGGCACTGGGTCAGGGAAGGCTGTGCTTGGCCACTCCCCATATTTTGCTGGACTGGCTCACCTATCTGCCTTCTACTTTTGCCTGCTCCATCCTGCCTCATCCTGTTACGTATTGCCTCCATTTTTGGACCGTTGGTCTTCCTTTTGCACTTCATAACAGCCTGCTTCTTCTGCCATCAGGTCTCTACCGTACCATCATTAGGGCCTTTAAAGGCCTGGAAACGGAACGACTGATCATCAAGAACGTCCATCATATGCGCGGAGACTCTCAGCATGTTATAGCCAGGCTCTTAAATGTTATAGGGCCTATATATAATATAGGGTGTTCTAAAATATTTGCAAATAAGAAGAGCCCTGCTGGATCTGACCAAAGCATCCTGTTCCCCACATCTGTCAGTTTCCCTGCCCTAAATGGACCCTTTAACAATTGGTCTTTTCTCTTTCTTTGCAGTACTTTCCCCCTCCCGGCCTACTATCCAACCATTACACCCGTGCTGTGTTTGCTTCTGTCCAAGACGGCTGCATTCTCTTCATTTCCTTCCATATCCCAAGCATCCACTCTCACATTTGCACTTCTTAAAGAACAGTGCAGGATGTGCTGTGGCATTCCCTGTACCTCAGCACTCCTGAAAAGGCAGTGGGGATCATCACCATCAGCCAGCAAACAGGAAGCAAGGTGAAGGACTGGACGAGTAAAGACGAGTAAAAGCTATCCACTTCTGCTGCCTCATTGACTGGGAAGGTTTTCCAGCCTCTGTTTGCTCACTGTGCACTTGAAATGCAACGAGGGAAGAAATTCAAACTGTATCTGTGCTGTGTAGGATGTCTCAGTGACTCAGGCCTGCCTGGGTTTGGGTTTGCATTGTGCAGTGTGCATTCCATTTGTGTCTCCTGCTTTTCCCTGGCTCCATAATGCAACACAGATTTGCCCACATAGTTCACATGAGGTGAGCAAGACACGAACTGGAGCGCAGGCCTCAAGTTCCAGGTGGGGTTTCATAGATTCATAGATCATAGAGTTGGAAGGAGCCTACAAGGCCATCGAGTCCAACCCCCTGCTCAATGAAGGAAACTAGAGGAGGGGTCTCCCATCCAAGTAATAACCAGGCCTGACCTTGCTTAGCTTTCCACACTCAGACAAGCTGTTGCAAAGGGAAGTGAGGTGGTCTGATGCAAAAGAGGGGAGAGCAATTGGCAGGCACAGATCGCCATACGCAAGGGTGAGAAACATTAAATCAGTTGAAAAGCGCTTCACAGATATTATCTTATAATCCTGACAATCCTATGCACCTTTGGACAGGAAAAAAAGTCCTATAGCTGGCTGGGGAATGCTGGGAGCTGTAAGATTATTATTATTATTTGTCTAAGCATGCATAGGATTGCACCCTCAGCCATTCTGAGGCTTGCATCCGCTATGTCAGTGGGGCTGTGTATCCACTCCAGAATTTACTCTGAACTTTGAAGGAGCTAACCATGGTGCCGAACCCTATCCCCAAAATGGGTTTGGCACCATGGATAGCTCCTTAAAAGTTCAGAGTGAAATCTGGAGGGGATACACAGCCCTGCTACATTGGAGCCACCAGCCTCCACTGCCGTTGGGTCCATATTGGCATGGAAACCCTTCCCTTCTCTGTAGCTAATCTCTAACAAGACATAGGATTCACCAGGTAATTCTGTGTATGACTACTCAGAGGTAAGTCGCACTGAGTTAAATTGGACTTACTGCCAGGCGCCAAGTACAGTCTTAATGTCAGTTCCTGTTCCTGCGGGGATGGGGAGCGGGGAGAGGAAGAGTCATATGCAAGGAGGAGAAAGATTAAATCTGTTGAAAACTGCTTGAAACAGTTGAAAATAATTCCCTTTTCCACACTGCTGTTAAACATAGAGTGTTCGAGGATCGGGATATTTGTAAGAAGACCAAAACACTGGTTTATGAAGCCATTGTATTACCAACTTTATTGTATGCCTGCGAAACATGGACTATCTATAAACGTCACTTCCACCTCCTTGAAAGGTTTCATCAATGTTGCCTCCGGAAAATCCTGCAAATTACTTGGGAAGATAGGCGAACAAATGTCAGTGTACTGGAAGAAGCAAAGACTACTAGCATTGAAAAAATGATCCTTCAACGCCAACTTCAGTGGACCGGTCATGTTGTTCGAATGCCTGACTGCCGTCTCCCAAAGCAGTTACTTTACTCCCAACTCAAGGATGGAAAGCGGAATATCGGTGGTCAATATAAGAGGTTTAAAGATGTTCATAAGGCTAATCTAAAAAAATGCAATATAAACATCGAAAACTGGGAAGCTCTGGCCCATGAACGATCTAAATGGAGGTTGGCCTTTCACAAAGGTTCCATGGACTTTGAAGAAGCCCGAGTGCAAGGTGAAAGGGAGAAACGTGCTAAGCGAAAAGCACGTCAAATGAATCCTTTACAGGACCATCTTCTATCTGGTAACCTGTGTCCTCACTGTGGGAAGCTGTGTGGATCTAGAATTGGCGTCCACAGTCACTTATGGACCCATCGCTAGAGTCTACACAATCTTCTTTAGAATTTCCTCCTTTTATCCCGGAAGACAATCTTACTCGGTCACGAGTGATCGCCTGATGATGATGATGAAAGGTCATAATACTTAGCATTTCGACAACATATTCAAATACATTATCTTGCAATCCTGACACATCCCTTAGCCATTCTTCTCCGTTAGGTCTGTACTGGGAAGGGGACCCTCCCCTCCCTTGCCGCGAATCTTGAACAAGACATACAATAATGCATTGTGTGGAGAAACTGGATAGAGAGATGGTTTTTCTCCCTGTCTCATAATACTAGAACTCAGGGTCATCCCATGAAACTGAAGCTGAATGTCAGCAAATGTAAAGTGTAAGCAAGTGTAAAGTGATGCATGTTGGGGCAAAAATCCCATCTTCAGGTATAAGCTGTGACTGACCAAGAAAGAGATCTTGGAGGGGGTGGGTGGGTGGGTGGACAGCTTGATGAAAATGTCAACCCAGTGTGCAGCTGCTCTGTAAAAAGCAAACTCCATGTTCGGCATAATTAAGAAAGGCACTGAAAACAAAACTGCCCATATCATACTGCCCTTCTAGTGTGACCGCATTTAGAATAATGTGTATAGTTCTGGTCACTGCTGCACCTAATAAATGACATTGTACAGTTGGAAAAAAGTGCAGAAAAGGGCAACTAAAATGATCAAGGGGCTGGAGCAAACTCCCCTGTGAGGAAAGGTTACAGCAGCTGGGATTGTTTTAGCTTAGAAAAAAAGGCGAGTAAGGGGAGACACGATAGAGGTGTGCAAAATGATGCATGGTGTGGAGAAAGTGGACAGGGAGACATTTTTCTCCCTCTCTCAGAATACTAAAACCCGGGGTCAACTCATGAAGCTGATTGGCGGGAGATTCAGGACACATATAAAAGCAAGACCTTCTTCACACACGGTGCATACTTAAACTATGGAATTCACTTCCACAGGATGTAGTGATGGCCACCAATCTGGGATTAGACAAATTCATGGAGGAGAAGGCTCCTAGTTCTAATGGCTATATGCTACCTCCAGTATCACAGGCAGTATGCCTATGTACACCAGTTGCTGGGGAACATGGATGGGAGGGTGCTGTTGTAAACATGTCCTGCTTGTAGGATCCTGTGGGCAGCTGGTTGGCCACTGTGTGGACAGAATGCTGGACTAGATGGACCCTTGGCCTGATCCAGCATGGCTCTTCTTATGTTCTTATGAATGGCAGGAAATTCATGACAGATAAATGGAAGGATTTCTTCACACAGCACACAGTTTGATTTCAGATTTCACTACCACAAGATGTGGCAGAGGCCACCAATTTGGACAGCTTTAAAAGGGGATTGTACAGATTCCTGGAGGAGAAGGCTGTCAATGGCTACTAGTCCGGATGGCTCTATGCTGCCTCCAGGATCAGAGTCAGCTGGGGAACAACAGTAGGAGAGCTATTTGCCTTCCTGCCCTGCTTGTGGACTTCCCATTGACATCAGGTTGGTCACTGTGGGAAACAGGTCGCTGGAGTAGACTGGCCTTTGGTCTGATCCCGCAAGGATCACCTTATGTTCTTATATTCTTAACACAGGGAAAGTGCGTTGGTCAGACTGGTGTGTGTCCTCCCCTCTTGACATTTTCCTTGTATTTAGCTTCTCTCTCTCTCTCTCTCTCTCTCTCTCTCTCTCTCTCATGCACTAAACCTCTGCTCAGGGCAGTATTTCTGATTTCATTTTTTAATTATTATTATTATTATTTTATTTTTTTCCATTTTTTTTTCAAATAAACCCACATACAAAAAGAAAATAAACCCACAAATCCATATAACTCCAAACCCGTCACCATGGGGCCAAGAAATAATTCTATCCACATAATCCATTATTATTAATCTATATTCCAAAAATACATCATATCTTGACATGGCTTACTCCCCTTTCCCTTTACTAAAACATAGTCTAGAAATGGTCCCCATATATCCTTAAAATTATTTTTCTTTAATTGTCCCTTTTTACATTTAATACTACATGTTAATTTATCATTTAAAGCAATATCCCACACCTCTTTATACCAATCAATAATTAAATACTGATGTTGAACTTTCCATTTCCTTGCTATCAATAATCTCCCCGCCGTTAACAAACTTACAATTAATTCCTTTATCTCTTGAGAGCACAGAAGTTTCTCCATTATTGATAACAATGCTAATTTTGGACAGACCTCCAAATTAATGCCAATAATTTCTGAAATTTCTACAAAAATTTTATTCCAAAAATCCAATACGCTTTTACAGCTCCACCACATATGAGCATAAGTACCAAGTTCCTGACATCCTCTCCAACACAACGGAGCACAATTACAGTATTTCTGCTTTCAGTTGCATGGAGTGAGAGAGTGAGACTTAGTGAAGTCCAAAGACCTGATCCTTTGGATATACTCCAAGGTAAATGGAGAAAAGAAAATCTATTTTAAAGAGCAGCTGTCGGGATTATTTATTGCATTTTAAACTGTATCTCATAGTCAGGCTAGCAATGGTGGTTAACAAGTCAATTACACATACCTAATACATAGACTCATGTACAGTGTGATCCTACGCATATTTACTCAAAAGTGAGTCCTACTGTGTTCAATGGGGCTTCCTCCCTAGTAAGGGTGTTTAGGATTGCAGCCTTATTTGTATATAACACGAGTCTCTATCAATGTGCAGTGTCAGGTTTGCGCAACATGAGACCCACCAGCCACATAAGGTGGCATGCCAGGCGACTGACTGACTGACACCCCGCCCGCCCTTTTTGTAATATCAAGGTAGCATTTCACGCATGTATGGCCCTCCTGTTTTATTTCTTCCTGTTGATCACAGCTGTGAGATTAGTGATGAAAAGCCTTTCTTAATTGCTGCATGGCAATTCTATGCATGGCTATTCAGAAGTCAGTTGCCTGAGTTAAATGGGACTTGCTCCCAGGCACCTGTGTATAGCACTGCAGTCTCAATGTCAGTTTCTGTTCTTGTGGGGGTGTTGTGGCGAAGGAGGAAGAGACTGTTGTATCTTTATAGTTATAGACATGTCCTTGTTTTGAGTTGTTGAAAGGTTTGTCTCTTAAGGACCACAGTAGAAAAGTGTGGCGGGTAGAGAGAGGGTCCCGCTTGTTGAGAAGAAGATACTAAAGAGACTTTACTGCTTTCCTTGCATTATTTTTTCCTTCTCCCTCTCAGGATCAAAAACTGACATTGAGGCAATTAAGAGACACTATTCATGGACAAGTAAGAGGCAATTCACCACTGACCACTGCTATGATAAACAGGATGTAATAAAGTGGGCAGCGCACAACTTTTTCAAAATGCACAACTTCCTTAAAATGCTGATCTAAAGGCTCTGGGAAAGGTGGGGCACCCCAAGGGCAGTATCCAACAGGGTGAAACTGGTAATATAAATTCTGTTGCTCTAGAGCAGTGGTCCCCAACCTTGGGTCTCCAAATGTTGCTGTACAACAGCTCCCAGCATACCCTGCCAGCATGGCTAATGACAAGGAATGCTGGGAGCTGTAGTCCAGCAACATCTGGGGACCCAAGGTTGGGAACCGCTGCTCTAGCATAAACTAGTATAGCATGATGCCAATGGTGTTAGCTGGTGCACCAATTTCCCAGGGATTTCAGCATGCCAGCAAACAATTTGGGTGCCGTGCTAGAGTAGTTTACACTGGTGCAATGTAATTTGCATTAGCGGTTGCACCCCATTGGATACTGAACATCCAGGCTACAACAGGTCTTCATACCATCAGGAATTGAGGTCACAGTGCTATGCATGTTTAGACAGGGGGGGGGGAGTCCTACAAATCCTAGCCTTCCACAGCCAGCATGGCTGGCTGAGGAATGCTGGGAATTGTTGGACTCTTTTCGGTCTGAACATGCATAGGATTGTGTTCTCAGGTTCCCAGGTAAGAGGGCATACTGTGCAATGCAGACGAAGGGTTTCCTTGCACATTTTGTGAGCGTGGAGGGCACAGACATCTTCTTTTGAAAGCAGAGAGAGAAGTAGAGGGAGCGGGAGGGGGAGAGCCAGAGCGAGAGAGAAATACAATTTGGGCAGTTATTAAAGGGGAACAATAAGATGATCTATGTCTGGGACAGGGACATGATGGAATACTGTGAGGCACAATCTACTGCTCATCTATTAGTTTGCTATAAATTATGTCAGAGTGAATCAGTGCCAAATGTCCGATCGCAGGATATCCAGTCATTATTCACAGGGTGAAAAATTAATTTTTCAGTTCAGATGTAATGTTTTACACCCCCGGCAATGCTCCCCCCCCCATCTTTTTTGTACTCACAGTCTGATTGTCACAATGAAAACGTTTCAATAAATAATGAGGCATAAAAGAAAGTGAAATGGATTTGTGTTCCGGTCTCTCAAAAACTGCTTATTTGGAAGAGGGTGGTGGTGGTGGTGGTGGTGGTGGTAACCAGAAAATATCACAAGCTTTGGAAAGAAAAGAAAGCACAATCTGAGTTGAATCCCCAAGTCCATTCAGCCCAAATTCTTGAATTGACAACAACTACTGAGTCCCTTTTTACTTTCGCCAAAAGCAAAGTAGCTGCAATCCAAGAATTCTGGCTGAGCAGAATTGAGTTTCAGCCAGGCTAGTGTGGGACCTTGCCCTAGTTTGGAGGGAGCTTCAGTTTCAGGTACTGATGCTGACTCAGTGGGGAGAGGTGGTCGAGTCTGACCCAGCTGTGGGGAATCAGAGATGGTTCAGTTCTGCCAGGCCTCCCACGGCCCAGCGAACAGGGGGGAGAGGGGAGGAACTGGAGGCTGATACAGGCAACTCTCCTCAGCTGAAAGACTCGAACCTGACGGAGGCTCCTGCTTATCAGCCAGGGACATCATCCCTGGCAGCAGGGCAGCAGCAGGATGGATCTCCGGGCGAGGGTGTTTCAGGGGTGGCCCCTTTGGTCTGTTGCCAGCAGAAGAGGACAGGACAGAAATGCCCAGGCAGGTGTAGCCATCAGCTGAAGGGCCGGTTTCCCTGCCAGGACCCAATGTCCAATAGCGATTTCTTGTGGCCGCTCCCTGTATATGTAGTTCCCAGTAACCCTCCTAGGAGACAGCGCACCACCATCCTGGACAGCTTCCCACCTTCTTTGAAAGTGGAGCATTGTGGACTTACTTGGCGAGCAGCACTTGCTGTGTTGCACTCTGTTCATGTTCTCTTTGGCTGGACTTATAGCCTGGGACTCATTATCACCCCATTTCAGCAGACATTTATTGCCTCTGAGAAAACTGTTTGCTAATTGGTGAAATTACCGCAACAAAAGCTGTTTACTAAGACTCTTGCCTTGACTGCGGGAGGCCAAGACGGGCAGCTAAAAAGCTTTATTTTGTTTGTGACACTTGCCCAGTTCATGTTTTACCAGTCACATAACTGCAAGTTCTCACCATCTGCAGAATTCAGAAGACTGTCTGCCTTTCTTTTTAACTGTGTCACGAAGATGGGAGTGAATCCTAAAGCAGCTGCTGCTGCTACACTTCTTACCTGTGAAGTGCAAGGTGATGAAATGAGCTGTAAGTTCTTAAACACCCAGGTTAGATAAGCTATCTACTTGGAAGTAGGGACACTGGGGAAACTCATACTTCTAGGCTTAGAAGTATGGGTTTGTCGGGGAAAGAAGAGGCAAGCGATCCCTAAATTTCTCTCTGCCTCAGATTTTAATCCAAGCTGAATGCCTCTCTTAAGAACATAAGAGCCCTGCTGCATCAGACCAAGGATCTGTCTAGTCCAGCATTCTGTTCACAGAGTGGCTGACCAACTGCCCATGGGAAACCCACAAGTAGGACATGAGTGCAACAGCACCCTTATAGAATCATAGAATCATAGAAAAGTAGAGTTGGAAGGGGCCTACAAGGCCATCGAGTCCAACCCCCTGCTCAGTGCAGGAATCCAGGTCAAAGCATCCCTGACAGATGGCTGTCCAGCTGCACCTTGAATGCCTCCAGAGTGGGAGAGCCCACCACCTCCCTAGGTAGTTGATGCCATTGTCTTATTGCTCTGACAGTCAGGAAATTTTTCCTGATGTTTAGGTGGAATCTAAGTTCCTGTAACTTGAGCCCATTATTCCGTGTCCTGCAAACTGGGATGATCGAGAAGAGATCCTGGCCCTCCTCTGTGTGACATCCCTTCAAATACTGGAAGAGTGCGATCATATCTCCCCTCAGTCTCCTCTTCTGAAGGCTAAACATGCCCCGTTCTTTCAGTCTCTCCTCATAGGGCCTTGTTTCCAGTCCCTCAATCATCTTTGTTGCCCTCCTCTGAACCCTCTCCAGTTTGTCTATGTCCTTCTTAAAGTGAGGTGCCCAGAACTGGACGCAGTACTCAAGATGAGGCCTAACCAGTGCCGAGTAAAGGGGAATTATCACTTCCCGTGATTTGGAAGCTATACTTCTATTAATACAGCCCAAACACCTTTCTACCCATGTTCCCCAGCAACTGGTGGTGTTCATAGGCATTGTATCACTGGAGGAAGCATATAGCCAGTCGGGACGAGTAGCCATTGATCGCCTTCTCCTCCATGAATGTGTCCAATCCCCTTTTAAAGCCCTCCAAATTGGTGGCCATCATTTGATACCACATGATGGGAGTTATGGTCCAACACATCAGGGGTGGGCACCAGATTGGGGAAGGCAGCCCTGGGGGCTTCCCACATTGTTCAGCTTTAGAAACGGGAAGTGGAGTGTGGTTGTTTCCCATAGTCATCTGACTTGCACAGTTCTCTAACTGTCTCCGTTCTCTGTCCAGTTGTCCTGCAAGCTCAAATGAAGAGGGAAACTGTGCTTGGCCTTCAAGGCTCGACACTGATGGAGACTCACAAGAGAATGATTGATGATATCCTTGTGTGGTTAAGCACTTCTCAACATTGCAAAGGGAGGTCGCTTGCCACAGGAGGGCTCTTTTCAGCTTCATTTCCCTGGCAAGAGCCTCGTGTTCATTGCTTCTTCCATGTGTGACCCACAGGCTGGGGGCTCTCAACCAAAGCTCCCATCTGCAAAATGGGAATCATTGTGATCTACACTCACCAGCCTTGGGGGGGATGGACAATTTGCCATCTTTATTGCCGGCGGAGGCTGGTGGCGCTAATGTCAGTGGGGCTGTGTATCCACTCCAGATTCCACTCTGAACCTTAAAGTGGCTATCCATGGCGCTGAACCTATTTGGGGGGATAGGGTCCAGAGTGGATAACTCCTTTAAAGCTCACAGTGAAATCTGTGGTGGATACACAGCCTCGCTGACATTGGAGCCACCAGCCGCCACTGGCAATAAAGATGTTGAATCGAAAGTGCTTCTACAAATAATAAACAGTAACAGAAGGTGGACATTATATGGTTTTGCCCAGAAAATGGATGCATTTGCCAGGGCTGGCCCTCCCATGAGGCAGGGTGAATCCCTCGCCTCAGCCGGCAGAGAAGGAGGAGCGGCAAATTATGCACTCCCCCACCACCACCACCGGGAGGACATGCCTCGAGGGGTCCTTCCTCAGAGCCAGGCATTATGGGAGGGGGTGTCCCTGAACCTAGCCTGTACCACCAGGGGAAGCTGGCGACTCCTATTTCGGTGGGGCTGTGTATCCACCCCAGATTTCACTGTGAGCTTTAAAGGGGTTATCCACTCTGGACCCTATCCCCCCAAATATCCATTGCAGCTTTTATTCTGAGCTTAATAGGAGCTATCCATGGTGCTCCTTGGTGGTGAGCCTATTTTGGGGATGGAGTACAAAATAGGTTCAGCAGCATGAATAGCTCCTTAAAAGTTCAGACTGCAGCCCGGAGTGGATACACCACCCCACTGACCTGGAGCCACCAGCTGCCACTGGTTGAAACCTGGAATTAGAGGGAAGCATGAGCCTTCTGGGCCATTTTGTTGACTCGCATGTATTTTTGGAACACTCTTATTCATGCCACAATTCCCACTGTAATGCAGGTGTTAACTTAATGGATCCGGGTGTCGGAAAAACTGGATTTCCCACCAGAAGAGCTATACGGCTCATTGCAATACTGGCACCAGACTAGCTTCCTCTCCTGGGTAGCTCTGCCAATGCACCAAATAGGACTGGCTTGGTGCAGCAAATCCACTCAAGGGGAGAGTGTTAATACTGAAATATTGGACAGATCTGCTGGCTGGATAAATATTTGTTCCAGTGTAAGGCATAATTGCTCACTAGCCTATCTACTTGGGGTGGGGCAGAGGTCAGTTCCAAGCGAAATTGCTGGCCATGAATTTTTGTGCATTAACCCACTGTAATAGAGTGATCTCCATCACCCTCTGTGCCTAGAGAGCTATTACAGCAAATTAAAACAAAAGCAGATTATTTATAAGATCCTAGAGGGAAACCAAGGGATTCCTAAGAGTCAGCACAACTTTTGTAAAGAAGAAGACAATACCAATGGAGTGTCTTCCTTTGATGGAGATGTCACAAAACCATTACTTGGAAGCCATCCATCACTAGCTTGAAGAGATTATTAATCATAGAATCATAGAAAAGTAGAGTTGGAAGGGGTCTACAAGGCCATCGAGTCCAACCCCCCCTGCTCAATGCAGGAATCCAGGTCAAAGCATCCCTGACAGATGGCCGTCCAGCTGCACCTTGAATGCCTCCAGAGTGGGAGAGCCCATCACCTCCCTAGGTAGTTGGTTCCATTGTCTTATTGCTCTGACAGTCAGGACATTTTCCCTGATGTCCAGGCAGAATCTGGCTTCCTGTAACTTGAGCCCATTATTCCGTGTCCTGCAAACTGGGATGATCAAGAAGAGATCCTGGCCCTCCTCTGTGTGACAACCCTTCAAGTACTGGAAGAGTGCGATCATATCTCCCCTTAGTCTCCTCTTCTGAAGGCTAAACATGCCCAGTTCTTTCAGTCTCTCCTCATAGGGCCTTGTTTCCAGTCCCTTTATCATCTTTGTTGCCCTCCTCTGAAGCCTCTCCAGTTTGTCTACATCCTTCTTAAAGTGTGGTGCCCGGAACTGGACGCAGTACTCAAGATGAGGCCTAACCAGTGCTGAGTAAAAGGAAATTGTCACTTCACACGATTTGGAAGCTATACTTCGATTAATGCTGCCCAAAATAGCATTTGCCTTCTTTGCAGCCACATCGTTGCTGGCTCATATTCAGTTTGTGATTTACAACAATTATTAGTAATGACTAATGGTTAGGATGGGTAATATGAGACCTCCATGTTTTGAGGTAATGTGACCCTGAACATCAACTACAAAAGCTCTTGCCTTTATGCACTGCTTGTGGATTTACCGGAGACATCTGGTTGGCCACTGTTAGAAGCAGGGTGCTGGACTACATGCCCAGCATCAGCACCCAGCATCCTTCGGGCAACTACTACTGGGGCTGCAGCACCCCAGCAAGGCCTGCTGGTGTTGATGTCTGCCCTAAGACATCACCATCTCTGATTTCCCGCAGTGCCCCAACCTGGTGCCCTCCAGATGTTTTGGATGACAACTCCCAGAATTCCTGACCATAGGGCATGCTAGCAAGGGATGATGGAAGTTCAGGTCCCAAAAAAACCTGGAGAGCGCACGGTTGGGGAAGGATGCCCCAGAGTGACACCATGTGCGTAATTACAATGGGGAGGGAAAGGCAAGAATTTTGTTTGGTTCACTTTTTTGATAAGAACTTACCAAAATTCACAAACGTCTTCATAAGGAGGAGGGAAAGACCTTGAGAAAAAATTTTTTAATTGAATATGGGAGAAACTGAAACTAACAGATTCATCCATTCCAGGAACGGTGCAGGTCTGTTTGGCGCCCTAGGCCAAATTATATTTAGCGCCCCCCCTCTCATGCCATGGGGGGGCTCCGGAGCAAAGCAGCCCTGCTCTGCAACCCCCCCCCCCGCGCCGCCGCCACCACCACCTACCTTCCCCCCGACCCCACTGCTGGCGGCTGCTGCTGGCTGCTGCTGCTGCTGCCGCCGCCTCCTCCTCCGACGCGACGGGACCCCCGCGCTTTTTTTTTGTGTGCTGGGGAAACCAGGGCAACAGGGCTGTTTAAGCCCTGTTGCCCTGGTTCTTCCTGCCAAAACAACGCCGGTGGGGCTCCGGAAACGACGGGAAGGTAGGTAGGTGGCGGGCGGGCGCGCGCGCGCGCGAGGGGGGGAGGTGCAGCGGCGGCGGCAGTGGCTGGCAGGCGGGCGGGGAGGCGCAGCGGAGGCGGCAGGCAGGGCAGGAGCGCGCCGGAGGCGAGGAAGGGGTGCAGAAACGCTGCACCCTCTTCCGCCACGCACCCTAGGCAGCCGCCTGGGTCTGCCTAGCGGTAGCGCCGGCCCTGATCCATTCAGGTCCAGGGCTTTGAATGCTTAGCTCTTAAAATCCTGGGTTCAGATCCCTTTCAACCATGTTTGTAGTGGTAAATCAGGGTTGCCAACTCTTTTTTTCTAACAGGCTCCTCGTCTTTAACAAGGGTCAGACAAAATTGGAGAACATCCCAAATAACCCAGTGGAATAAAAAGACAAAGTCTCCAGATGTTGAAAATATATATACAGTTCTATTCCTTGAAGCAGCCCAATGCATTTCGGCCCTGTCCCATATATTTGGGTCTTCTTCAGAGGCTAAAACAAAAGCAGAAAGGGACAAATTTTCATAAATTCATATTAAAGCTGAACTGAAATGGAATTTTCACCTATTGTCACTGGCCAAATTCAATATATACAGCTATTCCCAGCACAATCATGTGGTACCTGCCTGTGATGTAGCTGTTAAAGAGGTGGAAACCTAATTCAGCACTAACATGGTTGAAGGGATTCAAATCCCTGGGCCTGAATGGACAAATTTGTCATTTCCGGGTTGTCCCACACTGAAGGCTGTTTAAAAACAAACAAACACAATTCTTTCCATCCAAAATATGAAGAAATCGGCAAATGTTGCTAAATTCTGATCAAAAACAAACTGAAACAAAACTCCCACCCATCCCTAGGTGGAGCCAGATGGATTATGGGTAGAGAGCCTTGCAGGTGGAACCTTGCAGAATCTGGAGTTTCTTAGCTTTCCAGACCACAATACTGGTTACCTGACAGAACATGGTTTTAAAAGTTGGCCCAGTAAAATACTGGCTAGCAACTGGCCAGGAGCCAGCAACGGTGTCAGAGCAAGTGGCAAGCAGGAGTAACAGGAGAACCCCCATGGGCCAATGGGCTGGCAGCTCAAGTTCCACTGGTTGCCCCGGCAACAAAGATGCTGCAGGTGGGAATGTCTGAGGGCAAGGCGTGGCTCCATCACTCCGGCAACAGGGCCATGGTATGGTACTCCCTGGAATGAGGCCCAGAAGCCTTGCAAGATCCAGGAGAGAGGTTAGAAGCTTATAACACCTGCCAGGACATATTCAAAAGCAGGCCAGCAGCAGCATTGGTGGCCGATGAAGATGGCTCCCAAAGTTGTCTGGTGCATGGAAAAAGAGAAGTAGGGTGCAAGTGAACCCCTCCCCTCTTGCTAACGGGATAGCCAAGTGGCAGGTGGGTGAGAGCACAGCAGGGACCCCAGTGGTCTGCTGTGGAATGGGACCCAGACCCACGCGCAGTGGCACTATCTGGACTCCTACTGCTGCCCTGCCCGTGGGTCAGGCCATGCTATATTTCAGAAGTTCTGTTATTTCGTCTTCCGTTCATTCCTTACCTTGTCACGTTTGTTCATTTGTGTTTGTCTTGCCAAGGCAGTGGAATCAAATGACAGAGAAGGTCACCGTGCAAGTTGCTGGCTATAATGACCACATTTGAGGAAGGGAAGGGAAGGAAAAACACACACACACAGGAGCTGTTGCAAAGAGAAAGATGTCAAAAGGCAAATGACAGCTTCATTAAAGTACCCCATTTCCCCAGGCAATTAGAGACTTAATATTACAAATGATCCCAACTTCTGTTTTGCAAATGCCAGCTATTACAAAAAGATGGGGAGGAAACCAGAGAGACAAATGCAGGCTCCCTTCCCCGGAGATCCAAACAGATGGATTTTAAATTAGAGAAAAGAAACATGTCTCTTTAGACAAGTTTGTTCTCCAAGGATATCTTCGGTTTCATTGTACGGCTTTGGAGAGCTAAATTCGTCTCGTGTCCTTTCTTTACCAAAGGACAAATGTTTCCCAGTTTATTCTGAAACGGACTGACTGACAAAAGTTTGTCTCCTTACTCCTTTACTTGGAGACAGGAGTTTGGGTCCGTTTGGTAAGTAGCTGCCACTTGCTTTGTTAAGAAGCCAGGTAGCAACCGACATGATGAGGATCCAAACTAGAGCTGAAGCTTACACATAACTCTTATCCTGTGAGAGCGGCCCCAGCGACAAAAGCTGCACTTGACCCACCAAGATTTCTAAAAGCTTCCCCACCAATAAGCAAAGAAAGCTGGTGGGCATGCTGGGAATTGTGGGCCTTTTTTCTGTCTAAATTTGTGTAGGATTGCGCCTTTAATGGTCTTATTGGTGTGTGTGTGTGTGTGTGTGTGTGTTAGATGACCATGCGTATTACTCCACTTGTGAAGTGCATAACTAACATTTCGTGTTTCCCCTGCTGCACCACCGTTCCATGCTTTACAACTGCTTCAACATTCCTGATATGATAGAAAGAGAGAGAGAGAGAGAGAGAGAGAGAGAGAGAGAGAGAGACCTTGTTTGCCAACCTTGATAAAAAAAAAACAAAAAAACAAGAAGAAATACTCTGAGTAGGGATGTGTGCAGAGCTCAATTGGGGAGGGGGAAGTCTGGCAAACTCACCGGGCTCAACCCACTGAGCTTCACTTGGCCTACCTGCTTTCCTCTGCTCGACTCACATTCTCGTGAGCCAAGCTGGGGAAGCGACTTCCGGGTTCCCGGCAGTACACTTTTTATGTAGAAAATGGCGTAAGATACGTAAAAAACGGCTGTGATTTGCACAAGTTACACAAATTGTGGCCGCTTTTAACATATCTTATGCCATTTTCTACATAAAAAGCGTACCGCAGGGAACCTGGAAGTCCGGTGAGCACCTCGGCTGGTGCTCGCTTTCGGCTCGGCTTGGCAGGTGCAGCGGCAGCACCCGCCGAGCACCCAGCAAGTTGGGTGGTGGGTAGATCGCCCACCCCTAACTCTGAGTATGTGTGTAGTTTCACATTTGAAACTCACTTAAATACTGGCATCATCATGACACTACAGGAATAACTCGGAGTCCGTTTGCTCTCCTGACGCTCAACACATTTACTGGGGAATATGCACCATTGTAGAAAAGGATGATATCTTTTTGAAGTAGAAATAATCAGATGAACATCTGTAACCGTGTACATGCCTGTTTGGTCACCCCGATTATAAAATGTTGAAGAAGGAGGAGGAGGGAGGGAGAGAGGAAGGAAGGAAGGAAGAAAAAGAAAGAAAGAAAGAAAGAAAGAAAGAAAGGATGCTGTGGTGAGCAGTGTTCTCCCTAGTGGGCCCCAGTATGCCCAGGCCAGGCCAGATGCTGATGCAGGGCCTGTTTACCATTGTCCCCCTCTCACCTGCTGTACTCTTGGTGGTCATTTGGGGGGTTCCTGTGCTGTGGGGCCCTGGACCTCAGCCCCAGGCCTGGAGGTGAGGAGGGCTGGCTAGAGATGGAAAAGGCCTTGCTGGTCTCTCCTTAAATGGAAATGTTTCTCCTGAGCTTGCAAGCTGACCTCCCATCATGTCTCCAGCAGTGCCCACTACTGCTTGCTCCCTTACCTTTCTCAAGGACTCTTCTCTTTTCCTTTCCTTTTTTTTTTTTTTTGCTTGCAAGAGGCTAGGCATAATTAGGAAAGGAACTGAAAATAGTGCCCTTATCATATCAGTATCATATCAAATCTATAGTGCGACTGCACTTAGAATACTGTGTACAGTTCTGGTCACCGCACCTAAAAAAAGGACATTGTAGTGTTGGAGAAAGTGCAGAAAAGGGCAGCTAAAATGATCAAGGGGCTGGATCAACTCCCCTGTGAGGAAAGATTACAGCAGCTGGGATTGTTTAGCTTAGGAAAAAGGCGAGTGAGGGGAGACATGTCATAGAGGTGTACAGAATCATGCATGGTTTAGAGATAGTGGACAGGGAGACATTTTTCTTCCTCTCTAATAATATTAGAACCCAAAGGGGTCATCCCATGAAACTGATTGCTGGAAGATTTAGGACAGATAAAAGGAAGGACTTCTTCATACAGCGCATACTGAAACTATGGAATTCACTTCCACAAGATGTAGTGATGTCTACCAATTTGGACAGCTTTAAAAGGGGATTGGACAAATTCATGGAGGAGAAGGCTATCAGTGGCTCTTAGTCCTGATGGCTACATATTGTCTCCAGTATCAGTGGTGTACTATGTACACTAGTTGCTGGGGAACATGAGTAGGAAGGTGCTATTGCACTCATGTCCTGCTTGTGGGATCCCGTGGACAGCTGGTTGGCCACTGTGTGAACAAAATTCTGGACTAGATGGACCCCTGGTCTGATTCAGCATGGCTCTTCTTATGTTCTTAAAGGAAATTCGGCAAATATATCTTTTTCCAGTGGGAGGAGTACATGGTTTGCATGTAGAATATCTATAAATTCAATCCCCAGCATCTTCCGATTAAAAGGATCATGTAGCAGGAGATTAGAAAAAACCAGGGGTCATCCCATGAAGCTGATTGGTGGGAGATTCAGGACAGATGAGGGGAAGTGCCAGACGACTGGAGGAGGGCAAATGTTGTTCCCATCTTCAAAAAGGGCAAGAAGGAGGAACCTGGGAACTATAGGCCAGTCAGTCTGACATCAATCCCCGGGAAGATTTTTGAGCAGATTATAAAGAAGTCAGTCTGCAAGCACCTTGAAAACAATGCAGTGATTACTAGAAGCCAGCATGGATTTGTCAAGAACAAATCCTGTCAGACTAATCTGATCTCATTTTTTGATCGGGTAACCTCCCTTGTGGACTGTGGGAATGCTGTGGACATTATATACCTGGACTTCAGCAAAGCTTTCGACAAAGTGCCTCATGATATCCTGATTAGTAAGCTAGCTAAGAGTGGGCTAGATGGAACAACTATCAGGTGGATCCACAATTGGCTAAAGAATCGGACTCAAAGAGTGCTTATCAATGGTTCCTTCTCACACTGGGGAGAGGTAACGAGCGGGGTACCACAGGGCTCGGTCCTGGGCCCGGTGCTCTTCAACATTTTTATTAATGACTTGGATGAGGAGGTACAGGGAATGCTTATCAAATTTGCAGATGACACAAAGTTGGGTGGAACAGCTAATACTCTGGAAGACAGAAACAAAATTCAAAGTGACCTCGATAGGCTGGGGCGCTGGGCTGAAAACAACAGAATGAAATTTAACAGGGATAAATGCCAAGTGCTGCACCTAGGGAGAGGAAACCAAATGCAGAATTACAGAATGGGGGACACTTGGCTCAACAATACTACAAGTGAGAAGGATCTTGGAATTGTGGTAGATCACAAACTGAATATGAGCCAGCAATGCGACGTGGCTGCAAAGAAGGCAAATGCAATTTTGGGCTGTATTAATAGAAGTATAGCTTCCAAATCGCGGGAAGTGATAATTCCCCTTTACTCGGCACTGGTTAGGCCTCATCTTGAGTACTGCGTCCAGTTCTGGGCACCTCACTTTAAGAAGGACATAGACAAACTGGAGAGGGTTCAGAGGAGGGCAACAAGGATGATAAAGGGACTGGAAACAAGGCCCTATGAGGAGAGACTGAAAGAACTGGGCATGTTTAGCCTTCAGAAGAGGAGACTGAGGGGAGATATGATCGCACTCTTCCAGTATTTGAAGGGATGTCACACAGAGGAGGGCAAAGATCTCTTCTCGTTCATCCCAGTTTGCAGGACACGGAATAATGGGCTCAAGTTACAGGAACCTAGATTCCACCTAAACATCAGGAAAAATTTCCTGACTGTCAGAGCAATAAGACAATGGAATCAACTACCTAGGGAGGTGGTGGGCTCTCCCAGTCTGGAGGCATTCAAGGTGCGGCTGGACAGACATCTGTCAGGGATGCTTTGACCTGGATTCCTGCATTGAGCAGGGGGTTGGACTCGATGGCCTTGTAGGCCCCTTCCAACTCTACTTTTCTATGATTCTAAGTCTTCTTCACACAGCACATAGTGAAACTATTGGATTCACTTCCACAATATGTAGTGATGTCCACCAATTTGGACAGTTTTAAAAGGGGACTGGACAAATTCATGGAGGAGAAGGCTATCAGTGGCTACTAGTCCTGATGGCTACTATATGCTACTTCCAGGATCAGAGGCAGTATGCCTATGTACACCAATTTCTGAGGAACATGGGTAGGAAGGTGCTATTGCACTCATGTCCAGGGATGTTGAAGAGTCCTTGGCCTCGAGTCACGAGTCGAGTCACGAGTCTTTGGACCCGAGTCTCGAGTCGAGTCTCGAGTCCAAGGTCCAAAATGGTGACTCGAGTCGAGTCCCGAGTCCCGAGTCACTCCCAAAGCGGCGGCCCATGGAGGGAACGGGAGGGTCTCCGCGAGAGGAAGAAGAGCTGCCCTTCCTCCCACGGAGACCCTCCCGCTCCCTCCATGGGCCACCACCGCCACCGCCGCCCCCACTTACCATAGGTGGGTCCTTCCCTCGTCCCTGCTCCTGCCGCCGCCGCTGCCACACCAGGGACGCATTACGAGCCCTCCCTGGGTTTGTAGTTCTCCGCGGCGGCGGCGGCGCGGCCCGATCTCGCTCTTTCTGAGCGGCGCGGAGAGTGTTCTCCGTGCCGCTCGAGTTGCCCTCGCCGCCGCCGCCACCGCCGCTGCCGCCGCCTCCCACTCACCGCCATCTCTCTCGCAGCAGCCGCCATCGTATGCCGCCGCCATAGTATGTGACACGCCTGGGACCCTGCTCCGGCGCGCTTGGCCGCCGCCGCCGCTTTAAACAGAGCGGCGGCAGCCAAGCGCACCGGAGCAGGGTCCCGGCGCGTCACCTCCGCCGCGCCGGGACCCTGCTCTGGAGCGCTTGGCTGCCGCCGCTCTGTTTAAAGCGGCGGCGGCCAAGCGCGCCAGAGCAGGGTCCCGGCGCGTCACTTCTGCCGCGCCGGGACCCTGCTCCGGCGCGCTTGGCCGCCGTCGCTTTAAACAGAGCGGCGGCAGCCAAATTGGCTGTTGGAGGCTGCAATTGGAAACAGAAGAAGGTGCATAACCATTTCCCAGTGAGCTGTTTTCCCTCTCTTAATCCCCCCCCCAGCTGTCTTTTTTTTCCCTGCAGAGGAAAAAGATATGGGGGTGGCCCGAAACTTTTTCTTTTGAGGGGAGTAGAAAAATGGCCAGCAGGGAAAGGGCTAAGCACCTCCCTTTCACCCACCCACCCTCCACTCCTGATTTCAGCTTCTAGTGACAGCCTTTAGTTTTTAAAAAATAATAAAGGGGGGGGGATTACATGAAACTTAAAGCACTCTGTTTAAAGCGGCGGCGGCCAAGCGCGCCGGAGCAGGGTCCCGGCGCGTCACCTCCGCCGCGCCGGGACCCCTGCCTCCGGCGTGCTTGGCTGCCGCCGCTCTGTTTAAAGCGGCGGCGGCCAAGCGCGCCGGAGCAGGGTCCCGGCGCGTCACCTCCGCCGTGCCGGGACCCTGCTCCGGCGCGCTTGGCTGCCGCCGCTCTGTTTAAAGCGCGGCGGCCAAGCGCGCCGGAGCAGGGTCCCAGCGCGGCGGAGGTGACGTCCGGAAGTGATGACGGGCCGGCGCGGGCGGCGTGATGCGTGCGATGGCGGCGGCGGTAGCTGGGAGCGGGTGGCGGCGGGCGGTGGCGGCGGTGGCGGCGGTGGCGGCGGTGGCGGCGGTGGCGGCGGTGGCGGCGGTGGCGGCGGTGGCGGCGGAGTCATTGGGCTCGAGTCCCGAGTCGAGTCTCGAGTCCCATTGAAAAAATTGGGACTCGAGTGGGACTCGAGTCAAAGGGGGGACTCAGTCGGACTCGCGAGTCGAGTCGTCGAGTCCGAGTCCCCATCCCTGCTCATGTCATGTCCTGCTCATGGGATTGTAAGAGTTTTTAGGATACTTTTAAAGGTTTTTAAGAATATTTTAATAATATTAACTATGTTTTTAACTAGTTATGTATTTTATATTTATGGTTGTTCCCTGCCTCGATCTGAGTGGAGAGGCGGGTAAGAAATAAATTATTATTATTATTATTATTATCATCATCATCATCATCATCATCATCATCATCATCATCATCATCACCACCACCACCACCACCATCCTGTGGGCAGCTGGTTGGCCACTGTATGAACAGAATTCTGGACTAGATGGACCCTTGGCCTGATCCAGCAAGGGTCTTCTTATGTTCTTAGGTGGGAAACAGCAGGGAAGGCACACTAGCAATGGGCAAGGGGTAGACCCATTTTGGACCAGACCCATCAAAGCCATCTGGGCCTTATTCATCATGGAGTGAGGTTTTACAAACTGAGGGAGCTTGTATTACAAACTCCTCCAGTTCCATATTCACACCCCACATCATTAGAAGCTACATATAGAACGATGCAAAAGCTTCTGGCTGCTTTCCTCCCATCCTTTTGTTCATCTTTCCTTATCTGTATTTCTTCAGCTAATTTTCCTTAGGAGTCGGGAGTGGGAGGAGCAAGGAAAACTATCTGCTAAGGAGAGTTTGAACAGGGATGGAGAATAGCGGCCAGTGGCTCCTCCTGTCTTTTGCATGATTGATTGATTGATATCACTTCCAGCTTTCTCTCCCTGCTTGCAGAGGAGCCTTTAGAATTCTCCGACAGTGCGTCTCCTCTCATGTGGTAGTTGAGCTCTACTTTGCTCCCCCAAATTCTCTTCTGCACATTTTGATGCTGATGTTTCACCAGGCATTATCTGAGCAGCACTCCTAAAATAGTTGAGTTCTGTATTTGCCATCTTAAGGAATCTGGTACCAACATTTGATATTTGGCCTTGATCGTTGCTTTCGCTATTTGATACCTTGCATAGCATGGCCTTTTAATAATTAATAACATTTAACAGATAGCCCGTAAATGTATTTGTCAGTATACAAGTTCACAGAGATCAATGCGAATTCCAACAAAACTTTCGTAAACATAAGGAGCTAATTTTAAAGAAACTTTGTGCATGTGCCTACCAAGCAACCTGGTCAGCCTGAATGATGACTGCACAAATCTTGTTTCATATATTTTTTTTTGAGTTGCAGAAGAACATCTGGGGAAAATGAGGCTCAATTTGTAATCATAAAGATGTTCATAAGGCTAATCTAAAAAAATGCAATATAAACATCGAAAACTGGGAAGCTCTGGCCCATGAACGATCTAAATGGAGGTTGGCCTTTCACAAAGGTTCCATGGACTTTGAAGAAGCCCGAGTGCAACGTGAAAGGGAGAAACGTGCTAAGCGAAAAGCACGTCAAATGAATCCTTTACAGGACCATCTTCTATCTGGTAACCTGTGTCCTCACTGTGGGAAGCTGTGTGGATCTAGAATTGGCCTCCACAGTCACTTACGGACCCATCGCTAGAGTCTACACAATCTTCTTTAGAATTTCCTCCTTTTATCCCGGAAACAACTGAGCTAATTATGAGCTGGACAAGATTTGTATTCTAAATCAGGCAATTATGAACTTCAGTAACATCTTTAAGGTGCAATCCTATGCATGTTTAAACAGAAAAAAGGCCTACAATTCCCAGCATGCCCAAGCCGGCATGGCTGGCTGGGGCACGCTGGGAGTTGTAGGCTTTTTTCTGTCTAAACAAGCATAGGATTGCACTCTTAGTAAATAAGAACCATTGTGGGAAATGTGGTTTGGGCGTGCATCCTTTTGTCCTTCCTGTGATTACACCTCTATTTTTCACCAATGGCATTCTTCTTTGGTTCCTTCCAATGGCATAGAGCAGAGGTGTACAACCTGAGGCCCTCAGCCTAATTGTGAAAGCCCTCTGCACATCATGAACAGTTCAGACTTCTGGCAAGAGCGATCTTTTCCTCCTCTGGCAGTCTGCTACCTTGGAGAGGGAGGGAAAGAGAGAGAGAAGGGGTGGCAGAAAGAGAGAGAAGGACTGACCCTGTCCAATACTGCCTCCGACCCCACCCAACAGTGGCACTGGTCCTGCCAGCATGCGGCCCCAGACAGATAACCTCCAAAGGAATGTGGCCCTTGACAGAAAGATGTTCCCCGCTCATTGGATAGAGCAGGGGCGAGGAACAACACACAGCCCACAGGCTGCACGCAGCCCCAATGTGGCCTCCACTGCCCCCCACAAATTTAAAAAATGGAGTCCATAGCAGCTACAGAGTGCCAAAAGGGTTAAATTTAGCTTGGAAACAAGCTAAATTTAACCCTTGTAGCACTCTGTAGCACTACAGAGTGGTTTGCCCCCAAATTTCAGCAGCAAAGCAGCTTTTTTTTTTTTTAAAGCAACAACAACTTTTTTTGTTTTGGGGGGTGCCTCAGAAACTGTGAGGTACATCATGGGGTGTGGCCAATTGGGGGGGGTCAGGGGGACAAAAATGGCCCCTGGACCTCCCAAAGTGGCCCAACCCTGGCATAGAGCTTGTGGCACCTGAAAGACTGGCAGCAGTGGATTCTAGGCCACCAGAGCTGGTACCATAATACACTTCTTAGCCTCTAAGGTGCTACAAGGCTGTATTACCCCGGGGGCCTGGTATAGCCAAGGCACCTGAATTTCAGATTCAAGGATAATCTGGATGGAACAAGACCGCCTGCGTGAAAGATAACATCCAGTTTATTGAATTCATATGTCGATGAAATATGGATGCAGATTATCAGTAAACAAGCAAGAGAAAACTCACACATCCCTCTCCAGTAGTCGCAGGGTTTCCTGATCCGATGGGATGTTGCTCCGGGGCACTAAGTAGCTTTTGCTTAGATACTTGTGTGCTCTTGGTTTTAAGTGGAAAGCCAAAGCTCTAGCTAACCAGCTAAGGATTTTATAAAGTTCCTCTTGCCCCCTATTTCAGAGGCTGTCAGTGTCAGTACCTGCAGGCAGGGGGCAGAAAGGAGGGTGAGAGAAGACCCAGCTGTCCCAGTTACGGTATACATTAAGAAGCATGCATAGTCCTCCTTATCTCAGGAATGGGGTAAGGAGGAGTTCACAGAGACTGGTACCTGAGGAGCTCATGTTTTTGCTGTGGCCCCTGCCAGACTGCAGGGTTTCTCACAGCAATTAAGGCCAAAAAAATCCTCTATTGCAGTGTTGCCACTTTGCTGGACTATGCTGGACACTGTGAATGGTTCACACGAACTCCTGGTCACAATCGACCCCAAAACAAAGGCTCTTGATGATTGTTCTTGTTGCAACACAGTCTAACATGGGTATCTCTCTGGAAATTGTTCTGATGTCACGTTACCTTCCCAACTGTAGAAGAAGAAATGTTATTGACAGAGCAGGGAAAGGTGGCATCTGGTGTTTCCCATTAGGATGTTTTTTTGCCTGTCTGTGTTATTGAAACCTTGGGGCTTTAATCATCCTCCCACTGGTTCATGTACTGGCTGCTATTACATAATTAGTACAAGGGGACTGTTTGCCATCTGTCCCTCCCACGCTTCTCTGATGGTATAATAATCTTACCAGGCCCACCCACCCATTGGGCAAGAGGTACATGGCATTGGCCATTTGACGGGAATGAAGTTGCTTCCTAGTCCCTTATTTGCCGTTTGCCATTTGGGAGGGGTGTCCTGCAGCCAAACTCTGAATGTTCTCTCTTCATCTCTCAGCCATTTTGCTTCTTCTGGATGAGAATTAAACCCTTTATGGAGAACTGTCAGTGGAAGTGGAACTAATCTGTGTGGTGGTGGAGGATTCTCATAAAAATTCTTATAACTCAAATGTGCCTATAATTCCTTGATATATATATATTTATACTGTTCCCAATTATGGATGTTGTTCGGTTTGGCGTTTGTTCATTTTTAGGGGAAGGGGGAATGAAATGAAGGTCTAAAACAGGGATGTGCAACTTGTGACCCTTCAGATGCTGTTGGACTACAACTCCCATCATACATCACCATTGATGGCTATACTGGCCAGGGCTGATATTGCAGTCCAACAACATCTGAAGAGCCACAAGTTGCCCACTCTTGGGGCTGTATCCAATGTTAGTCTAATTTAAGTTCCATTTATTTCAATGAGGCTACTCTAAGTAGGACTAACCTTGAGTACAACCCTGGTCTAAAAGGACTGAATTTGACAAGGTGTTAACTTCACAGGGTTGCTTGAAAATTCATCAGCGAGGCTGAATAAGGTGTATATATTTTCTAAAAGTATACTTCCAGGTCAAATTTCAAAAACAAAATGCTGCAAATGTGAAATGTCAACATTTGAAATCTTGCCATATTTCAAAGGTGTAAAAAGCTTCATTTCAGGACCAAACTAGATGTTAATTTTATTTTGCACGGCTGGCAACTACGTCTGGTTTTTTAAAAAATTGATTCTAGGTGGGAGTGGGGACCAATTTTCATGGGGATCAGAGCACATGGGGAAGAAAGACTTGGCACTCTCTGCCCCAGCCATAATCCCAACAAAAATCCCCTCTGGGCGGGGGGGAAGCTCTCAGTGCTGCAGTGGTTATAATTAAAGTAATCAGCAGTAGCTGGTGGCTCCAATGTCAGTGGAGAAGTGTATCCACTCTGGGTTTCAGTCTGAACTTTAAAGGAGCTATCCATGGAACCTCGGGGTTTGGCACATGTGATTCAGCACCCTGGACAGATCCTTAAAAGATCAAATTGAAGCCTAGAGTGGATACTCCACCCCACTGACTTTGGAGCCACCAGCCTCCACTGAAACTAAGTAATGCCTACTTTGGCCCTCAGTTATTGTTCTCCGCATTAGATCAGAGCTGACCTCATCAGAAGGTCCTGGACCAGCATCTCATTGTTCATATTTTATTTGTTCTGTTCCAATATAGCATGGCCAGGCATCCTCTTTTGCATAGGACAGTCCTTTCTTTGAAGGTGTCCTCTGTTTGAAAGGTTGTCCTGTTCAATTCAAGTTAAGGATAAAGAACCATGATTTTCATAGATGTCATAGATCATAGAGTTGGAAGGAGCCTACAAGGCCATTGAGTCCAACCCCCTCCCTGCTCAATGCAGGAAACTAGAGGAGGGGTCTCCCATCCAAGTCATAACCAGGCCTGACCCTGCTTAGCTTTCCACGCTCAGACAAGCTGAGCCAGCATAAGCCACAGGCCTGTGGTTGCCCATCCACAGCAGGGGGAACAGCCAGGCACACACAGGTTCCCTGCTCACCGCCTTCCACGCTACGGTGAGATAGACAGTGTATTTCCATTAAAATTAGAATAATGTCTAAATTTGCATCGATACTGATAAATTAGCATGTACAAAATTTTTAGGGATGTGTGCGGAGCTCAAAAGGGGGGGTAGAAGCTCAGCGATCTCGCTGGGTTCGACCCCCCCCCTCCCCGAGCTCCGCTTGACTTACCTTTCCCCAGCTCAGGTCACGTTCTCGCGAGCTGAGCTGGGGAAAGCTACTTCCGGGTTCCGGGCACTATGTTTTCTACGTAGAAAACAGTGTAATATACACCGTTTACATAGAAAATGGCATAGCATTCATTTAAAAAAACGGCTGCAATTTACGGAAACTGCAACCATTTTTAACGTATACTACGCCATTTTCTACGTAAATGGCGTAGAGTCCGGAACCCGGAAGTCTGGCGAGCGCCGGCTGAGGCACTTGCCAGAGGCTCAGCTCAGCTCATGCAGCGGGGGCACTCGCTGAGCGCCCGGCGAGTCGAGTGCCGGGTTTGGCGCCCATCCCTAGAAATGTTATGCAACTCACTGTCCTCTTTCATCCTCTTTTTTGTGGGATGCCTTTCCTCTATTTTGGCAATTCAGAAGTGGCCACCCTAACACCTGCTCCTGTTTGGCTCATAAGATTTGGACACCCCATATAAGTAGGGAGATCACTATCCAGATATCAGTATCCAGTATTCTAGTATCAGATTCCATTATCAGAGGCAGTAGGCCTATGTCCTGCAGTTGCTGGGGAACATGGGCAGGAAGTTACTGTTGCAATCATGTACATGGCCACTGTGTGAACAGAATGCTGGACTAGATGGACCCTTGGCCTGATCTGGCAGGGCTCTTCTTATGTTCTTATGCTCTTATGAGATAAGTTTGCATTAACCAGTGTGGCATAGTGGTGAGAGCGTTGGACTGGGACTCGGGATATCCAGGTTCTAGTCCACGCTCAGCCATGAAACTCACTGGGTGACTTTGGGCCAGTCACTGACTCTCAGCCTAACCAACCTCACAGGGTTATTCTGAGGATAAAATGGAGAGGAGGAGGAGGAGGAGGAGGAGGAGGAGGAGGAGGAGGAGGAGGAGGAGGAGGTTATGTAAGCCACCTTGGGTTCCTTGCATGAAAAAAGGTGGGGTATAAATATAATATAATAAATTAATTAATTAACACCAGCAGGCGCAACCTACAATTTACCCTCAAGGTTTCCCCCTTGCAGTAATGGTCTTGCAGCCTGAGCCCTGGTAGAGTGTAGCCCTCCCCTCTCCCTATGCTTGGACCTTGCACCCAATGTTGGATAACATGATGGTTTTCTCCAGTGAAGGTTGGTGGCTCCATTGTCAGTGGGGCTGTATATATCTGCTCCGGATTTCACTCTGAAGCTATCCACGGTGCTGAGCACTATCCCCAAAATAGGTCTGGAGCAGATACACAGCCCCACTGACATTGGAGCCACCAGTCTCCACTGGTTTTCTCCTTTTCATTGTCTTAGCAGCAGCAAAGCTGATAGTATCTGTGATTTCTTACTTTCTGTTTAGGCAATGGCCTCAGTCAGCTGTACGGAGGTCTGCATTAATTTTCTGAAAAGGAAGTGAAAGAAGACTCCAGAGTTGCCTTCCGGAGAACTACACACAGATGATGGCATTGCACAAGAAAGAAGGATAGACCATTGTTAGCAGTGAGGCTTATGTTAACTTTAATTATTTCTCATGTAAGCCCAGTGGAAGCAGTTCGGCGCAATCATAAGGGAGCTGGCAGAATTACAAGAAGTGCTGTCGAGGAAGCAAGAGAATTGAATCAATGATCCTTTATTTTCTGTTTGGAAACTGCTCACAACAAAGGTTTTGCGATCCAAAAGTCTATGCTGTGCCAGTTTTCCCAGCAGCTAAAAAGAGAAGGGGCTTAAAATACAATAATAAAAGCACATTCTTCTTCTTCTTCTTCAAAAAAAATAAAAATTAAAAAATCATCCACTTTTTAAAAAGTGGATGACATTTACTGTATGTATTTTGTGCCTGAGAAGAATATCTGAATGTTGGATCGAGTCCAGGTACACTGAGGCCAGTTTAGTGGCAAACTTGGAACCTGGGTCTCAGCCCCAGAGATTCAAAACAGCAGGGGTTTTGCAGTGATTTGCAGTGGAGAAGCAGTTGGTTGGAGGAGGTACATAACCCTTCCCTGCCTACTTCTTTTCCCCTACAGGTCCTAGCCATTTCCCCTGGCACAGAACAAGCACACATCCAGAAGCCCAGCTCAGGGGAAAGCAGCTGGGTGGTAGGGAGTTGCAGGGAGAAAGCAGGGGGGGGGAGGGTTAAGCACCCGACTCCCACCTGCAACTCCTCCTTTGCAAATGGTTTCTTTTCCTTGATGCTTTGCAGGCTGTTCAGCCAAATGTCCTGCATTTGTTTTTTCTTGCCTTCCTGGGAAAGCAAAGAAAGGGAAGGCTGTTCATGGCCCAGCAGGGACCAGAACCCGGATCTCCCAACAAGTCCCATCTCAAAGAGACTGTGCAGGCCTGTTAATCCTCTCATGTTTCCCCAATTGCACCAGTTTTCTTCCTCGTGGGACTACAGCAAGGGGATTGTACAGCAACAGTTTTCTTCTTTGTGTAAATCCATACATATACATTACCTAATATGTTTTGTCTGCCCAGCTCCCCGTTTTCGATCCTCACACTTTTTCTACTTTTCCCTTATCGATGTTATCCTTCTCCCCAACCCTTTCTTAGGGTTACTTTTGACAGTAACTCTTTTCACTGTTAAACTCTCTCTCTCTCTCTGTATGTTTTTGAACTCTCAGAGAGGTTGGTGGTAACTGGGACTGGGGGGTGGGGGGGAAGGAGAGTTTCAGATGCTGGCTGCAGAGAACAGAAGGGGTCCATCTAAGGGTTGAGGTTCCCCCAACAAGGAAAAAGAGCCTGGGGTTCCATGATTCTTTATCATTAAATGAGAACAATGAAGATGACTGTCCTCTGTAAAAGAGGACACATGGCCACTCTAGGAGTTCCAGTGGGTTTTAGACAAGACTTGAACAATTTCCCAAGGGTTTTCTATGCGATGGGGGGAATACATGTGTTTTGCTTAGTCTAAATTGCAGTTTGATTTTTATCACAGCAATTTAAAAACATAAGAAGAGCCCTGATGCTGGGTCAGACCAAAGGTCCATCTAGTCCAGCATTCTGCTCACACAGTGGCTAAGCAGCTGCCCATGGGATCCCAGTCCCACAAGCAGGACATGAGTGCAACAGCACCCTCCTGCCCACGTTCCCCAGCAACTGGTGTACAGAGGCATACTGCGATGACACGGTCCCTTACACTTTAGGACCACACGCTTAAACCCTTCTCAGGCCAAGCATAAACACTTAAAAACCTGAGTGGATGGTCAAATGAAACCTTTCCCCTACTAATGAGGGAAAAGATTAATTCTGGTTATTAAGGATCTATTTTTAAATTGATGATGCTGTGGGTACAAAGGTGTGTGTATAGATTTAAAAGTAATGCAGGTTAATAACGCCAAGCTGACACATAGGATTTGGGTAGCAAACAAAATAAAAATAAGTTTATTTTAATTCTCAAAATCTTAGTTCCAGAAAATAACTTTAAACCTGCCTAACCCAAACACTTTATAATTAACCTAAGTCCCTATAGCTCTAAATACCTCCACTCCTCATACAAGCACTGACTTCTCTTAAAACTCCTGACAAGACACACATAACCCACCTAACCTAACTCCCAAACTCTCTAACACTCCCAACACACTACAACCAACACTCTACTTCTTAACTCGACTAATTGCCTTAACTAAAAACTCTGACATCACTCAAACACTCCTTCTATACTCCTCCCCCCACCCTTTCCAAGACATCACAAACCACAACCACTCGGTTTAACATTCTAGACACACTAAACATACTAATGCAGACATACACCAGGGAATTGAATTGTGGGGTTATGCCATACATACTGCCTCTGATACTGCAGGTAGCATATAGCCATCAGGACTAGTAACCACTGATAGCTTTCTCCTCCATCAATTTGTCCAATACCATTTTAAAGCCCTCCAAATTGGTGGCCATCACTACATCTTGTGGAAGTGAATTCCATAGTTTCACTACTATGCCCTGTGTGAAGAAGTCCTTCTTTTTATCTGTCCTGAATCTCCCACCAATCAGCTTCATAGGATGATGACCCCACTGGGTTCTAGTATTATGAGAGAGATTTGGGTGTTTCTGATATGTGGTTCATCCAGGCTGTCTAACGATCTGGATGTTTTGCTTTCTTTTCTAACAGGTTGCTCTTTATTTTCCCAGTTTATACAAAGCATGCTGCTCTTTATTAATTAAAATGGATATTTGCTTAAAATTAATTGTCACTTGAAACTGTCTGCCAATATGCTTTCACTCCCTGGTTTATTCCGCAGAAGACAACATGAAAGAGGTGCTTATACAGCCTTGGGAAATTCAATATTTGGTTTGGATGAACTTTCATCGAACATCTTTACATACTGCAATGCCAGGGCAGTTGCATATTAAAAATTCAGTCATGCCCAGTACCAAAAATGAGGCTATGTTAATATCCTGATCATTCCAGCAAGGTGCAAATTGCTTGGTACCATGAAATGATGTCACCCGAGGCAAGCCGACAGCTACCAGGAAGGGACGTGGGAGATCATTCTGCAGAGCAGACATTGTCTGAGCAGGCATAAGTCTGACAAGCTCAGTATTTCTGTCAGGAAACCAAATCAAGGTTGGAGTCAAACATGGCCATTGCTAGGAAACAGGGACAATGTTTCAGTCTTAGATCCATAGCAACAAGCGCGGAGGAGATCCATTGCCTCTTCTATCCATCTCATTTGGACGGTGCTGTTCTGGCTTGGATGTCCCCATTCAAGAAGAATGTTGACAAATTAGAAAGGATACAAAGAAGGGAAAGGATAAAAAAAATAATAATTGAAAGACTGAAGGCCCTGCACATATTCAGCAAAGTAAAAAAAGAAGATTAACCAAAAGGGTTAATAACCACTTACAAATTCATATAAAGATGCTGGAAGCAGGAAGAATAACATTGATGCATCCTAACTCTGATGACAGGAGAAGGACCTATGGAAGAAGCTGGAAAGTTGGCTGTGTGCAGTGCCCTTTCCTGGAGACCTTCAAGGCAAGTTTGGATAACACCTATCTGGCATGTTACAGGGAGTGGGCAAGGAATTCCTGCTCAAGAATAGGGACAGGGCTGCCATCAAGAGTAGGCATGGTTGGGCACCTGACAAGGACCCACAGCCCAGCAGGGGCCTACTGACAACAGCCCCTCTGGAGCTGTTCTTCCTCTTCATCGTTGCAACCTGCTTGTTCTCTTGCCTCTCACTCTAGCCTAGGCCATGGTGGTGGTGAGAAGGAGCAGCAGCAGATGCCACTGCCTACTTGCTCCTGGCTCTCTGCCCGGCAAGCAAGAGATAGAAATGATGGAAAAGAGGATGAGGAGCAATAGTGGCTGGTGACAATGATGGTGAGAAGGTAGACTCACTGAAAAAGGGACCCACTGAGGGCCTCTTGTCCAAGGGCCTTAAAAAAAAGAAGAAGCCAACACTGAATAGGCAGTGTGACTCATATCTCCTATGGGCAAAACAACAGGGGAGCAGTTATGCAAATTGGCCTCACCTCATAATTGCTGCAGGAGCCAATAGGAGCAGTTATGCAAATAGCCTATATGACACTTAGAATGTTCATATGAATTCCTGCAGGGGCCAATAAGGGTGGGTATGCAAATCTCCCCTAAGCCATTTAGAATGTTCTCTGAGGGGGTGAAAAGGGAGGGAAACTTTTTAAATGACTGAATGGCTGTTGTGTGGGGGGCATCGTCGCATAGGCTCCGTCACGTTTTGACGGATCTACCCCAAACTTGGCACGGTCACTCTTTATCACCTGTAGACTCTCAGGATTAACCTGAAAGATCAGATATTTCTGTCAGAAAAGTTTTCTGCTGCCAGCTCCCAGCCTAAACATTACACTTTCAGTCAGAGACACTGTGGGCCGGTTCGCACGACCCAGGCTGCGGGCGGCAGAGGCACCATGGGGCGATCTGCAGGGTCCGGCGGGGCGCCGCAGACGACCTGCGCCCCGTGCACGTGGGCAGACCCCGGTGGAGCCGGCAGTCCCCGCACTGCAGTGCGGGCCTCCCAGCGCTAGGGGGCGGGGCCCGGGATGCCCAGAGGGGCCGTTTGCCCCTACAGGCTGGAGCGGCGGCCGCTCCGGCCACTCTGGGCTGCCGCCTCTGTGCGGGCCCTGCGGGACAGCCGCCCGCTGTTTGCATGGCAGGGTGGCCACGCATGGTAGGGGCTTACCCCTCCACCGCCCATTGTCACTTTGCGTGTGTCCCGCGCACGGCTGTCCCGTGGTCGGCATTCACACGACATGGAAAGCGCGGGGGACTTCTGCTCCCCCGCGGTTCCCGTGTCGTGCGAACACGCCCTGTATCTTTTCCATTGTACCAAATCCTAAAATCCACGCGAGCGCAGCCGCGGGCAACAGCTAGACCTATATACTAACAGCAAACTCCTTCTCTGACTGTGGATCCTGACGTGGCCAAAATGGCACCCTCCACACACAAGAGGGGGGTATCAGCAGGTTTTGGGAAAACTCCAAGGTTTGCAGCAACAAATCCTTGAGGGGGGGAGGAACCTAAGGGGAAGGGGTGGGAAACAAAACAGCTGCTATGCTCAGTGACCACGGTATGCCGACTGACGATTGGGGTGGGGGTAGAAAAATGAGGGGGAATAGAATGGAGTATCCTGGAAGAGTCATGGCTGTCTGGAACCCAGGACACTCTGTGCTGCAACATTTTCTTGCAATATCCGCTTGTAATATTGTCTATCCCAGTGTTCCCTAACCTGGGGTCCTCCAGCTCTGTTAGAGTTGTGGTCCAACAGAGCTGAAGGACCCCAGGTTGGGGAACACTGGTCTATTCCAACTGTCTCTCTTTAGCAGGGAAATCATCTCTCTATATATATAATCATCTCTCTCTATATATATATTGTGCTCTACACCAGAGCGCAGTACAATATACAAAATAACTCAAACAATAAACATTATGATTTAAACTAAAAATACATTAAAATACTTAAAATGGGCCACAATCCAAGTAAATTTAAATTAACAACAACAAATAATTAAAACCATCAAGCAATAAAACCAAAATCACAGCAGCTAGTTAACCAGTTCTCACTAAGTCTAACGCCTATGGCTCCGAGTTGAACAGATAGGTTTGGTCATGCCTGAATTTACTCAGATCCGATCCCATCCGAAGGTGTACAGGGAGAGAGTTCCACAATTGTGGAGCCAAATGAGAAAATGCCCGGAGCCTAGAATTTGCCATCTTCATCCAAGGCACTTCCAAAAACCCTGCGTCTGCAGATTGGGTTCTCCTAAGAGGTGTGTGCCATGCGACCAACTCAGCCAAATAATTAGGAAGGAAAGAGCGTAGGGCCCTTATAACCATAGTCCTTATCTTGTCCTTCGCTTTCCTTTAGTGGGAGCTTTCGATTTCCCATATGTGGTTTCTATGGGGACTCTTTTTTCCTAGAGATGTGCAAGGGGGGCCTCGAGAAATCTGGGCCAGCTCCATCCCCTCCTTGGCACCCAGCTCAACAGAATCCATTGACAACTCCTCCTTCGCCGTTGGCTTTTGTCTGGGCTTCAATACTTCCCAAGGGCACTGCAATCCATTTGCCCAGTGTGTGGAATTGAACCATGCATGTTTCCTATGGGGTGATTCAGTTGTTTCATTAAAAAGCTGCTTCATACCAGGTCAGGTTGTCCATCCATCCAGCTTCATGGTGTCTACTGTGACTGGCAGCAGCACTCTGGGGTCTCGGGTTTTTTTTCCAACCCACTGCTGCCTGATTCTTTTAGCTGGAGATGCCCGGGACTGAATCTTGGACTTTCTGCCTGCAACGCATCATGTGCTCTACCACTCAACAATGGCATCTTCATATGGTTTCACCTTCCACACGTGCAAGTTACTTGCATGGCACTCGCGGGTCTCCCATGCCAGGTAATGGCCACTTGTGTTGCAGCGCTTTCAAAACTCCATGAAAAAGGAGAGGGCAGATTTCATAGATCATAGAGTTGGAAGGGGCCTACAAGGCCATCAAGTCCAACCCCCTGCTCAATGCAGGAAACTAGAGGAGGGGTCTAGTTATTATCTATTACTTATTATCCAAGTAATAACCAGGCCTGACCCTGCTTAGCTTTCCACACTCAGACAAGCTGAGCCAGTGTAAGCCACAGGCCTGTGGAGGATTAAAGCATTCCGTTGAGTCTTGACAGGATGGCCGGTGCCCTTTATTAATGAATTTTAGGAATATCCTTTTGACTTCCCTTAAAATCCGCATGGCTGTTTGGCCTGAGTAGAATCTTCCAGATGGATGCCCAGTTTTGTTTTTCCTGACTTTCAGTGGCAACTCTTCTTCTAAGAGTCCCCGTCATTAGTAAAGATCAGAGCCAGCCCTACCATCAGGCAGAGTGAGGCAGCTGCCTCAGGTGGCAGATGCTATGGGGGGGGGGGGCGGGAGTGGGTAGTGAGATGTTGGAGGACAAAGCTACGTGGGCCACTTGGCCTGCCCTGCACCCCCTAGGTATGCCTGATGCCCTCAGGAGGATACTGTACCTTGTCCATTGTCAAAATAAGATTCAACTGCCAGTCTGATCAACTTCTGCATGTGGACTGGGGACGTGGCGGTCATCTTGTCCTTTGCCTCAGGCAGCAAAATGTTTTGGGCTGACCCTGGTCAAGATGGCTATTCGACACATCCATGCTCAGGGATACTGTGTCTCTTAATGACCAGATACTGGGGAACAACTGCGGGAGGGAGCTATTGCCCTCATGTGCTGCTTCTGGGCTTCCTGGTTGGGCACTATGTGAAAGAGGATGCTGAACTAGGTTCGCCTTTTGTCTGATCTAGCAGGGATCTTCTTGCCTCCAGAAGTTTTGGCCCGCCCCTCATCACTGTCCCCTCTCCCCTACAGAAACAGGAAGCTTGTAGAGTTGCCCATTTTCTTTTCTCTTTACGGGCCTCAGCCCCATTGCCTTTAATAACATCTGGATCTACAGACGTTAGCAAATGACCATGTTTATCGCCATGACAAACCTCACCAGCCGATTTCTGCCAGTCAAGCTGCCATTAAGGCACAGGAGCTGTTTTCTCTCTTCTAATCAGTTGGCAACCCTGGCAGCTAAAAGATCTGAAACAAATATTTCAGGAAACCTCAAAGAGAACTTTTTGTAGAATAGGCTCTTTGTATGCAGAATGAGAGGAAGAGTAAACAAGGTTCTGCTTGGAGTTTTGCATCATCAGAGCAAGATTTTTAACACTTGAGGCAGAGAAAGTAAGAGTACACTGAATGGCTCCCCTCCCTCTCCGGACTCTCTCTTTCATCTTGAATCATCATTATCTCCGCATTTTGTCTGTAACAGGCAAGACCTGTATATTCATGACTGGCAATGCATCCTAAACAGCTCAGACAATCTGCATTCGAAGGCCCGTTCAAAGGCATGAAATGTAACCTGAGTTGTTCAGCTCAGCAAAGCTCTTGCAAGGTGGAAAAGCAGGGCATAACAGAAAGTTGAAGGATGGACTTAACTGCTGCTGTCGATGGCTTTCAACACAAGTCAAACTACCTCGGGCTGTTGGGATGCCACAGGAGGAAGCCAAATAAAACAGACGAACAAACAGAACCACCTAAGACTCGTTACGCGTGGAATGTTGGAACAAATTCTCCATTTAACAGCAATTACAGGCGAGGAACGTTCTTGCTCAGTTCTGTACAGTCAGCACTAGGGTATCTGAGGATGCCAATAAAAATGCTGTCAGCACAGAAGCAATTAGAGAGCAGTCGGATGGGCCCAGGGTAGCGAAACAACCATGCGCTTCGCCTGGATGAGATTCTTTTTTTTTTTTTACGGCCTGAAACGGTGGCAATTTCATCATCAATAGGGATAAAGTTTCCCCCAACGCCTATTGATAAGATCATCCCTGCTGGATCAGACCAAAGGCCTATCTAGTCCAGCATTCTGTTCCCACAGTGGCCAACCAGGTGCCCCAATGGGAAGCCCACAAGCAGGACAGGAGAGCAATAGCAGCCTCCCACTCATGTTCAGGCCTGTGGCTCACTCTGGCTCAGCTTGTCTCAGTCTGGAAAGCTAAGCAGGGTCAGGCCTGGTTATTACTTGGATGGGAGACCCCTCCTCTAGTTTCTTGGATTGAGCAGGGGTTTGGACTCGATAGCCTTGTAGGCCCCTTCCAACTCTATGATCTATGAAATCTATGAAATCTATTCTCCAGCAACTGGTATGGAGAGACATGCTGACTCCGATGCTAGAAGTAACATATAGCCATCATGACTGGTAGCTAATGATAGCCTTATGGTGCAATCCTGTACATGTCGACTCAGAGCTAATTACCATTGAGCCCAATGGGGCTGGGTCTATTCCCCGGTGTGAGTATAGAATTTCAGGTTTATCTTCCATAACTTGGTGGAGGGCCTGTGCTTTAGGAGAGAGCCCATAGCTCAATGGTGGAGCACATGCCCTCCATGCAGAAAGTTCCCAGGTTCAATCCCTGGCATCTCCAGGTAGGGCTGGGAAAGATGCCTGCCTGAAAGCCTGGAGAAACATTGCTGCCAGCTCATATGTCATGACAACTGTATTGGGATTGATAACTGGAAGACATTGTGGCAAGGAGATAGTGAGAACTGTGCACACAATGTCCAGTACAGTCCTCTAAAGTAGCTACACTGCAATAGATGTTAAGGCCTTAATTCCCACGAGAAACCCTGCAGCCTGGCAGGGGCCTCAGCAGAAAAACATGAACTCCCCAGGTACCTGTCTCTGTGAACTCCTTACCGCATTCCTGAGATAAGGAGGAGTTTTCTCAGTGTCTAATTGGGACAGCTGGGTCTTCTCTCACCCTCTCTCTTTCCCCTTCCCCTTCCCCTTAGGTGACAGCTTTGAGCAGCTTCTCGCGGCTTCTAAAATGTGGGGAGACATTTATAAAATCCATAGCATGGTAGTTAACTTTGGCTTTCTGCTGGTTGGGACTAGGTGTCCACAGGTGCACAGGCAACTTAGTGCCCTCGGGGTGACCTCCATTGCATCAGGAAGCCCTGCGACCATGTGTGCAAGGCTTGCTTTGCTTGTTTATTGATAATCTGCATCCATATTCCATCAATATATATGTAATCAATCAATCATAGAATAGTCGAGTTGGAAGGGGCCTCTAAGGCTATCGAGTCCAACCCCCTGCTCAATGCAGGAATCCAAGTTAAAGCATCCCTGACAGATGGCTGTACAGCTGCACCTTGAATGCCTCCAGAGTGGGAGAGCCCACCACGTCCCTAGGTAGTTGGTTCCATTGTTGTATTGTTCTAACAGTCAGGAAGTTTTTCTTCATGTCCAGCCGGAATCTGGCTTCCTGTAACTTCACTTGAGCCCATGATTCCGTGTCCTGCACTCTGGGATAGACAAGAAGAGATCCTGGCTCTCCTCTGTGTGACAACCTTTCAAGTACTTGAAGAGTGCTATCATATCTTCTCTCAGTCTTCTGAAGGCTAAACATGCCCAGTTCCTCATAGAGCTTTGTTTCCAGTCCCCTGGTCATCTTTGTTGCCCTCCTCTGAACCCTTTCCAGTTTGTCTACATCCTTTGTAAAGTGTGGTGCCTACTGGACGCAGTACTCAATATGAGGCCTAACCAGTGCTGAATAGAGGGGAACTAACGCTTCACATGATTTGGAAGCTATACTTCTACTAATGCAGCCCAAATGGCATTTGCCTTTTTTGCAGCGACATCACATTGCTGGCTCATATTCAGTTTGTGATCTACAACAATTCCAAGATCCTTCTCGCTTGTAGTATTGTTGAGCCAAGTATTCCCTATCCTGTAACTGTACATTTGGTTCCTTTTTCCTAGGTGCAGAACTTGGCATATATTATCATTGACACAAGTGGTTTGATTTCTTTCTGAGTATCCTCAAAACTAAAGTGAGGTGCCTTGGCTGGACCAGGCCCCTGAGTAATATAACAACCCAGGGTGTTTTGTTTTCAATGTTGCCTTATTACCCCCACTGCAAGCTGGAGCATATAAAACACCCAGGAATGTTCCATGCCTGAGCTGACTTAGTGTTGTGTGTGAACCAGGAACTCTGCCTTGTCAGGGAAGAGACAACCCAGAGTTGGAACCCAGGGTTCATCTGTCCACATCTTCACAACCGTCCAGAACTGTGAAGGAGAATGGGATGAAAAACTAGCAAGTGCAACCCCTTGGCCTACGTTGTCCATTTCTCACCTTGATTTGTAAGTTCCCATCAACCTTCTTTCGCCTCTTGCCTCTTCAGTCAAAGCAGAAAGCCTCGGACAAATTAATTCCTCCCTTTTTCATCCTTTTGATCAGTCTTCTCTCTTTTGAAGTATTTTCCTCGGCTCCTATTTGCTATTCACACCTCTTAGATGGAGCTCATATTTGCCTTTAAAGCTCTTCTCACCAATTTACTTTTCTCTCATTTTCTCATGCCCCTTTCCTCATTATTTTATGCAGCTGAAGCCAATGATGGCCACCCCACGTGCTCTGCTAAGGCGCGCTAGTGTGCTACAAGATGGGCCTGAAAATGTAATCCTGGAGAAGCCAGAGTCTTTACTCATGAAAGACATGTGCCCCGCCACTGATGTTTGGCCCCTCCTTGGAAAAAACCAAGCCACCATGTTGATTGCATCCATCACTCTGTGCTTGCAGGGGTAAGGGAGATCCGAGGCAGAATTCATCCACTCTCCCTCTGTCAACAAGTGGGTAACATTAGCCTGAGGGAAGGGGTATGGAAGCACTGGTGTTGCTTGCACTGGTATTGCCTGGTGCAGGATGCATTCATTTGCTGTTGATCACATAGTCTCTTCTGCTAACCCTAAATGAAACTCACTGGGTGACTTTGGGCCAGTCACTGACTCTCAGCCTCACCTACCTCACAGGGTTGTTGTGAGGATAAAGTGGAGGAGGAGGATTATGTAAGCCACCTTGGGTTCCTTTCAGGAAAAAAGGCGGGGTATAAATATAATAAATAAATAAATAAATAAATGACGGAACGGCTCACATGGAGTGACTGTCCCTATCAAATTTTTGATGTATTGCACACATGCACATACACATATTCATCCTTCACCTGTTGTTGTTGTTGTTGCTTTTAAACCAGCAACACAACACCTACAAACCTTTAAAAAAAAAAAAAGAATTACAAAGCTATTCCAAGTATTGAGGGGGAAGACAGGTTCATGACGTGACAACACCAGCCAATAGGTCCCTTTCCTAGGCAGATCTTCCCCATTCCAACTCAAACTTTTTAAAAGTAAATTCACAAAATTCCCTCTACTTCTCTGAAAACCTGCCGTGAGTCCCTTTTTGACATTATTATTGCATTATTTTTTACCCATTGAGATCTAGCATTTTAGGACATTGTATTCTAGGCTAGGACTGGGAAGAAGGATGGGCTTCCATGGAAAGAAATGAGCAACAAGTTGGCCACATGGCATGGAGGCCTGGAACTTCCTTTCTTAAAAGCCATATTTTAGGGCTTCTCTACATTAGGCTTTTAACCCATTATAATCCACCACTTTACTGACGCTTCTGTTTCTGGATTCTTTGCAGGCTTAAGATCAGCTCCTTTACGTGTGTGTGTTATTTCTGGGGGGGGGGACGGATCTTTCTCTGCCTTTCTGTATGTTCCATTGCACAACCACAAGGTGGTGATACAGTATAGCAGAACTGCAAAAATACACAAGTTTTTCATTCTGGTTCATTCTGCCATTTTCAGATAATACCAGACTTTCCTCGCTCTAAAAGAAAGCCGTGGAAATGGTTGCAAAGCACAGGAGAGGCCCTGGAGGATGATGATGTTGTGTAATGCACCCACAAACTACCGTGAGTGAGGAATCATGAGCGCACAATAAATGCCTCGTGGAGAGAAGCCCTTAGTCTCCCGTTCTCTTTTCCAGACCCTGGTGCTCAGTCCTGCACTGCAGGATGGAGCTGATAGTCAAAGGTTTGATTGACTCACCATCCTTCAGGTTTGAGCCCCCTTTTTTCTGGCCCTTCAGAAGCTAAATTTCTGGAGGGAACTTCATCTTGTTTCTAATGCTCATGCTAGCAGTAGGCAGTGATCCTTGGAGATGTTACAAGTGCATCTCTGTTATTGCCCTTTTCCAGCGATGAAATGTTGGAGGGGATGGAACCCTTTCAAGACAAGCCTGAGTTCTCATCCTATTATGTGGCCTTGAAAGAAGCAGGTGAAGCTCAAGAAATGTCACCTTCCAGCAAACAGAAGAGAACACACAGCTTGGAGGACCACCTGCAAGTTGGAGCATCTAGCCCAGCCTGTTTTTAATGCTGAAGAAGTGAATGAAAAGCCAGGGATCTTTTACATCTTGGCTTTTCCACATCTGCTCAGCCGGAGCCGCAAGCAGCCTGTAAAGACGTTTATCTGCCATTAGCGCTTAGCCGATTTCTCTCCCCCTCCTACCTCCCCGGCCAGAAGTAATACAATCGATATGGCAGCATGCCGCCTGTTTCCCAATAAGACTACTTGCCCAACAGTTGTTGATGGTGGTGTAGTAACAGCCAGAACACGCAATGAGATTGTACACTTAAATCACTGCAGATTGGCCCAGTAGACTCACTCCAGAGTCAGCGTTGAAAACATTTCTGGCATGGGTTACAAGGACCATAAACAGTGCAGAAAACATTTGCTCAAACATAGGGCTGCCTTTTCACATTTTGAGGCCTGAAGTGGAATGTTAAAATGATGTGTTTCCCATATACACCACCAAAAACACCCCACATTTGATCCTTATATGCACAACACCTGCCATTGTCTCTAACATGCTGCATATTTACAGCTATTACATGGCACGAGAGAGAGAGAGAGAGAGAGAGAGAGAGAGATGTTTCTATATGCCCTGTTGGGTGGGGGGGGGGAACCTTTAGCCTGGTAATTGATGAAGGGTATTAAATATTAGTGTTATGTTAGCAGTTTCAAGTTTCTGGAATCTGTATCATCATGAAGTAATAATAAAGAGGATGAGAAGACATCTAAGCATTTGCAAAGTACATTTCAGTCAGCAATTAGTCACCCCAGTGCACCCACCTATGTCTGAAGTGACGTGAGCACAAGTTGATCCCCCAAATCTCTGTCTTCACAATCTAGCCGTGGGGAAAGCGTCTAGATTTGATCATCCTTGGACACATTTTATAAATTATTTTAGCCTTGTTTAGAATGAGTATTTTCTTTTTGGGAGAGGCAGAAGAACCTAAACTACAGTGGCTTAATTTTCAAACAGCAACTAAGGGTGCAATCCTATGGCCACTAGATGCTGTCCTGATGGCCATGGGATAGGTCAGAGTTCCAGCTCCAACCTTGGAAATGCAATCCGATGTTGGAGTTGGAACTCGGACGTCGGAGCGCCCTCCCTGTGCCCTTGCAGCTGGCATGGTTCTTTCTGCAAGACCAACTTCGGAGCCGGCATTGGGTGGGTGTTCTTCTGGGGGGTGGGGAGAGGAGGAGGGAGGCTCTGCTGAGATACTATATATCCCAGCGGTGCCTCAGGCCCTCCTCCTGAAGAAGCGGTGGCAAAACACTTAGATTTCAACTAAGTGTTTTGTGGGGCAGGGAAAGCGCAGAGGCAATCTTCTTCACTTCCACGCTTCTTCTTTTTTTCTTTTTTCTTTTTCCATCAGAGCAGTGTTTTATTGATTGATTGATTGATTGATTGATTGATTAAAATATTTATGAATTGCCTTTCGGCCCAGAAGGGCACCCCACAGGCGATATACAAATTTTAAAACAATAACATATCAAACAAACAACTTTCAGAACAGAATGAAACCACATTTAAAACATGCCAGAGAGCAGAATTAATCCCATTTTAAAACCCATCAAAAGCCAATCAGAACCAAAACCTTTTAACAGCCTTCCTAAAGCTAAGCAGAGATGGAACCTCCTTAGGGAGGGAATTCCATAGTCATAGTGTTGCCACAGAAAAGGCTCTGTCCTGTGTTCATACCAACCTAGCCTCTCTTTGTGGTGGGACAAACAACAAGGCCTCTGAAGAAGATTGTAAACTAGAGACAGGTTCATACAGGAGGAGACAATCTTTCAGATATCCTGGCTGAAAACTATAGATTAGAACCAGCACCTCGAAATGGGCCCAGAAACAAACTGGAAGCCAGTGTAGTTCTTATAAGACTTGGTGTAATATGGTATACAAAGTGAACACCAGAAAGCAATCTGGCTGTCACATTTCCCACCAGCTACAGTTTCATATTTTAAAAAAATATATATATAATTTTTTTCAAACAATATATAAAACAACTAAAATAACATACATACAACTTATATAGTGCTCCCATTGCCACGGGACCAAATGATACATTCTATCTCTATAATCAATTGTTATTCCAAAAATACAACATATCTTGACATGGCATGCTCCCTTTCCCCTTATTTAACACAAAATCCAAAAATAATCCCCAAATATCCTTAAAATTATTTTTCTTAAGTTGTCCCTTTTTACATTGGATACTACAAGTCGACATATCATTTAAAGCCATATCCCACACTTCCTTATACCACTCAGTAATAGAGAAAACTTGATGAACTTTCCCACTTCCACGATTCTGTCCTCGATTGGATGCCCACGATCTTCTGACTCCGAGTTTGGAGGGTTACGGGCAGCTACATTGGGTGGTGCTGCCTGAGAAGTCACAGAAAAAAAAATATGAACCCAGAACAACAAATGAAAGAAATGTGGGGGGGGGGGGAGAGAGAGAAAAAGCTTAACATATCCAATATTTACCTATTTATCATTTCTATGATTTGCTTCTCCAGTGGCTTATTTCCTTCCTGTTTAGATTTGGAATGGGTCCGTTAAATACCCGAAAATAGCCATGCATCATGCCGGCACAGGAAAGACAACAACATGCTATATGAACAATAAGTGTTCAAGCCATTATTTCCAGAACTGACTCTCATGAAAGCCAATTCAACTTGCAGGCACCTGTGTATGGTTTCTGACTTTCCGTGGGGCTTTGACGGATTGCTTCTGAGTATTTCCAATTATCTCTAATTAGACTTACTAAACCTCCCTTGTGCGTATACCTTGCTAATTCAAACTTCCTGCTTGTCATCTGTATTCATCCCCCTCCCCTCTTTTCATTGAGTTCATTGAGCCTAAATGAGCCGGACTTCCCAGCATCAGCTCGACCCAATGTAGTACCAACGTTGTCCAGGGCCTCCACATATCTGGAACAAGCCTTGGTAAGCTTTGAAGTATAGTGTGGTCAGAGGACAGCACTGGATATAAAAAGGGAGAGTGTATTATTGTCTTGTGCCAGGGAAGAATTGCAACCTCCTGGGCCTTTAATGAGATTAGGAGGGAGATGCTAGTGCTTTAATTAGGGCTTGTACATAGAGAAGTTCTATGGAGAGTTCGGATGCAGGCACTGAAATCCCTGCCCTATTCCTCACATCCCAGCGAGACCCCACTGGCAAGAGCTCCCTAGAGTTGCCCCTCCTCTTCACCATTGCAACCTGCATATTCACTTGTGTCTCGCTCTGGCCCAGACAGCGGTGGTGGTGAGAAGGAGGAGCTGGAGACACCACTGCCTGCTCGCTCACTGGTGCTCTGTCAAGCAAGCAAGTGGTAGCAATGGTGAGAAAGAGGATGAGGAGCAAGCACAGCTGGTGACGATGGCGGTGAGGAGGTAGACGCACTGAGCGAGGAGCCTACTGAGGGTGCCTTGCCCAGGGGGCCTCAAAAACCTGGAGCTGGCACTGCTCCTCTCCCACCAGCAGTGGCCTACGAGACTCTAATGGCAGGGCTGGTTCCAGAACTTCTGTGCAAGAGGCTCATCCACTCAGGAGGGAGTGTCGCTTGAGTAGGGGCCCAAGAGCATGGAGGAGGGCGGACATACCCATACTGGCTGGCACTGCAAGGTGGTACTAACAAAAACAGAGGGGTGTCTGGGTCAGCAGCACCACGCAGGACAACCTTCGCTGATGAGCCAGGAGCTAATATTCATGTCCCTTGCTCACACCGGGAGCTCCCGAGCAGCCAGTAGCTGTTCGGCTGCATAGCTCTGCTGACATAGGCGCCCCTCTGCCTCCATTGCCACCGTGCCACACCCTCTAGCAAGGGCATGGGCCCTCCTCTCCTAGCTGGCTGCTCAGTGGTGGCAGTCTCTTCCTGCAAGCTGCATCCCTCTCGCAAGCAGCCACGGGTCAGTGGGTCATCTTAACTGGTGAAAGGTAGAGGTGGAATACATGCTCTCCTAATGCTCAACTGTCCATCACACCCACGCCCACATCTCCGGTCCTCTGGAAAAGGCCAGTCTTGGCTCCATTCATTTGGGGCCCTCGGGGAGTTCAGAAGCAGAACAAGGCCTGGCAGGCTTTGAGCCTTGCATGAAGTGCTTCTTCTCCACATCCTCTGTCCAGGTCCTGGAAGATCTGTAGTTTGATTCGTTATTTCTCTGCCTAACCTTCCTCAAAGGGTTAGGAAACAGTAGGTTAAGAAACAATCATGTACACTGCCCTGAGCTCCTCGGAGGATGGGTGGGATAAAAATTTAATTTGCTAAAGTAAACCAAACCAAACTAAAATAACTAAACTACTCTGTCATTCCATTGCATAATGACCTTCCTCTTCCCTCCCCATTCCCTTTTCCTTTTGTATCGTGTCTAGTAGATTAGGAGCCTGCGGGCAGGAACTACCTTATCTTTTAATCGCGGTCCAGCACTCTGTACTCCATCTGAGCTGGTAGAGGGGCCACTGCTGCCTTACCTCTCACTCTGATGCAGCCAGGCGGAATCCTGCAGACGGAGGCACTTCTGGGAAAGGAAATGCTGAATGGCAGAAGGCCCCAACTTTGACTGTCATGTCAAAACTGCAGCTTTCCATCCAACAACAAGAACCAACAGAAGCTGAAATATATATATATTTAAACGCCAGTCAATTAAAAGTGGTACAGTTGACTAAAAATATTGTAATGAGTAGCATACATATTCATGTACTTTGTTGTTATCATAAGCCAGGGAGAAAGAGCTATTTATGCTATTCTGATTTATTTTTTTAAAGCCTTGGGTTGTTGTTTTTTAAATTGGTGAATCCATCAAAACCAAATCAGAGTAATGTTTTCTTGAGGATAAGTGATAAAAGCTAGCCTAAGAAAGACATTAAATAAACAAAATCCTTCAGCTGCAATCTTATAAACACTTACCTGGAAGTAAATCCCATTAAACTCAATGGGGCTTATTCCTGAGTAGACATACATGCCTAGGATTGCACTGTTAATGCAATAAGAAATCGGAAGCTTCCATTTCTTGAAATTTCCTGGAAGGTTGTTAGAACCTTTTGAAGAAAGTCTTTGCAATACACACAGTATTTCTATTCTCCTCTAGCACAAAGCCCAACTATACATTATACATAAACATGTGTAATGAAGTCTCTTTTGCTGCTTTTCCTAGGGAAAAGTAGCTTCCAGGAGATTTGGAAGGGAGAAGCAACACTTTCCCTGCCCACCACCCCTTCACAAGGCAAGCTGCTCTCTTCACCGTCTCCACTTGGTGCCGCTTTCCACCTGCTGGGCTGGGACCTCCTCCTCCCCACTCAAAAAGACCTGTTCAGGGGCTCTGATTCTATCTGTGTAGGGTAAACACACAAGGAAAGGGAGTGAACTAGGTCCACCCACCCCTTGGTCATCATGTTTGTCGCCCTCTGCACATAGAGCAGTGTTCTCCAACCTTGGGTCCCCAGATGTTTTTGGCCTACAACTCCCAGCATGCCCCAGCCAGCGATGCTGGCTGGGGCATGCTGGGAGTTGTAGGCCAAAAACATCTGGGGACCCAAGGTTGGAGAACACTGATGTAGAGGATGACTTTCTGAAAAGGAGATCCTCCAGCAGTGGTGTGATAAAGCCAGGGCTCGCAGGGACACAGTGCCAACTCTTTTTGCTCAGCAGGGATGCTGACATCATCTGCCACCACCACCCCTCAGAATCCCCTGTTGGCTCTGAGCTTAGCTGCAATCCCCACAGTACCTATGGGAGGGGGGGAATGGATTTTCCCAGCAATGCTCAGTGGAGGCTGATGGCTCCTATGTCAGTGGGGTGGTGTATCCACTCTGGGTTTCAGCCTGAACTTTTAAGGAACAATCCATGGTGCTGAACCATATCCCACTGACACAGGAGCCACCAGTCACTGCTGGCAACAATATGTTGTTCCCTGTTTTAATGTAAATTCTTTTTTTGGGGGGGTGGCTTGGTCCTGAATGGGCAATTAAGACTCATTAGCTTAACAAAATACCTGCTCCCGGTGGGGATGAAACCTCCTAGAACTGGTTTGTTGACATAGAACAACACAGTTGCCTGCATTTTTGGACTCTCCTTCATAGAGGGATGTCATGAGGAACACCCGTACTTCAGAATTTACCAGTACGCCACTGGCCGTGGGGGCCAGTGACTCCTATTTCGGTGGGGCTGCTATTCCATTGCAGGTTTTATTTGGAGCTTTATAGGAGCTATCCATGGTGCTCCATGATGGTGAACCTATTTGTGGGGTGGAGTTCAGCACCATGGGCAGCTCTTATAAAGCTCCAAATAAAACCTGCAATGGAATAGCAGCCCCACCGAAATAGGATTCACCAGCCTCCCCTGACCGCTGGCCTCCGGTATCCCTGGCATGGCTTCAAGAAACTATCTTAGCTTTTGGATGCTGTGAAAGTTCACTATGCTCCCCGTTGAACCTTTTAAAAAAATTAATTTGAATTTCACCAAAACAAAGCAAAAACCATATTAAAAAGGGGGGGAGACCATTTGCTTACAGAAATTAAGATGAATCACTTACAGTAAATGTGTATGAAATATATATCAATAAGTATCGATAAATATGTAATAATACAGCTATCAATAAGAGAACAGTTATGCATCAACTTGAGAGCCAGTGTGGCGTAGTGGTGAGAGTGGTGGACTGGGACTCGGGAGATCCGGGTTCTAGTCCCCGCTCGGCCATGAAACTCACTGGGTGACTTTGGGCCTAACCTACCTCACAGGGTTGTTGTGAGGATAAAATGGAGAGGAGGAGGAGGATTATGTAAGCCGCCTTGAGGTCCTTGTAGGAAAAAAGGTGGGGTATAAATGTAATTAAAAAAATAAAAAAATAAAAAAGCAGACCAAATATCCATATACTTATCCATCCGCAGGTGGCATCTAAATACCACCCATTCAAATATTGAAAGCATTGTTAGGTCGTCCTCAATCCATTGTGTTATAAGAGGTGAGAGATTATCTTTCAGGTCTTGTATTATCAGTCTTTTAGCTGTCAAGAGGGGCAGAAAATCAACATGCATTGTCCTTGTGATCAATTCCATACAGCAGGTAAATAATTTAAAAGAACGATAAATATTAAAGAGCATTCTAATACTAAGTTTATCTGTACTATGACCTCTAGCTCTAGCCAAAACGAAGCAACCACTGGGCATTGCCAAAACAGATCAGTAAACGAAGCATTCGCAGTATTACGCCTCCAACAGTTAGTTGACTTAGACAAGCCCTTATTTGTTTAAGGGTTTGTCTAAGTCAAAATACAAAAATACATTGTGGCATCCAATTAACATGAAACAACAGTTTTTGCTGAATAAGACATAACCTAAGATCCATAGACCCTTCTGGCACAGATGAAAAAACAATGTTCCATTGATTAGGCAAAACAGGACCATCTAATTCCCTATTACATTCATCTTTAAGCTGCTAGTTGAACCTTAATAACCTCCTCCTCGCCATTCTTCTGGTATTGCCCATCCAATACAAGGGCCCACTGCAATCAGTGCTCTGTAAGGAAGAGAAGTTTGGGACACAAAAACTGTCCTATGGATGCACTTTCAAAAACAGAAGCAGGTACCCTTCAGACATGGAAAACACTCTGCACAAGCTCAGTTGCACTTTCTGTGCACGAGTCCCTTTGAAAACACTCCATTCCTTACAGAGCAATGACACTTTTACATCTACCCTTGCCCTTTGCTGCCAGATTTAACAAACTTAATGTTGGCAGATATCCCAGAAGTATGAATATGGCTGCGATTTTCACTCTGGCAGCCCAAGACACACATCTTTAGTGTTCTTCTCAATTTGCCCATCTCTGACTGAAGGTCAGTATTCTGGGGCCTTAGTGTAAAGGACTCAAATTAGGTAGGAAGCCAACTTGCATTTGAGCCAGAATTTGATCTTATATTATTTCACCAGGGGAAAGAGGCCTTTGATTTCTCTTTCCTGCTCCGCATTTCTCGTTTTTGGTTGTAAAACTTCAATCACAGATTTGAAACATATCACAGAAAGCAGCACAGCTTCCATGACAAGCATAAAGAAATGCATGAGACACATTGTTGAATGTGAATTATTAGCATCAGCAGGACAAGGAAACCTTCAGATAACTTATAATAGGTCAGTCCTACTTCCTATTCTGTATAGAGAAACTAAAAACACAATCAATTTAGAGAAAGTGATCACAAAACACTGTGTGTGTGTGTGTGTGTGTGATGTGATCTGTTGTTTCAAATCAATTCTCAGGATGTGTGCCTAACTGGCAGGCTTCTCTTTTGGTTCTGGACTTTGTTTATCTAAAGTCCTGGCGAGTTTTCAGAAAGTTAGACTTGTTTTCTTGGACCAGAAATCATTCTCCAACAAGCATTTGAATTGCAGGTGTGAAGTGAAGATAAATCTGATCTTCTCTGTCTGTCTCTCTCTCGCTCTCTTGCTTGCTTCTTTTCTTTTTGTGCCATTACAAAAAGGCTTACGGTACATGCATTGTGCTGATAAGATACAACAGTGCAATAAACACTGGAGCAGATTTGGGATAATGCTTATTGCTGGAGGGACATCAGAAATTAGCAACAGATCTGATTATTGACAGCTCTCCTGTGATCTTTCTTCTGATGGCACAGCCCATGCAAACGGACATGTGGTATCCAGCCAGCAGTCCATCTTTTTCAGCATTCTATCAGCTGCAGTGGGCCAATCAGATGTGTGCAGAAAGTTCACCAGCAGGGCATCATCTGTTACTCATTTTCTGCATCTGATACTCAGACTTATGCTGCATTTCTAGCTATGGTTAGTAACAACCAGTAGTAGAGTTGCCTACTTCCGAGCCGAATTCAAGGTGCTGGTTTAACCTATAAAGTCCTACACGGCTTAGGACCACATTACCTGATGGAACACCTCTCCCAACCCCAATCTACCCGGACACTAGGCTCAACATCTGGGGCCGTCCTCCGACTGCCACCTCCAAGGGAGGCTCAGATGGTGGCAATGAGGAGGAGGGCCTTTTCAGTGGTAGCCCCCCAATTGTGGAATAAGCTCTCCACTGAGGTCCACCTGGTGCCAACCTTACTATCTTTTCGGCGCCAGGTTAAGACTTCCCTCTATGCCAAGGCATTCGATATTTATTCTGCTCAAAATAGCACATGGGAGGGGAAGGGGTGACCTGTAGACTTAGTTGTAGTAACCTTTACTATTGTGTATTTTAAACTGCGCTTTTAATTTTGGTTTTAAATTTTTTAATTATAAATGCTGTTTTTACCACCTTGTTGGTTTTATCTTGATTTTATTGTATGGACTGTTGTGAACCGCCCAGAGAGCTTTGGCTGTGGGGCAGTATAGAAATGAAATAAATGAACGAATGAATGAATGAATAAACAAATAATTTTTTAAAACCCCTCTGGTTTTGGTTCTCTATCTTTACTACACAAATCCTATACTGAACAGTGTTCCACGTACTGTAGCACAATGGTAGAGCACATACTTACCATGCAAAAGGTCCCAGGCTGAATCCCCAGGTAGCATCTCCAGCCAGTTATGGGTGCGACACTGAAGAAGTCAATCTGCTTGTGGTCAGCAGACTTTGGCACACCTCACCAACTCGAGAGCCAAATGCAGGTTGAGTCAGGGTTCGGGGTTTTTTTGTGGCTTCCACTTTTAAAGCGGTCTGTGATTTGTGTGTTGTTGTCTTTTAAGGCAGGGAAATCTGCGCAAAATACAGCTGCAATTTGTGCAAATTGTGGCCATATTTACACAAACAAATCACAGCCATATGTTATGCAAATTTCGGCCATATTTTACGCAAATTGTGGCTGTATTTTGCATAAATTTTTCTGCCTTAAAAAAACACCATGCAAATTGCAACCCACTCGAAAAGTAGAAGACCGCATGCTGGCTTGACTCTCATTGGAGTGAGTCGACGCCGGCACTGGGTAGACTGGCCAGAATCCAGGGGGCCACACCAGGCCAATCCACCAGCTTTTGACCCCACAAGCAGATTCCTCACAAATCCCTGTCCCCAGCTAGCAGGACTGTGAAAGACCTCTGCCTGAGCTCCCGGAGAGCTGTTGCCGGCCAGAGAAGGCAATACTGGGCTAGCTGGACTGATGGTGTGTGACTCTGTGCAAGGCTCCATATGTGTCACACAGCAAGTGCAGGAGGGGGTGGACAAGAAAACCAGGAAGGATCAGACTGGAGAATCCACAGCTGCTGTGTCTCCCGGTTGATCGCTAGCTTTTAATAGGCAGCGTGAATCTCTGCGGAGCAACATTGATACCCGTCAATGACCCGAAGCAGAGTTACTTGGCGATAGTTCTACTTCTTTCAACAGAACATGGTCCCAAATAAATGCGCTTAGTATCATACAGCAGCTTTTCATCGCCATTCCATTCCCTCTTTCTTGTACAAACTGGCATGAAGCGAACTTTGAACGTATGATTTGAGAAGAAGCAGCCGAACGCCTGGGCTCAGATGGCTGAGGTCAGGACCAGACAGTGTCTGATGAGTTGTGATGGCTGGTTTCAGTGGGGCACCTTGTCTACAATATGAAGTCAGCTCTGAGATATATAAAGAGAAAGAGAGGGAGGGAGAGAGGAGAGAGAGAGTCCTTGTTACTGAATTTGTCTACTTTCTGTTGAGTCTGGGCCAGGGGATGGAGAGGATAAATAAATCCAACCCTTGCTGGAAAGATTTGTGGTCATTAGACGAGGAGTCACTGAGCTTCACAATTCCTTGGCTTGGAATGAGAACTTCAGCAATTTGTAACACTCGTGTCAAATGCGAGGTGAGCATAACAGCCCCCAAATTCTGTGGTGGCTCAGGTGGCTCAGATCAATTACTACTACAGCAGCTTCAGTCACAAAAATGGCAAGTGCAGGCAGCATAGGAGAGAACAAGAATGGCGACAAATATAACTGCAGCAACAAGAGCAAGACCGACAAGAATATAAAGCAAGAACATAAGGCAGCAGCGGCAGCAATGCAGAAGCATCATGGGGGAAGTGGTAGTCCATCCTTGGAGGCACATCAAACCCAAAGTTAAATCTCCAGTTTCACTAATGTGTAAACTGTGAAGTTTCTGTTTCCTTTTGCTCTCTGCCTACCTGTGTGTTTCGACTTCAAGGTTGGAGACAAACCCAGGTAACTACTGGATTTGATATTTTCAAAAATGGGGGAATCACTCCATTTATTTATTTGTTACATTTACATCCTGCCTTTTCCTCCAAGGAGCCCAAGGCAGCATACATGATTCTCCTCCTCCTCCTCCTCCTCCTCCTCCTCTCTATTTTATCATCACAACAACCCTGTGAGGTAGGTTAGGCTGAGAGTCAGTGACTAGCCCAAAGTCACCCAGTGAGCTTCATGGCCGAGTGGGGACTAGAACCCAGATCTCCAGAGTCCCATTCCAACACTCTAACCACTACACCACAACCAGTATGTGTTTGTTTGTCCCAACAGCCCTAGGTGTAATCTGATCCCTGCATGATGCCTAGTAAAGCCCAATTCATTTAAGTCTGTGTCTCTTCCTCATTCATGCAGACTTCATGGCTTCAACATCAAGACAGACTTTTTTTTTCCTTGTTAAGGAATAGCTTTGACATAGTGTAACTCCTGCACACAGATACACACACACACACACACACACACACCAGCAGTGGCAGCCATGAGCCTGGGCATTTCCAGAAACGGAGTCATTACTGCAAGAATCCTGACCTTTGGCAAAGGAGAATGTTTTTAGAAGCCATAGGTCACGCACATAAGGCAAGGCATGTCATTATCCTCTCAATCAAAGCTGCATAATATTTTGATGGCCTCATGCCAGGCAAGATGTGAAATTAGTAAGTTATTAGTAATTAGGGGCATGACCCTACTGCAATGCCCAACGGCGGAGGTGATCTTCACCTCCCCATCCTCCTGCATGTTCAATAAAAATATACAACAAGGGTCTATGTTTAAAATCCTGACAGAAACAAAGCATAGAAACTTAAAAGTCAAGATATATATATATATATATATATATATAATATAACCATGAAAATATAGTGAAATAAACTAAATTTTATAATGTAATATAAAAATTTCCAGAAATATATATATATATATATATATATATATATACATGTATAAGACAGAAACAATTAGACATGTAAAATACAGCTTCTCTAGGCTGAAGATGATAATAAATGTCCTTTCAGACTTGAGGACCTTTTTCTCTAGACGTATTGTTAATGCCAATGTTTTTTGTTTTGATGCTTCCAGAGAAAGGTCCTCACAGCATGTAAGCTTTCTTACTCTCTTGTGTGGAAGCCAAACGCGTTTCGGCCCAACGGCCTTCTTCAGTGGCCCTGTAGTTTCCACTCAATTCAGTATACAAGCTATTGCTCTGTATTTCTCAATTCAATGCTGGTTTCATTTACCAAGCTCCTGAGGCAGTGCCTATATTTTAAACATATAAAATTAAACATAGTCCCCTGTTGTATATTTCTGCATGTTCAATAGACAGGCATTTTTGCCCATCTAGCTGGAATGCTTTGAAGGGAGAGGGAAATACCTCTTACAAGTTCACATGTGTCTCCCTATTTTCATCCGTGAAATGTTGGAGGGTATGCTGACCCCTCATCACAATGTCTTCTGGCTATTGATCCCAGTACACCCGCTTCCTCCTCGCCACTCCCACACTCACATAAGGCACATAAGGCAAGGCAACCCCTTTCTTCCTCTTTCCCAACAGTGTTAGGGACCCCTGATTTACCTAATCCCCTCCTCCTACTTTATAACCCCAGCAGCAAGCCCTTCCCACTGCAGGCTGTACAAACAGCACATGTCTGGGGCCTCGTTCAATCTCCGGAGCCAATCTCTCCCTGAGAACTCAGCTAATTTCCCCAATACATTTGTTCTCATTACAGGCGTGAAGGTTCATTCTTCTTGTGTTTTGAATTGCAACTGCTCTACCACTTTAATTTCCCCAAATCAACTTGTGCATTTTAAATTCTCATTTGTAATCTCTAAAGGTGCCAGGTAGTTTACTCTGAAGCTTCTCTGTGTGTGTGTGTGTGTGTGTGTGGTGGGGGGTTTACTTTGGGAGCCCTCTCTTTCCATAGATGCCCTATGACCAATGTCTAACAGTGCAGTCCTACGAGGCTTCCCATATCCCTCCAAACCCAGAGGATTGCTGGCATCCAATTGAGGGCAGGAGGAACGTGGCAGGTAGGATATCTGCCGCACTTCCCTCACCCTCAAAAACATCTAGGCAGCCAATTTCGGCTGTCTGGATGCTTTACCTGTCTTTGCGAGGAGGCAGGGCCGGATTATGGCCAGCGGATGCCCTGAGCACAGCCCAATAAGGGTGCCCCCTCGGCCCTTCCATCACTTAGCTGGCAAGACATTAAGACGCAAAAAGTGCTAAAGGTGAAACAAGACATTAAAAACTCAGTTTTTCTTCAAGGCCATTCCCAATGCCAGAGCACATGACTATATTAAATATGAACTGTTTTGTTTTTTCAAAAAAAAATTATGGTATATTTATTTAACACTAAATAGCAGCAAGCAATATAAGCCAATTACTTACTCATAACTAGGGCAATTTGTGGTCATTAGACGAGGAGTCACTGAGCTTCACAATTCCTTGGCTTGGAATGAGAACTTCAGCAATTTGTAACATAAATAAAGAAATATTTATTTATTTATTTATTTAATACATTTTTATACCACCCAATAATAGCCAAAGCTCTCTGGGCAGTTTACAACAGTTAAAACCATAAAATACAATACAATACAATATAAATATAAATACAAATATAAATTGTATTGTATATAAATACAATATAAATACAAATTTTCATCACAAACAAACCCAACCCTAGGGGGCCACTCTCTAACACCACCTCTGTACTCATTCCATTGTCCGATTCTTCTCCCCTCCACCTTTGTCAGTTCTCTCTCACGTAGTCATGCAGGCCTACAGTCAGGGCGGAAATGTAGTTGGGGGATTCACTGCTCCCTCTGTATATACCTTTGTACCCCCAATAATCTGCCCCCCACCCCACAACCCCAATTGCTGCAACATTCAGACAATGTATTCTAGAGTAATTTTCACTGAAGTCACTGGCTCTGCTCCAAAGTAATCTCGGTGTGATTTACAATCCCACTTGAAATTAATTTGGAGTTCATTTTAATGCTGCATCACATCTTATTGTTGTTGCTGCCCTGCTAACTGGTTGGGTTTCTTTAATCCGTAAGCAGCCCTGAGAACCATTGTTATAGGGCGGACTACAAAAAATATTGCAAATAAACCAACCAAGAAAGCACGTGCTCAGCCATGATTTCTGAGGGACGTTGAGATCTTCGTTCCTGTACAATAGCTCCAGCTGTTCTTTGGTCTCTTTGCTGAGGTTGGTTTCAGCACAAAAAAAAAAGGAAGAAGAGCGCCTCTGCTACTCCTTGCACTGCGCTCTCGGTCTGCCACCTATAACTCAAACCTCCTGACCTTCAGAGGAAAATTATAAGTCATCCGGTATAATCAAAGAAGAGGGGGTTGCTGAAGAAGCATTTTTTTTTATTGCAAGTGATTTATGGGCAGCTGGGGATCAACTGGGTGTGGGGGGGGGATTAGTGTTACCTGGTTATTTAGTAATATTACACAGCTGCTGTTTCCCTTCTGATTTATTGCACTTCAGAGAGTTGGAGGCCCCAGAAGGCTTTTGGAAGACTCTTCTTCTTCCATAAATCTAAACAAACAAAATGATGTGTACTAAGTTCCGAAACAGTTGAGAAACTGACTTATCCATAAAAACAAGGACATCCTTGATGCACATCCCACAGGTGTCTCAGCCTAGAATTGATCATTGGCAATATGCCTATGCACACCAGTTGCTGGGGAACGTGGGCGGGAGGGTGCTGTTGCACTCACGTCCTGCTTGCAGATTTCCCGGGGGGGGGGCAGCTGGTTGGCCACTGTGTGAACAGAATGCTGGACTAGGTGGACCCTTGGTCTGACCCGGCATGGCTCTTCTTATGTTCTTATGTTCAGTACAACCTGAGGCCCTCTTGATGTTCTGGGCTACAACTCCCATCATTCACAGCCAGCATAGCCAATGGCATTTTTTCACATTTTCATGTGGAACCCCCCCCCTTCCCCCTCAAAGCTCTCAATCCGATATGGGCAAAATTCAGAATGACCTTACTGGGTTGAAATCAGAGAACCTTGGTGAGCTCCAATTTTGCTGATGTGCACACACCTCTACTCCTCAGATCCTGACTTCTCTGAAGAAAATAACAAATACGGAGAAAGGCAAAGGAACTTAGGGGAAGAAGGCAAGGAAGGGAACCTAGCTAAGCATGGGATTGCAGATGGCTCAGGACCCTGAAAAGCCTCAACACAATGCCCTAGGCTTCTATCTTTCCACAAGAACTCCAGTAATGGGACTGTTAAAGTCCACAACTTTAAAAGCCCTGTTGCCCCACTGCAAGACATGGTTGCCTGCCCCATAGATCAAAGAGGGTAGGCCCCAGAGTCCCACACATGTGGATGCACATCCAAGTGAAGGTCCCCTTGCCGTACACCTTGTGACAAGCAACCCCGGGCTGCCAGTGTCTGTGTGGGCAACTCAGCTTTTGCAGGGATGCATTCAGAATTCGTCAATGGGCACTTCGCTGGGGGTGAAGCTCCATTGGGGTATACAAGGCAATGGATCTCTCTGGGCATAAAAGGCAGAGAGGTGGTGCAACCAACGAGAAAGGAAAGGTGGCCTTGGAAACATGGGTTAGGCACCAGAGAAGTCGATGGAGTGTGCAAGGGATGGATCATAGGGAATGGAAGCCCAGGTGGATATTGAAGCTGCATGACAGCATGTCTGCCTACGCTGGATTCCATGATCAAAAAGCATGGGGGGTGGCCAAACAGTAGGGCTGTTATAGATCTCAGGATGGAAGCACAAAGGGGCAAGGGTTTGGGGCAAACTCAGGGTGTGGTTGAACAAAGGATACACTCGCTTGGTTCTGGGGATGAGCCTACCTTTGGTCCTTGAGGCTGGCTGACTAAGCATTATAAGAGGCCATACTTCTGAGAGACAATTAGGCAGAGCTACTGAGGGCAATAGTACCACAAGGGGTGCCCAGGTGGTGCTTTAACCTGCTGATCTATCATGATGTGGGGATGCTTCAGGATTGGGCCATATTTCCCACCTTTAGACTGGCCATTTTGAAGGTACCTTCACGGGTTGTCTGACTGGGGTAGCGACGTGGTAGTCATTTATTTATTTATTTATTTATTTATTATATTTATACCTTGCCTTTTTTCCTGAAAGGAACCCAAGGCGGCTTACATAATCCTCCTCCTCCTCTCCATTTTATCCTCGCAACAACCCTGTGAGGTAGGTTAGGCTGAGTCAGTGACTGGTCCAAAGTCACCCAGTGAGTTTCATGGCTGAGTGGGGACTAGAACCCGGATCTCCCGAGTCCCAGTCCAACACTCTAACCACTACACCACACTGGCTCATGAAGGTATTTGCATCCATCCAGAGTTCCCTTATTTTACGTACTGCAGAAGGGTGACTCCTCTTTGATTAGCTTACACAACAGGACAGACAGGTCAATGAACTTTAATTACCGTAATTTTCCGTCTATAAGACGCCCCCATGTATAAGACGCCCCCACTTGGCAGTTTCGCAACTGCGCGGTTCTCTCCTTGGCTTACTTCCGTGTATAAGACGACCCTCAATTTTTAGTCTAACAATTTTAGGAAAAAGTATAGTCTTATACATGGAAAAATACTGTATAGTAAAGGAAGGGAGCCTGGCACACCAGGATCCTCTTGCTGCCAACTGCCATGAGACCCTTGTCCATGCAGCCTTTCCCAGAATGGAAGACATATTAGACAAGGTGCTACAGTGATGCCAACACAAAGTTATGTATTTCTATTTATTTTTACATTTACATCCCACCCTTTTTCCTCTTGCAAGGGACCCGAGGCAGCTTACATGATCCTCCTCTTCTCCCCTTCATCCTCACAACAACCCTATGAGGTAAGTTAGGCTGAGAGTCAGTGACTAGCCCAAAGTCACCCTGTGAACTTCATGGCTGAGTGGAGACTAGAACCCGGATCTCCCCAATCCAATGCTCTAACCCAGTGCTCTCCAACCTTGGGTCCCCAGATGTTTTTGGCCTACAACTCCCAGCATGCCCCAGCCATGCTGGGAGTTGTAGGCCAAAAACATCTGGGGACCCAAGGTTGGAGAACACTGTTCTAACCACTATGCCGCACTGGCTCCCAAATAACAAAAACAAAGCCAAAAAAAAAGTCTGCAAGCCATCATGACTGAGCTTTTTGACCCTTGGTGCTCGTTCTGCACTGCCTTATGTGGGGAAGGCAGTAGAAGTACCACGGCTGGTACACTGGCTGCCCGTGAGAAGGGTCTCAGTTGTCCTATATAGGTGCAATAATGCTGGGCTCCCATTGGCCAGGACCACACACACAAGGCCTAACACCCAAGGTCCAATTGCAGCCCTGCTCATGCAGCCGCCTCATGCTCCATTCCAGGAGTGCAGAAACTCAGGCCTGGGGACAAATCCAGCCTTCCTGTTGGCCAGTTGGCCCCACCCCTTCCACTGGCCCCACCCCTCCACTGGCCGTACACCTTGTGACAAGCAACCCTGGGCTGCCAGTGTCTGTGTGGGCAACTCAGCTTTTGCAGGGATGCATTCAGAATTCGTCAATGGGCACTTCGCTGGGGGTGAAGCTCCATCGGGGTATACAAGGCAATGGATCTTTCTGGGCATAAAAGGCAGAGAGGTGGTGCAAGCAACGAGAAAGGAAAGGTGGCCTTGGAAACATGGGTTAGGCTTCCACTGGCCCCACCCCTTTCCCCCTTACCACCTCTCCTTTGGTGGTTTCCAAGCTTCGGTGCCCCCGTTCTTTTTTGTTCCCCATTTTAAAAGATTGCAGTGCCTCTCCTAAGGCTTAGTTATTGGCAGGAAGAGCTTTAAGCTACAATAGGCTGGGTTTGTTTGTTTGTTTCTTGGCCCCCTTTTGCCATAGCCCCGACCACCACTGGAATGCTTCTCTGAAATGGAATTTGGTCCTTGGACAGAAAGAGATTGTGCACCCCGCTCTGTTCCTTAAAGGGGTGGACCAAAAGTGCTCCCCATGTTCAGTGGGGTGGGGGGACGGGGTAGTGACTTTGTCCCCAACACCATCTCCGTGCGGTTTGTGGGGAGGGAAGCACGCACGCACACCCACTCACTCAGTGTTCCTCCCCAGCACCATTTCTATGCAGTTCTATGCAGGAGGAAAGAAGAGATGAGTTTGTGGCTTTTTTTTCTTTTATGTTACTGATTTGCTTTGGATGCTGAATCACCTGATGCAGCCTCAGAGGCGGTGTTAGAGGGTGGCCCACTAGGGCTGGAGCCCCAGATCTTTCATTTGGAGCCCCAAATCTTTGGGAGGCCCTCTGCCCCACCACACTGCTGTCCATGGGCACTTGTTGAAATCAAGGTCCAGGGGCCCTGAGGATCTCTGTTGCATTTGAGCCCCCTGGATCAGCTGGCTCTTTGCCCACAGGTGCTTCACCTCCTGCTGTGCCCCCCCCCGAATCTTTCTGCCTGAGGTTTTTTTTTCCTGGAATCACATGCCCTCCTCTCCCCTGTCCATGCATCCCTTTTTACAAATAGGGGTGTCCTTAGGAGACAGCACAGGGCCCATTAAAGATGCACACACAGACCTTAGAGCATATGCAAATTAGCATATGCAAATATGTGTTCTTTTTCTGTCCCGTGGCCTTGAGCCCCGGATCTTTTCGATACCTAGCACCGCCTGCTAATGTGCCTGAGGCTTGAGGGTGGAGCTTTAGCTGCTGGGTCACATGACCCGGCTGCTGTAGAAGTCCTGAGGCTTGGTGGGTGGGGGTCCTTCCAACTCTACGATTCCAAGGAGGTTTAAGGAGACTGCAGAGCCCGATTCACCATCACCACATGCGAGTTTTCACATACTCAGACTAGGGATGTGTGAGGATTCCGTTTGGTGGGTGGAAGTCTGGCGAACTCGCCGGGCTCGGCACCCCAAACTCCATCCCACCTACCTGCTTCCCCGGCTCAACTCACGTTCTCCCCAGTTGAGCCAGGGAAGCCACTTCTGGGTTCCTGGTGGGCCACTTTTTACGTAGAAAATGCCAGGGATGGGGACTCGGACTCCAGGACTCGACTCATGAGTCGGACTGAGTCCCCCCTCTGACTCGAGTCAGACTCGAGTCCCAATATTTTTAATGGGACTCGAGACTCGACTCGGGACTCAAGACCGAGGATTCGTGTTCCTCAAATGCAACATGGATAGGTTTTAGGAAGTACAGCAAGTTTCTTTTTTAAAATCATTTTCCTAAAATGCAACCTTTCAGACATTTTGGGTTTGGCTGCCTCTGCCTGCCTGTTTGGGGTTCCCAGCCTCCTCTGCCTGCCTGGTCTCTTCTTAACCAGTTCCACAGTTTGAATTGTCCTACACAAAGGCCTCTGCCTGCCTGCTTTGGGGTTCCCTGCCTCCTCTGCCTGTCTGGTTATTTTGGGTTTGTCTGCCTGGTCTGTTCTTGCCAAAATCAGTTGCAGAGTTTTGAAATAAAAAGACACACTTGTGCCTAGAATTTATTTAAGCCACACATCTGAAATAGCCTTATTTTGTTGGGGGAAACCCCCATTGGTTTTAATAGGGACTCATGGAGTCAGCTTTGGGAGTGACTTGGGACTCGGGACTTGTGAGTCACCATTTTGGACCAAGGACTCAGACTCGAGACTTGGGTCCAAAGACTTGTGACTCCACTCATGTCTCGAGACCAAGAACTCTTCAACATCCCTGGAAAATGCCATAAGATATGCCAAAAACGGCCACAATTTGTGCAAGTTACACAAATTGCAGCAGCTTTTAATGTATCTTATGCCATTTTCTATGTAAAAAGTGGGCCACCGGAAACCCGGAAGCTCACTGAGTGGCTCAGCGAGCATCTGCTTTTGGCCTGGTTCAGCGGGCGCAGCAGCAGCATCTGTTGAGCAGGAGGCGGGGTGGGTCCCTGGCGGGCCACCTAACACTAATTCTGACATATCTAGCAGCCTGGCCAGGTGTGAAACATGGTTGGTACCAAGGCACACAATGACAATTTGCACTTGTGTGCACACAGCTAGGTGTCTACAGAAAAAGAGGGCTTTTCAAGAGGGGATTTAGAGAAGACAAAAAGTGGTGGCACCGATTAGGAAGAAATTCCAGGCATAAGGGACAGCATGGAAGAACAGGCTGAGTCAGTTAAGAGAGGTCCTCACGAAACGATGTCTTAGTTTATCTAAGAGCAGACCTCTAAAAACAGCCTTTGGCAAATTGGGGGGGACACACGGACACACACACTTTAAAGTTAGCCAAATTCTGTCAAGATATGAACCTTGAAGGTCATCAAAGTCAACCTTCAGCACAATTAGGTGATGAGAAGGTGCGACTTCCTTTTGTCCCTCATTTAAAATCCCTTACCTTTTACCTCCGCTGCTGCTGCTGTATCATCTGAAATACCTGTCTGGGAAAGAGGAGCAGGGGGGGGGGGGAAGTCCTCTCAAGGTCAGTCAGGAAAACCGTTCCAGAGAGTCTGTTTAGAATTGTAGCTGTTCTCTTTGTCTTTCTGTTTAATCTACAGTAACTCACTGTAGGGTGTGTGGAAGATTCTCTCCCACCAATCAATACCATGGGGGGGGGGGGCTGCTGTTTCACATTCCTGAGAGAATACAGGTACCCAGGACTTTTTTTCCTCATCTATTAGTGCCGACTTAAATATATCCTCTATAAAGCATGCCAAAGCTTTTAAGTAACTTTTTTTCTCTTGTGTGGGTGGCATTGGGAGGGGTGAGCAGAGTCTGGGTATGAATCATACACTCTTGTACAAAATACATATATATATATATATATATATATATATATTCCTTATTACATTTTTTCCCCTTTCCGCTTCAAAATTGCCCAGGGATTTTTCTAAAATGTTTTCAACTAAAATGTGCTCTCAGTTCTCAATCTTAAAGCAGCAGGAAGACCACTTTTACAAGGGGTCCTTAAACTGGCTTATGCATTCCTCCGGCATTTACAAATCTCTGACCTCACACCCAACTTATATATCGCTTCAAATATTTAAAGTCTGCTCGCCAGATCACTTCAGCGTGTGGTGGATGTGGTTACAAGCCACTCCACTTTAGAACTGCATCTAATATGCTCCACTTTTGATTTCCAAGTCAAAAGTTCTGATTTCAGTGGAAGGGACATTTCTCCTGACAAAAATATTTCAGACTCACAATCCTATCCAGGCCACTAGACAGAGTCCAGATGGCCATAGGATCAGTTGGAGTCCCAGCTGCGACCTCGGAAATGCGCTCTGAGGTCAGAGCTTGGCCTCTGAACTCGGAGCACTCTCCCTCCACCCTCACAGCCAGCATGGAAAGAACCATGCTGCACAGCTCCGAGGTCATAAGACCAACTTTGGAGCTGGAGTTTTGTGAGTGGGGAGGGGAAGAGACAGGTGTGGCATAACCCCACAATTCAGTTCCCTGGTGTATGTCTGCTTTAGTATATTTAGTGAGTATAGAATGTTGAACTGAGTGGGTGTGGTTTGTGATGTCTTGGAAAGGGTGGGGGGAGGAGTATAGAAGGAGTGTCTGATCTTTAGAATAAAAACTGGAAGGTTTTAAAACAGAGATGCCATATAGAGGATGAGAGAAAAAATTAATTCAAATGATGGTTCCTGGAAACTGGGTGTTTATTTTCAATGAACTCATGCTCAGCTATGATCTTATTCCATTTTTTCTTGACGATGGGCAAACCATCTTCAGCTTTGATTTGGGATTGGCTTGATATTTATGAGCTCATCCTTTGTTCCAAGACTTCTTTCCTGGCTTCTGATATTGCCACATTGGCACTAACAGTTCTGCACGCATGCTTACACACTAGCATTCTGTCTCCAAGGCAGTGTAGTTTTGGATTCTCCTGTGCTTGCCCCAGAACTCTAGCCGTGACACAAAGTTACTTGGAAATTCAGCCGCCAGTACTGAAAATACACACCTGGCAGGGAGTTTTTAGATGAGGAACAAAACCCACATAAAACATTTGTTAAAAAAAAAAACAATCCAGAGAATCATAGAGATGGAGGGGGACTTGTAGTACATCTGTCTTGTTTATTTATTTTATTTATTTATTATTAATATTTATTTATCGCCCATCTGGATGGCAACCGGCCACCCTGGGCGATGTACACAGAATAAAATACATAAATGCAATAAAATACATTAAAACAATATAAAAATTTTAAAATCTTAACCCACCCCATATTCCCGCCTGAACAACCAGGTTTTTAATGAGCGACGGAAGCTCATCAGAGAGGCTTGATCTCCCCTCTGTCTCAGAGTGGGAGGAGGCTTCCCACCATCTGCTACTTCTAGGCCTTCAAGGCCAAAGGATGTGGCTTTACCACACTCCTTGGATACAGAGGGCTACCCTCCGATACAGTCTTCACCACCTACATGCTGGAAGAGCCAGTGGCTGCAGAATCAGGCACTGGACCGTTAAGAGACTGACAGCTCTTTGGAGAGGGTGGGGTTAACAGCAGGTTCAGATCAGCCAGCCTTCATAAAGCCTCAGAAGACTTCTGCATGTTGCTGAGACAATGGGCGGGTTCACACGTCACACCGACTCGTCATGGCAATTTGCCACCGTGGGTTGGTTGTTCTGTGAAGTACCCACGATGAGCCCGACAGACAATTGGGCTTATCATGGTTACTTTGCTCCCTCCTTCTCCCTCCTTCCCCCTCATTCCTCCAGGTGGTATCCCAAGGGACATTGCAGGAAGAACGAGTCCCCTCTACCTCCCCGCCATGATGTCGAGACGATTTCAGCTCGCTGTGGCGTTTTTGACACTTAAAGAAAAATGGAGAGCGTGAAAGCCGGCTTGACAGCTGGCTTTCCCAATCCCAGTTTGGGCAGCCATGAGCTGTCCCTTCAAAGCACCATGGTGGCAACTTGGAGGGGCATCCCGTGGCTGCCAAGTATTTTTTTTTTTTTAATTAGTCAGATTAGTGCAAATGCGCTTGTTTGCAGAAGCGCTAATGGGAGGATTTCAAGCCTCAGCTGGGGCAATGTGCCAAAGGGGCAGCAGATACCTCCCCCCCGGACATTATACAGCAGAGGCATGAAAACCACCACCCCCGAGTTACTCTTGAAAGATCGCAGAAGTCGAACTGTCAAGAGTAACCCAAGCCACGAGGGATCTTTGGCTGAGAAGGGGGTGTTTTGTGGGATTCCCCCCTTCTCTGCAAGATCCTCAACTTTTCCCTTTCCTCTCACTTTTAGTTCACATCAGGGAGCCACTTTTGCACTTCCCCCCGATCCTCTGGGGGTTTGGGAAGGTGTAAAAGTGACCCCCCCTTTTTATAAAGGGAAACCAAATTTGACAGTTGACTGCAGTCCATGGGTCCTCATCATGGGTTGTGGCAAAAAAACCAACCCATGGTATGTAACCCATGCTGGTGGGTTCACACGATACGACAAACCAACCATTGACTGTTATCATTGGTTGGTTCATGTTGTGCGGACCCAGTCAACACAACAGCTCTTCCTGAGTGAGCTCCAACACATAGCTGTCCAGGGTCCTGACAGACCTTGCCTTGCTGTGTTGCTTCATCGCATTTGATTCTGCCTTGCCCTACTAGTAAGTGCAATTGTTTTAGACCAGCTCTCCTAGGAACCTTATAGATTTCATAGATCATATAGTTGGAAGGAGCCTACAAGGCTATACAAGTCCAAACCCCTGCTCAATGCAGGAAACTAGAGGAGGGGTCTCCCATCCAAGTAATAACCAGGCTTGACCCTTCTTAGCTTTCCACACTCAGACAAGCTGAGCCAGTGTGAGCCACAGGCCTGCACATAAGCTGAGCTAGACAGGACAGCACCATCCCCAGCTTGGTTCGGGAAACCCAAAGCTGGAGCATCCCCAACAGATGGTTGTCCATCTTCTACTTGAAGTGATGGAGAGCCAAGTACCACTCTAGGTAATTTGTCCCATTGGTGAACTGTTCTTATAATCAAGAACTTTCTCATAATGTTCAACTAAAATCAACCTTCCTGCATCTTAAGCCTACCATATATCTAGACCTGCCTCCCAGGGTAGCAGGGGATATGTCTTTGCCCTCTATTGACCCAAATAGAAAAGTTACTCACCGAACAAATGGCTATTTGATTGCTTGGCCTGCTTCTGTATGTCTCTGCAATCAACAAGATTTTAATTGTGAGCAATCATTAAACATTTAAAAACTAACTTCCGCACATGCACTTACACAGCATTCAACGTTGTAGTTCAAATAGTTTTGCAGCAATCAAGAAGAGCTGAATTGAGAGTAAGCACTTAACATTAAAGAAATTATGGGAATGTGCCTATGAAGAGACTAGCTTTGGGCACCCGGTCTGCTAAATGCTGACCCTCCATGCTTCAAATCTAGTTTAAAATATAACATTGAAGAAGAACCTTTTGGAGAAACAGCAGTTGACTCATAACCCGGTTGAGCATCATGAGATGGACACATTCATATGTGACCAAACTGGGTAGTTATGAATGTTGGTGACATCATTAATTTTGATTGGACTCTCTTCCTTGAACCATAATAAAAAGTGACAGGTATGGTTATTTTGAAGCAAACAGCAGATGGAATGAGGGTAATGGCCAGCTCCTGGCAAGCTGGCCGTGTGCGTGTATCACCCAGTGCAGGACTTTGCATTCTATACACCACTAAATATATGATATTTTAGAGTTATCGTACTCCAGGCAGATAGACACTCCAGCCTGTGGGCCAGATAGAGCTTGTGGGGGTTCCCCATCCACCAGCTTCCTTCCTATTTCCTGCTCTCTCTCCCCACAGGGAAAAGTTCTTATTTCCGATCAGCAGCTGATCTGAGAGAAGAGCTTTTCCCTGCTGATCACTGAAATGTTGTACTTTACTACATGGAGAAAGCTTTTTTTTTTAATGTAGAGGAATATTAAAATATGTTAAAACCTCCTCCCACACACACACCCCATAATATTTATTTATTAAATAAACAAAATTAATAGTTTTTATCCTTATTTCAGGGCCAACTCTAGATTTGGGGGGGGGGGCAAGTGCCTTTTGTTTTGTTGTGCCCCTTCTACATCTGTAGGCCCTCTCCCCTGTGTGTGAGCCCCAGTGGGCTTACTTGGCCATCATGCACAACAGCAGTGTTCTACTCAGTGCCAGCTAGCTGGGAGTTGCCATTTTAATTTCTTGTAATGCCCCAGACCACCAGTACAGGCCAAGAGCTAAATTACATGCTACGCTAAATGCATAGTGTATAGCTGATCCTACCATATATATATATATATATATATATATATATATATTTAATTAGTGTAAGCATTTGGTTCCCTGATCTGGACCACTTCATACAGGTGTGTGTGTAAGTGTGTGTGTAGGGGGGAGAAACCTTCCCACCCAGTTGCTTCTCCCCCTAAATTCACTCCCTCTCACAGGGAATAAAGAAAGAAAAAATTGCATTGGTGCCAATGGATTTCCCCCCTTTTTTAGCCCCTTCACGTGGGTGAATGGGGGGGGAGTAATTGACTCTCGGCCTAGCCTACCTCACAGGGTTGTTGTGAGGATAAAATGGAGAGGAGGAGGAGGAGGAGGAGGATTATGTAAGACACCTTGGGTTCCTTGCAGGGAAAAAGGTGGGGTATAAATATAATAAATAAGTAAATAAATAAATATGTTTAACCCCCACCCGACCATGCATGGTGATCCTGACACATGAATGTTTTTTTAAAAAAAAACAACTTAGGATCAGCTACATGTTACTCATTTAAGGTAGTGTGAAGTTTAGCCCCCAGTTACCTGCTATTGATCAGAATGCTGGGGGAGGGAGGGAGGGAATTGAAGTGGGGCCCAGGGCAGGTGAAAGCATTCTATCCTGCTGAGGTGCTGGCAACCTCAGCCCTGCATGAGGGCTCTGAGTGTGCTGATGCTGACTGAGCCTGCCATCCTTTCTTCCACGGATCTCAAGTTGGTATTCATAGGTGTCCCCAGGTGGTTTCCCATCCATGCACTGACCAGCCCTCATGGACCTTCTTAGCTTCAGCAAGGTTGCTGCATCCTGTGCTCAGGGGGCAGATGTCATAGAGTCCAGGACTCGGCCATCTCATTCTAATGATCCACATAGAAGACCACAGGCTGGACAAGTGACCTCTAAGGACTATACTCCAGAAAACTCTGCATGTGGAGATACAAACTGAGGAAGTGGAGATACAAACTGGGGAAGAATCATATGAATATGATCATATCACACCATGTCAGTATGGTGGGGAGCCAGTGTGGTGTAGTAGTGAGAGTGTTGGACTGGGACTCAGGAGATCCAGGTTCTTCTAGTCCCCGCTCGGCTATGAAACTCACTGGGTGACTTTCGGGCCAGTCACTGAGTCTCAGCTTAACCTACCTCATAGGGTTGTTGTGAGGATAAAGTGGAGAGGAGGTGGATAATCTGAGCTGTCTTGGCAGGGGTGGGTGGGTGGAAGGTGAAATATAAATGTAAGAATAAAATAAATAATATGTCACACATTATTTTACTGATGGGGTGAACTAAGGATGGGTGAGAATTTCATTTCAGTTTTGATAAGAATTTAAGAAAAGTTCTCCATATTTGAGACAAAAAGAACTAGAGGGCTGTTGTCTTTTTAAGAAAAGAAAGACTGAATGTGGGAGAAACCAGAAATGACAGGTATGTCCGTCTAACTCCCAATTGTCGAACAGATATGACAAAAGGTCTGCCTCCTGCTCCCCTCTCTAAACTAGGTTGCTTAAATGAAGAAATCCCCCCCCCACTCACCCTACTCCCAATCAGGAGTGAATTTTTGTGTGGAAGGACTGCAAACTCCATTCTGATACGAATTCTTAGTCTGAGCTATGGGCTCAGAGAGACCCTGATCCTTAATTTTACTAGCTGTGTGTCTGCTCTACATCACTATCATGCATCTGACTTTAGGTGGTGGACCCTGTGATTCTAATATTAAAAAGAACAAAGTAGATCTGAAATCCTGAAGTCAAAAGAGGACATTTTGATTCCCTTCAAACTGAGTTATAGTGCATCACAGGCAGCTAGGTAGAAGTACCCAGCACCAGATAGGACTCTTCTTTCTCCCCCCCACCCCATTTTATTTTAAAGAAATTGTCCCTACAGCTGAGCCCTTCATGCTAAAATAATTGCTCTGGAGCAAAACATCCCGGTGCAGTTAACTCTTTCAAGGATTTCCACTTCAGTCATTTGAGCTGTGTTCTTAAAATCTTCTCCTTTGCTGATTTGCTTCACTCAGTGCTGCTGCTACAGGAGCCACTGCCTCTGCTGAATGCTAATTATTATTTATTTATTTATTATTTATATTTATTTATCACCCATCTGGCCGGCAACCGGCCACCCTGGGCGATGTACATACAATAAAATACATTTAAAACAATATAAAAATTTTAAAATCTTAACCCACCCCATATTCCTGCCTGAATAACCAGGTTTTTAATGAGCGATGGAAGCTCAGCAGAGAGGGGGCATGGCGGAGGTTACTCGGGAGAGAGTTCCACAGTACGGGGGCCACCACAGAAAAGGCCCTCTTTCTCGTCCCCACCAGTCTAGCTGCTCTGGCTGAAGGGACAAGGAGAAGGCCATCCGTGGCAGATCTTGTTGAGCGGCCCAATTGGTGTTGCTGGAGACGCTCCTTGAGATAGACTGGACCGGAGCCGTATAGGGTTTTAAAGGTCAAAACCAACACCTTGAATTCGGCTCGGCAAGCAACTGGTAGGCAGTGCAAATCTTTCAGCACTGGCGTGATGTGATCCTGCCGGCGGCTGCCTTTAAGCAGGTGGTGCGGGTGGTCCCTCCCAGGCAGCAGCAGCAGCAAGCAGCAAGGCTGGGCTACTTGCCTGGCTTGGTCCTTCCTGGAGGCGGTGGTGGATGATGCCCAGCTGCCTGGGGCCTAAGCTTTATGGCCCCACAGTTGCAGGTGGGGCGGGGTGGCTCCTGGCTGGGCCCGGTCCTGCAAGGGCAGCCAGCAGTCCCACCGGTGGTGCGGGTGATCCCTCCCTAATGAAGCCTTTTCATCTCAGTAGCCAATGGTTTCTTTCTCTTCTTCCCCGCGCTCCCACTTTAGCACTGTCATAGTGAACCTCTCTGCCGCGTCCATTGCTGCTAAGTCATGGGCATGCCTTGTCATGTCAACTGAAGGCTCCCTGTGACCTTTTTTGCATTAGGCGTCCAAATTAAAAAGGGACTTTTTTGTGGCTTCCTTTTTATTTTATTTATTTTAACCGTGAGAGAAATGCAGACAATTATCTGATACAAGTATACTTACTGTTTACAAAAGAGAGAATAGTGTATAAGGTTGCATATTGTCTTGAAATTTACTGTTCCGGTGCAATGCTTCATAAAATAAAATCTACTTTTCAGCTTTTCTCCCCCCCCCCCCATAATGAATTAGTCCTGTTAGAAATGCTGCTCTCCAGACTTGTCTATGCCAAAAGGTGCTGCTGTGCCTGGTTTTCAATGAGAAGCAATGCATATTGTTGCCATCATTAGTAAACACGTTACTAATTCAAGATTGCCATCTGCAGTATCCTTTAAATATCCCAGAGGTACTATTGGGGGGCGGGGGCATGTGGAATATCATAACCCACCATCTCGTTAAATATTGTACACACTCTGTTTCTAGATGTAAAGGTACACTCACATCCAGAAAATGTGAAAAAGATAGGCTTTTGACAAATGATATCTCCAGCTATTATCACCAGTTGCAGAAGATTGTATATATGCATTTTAATCCTAGAGTCGAGTAGCAACAGGAGCTTTTCAAAAGCTATGATTTATAGGACTGTCACCACCTTTTATATCCAAATACCTGGTAGAGCTCACATGGTGTGTTTTTAACAGCATTGTGACTGGCAGAAATGCAACAGGAAACGCTTTTTCCTGGTCTAGTGAAGCCCGCTCCATGAACTTTGTAGGGATGGGGAAGAAATTAGTTCAGTTTGTATTTTAATGTGAATGTCCCTAAGCACACTTTAGAACCATTATGCGAACCAAAATTCACATTTCTCTGAATTTTGCATTGGAGTTCTCCAATCAGGAAATGGGGAAAAAAATGCATATATTGGGAAAACAATGTTCAAAATCCATTATATTAGGAAAATTGCTTTTTTAAAAAAATGTGTATATTGGGCAAAAATGCATACAAAATTATATGTATTAGGAGAAATGTGCAAAAAATGCTTATGAATTTTCCTGTGGATATATATATATATATATATATCAAAGTTCAAGATGAACTGAACTTACGATAGGGAAACAGAGAAACCAAAATTGGCAGATTCATCTACCAGTAACTTTTAGGAAGCAGTGGAAGACTTGTCATCTTGGGAATCAGGTAGCACCACCTTTTCCATAGTTGGTCCAGCTCCATGAAACCACCAATGATCAACTGAGATTACCCTAGTGCAGGGCTCTCCAACCTTGGGTCCCCAGATGTTGCTGGCCTACAACTCCCAGCATACCCAGCTAGCATGGCTAATAGCAAGGGATTCTGGGAGCTGTAGTCCAGCAACATCTTTCTGGGGACCCAAGGTTGGAGAGCCCTACCCTAGTCTGACACTGAAGACATTTTAAAAGGGTCACAAGCTGTTTCTATTTAGATGTGTCTACAATTGAGTTTTGCTACCAGTGCTACTGTTACAGCTGAAATGAATTCCCACGCACCTCTAAAAAAAAAATTCTTGAAAAAATTCTGTAAATTTTGTTAGCGGATATTCTCAGGATGAGTGAATATTTAGCAACTATTTCATACACCTTGGATATTCAACATCAGCATTTGACATCCGGTGATTTTTTTCAATAGCTGTCAAAATATTATAAAAGCCCACAATTATCATGCAGTAGCATTTAATAAATTCCACACTGAATTATTTCATTCATCAACCATGCAATGGGAAGTTTCCTAAGTAGGCCAAAAAAAGAGAGGCAAATTTCAATTGTTTTTGGTGGGAAATGTTGGCTTCCAATTTCAGGTATTTAAATTTCAACAACATAATCCAAATTGTGAAATTTCTTATTCATTCACAATTTCATTTCAGCTGTAGATGTAGGGTGCAATCCTACACAAGTTTATACAGGAAAAAAAAGGCCTACAACTCCCAGCATGCTGGCTGGGGCAAGCTGGGAGTTGTAGGCCTTTTTTCTGTATAAACTTGCATAGGATTGTGCCTTTACTGAATGAGAATGGCTGTTCTATGCTTTGGTTATCAAATAGTGTTTTATGCTGCTAATATTATTAGTTGCCTGCAATATCTGAATTAAGAGCATAATTTAAATAAATAAATAAATAAATAGCAGTTGACCCAAGGCTACGCTCTTATTATGCAGCAATTGCCTGCAGGCACTCCCATGCACGCACATAACTCCTGTGTTTCCTAGGGCTTCCAAATTTCAGTCTGGGGATGCTTCTGAGAACTGGCTTTGCTCCTGGATCCCCTGGTGGCAGCTGTAGCATGGAGCACTTTTGCACTGCTTCTGCTGGTGTGCCAACTCTGCCCATTCCTGGAGTGGTCACGCCTGTCCACCATCATGCCTGTGTTAATCTAGACTAGATTACTGTAGCATGCTCTCCATGGCACTGCATTTGAAGTCAGCTTGGAAACATCCCTTTCGAGGCACAAATCAAGATGCTGGTTTAAAGCAAGTGTGGGGTACCTGTGTCCCTCCAGATGTTGTTGGACTCCAAGTCCCATCAGCCCCAGACAGCATGGCCAATGATGGGAGTCCAGAAATATCTGGAGAACCACAGGTTCTCCACCCCTGCTTAGAAGCTTAAAATATATTTTGAGCACAATACCAAAAGGACCATCTCTCTCTCTAGGGATTGCCCTGCTCTCTGTGGTCATCTCATGAGGCCCTTTTGCACATCTCTTTGCCTGCAGGGATACAGTGGTGGAAATGTGTGAGAAGGCCTCTTCCATTGTGGCACCCAGTATATGGAACTCCCTACCCTGGGGGAGTTAGGTTGTCTCCTACTCTGCCAACGTTGTTTTCAAGACCCAGTGTGGTGTAGTGGTGAGAGTGTTGGACTGGGACTCAGGAGATCCAGGTTCTAGTCCCCACTCAGCCAGGAAGCTCACTGGGTGACTCTGGGCCAGTCACTGACTCTCAGCCTAACCTACCTCACAGGGTTGTTATATGAGGATAAAATGGAGAGGAGGAGGAGGAGGAGGAGGAGGATTATGTAAGCTGCCTTGGGTACCTTGCAGGGGAAAGGCAGGATATAAATATAATAAACAAATAAACATTCCATTGTTGTCAGGGGGGGGGAAATAAGTGAGTCTTTGGTTTAGAGTAGCCAAGTGTCCTACTTTATGTAGGATATTCCTCCATTTTAAGGGCTGTCAGACAACAGCCCTCCATTTGAAGGTGTCCTCCCTTTCAGGGCAGAGGTAGATCTGGAATCTATTGCTAGTTCTCTGGGCAGAGGTAGATCTGGATGTACTGCTAGATCTCTGGGTGGTTTGCAGTAGACGGGCTAGAATTTCTGACTTCCAACCATTTAATGATATCGTCAGCAACATGATGCCACCCCCACCCCATAAGTTACACTGCTGAAACGAAGGATGCTGTTTTGGGGTAACCAGGAGGGGATTTTTGTGTGGAAGGACTACAAGCGCCATTCAGTCCTGGTACTCAAAAACAAACCCCTGGGCTCCAAACTCTTTAATTCTGTGTGTGTGTGTGTGTGTGTGTGTGTGTGTGTGTGTGTGTTTGCACCAGGCTCTGGTTGGTGCATCTTGGGGTTCAAGTAAGAAACAAAGTACATCTATAAGCCCAAAGTCTGCCTACTCCTGCTCCATTTGAAGGAGTGCCCAGTTCAATTGCAGTTTAAGGATACAGGGCCATAAGGAAAGGAGAGCGAGGGCCTGCCCTGGACGTTGGCCATCAACAGTTAGCTCTGAGAAGGTCACCATCTTCCCCTATGGTGAGACTTATTGCATTTCTATTTAAATTACAGTAATAACCTCCAAATTTGAATCAATACATACAGATTAGCACATGCAAAGGTTATGTAGATATATGCCATCTTTTTTCTTCTTTTCTTGGTGATGTGGAAGTGGTAGTCCTGGCTCTCTTTCTTTTTTTTTAGTTTTCGTATTTTATTGCTACTTCTTGTGTTTTTGTGATCTGTTCTTATTTGATGTTGTTTGTCCTTGGTTTATTGTTGCTTTCATGCTTTGTTTTGTTAGTCAGTTTGGGCGCCTCTATTGTGGAGGGGGAAAGAGGGATATATTTCTATATAAATACATTTACTTCACTGGACAGTACACTCTGCACATGCATACAGTTGGACTGGGGAGAAAGATGCCAGTGACAGGATTTCAACTCAGTATTATAAAGTCCCCCTTTCCAGATGCTGGGCCACACTGTAGGCCAGGGCAGATTAGATCCTTCAAGCCCCATTTCAGATCTGACGTTTCATAAAAACATAACACTTGTAGAGCTTCATTCAGCCAAAGTTAAGCATTTCTATGTCCCACAAATTTCAATGGGAGAGTGCGAAAAACACATGTTAATTCTCCCACTGAAATCAATCATAGTTAATATGGCTATACTTTTACTGAATTGTCACCATGCTATATAGACTGAGGCATTTTTCTGTCTGCTGTTATTAAAATTAACCTCCAGTTTTACAAAAACATAATGTTTTTGTCCTGTTTCAAACTGTGTTGATTCCATATAAATATGTCCTCTTTCCATAAATTCAGCAGTGATCATCCCCTGGGAGAAGATTGCTGACTTTATTTTCTGGTTCCACCTGCTGTTCCACTCTAGAATGAATTTTCTGTCATAGCTGGCACTAAAGTCCAAAGCCCAACAGTCAAGACTCGCATTGTCATTTCAAAATATCCACCAGAAGTCAAATTCCCACAGAGCAATAAGGAGTTTAAATTTTAAAAGAGATTTCATATGTGACAAGATAACCCAGTGGAAATAAAGCAAAGGAACAGAGCAGAAATAGTGATGGTACCAGTCATGAAATATAAACATGGCAAGTAAAACCTTAGTCAGACTTAGAAGGAGGCATCTATCTATTTCATTTTGGTGAGGGTGATTTATGGATGCAATTCCCCACCCGCTACAAATGATGATGATGATGATGATGATGATACTAGATTGTCCCTAGAGATCTTTTTACGAAGGTCAAAGACTCATTCAATCTTTCCCCCTTGTGCATTTGAAATATGTTCAACTGTTTCCTACTTCTTTTCATGTCCCGCTCCTAGCAATAAGTGTAAGCCCAGCTTAAGCTGAGCAACCAGGGCTGAAACTCATCCCAGCTTGAAGGCAGCTATCACTAAAGCTGGGCTTAAATTTCTCAGAGTATGGCCCTACTCATGAGGAGTCCTTTACTCATGAGCAGCCTTTCTTCGCAAACAGGCACACCTTCTCATAGGGTTCTTCTGGCCTGCCTCTCAAGATGCCACCACTCTTGGGAGCTAGAGGGGTCATAAAGCCTCTGCTTCAGAGGTGGAGTTCCCTTCTGCTTACAGGGATGGACCTGCAGCCATCTCCCCCAAGATCCCAGGCTCCTCCTGGTCTTCTGGCATAGATGGCTCCTTGATGTTGTTTGTCTCTGGGAGCTCTAGCACCTCCTCTGAAGCCAAGGGCAGCGAGAGCAGTCAAAGATGAAAAAAATGGTGAAAAAATGCCACAGCCATGAGGACCAATATAGATATATATATTGCTGAACAGCTTCACAACCATGGAAGTATTTGATGAGATCAGCCAACTTAGCAAATATTCAGCACATAACTAGTTAATTACACTTAGAAAAGAACAGCTGGGTGGTGAATTGATTCCCAAACTATAGTGAGATCGAACTGGACTAGAAATCGAACTAGACTAGAAATCTTCTTGGTGAGATAACAGATTCCCCCTTTTCCAACTCATTTTATGCTCAGATGGCATTGCCTGTCCTTGGAGGATGTGATTCATTACGGCTAAATCCCGCACCGTGAGCAGAATGTCATTAGACTTCCCTGCCCACACTGGCCCACACGGGTAGGGATTAGTGAGTAATCACCCTTGGATAAGTCTTCTTGTGTGGCACCAAGGACGTCTTGTTGAGGGAAGTCCCTCTCCGCTAATTGAGAGGAAGAGGGGAAAGGCATCGCTAAGCCCGCTGCAAACATGCATTCCCTCCTGATGACATTACGGTGATGATGAGCTTCCCCTCTGGTCAAGTTATTCATTACTCATCATTATTCTCCTTGCAGCACTATATAGCCAAATCACAGCTCTGGTATCTTGAGTGGTTAATAATTACTCTGGTGGTTTTTGTTTGGTGGTTTTCTGACTTTGGTCTAGTTTCCCCCCCCCCCCATTCTTAAAGCTTGAAATGCCTCTCCTAAGACTTAGTTCCTGGCATTAGAGCTTTAAGGTAAAATGCGCTGGTATTTTTCGCTCCACTCCCTTTTGCCATTGGCCCAACCCAGCACTGGAATGTGCCCCCCCCCCGAAAGCGTCTCTGAAATGGAATTTGGCCCTCGGGCTTAAAGAGGTTCTGCACCCCTGAGGAAAGACTGAGCATTTGCCTTTGTAGCAAGCAGGACAACAGCACAGTAGTGCTATAGTCTCTCCAAGAACACATCCAGACTGGACAGTTTTTGATAGATTTCTCCCAAGTCAGGCTAGTCTCAGGAAGACGTTATCAGCTCCATGCCAACCTCAGCCTTTTTGTAGCTTGCGGCAAAAGGTTAAGTTAACTTCCCTCCAGTTAGCCTCCTCCCACTCCTTCACTCCCACCACACTTGATCAGTAGCAGTAAAGAAGCAACTCCAAGATAGTGTTGTGCATGGACATTGCTTGGATTGTCTACAGCAGGCGTGGCCAACCTTTTTCCAGGTGGAGGGCCCTGGGGAATCCCTCAGGGGCTGTATTGGTCTAGCAGAGGGTGGCTCGAGAGCCAACAGTGGGTGCCTGTACCCATGAACACACATACACCCCTCCCCCCACACACACTTCCCCCAAAAACACATAAGACACACACACCTCCTCACAGGAAGAGAGACACCCTTCACACACACACCCTTCTTCACTCCCTTTTCTCTCTCAAACACGTGCAGGGGCATACCTTCCTTCTGCTGCATCATGATGCCCATGAAAATCCCCCAGTACCAGGAAGTTTATGATGATGGAGGAGGAGGAGGAGGAGGAGGAGGAGGAGGAGGAGGAGGAGGAGGAGGAGGAGGAGGAGATTTGCATTTGGGTGGGGTGAGGGGCTCTCATGTTCTCTTGGAAACTTTTCTCTCTATAACAACCCTGCAAGGTGAGGCTTAGTGTGCATGTTTAGACAGAAAAAAGTCCTACAACTCTCAGCATGCCCTAGCCAACACAGCACCCTTAATTGTTCATATTTTACAAAACAGGGAGTAACCCTGAGACAACTGATCCAAGGCTAGCTGCTAAGAAGCCAAGTCTACCTGACTGAAAGCCAATACTAAGGTGAAATGGAAACCATCGCTGTAGTTCAGTGGAGACTGGAGAATCATATGCCATTATTAACAATGTGATCTCAGCCCTCCAGGTTCTTTGGCCCTCGAGCAGAAAATAAGTGGCGAATAATCCAGTAGTCTTATGTTCAAAGAGGCAGTAGAATTGGCAGTACTTCCTAACAGCAGGGTCTTGACAAATAATTTTTTTTTCCTATAGAGCGAATCCAATCTGTGAGCCAAAAGAAGAGCCACAACAGATATATACTGACCAACTCCAAATCCACTAATTCAGCATCTGTGCATGTCTTAATCAAGATCAGATTTTTAATATAGTTGAGTATACTCTTGTGTGTTTTTTTTAACTTGCCCCATATGTTGGGCAAATTAGATATTTGTCCCTGGGACCAACCCTGTAGGAGTCACAAAGCATCCACTGCAAGACAACCCTCATGCTGCTGCCATTAGCCCTTGAAACACCCTCTGGTTAGCCAGGCATGGTAGCCCAAAGCAGTGTTCTCCAACCTTGGGTCCCCAGATGTTTTTGGCCTACAACTCCCAGCATGCCCCAGCCAGCTGGCTGGGGCATGCTGGGAGTTATAGGCCAAAAACATCTGGGGACCCAAGGTTGGAGAACCCTGGCCCAAAGGATCAGGAAGCAGGGTTGTATTTTCAGTTCCCAACAGCCTTCCAGTTCTGAAAAAAGCAAAGGATGGGCCAGAGGAAGATGAGGATGTGAGCTCAAAAGGGGAAGGTGCAGAATCTAGGACCCGCCCAGTTGCCTTTTATTTATTTATTTATTTATTTTATTGACAAGATTTATATACCGCTCCATATTCCGGTATGGAGTTTTCAGAGCAGCGAACAATAAAAGATTAAAGAGATGAAAGAACAAAACAATATGTTAAAAACAAAATCAATAAAACCATGGCTGGTTAGTTCAGGAAGGCTTCCTAAAATAAAAGTGTTTTCAGGAGGCACTGAAAACAATACAATGTGTTCTTATTATTTATTTACTTACAGGATTTCTATACTGCTCCATATCTAGACAGAGTCCAGAGTGGTGAACAATAAACAATAAAACAGATAAAAGAATAAAAACAATGTATTAAAAACAAGATAACATTAAAACAGTCAGCAAGGAAGGAACAAAGGCATCTTCAGCAGGCACCAAAAACAACACAATGTCCAGAGGCAGGGAGTTCCAGAGAGAAGTGGAGCCACCACACTGAAGGCTCTTCTCTGGGTGGACTCCAGTCGGGCCACAGGTCCATGAGGAAGCACCAGGAGCATGCCATCCGATGACTGCAGTGACCGGGCAGGTTGGTAATGGAGAAAGCGCTCTCTCAGGCATCCTGGTCCCAAGTTGTTTAGGGCTTTGTACACCAGTACCAGAACTTTAAACCTGGCCCAGTAGTGAATAGGCAGCCAGCATGGTTCCTTCAGCAAAGGAGTTGCATGCCGAAAAGTGGCAGCTCCTGACAACAACCAACCTGCTGCGTTCTGCGCTAACTCCAGCTGCTGGAGTAATCTTAAGGGCAGCCCCACAGGACAGCAGTCTTAAGGGCAGCTTTTCCTGGAACAAGATTGGAATCTATTACTGGTCAATTGGTGGCAGAAAAAGAATTAATGGGGGGAAGGGTCAGATATTCTGGCTAGGCTCCACCAGTTCAGATCCAAGACCCTCATATCATCACAGCAAGGGATAACAAGGGCACTGAAGGTCATCAAAAGCCAATTTTCCACCCAGTGGTTCATTTCTGAAATAGGTGTTTGCTGGATGCGGCTTCACTAATCTCAGATGTGAGGAGAGGGGATTGTCTTTACCAAGTGGTGAGGGAATTATACTCTGCACATGCTCAGAGCATCTCTCCTCATGAGTGTTGCCTCAGCTGCGCAATTATACCATACGCATGTAGATTGGTACTGGGTGGAGAATTCCTCAAAAGGAAGTTGTGCAAAAGAATGCTTCATTCTAGCCATTAAGGCTATGAAATGAGGCTTGAAAGTGTGCAGATAAAGCCTGGCAAGCAAGTTTTCCTAGACTTGGGGGGCAAGGGAAGTTGCGGTAAATACGGACTTCCAGGAGTCAGGAGTCAGTCAGAAGTGGAATTTTTGGTAACCTCTTTGCCTCTCTCTAGCTATAACCAAGAATAATAGGAAACTAGGCAAAATGGGCAAATATATGCACATTGTTCTTGATTTGCAAAATATCTGCCCCCTGTGATGCAGAAGAGAAGTTTTGGCCATACCAAACTGGGGAGTTGACACAACAACCCAGAGTGTGCACAGTCCTGGACTACAGGTTTGATACAAATGGGGATGTTCCTTGAACAGCTGCAAGAAGATTTGCTGGGAACACCAAGATGTCACATTATAATTACACAAATCAGTTAGTCACTCTGCAGTCAACTCGTTCCTGCATGATTGTTAGGTGCCAACCACTTTAGCAGTCTGACACAGCCCCTGCCATGACTCTTTCTTCTGACCTCTGGCAACACCTGGTATAAATATTCCTTTGAGTCCCGGGGTCATCTGTCAAGCTGTTAATTTGTTCTGACAATGTCTGAGGGCTTTGTCCCCCTGCAGTTTCTCCCCCTGCACCAACTACCCACTTAGTTAGCTGAGCATTTAAAATAGCTGATTCCCGCACCTGCCCTTCAAAAGTTTAAAATAGAAGGGGGGGGTGAAACCAGGCCATGCAGGAAGAACCGCTATTTGTATCCCATTGTCAGACTTCAGTTCACCTCTGCAAACTTCTGGTGCCCTTATGGAATACACTTGCTACACATCACATTCAGGGACATTTAATAAGAGGTGATGATACTTTCTGGTTGCTGCGGGAAAGAGACTATTTAAAAAAAAAAGTGAATACACAAATTACACCTGTTGCTTTCTTTGGCTGTGTTGTGTGGAGAGTGACCTTTTAGAACTAGGAACCATTTGAATGGGAATAGTTCATGACAGCCGCATCCACAAAACACCTGGGCTTTAGTAAAGTGTCAACTGCGTGCGCCATCTTAATTTGTGAACTACAGAATTTGCTACCAGAAGATGTGGTGATGGTGATGGTTACTGTCTTAGATATTTTTAAAGGGGAATTAGACAAATTAGGGATACAGGAAGCTGCCTCATACTGAGTCGGACCCTTGGTCTATCTAACCCAGTATAGTCGACACTATATATAGTCAAAATGGGTCTTCGTGGTTTCAGGCAGGAATCTTTCCTCACCCTACCTGAAGATGCTGGGGATTGAACCTGGGACCTTCTGCATGCAGGGCAGGTGCTCTGTCACTGAGCTATGGCCCCTCCTTCATGTCAGAGGAGAAGTCTATCTGCAGATGTTTCCATGCGAGCTAAATTAGCAGTCCATGTTCAGCAGCAATGCTTATATTTAATTTACAGTATTTGCATACTGCTCTGCCTGTGGCTCATGCTGGCTCAGTTTGTCTGAGTGTGGAAAGCTAAGCAGGATCAGGCCTGGTTATTACTTGGATGGGAGACCCCCTCCTCTAGTTTCCTGCGTTGAGCAGGGGGTTGCACTCAATGGCCTTGTAGGCCCCGTCCAACTCTATGATCTATGAACTCTATGAACTGTAATGGTTCTTAGAGTGGCTCGCAGAAGTACTAATAAAACAACAATTAAAGTATCAGTTAAGGGAGCGATCCAGTGCTCCCTGGGAAGGCTGACCGATGGGTCATTGGGTGCAATGAACTTTCCTCTCTGCCTACAGAGAAGGAGGACCACCTGCAGGGATCCTCCCGGACAGTGGTAGAAAGCTCCACTGCTGTGGCTTTCTCGCCCCCCCCCCCCACCGGGGCAGCTGAAAACCAGGCATTTCAGGGATGAGTTCCTCTCATTTCCTCAACATGTTCCCAAAACAGAGCTGGTGTAGTAACATCCCTCCCATTGGGGAAACACTATATGAAACAAACCTCAGTTATCCACTTGAAATTCCCATTGGAGGCAATGGGAAGAGGGAAAGGGGAAAAAATGGAGGCCTTGCTGGCCATCGAGTGGTGGCAGTGCTCAGGATGAAATGGAGCCAGCTCTGGATGCAGCAGTGGCTCTGCTGTGGACTTTACTCCCCGCAAGACATTGTATTTACCCTGCCCAGCAATAAATAATTTGCACCCACAATCAGGAATTACAGAGAGAAGGAAAACAGCAGATAATAGGATGGCAGGTCATCAATGCTCCAGTATTCCCAGGTAAAATCAAACAGAAAAGGCAAAATGAAACAATTAGATTTTTTTTTCTCTTTTCCAAAAATGCCAAGGGAGGGTATGTGGCAACCTGACCTCAAGGGTCAGGAAATCCCCCAGCTTAGAGGCTACCACTGACAAGATTGGGTAACCTCCCTTGTGGACTGTGGGAATGCTGTGGGAATGCTGTGGATATCATATATCTGGACTTCAGCAAAGCTTTAGACAAAGTGCCTCATGATATCCTGATTAGCAAGCTAGCTAAAAAGTGGGCTAGATGGAACAACTATCAGGTGGATCCACAATTGGCTACAGAATTGGACTCAAAGAGTGCTTATCAATGGTTCCTTCTCAAAATGGGGAGAGGTAACGAGCGGGGTACCACAGGGCTCGGTCCTGGGCCCAGTGCTCATCAACATTTTTATTAATGACTTGGATGAGGAGGTACAGGGAATGCTTATCAAATTTGCAGATGACACAAAGTTGGGTGGAACAGCTAATACTCTGGAAGACAGAAACAAAATTCAAAGTGACCTCGATAGGCTGGAGCGCTGGGCCGAAAACAACAGAATGAAATTTAATAGGGATAAATGCCAAGTGCTGCACCTAGGGAGAGGAAACCAAATGCAGAGTTACAGAATGGGGGACACTTGGCTCAACAATACCACAAGTGAGAAGGCTCTTGGAATTGTGGTAGATCACAAACTGAATATGAGCCAGCAATGCGATGTGGCTGCAAAGAAGGCAAATGCTATTTTGTGCTGCATTAATAGAAGTATAGCTTCCAAATCGCGGGAAGTGATAATTCCCCTTTACTCGGCACTGGTTAGGCCTCATCTTGAGTACTGCGTCCAGTTCTGGGCACCACACTTTTAAGAAGGACGTAGACAAACTGGAGAGGGTTCAGAGGAGGGCAACAAGGATGATAAAGGGACTGGAAACAAGGCCCTATGAGGAGAGACTAAAAGAACTGGGCATGTTTAGCCTTCAGAAGAGGAGACTGAGGGGAGATATGATCGCACTCTTCCAGTACTTGAAGGGATGTCACACAGAGGAGGGCCAGGATCTCTTCTCGATCATCCCAGTTTGCAGGACACGGAATAATGGGCTCAAGTTACAGGAACCCAGATTCCACCTAAACATCAGAAAAAATTCCTGACTGTTAGAGCAATAAGACAATGGAATCAACTACCTAGGGAGGTGGTGGGGTCTCCCAGTCTGGAGGCATTCAAGGTGCAGCTGGACAGCCATCTGTCAGGGATGCTTTGACCTGGATTCCTGCACTGAGCAGGGGGTTGGACTCGATGGCCTTGTAGGCCCCTTCCAACTCTACTTTTCTATGATTCTATGATTCTATGATTCTAAGACCCTGCTCTTCATCTATGAAAATCAGAAGAATTCCCCAGTTGATGGAATGTGGAGCAGAGCCTGATGTTAGAACAGAGCCTGATCTTCTGTGGAAGAAGCAGTGGAGGCTGATGGCTCCCATGTCAGTGGGGTAGTGTATCCACTCTGGGTTTTAGTCTGAACTTTTAAGGAGCTATCCATGGTGTTGAACCTAACCCCACTTCTGGGAAGGAGATGCTCCTTGTCATACCCAGAACATTCAGAAAACAGTAAACTCCAAAACAGCACCATGGATTGGGCCAAGAAACATGTTTCCACCTTGTGAACACAGCAAAGAAGAAAAGTTCTTCATCCACTTACTATTCAAATGGAAGTTATATGCTCCTTGGTCAATTTCAGACCACCTAAGAAGAACATAAACCTCCGCTCAGATTCCTCGCTGTTGCTAACTAATAATTCTTGCAGCTGGAGCAGCAGGGGGTGGGGGGGATGATGATCCAAAAAGAGCAGGCACCGCAGGGTAGAAGAAAACACCCTTTTGACTGGAAAGAAGAAGAGTCCCGAGGAGGCTGCTAAGTGCGAGGTCTGACTCACCATAACAGAAGAGAAATTCAGCAAGACTTTAAAGGGAATGTCAGTGACACTGGGTTTTTCAAGTTACCCACAGAATGACATTGGTGGTGGATGCTGTCCATGGTGCTGAAAGGGAAGATCATCAAATCACAGAGCCATCTCTCTCTCTCTCTCTCTCTCTCTCTCACACACACACACACACACACTTAAAAGTCATGATTCAGAGCACAGTAAGCTACAAGTAGGGAGCAGGTGAATCAAAATGAGATGCCTGCACAGCCAATCGCTCCAGAAGAGGCAAATCAGCCAAGCCACACAGGATCAGAGAGTGTTCAAGCAATGCTGTACTTTTCTGTTGTAGGAGCCAGCAGTCAGAGTCTGTGTGCCGCTTACAGCCGTCTGTGGCCTCCACAGCATGACCAATCCATTGGGAAGTAAACACAGATGGGACAGGAGTTACAGGCTGCCATGCAGATGCCCTGATGTGTGCCCTCAGAGTCAATAACATCTCCCCGGCCTGCAGCACCCAGGTTCAATCCCTGGGCAGGGCTAGAAAAATTCCTGTGAAAAACCCTGGGGGTCAACTCTATTGGGCTGGATGATGGACCCAGTGTCTGACTCAGTACGAAGCAGCTTCCTAAATGGGAACTGGTAGATCCTTCCAGTTTGCCTGAGGGGACCTCACAGTGGAAGAGGGGACCTGGGAGCAGAGAACAACGTATGTACCAGTGAGGAAGTGAGTGTGTAGTGTGATCCTGCAGGAAGAAGCAGGCAGGGACTCAGAAACCTGAAGGGCAATGCCTAAGTCATGTGGGTGCCCAGGGACCTCCTTATTCATAGATCATAGAGTTGGAAGGGGCCTACACGGCTATCAAATCCAACCCCCTGCTCAATGCAGGAAACTAGAGCAGGGGTCCCCCATCCAAGTAATAACCACCAGGCCTGACCCTGCTTAGCTTTCCACGCTCAGACAAGCTGAACCAGCGTGAGCCACAGGCCTGTCTTGCATATAGCACCTTCCAGTCCAAATAGCAGCTGGGAGTGATTCTCAACAGGAAACTGGCCCGGAGCTCCAATCAGTATGGCAAGCTTGTTCCATATTGGGGCTATGCAATTGTTTTCCCCTCAGAATAACAGCGGCCACTTTAAGTTTGCTTTTTAAAGGTAATTTTTTATCGCAATGTTTGTTTGGCCCTCATACTAACATACTAAGGAAGCCTTGGGGGTGGCAGGCACCTTTAGGGCCTGCCACTGCCACACTGCTAAAAAATTGGTGGTGTGGTGGCAGTGGTAAAAAAAGACAGTGGTTGCCACCAAATTTCAGTGGCAAAGCATGGCAGAAGCTGAAAGGGGACAAATTTAGCTGGGTTTCAAGCTAAATTTGTCCGTTTTCAGCCTCCCCTGTGGTTTGCCACTGAAATTCAGTGGCAAACCACTTATTTGTGGCAGGGGAGGGGACAGTGTGGGCCACTAGAGGCCAGTGGGATGTTTGCAGCCCATGGGCTGCATGTCGCCCACCCCTGCTTTAAGGAATCACAATGACTTCCAAGCCTTTGGACCAATTCTAGTCCCCTGTCAACCTCAGGGCAAAAATGGCATGAAAAAAGTGTTGCCCTTAACAGCAAAGCTTATTGGCAGGCTACTTTAAGGCATGGCCCACCATGCCTCGCTCCCTGCTTCCACTGCTCCTTAGGGGAAAAAACTAGTTGCTGACCAGGTCTTTGTTTCCTTTCATTTAGTCCCCTTTTTCCTTCTTTCTCTTTTCCATCAACTTTCCCAAACCATGTTTGTTCTCTTTCCTCCTCTCGCCTATTCCCAGATAAGCGTAAGTGCTTGCTGATGTTCGTCTGAACATTCATATTCCCCCTCCTCATCTCTGCTGGGATGTTGGGCTCCCTTTTTCTGCTTTACCTCATGTCTGTACAAATCCTGTGTTTGATCAGACGTCGAAGAAGACGCCCCTCTGAGAGCGGCCAGGGCTTCTGCAGCACAGACTGTCCTTTGTGACAGAGTAATGACTCAGCACCACCAGGGGAGGCCGAGTAAATATATTCAGAGATGGGGAGGCAGCAGGAGGGGGAGAAGCTTGGGGGGATCCCCAAGCAGGGCAGGTGGGGGGGGGGCGAGCTGCCTTTCCTGCAGAAATTAGAAGAAACTGATTCATTTCAAGCTGAGATGTGAAAAGAGACAAGCAAGCAAGAGGCTCTATTAATTCCCTTTTAAAATGTGCTATTTCCCATCTGCAGGAAGAAAATATTTTTCCCCCTCATTTCCAACATTGGACAGTGTATTTGTATGGACAAGGTTGTCTCTTGACTGCATCTGCCCTGCAATTACTACCTGCCTATTATCATTATTATCATTGCTGCTGCTGCTGCTGCTGCTGCTGCTATCATCTTAGCAATGGACAAGCTGTTTCAGGCTCAGATCAGATTGGCGCAGCCAAGCTATTCCCGCAAAAATCAGGAAATAGCTCAAATTAATCTGAGCCAATCCGAATCGATTCAGACTCCCATCGCATCTCCAGTCATGGACACAAATGGGAGTCATCCCCCACTGTATAAACCTCGAAGCCCCTCCCCCCCAGCCTAGAGAGATTTAGGCCTAATTCTCACTGTGGTAGTAAACCTATGTCTAGACTGCAGACCAGCTCAGGGTGAGGTGGGGTTGGGTGGGGTGACTCATGACTGAATGCTCCTCCATAAAAACATTCCCAGGCATAGAAAAAGAGATGTCGGTAGAGAAGTGCGAATCGGCAAAACTCGAGCTTGCCGAAGTTCTCCAAATGCCATCTTGATGCTCTTTCCAACTTGAGTCTGTATTGGTTTGCCAGCTTTGTTGTTGTTGTTGTTGTTGTTGTTTTCTTTTTGCACAGATATCTGTGCATATTCCCATGCACATTTTTCCAAATGTACGTGTTTTTTGGAAATGTACACATTTTTGAAATGTACTCATTTTGAAGTGTATGCATTTTTGAAATGTACACTTTCTTCTCCCATGATTAAAGCATATTTGTGTACATTTCTGAAATGTATTCATTCTGAAATGTTTGTATGCATTTTTTAAAATGTCCGCATGTTGTCAAACAGATCTTTTTGGGTCCGCAGACCACATTGCAAGCTTGAAAATGTACAGACTTGGACCACAGATTGTGTCCAAGTCCATGTTCAGTCCAGAAGGTGCAAACTGGGTAAAATCCTGGTCAAAAATGAACTGAAACAAATTTCTCTTACATTCCTAGATCATGACAGAGAGAAATGTTCCAATCGCATCTTGAAATCCAGCCACTACAGCTTTGTTCTCACCATAGCATATGAGCGAGTAAACCTCTGTCAGAGGCATTTCAGTGTCTGGGAATGATGGGTGTTGTAGTACAACACATCTGGAGGGCATCAGGTTTGGGAAGGCTGGTTTATGGATTGGCTTGAACTTTGGTGGTACAGGTAGAGAACTGTGCAGTTTGCAGATGAAGTCCCATTCTGTTGCCAGGCATGCCGTTGTGCTTCATTCCACAACCACAAGAATTGAGATGACAAAGTTCGAGTGACCAGTTTCTTTTCTAGGACTTCAGATTCCATATTGCATGAGCATAACCAGCTGAGATGCATGCAACATGCCTGCTAATGAGAGATGTCTCCAAAACTCTCTTAATTTGAATTTTTGCTTGGACTTTGGAGTCATTTCTGAAGTGGAATCGATGCATCAGGAATTCTCCATGGGACCATGCATGTTTTTTATTTCTGAATTTTGAGAGCACCGTGTCTCTGCAGTTTCCCGTAGTTTTCATTTCCTTCATGCCTTTCCCCCATGCTTTATATGACTGATGTACATGTACACATTGACAACATTCTGCACGCCAAAAAAATATTTATGTGATAGTACATATGGTTGCATCAAGAGGACAAATAAAACACTTCCAAAAAAAGTAAACTTGATAAGATTGCACCATGATCTGTATCAGGATTCTTTTTCTCTCTAAACTGGAGGAATGGGCATAAAAATGGGGGATGCAGTTCAATGTAATTAAGTGTAAAATGATTCACACTGGAGCAAAAATTGCTAACTTCACATATACACTGAGGGGATCTGAGCTGGCAATGACTAACCAGGAAAGTGGTCTTGGGGTTGTGATGGACAGCTCTTTGAAAATGTTGATCCAGTTTATGGCTGTTGTAAAAGAGGGGAAATCTACAATGGGATCATAAAGAAAAGAAGCGAAAATAAAACTGCCAGTATCATAATGCCATTCTATGCAACCGCACATGCAATACCATTCTGGTAACCGCACCTGGAAAAGGATATTGTAGAGCTGGAGAAGGTGCAGAAAAAGGCAGCCAAAATGATCAAGGGTCTGAAACAACTTCCCTATGAGAAAAGGTTGCAACATTTGGGGATTGTTAGCTTAGAAAAAAGTAAGAGATGGCATGATAGAGGTATATAACATTATGCACGGCGTGGAGAAAGTAGATAGGAAGATGTTTTTTCTCCCTCTCTCATAATACTAGAATCCAAGGACATCCCAAGAAGCTGAGTGGTGGGAGATTCAGGACAGGAAAAAGGAAGTATACTTCTTCACACAGCACAGAGTTAAACTGTGGAATTCACTACCACATGATGTAATGGTGGCCACCAAATTGGACAGCTTTAAAAGGGCATAAGGCAAAGTTGTGGAGGATAAAGTTATCAATGGCTACTAGTTGTGATGGCTACATATTACCTCCAGGATCAGAGGCAGCATGCCCATGTACACCAGTTCCCAGGGAACACAAGTGGGAAGATGCTAGTGCACTCACACCCTGCCTGTGGACTTCCTATGGGCTAGAGATAGGAGAATCAGTGAAATATGAGCTTGTTGAGATTCTCCCATTTTCAGCTTTGAGCTCAGTTCATCTTGCTTCCATTCCCAAATGCAAGCTTTTTTTCCGACCCAAAACAATGTGCAGTTTTGGTGTGTGTTTTCGTGTGCATTTTTAAAGTGCATACTCAAAATGCACACATTTTCCCCATAGACTAAAGCATGAAAGTGTGCATTTTTTTTTTTAAAAAAAAAAACCCTTTGGAAACTGCACATTTTTTAAAAAATGTGCATTTTTCTAACATGACCACAGGTTCAGGAATGTGCAAGCTTTTCCAGAAAATTGCACTCCCATTCACATTTGTGGTTGCTAGTGGGGCAAATTCAAAATAAAAATGAACCCAAACAAAATTCTCATATATTCCCTACTACGAGCATTTGGTTGGCCACTGTGTGGACAGAATGTTGGACTAGATAGGCTTTGGCCTGATCCAGCAGGGCTCTTCTTGTGTTTCCGTGGCAATGTAGACAGGCACATGTGTGAATTAGTAAAACACTGACACAAGAAACCATCAACCCACCATACATACAATCACATCTAGATTGATCGATTGACTGATTGCAGTGATTCCCCCAAAACTTTTGCTATTATATATGTGTTAGTCTTGAAGCTGCCAAAGGACTATTTGTCATTTTTGCTGCAACAGGCTAACACTGCTACCCCCTTGGACATGGCATCAATGGGCCTGTATACACCATTGATGTTGTGGAGGGAAGATTAATTCTGGAATTAACTCTAGAAATTATCTTGAGTTAAACCAGAATTCGGGAGAAGTGGAATGTGGGGCAGCCTGAACCCACAAAACAATAAAGCCCGACGCAGGCAATCTGGTGCCTTCCAGATGTTTTAGACTTCAAGTCCCATTGGCCTATATTATTGGCCATGCTGGTTTGGACTGATGGGTACTGGAGTTCAAAGCATTATGTCTCGGCCTCTCCAAAACAAAACTTGCTCCGGCTTCTCAGGGAAGGAGTTCAGTCTTGCAAGAACATCCTCTTTCACAAGAGCAGCAGTACAGCTGTGTTGGCTCCTTGTGATGCTGGGGAAGCAGACCTTGAAAATAGTTTCGCCGTGCATTATCCATCCCTGGTTGCCATATAGCTCTGAGCAAGATTTCAGATGGGCAGAAAATTAGGGCAGTAACGTTCCTCATAGACATCTTTTTTCCTTACACCATCCCCCCTCATTTCACTGTCTGAATTGAACTAGCCTATTGTATTCTCCAGTGTACATCAATAAAGGATTAAAAAGCCAAACCTCCCACTCCCTTCTATTGGGGGTGGGGGGTGGGGGTGGAGAGACACTAGTTGAGATGACTGCTTCACTGCTACATACATTGCCTGAAGGATTTTATTTTTCCCCTATAAAAGAAGAAAAGGAGATAGGCATAAGCAGTCAAGCAGGTATCCTGATTGGATAATGTCCCCCACAGGTCGTTGGGAATGTGGGCAAACATCATTATTTCCAGAGGGCTTTTTAAAATAGCCTCTTCATTGCACACCTCAAACCCAGCATTAATCTGCAGTCCGTTTCTCCGCATCTTGGCTCAGGCAAAAGATGGCATGCAATATTTACTGATTATTTGGAAGACATCTTTTCCCTTCTTTTTTCCCCCCACTGCATGGAGCTACGTAATAAAGCTTCACTTTTTTTTTTATCAAACTGCCCAACACATGGACAGATACAGTGCACTTTTTTAATGAGTTTTTGTTCCCATCCCAAGTTATTTATTCAAATGCATTCCTTCCCTACCTCCGCTCCCAATATCCGTCTGTGTGTGCGTGTGTGTGTGTGTGCGTGTGTGTGTGTGCATGTGTGTGTGTGTATTGTGTAATGGGGAGGAACCATAGCTGAGTGGGAGGGCACACTCTTTCATGCAGATGTTTCCAGGCTTAGCCCTGGGCTTCTCCAGTTTAAAAAGACCCAGGCAGTAGGTGATAGGAGAGAGACCCTGGAGAATCAGTCAGAATACGCAGTACTGGGCTTAATAATCTGAACTGGTAATAGACAATTTCCTGTGTTCAATATGTAGCCTGCACCTGCATGCCCTGGGTATTGGCAGACTTCCATCAACTCAGGAGGGTGCTGGAGCTGCCTGTACTGCCTAATTCCAGTATGGAATCATTGACTTGGTGGTGGCCCAAAGATTACGCAGTCCAGTGTTCTTCAGCGCAAGGCCCGAGGGCCAGTAGCAGCTCCCAGTCACGTCAAGTGTGGCTCTTTGCCTCTCTCTCTCTCTCTCTCTCTCTCTCTCTCTCTCTCTCATTCTATCTCTCTGTTCACCAGGGGCAGTGCTAGGTACCGAAAAGATCTGGGATTCAGGCCCACAGAAGAAAAACAGAAACGCACAAATTTGCATATGCTAATGTACATATGCTCTAAAGTCTGTGTGTGTCTTGAACTCCCTGCAATCTCCAAGCATCTCTGACTGGGTTCAAAAGAGGGAGATGATGATTTTTGACTGGATGGGCAGCGTGTCTGATGGAGCAGAAGAAGAAGAAGAAGAATCCCGTGGCACCTTAGACGCAGACACGTTTCTTGTGGCATACATTTTCACGAGCTGGAGTTAGCTTTTTGCCACATCCCTGAAGTGGAATCCTCCTAAATTCAGGGGCGGTGCTAGATACCGAAAAGATCCCGGGCTCAGGCCCACAGGACAAAAAGAATGCCCCAATTTGCATATGCTAATTTACAGATGCTCTAAAGCAGTGTTCTCCAACCTTGGGTCCCCAGATGTTTTTGGCCTACAACTCCCAGCATGCCCCAGCCAGTGTAGCTGGCTGGGGCATGCTGGGAGTTGTAGGCCAAAAACATCTGGGGACCCAAGGTTGGAGAACACTGCTCTAAAGTCTGTGTGTGTGTCTGTAAAGGACCCTGTCTCCTAAGGATACCCCTATTTGTAAAAAGGGACGCATGGACAGGGGAGAGGAGGGCATTCGATTTCAGAAAAAAGCTCAGGCGGAAAGATTCAAGGGGGGGCAGCAGGAGGTGAAGCACATGTGGGCAAAAAGCCAGCTCATCCAGGGGGATCAGATGCAACAGAGATTCTCAGGGCCCCTGTACCTTGATTTCAGCAAGTGCCCACACAGACAGCAGGGTGGTGGGGCAGAGGGCCTCCCAGAGATTCGGGGCTCCAAATGCAAAATTTGGAGCTCCAGCCCTAGTGGGCCACCCCCTAGTGCCGCCTCTGATTGCACTCTTGATGAATTAAGCAGGGTTTTCCCTCCCCAGCAGCCTGGCAAAAGCAAAGTGGAAGGGGGAAATGTTACCTTCATGAGCACAAGCTAGATCGAGGAGGCGGAGGTCCGCAATGGAACAGATTCGTAAGGAACTCCACTGACTCCATAATCCCGTGTTTGTTGGGATGTTTTCCACTCCCCTAACAGTTTCCAAACATAATAGCAGAAGTTCAGAGGAGCCATTGTTCCGAATTGCCGTGTTTCACCAGCTTATCTCAATCTTCCTGACCTTTCATTTTAATATACTGGCGGCGGTGGGGGGCAGTGTTTTTTGTATTTAATGTATAGCCCAGGACATGGCTCTGGAAATAGATAATCTCTACTTATGGTATTTTTATCCAGGTTCCCCCCCCCCGAAAAGGATTAAGATAATTCTGCCCCTTCACCATATCTGGGGATGATTATCATTCTCTCTCTCTGTTTTTCGACTCTTCTCCCAACCCCCTGCCAATCCATCGCTGGCTCCAGCAAGATGACCCAGCTGCCACCCCAAGTCCTTTCTGCAGTTCCCCCCCCCTCTTCTTTTTATAAAGGCTTGGATGTTCAGAGAGACAGGCACAGGATGCAACAGCGCAACCATGTCAGGCATGCATTTTTTTAAAAGCACAGGGGACAGGCCTCAGGTTCTAGCTGACTGCTTTGCTTCAAGAATCTCTCTCACTCCCTCTTCTTCAAGCAGTCAAAAGTTCAACTTCACAATGGCAGGCCCAGGACTTAGGGCTCCTCTAAACATGGCATTTATTGTGTGCTCGTGATTCCTCACTCATGGTACCAATTTGCGGGTGCGTTACACGATGTCGTCGTCCCCCAGGGCCTCTCTCCCGTGCTTTCCGAGCATTACCATGGCTTTTTCTTTTCTTTTTTTTAGAGCAAGGAAAGTGTAGTATTATCTGGAAATGGCGGAATGAAATGGAATGAGAAGTTTGTGCATTTTCACAATTCCACTGTATCACAGTGCCACCTTGTGGTTGTGTAGTGGAACATACAGAAAGCCACCAGAGGAAGTGGGGGGAACACATGTAAAGGAGCCGATCTTAATCCCGCAAACAATCTGTAGGCAGAAACCTCGGTAAAGTGGCGGGTTAAAAACCTCATGTAGAGAAGCCCTAACAGTGCAATCCTATGCGTGTCTACTCAGAAGCAAGTCTCTTTGAATTCAATCAATGGGACTCCCAGTTAAGTCGTTATAGAGGAGTGTAGCCTAATTTCCTTTGGGGGAGAGAATGAGGGTGGAGCTAGATTTATCCGTGAACCAGTTCAGAAAATCCATCTCCTCCAATCCACAGAGCGGGAACAAGATCATGCCCACCCAGCTCACTGGCCTACCTGTACATGTGGAGATCGATTGTCCAGTTGCCCACCTCAGTGCCTACAAATTGCATTGCTGACTCGTAAATCCTCTGACTGATTTCCCAGCTCAACTGGAAATTGATGCCTTGACTTGTATGTGCACATTTATTTCTTTATTTGCAGGATTTATATAACATTCTATATCTAATAAGATTCCCAAGTGGCGAACAATAAAAATAAAGGGGGGGGAATCAAAATATGGCATTAAAAAACAAATTATGCCAATAAAACCATGGCTGGTCCATCAGGGAAGCCTTCTTTAAATAAAAATGTCTTCAGCAGATGCTGAAAAAACAACAACATTGATGCCTGCCTGACATCAACAGGCAGCGAGTTCCACAGGGAGTGGACCAATACATGGAAGGTTCTATGCTAGTGACAGGCAACTTCTGGCCCTCCAGACATTTTGGCCTTCAACATCAGCCCTCGCCAGCATAGCCAATGGTGAAGGGTGATGGGAATTATAGGCTAAAGGCACAATCCTATGCATGTTTGAACAGAAGTCCTACAAATCTATGAATTCCCAGCATACCCCAGCCAGCCATGCTGGCTGGGGAATGCTGGGAGACGTAGGACTTTTTTTCTGTCTAAACATGCATAGGATTGAGCCCTAAAACATCTAGAGTGCCACAAGTTGTTCTCTCCTACTCTACTCTACTCTACTCTACTCTGAATGGACTGCATAAGTGCAATCACCTTATCCTGACCAAAATCAAAGGTGAAACAAGAGCCCCTGATTAACCCGGGTCTCTTTCCCTCACTTTTAGTTCACTTCTACCTCTAATTATGCAAGGGAAACGGAAGTTAAGTAATGGGCTGTTATCTCAGAGCACTTGTTGGGGTCAAGAGGACCAAGTAAGCTCCTGTTAAATATTTTAAATAATCCTTTAGAATTGTGTTTTTTAAAAAACAAACCAAAACCAAAAAAAAAGATCAAGAAGAATGTTTTAAACCACACAGAAAAGCTGAGTGGCTGCGATAACACTGGCTTTTAAACCAAAGAAAATGAAACAAACAGGCAATGCTACTGAACAGGGGGCAAAGGGGGGGAGAGACTATTTTTATCTGCCCATTCAGTTGGTAATTTCCCATCTAATTCTTTTTTTTTTTTTTTTACATTTTCCTTCCCTCCCCACTTTTGTCTTCTTGTCGTATTTGAGGTCCTCAAGGGCAATTCGTCTGTCTTCCTGGTATATGGTGGCTACTTAAAAAAAAGAAAAGAAATACATTAATCGTATAAAAAAGGGTGTCTTGGCCTCCTATTTGCCAGGTTTCCTTCCTCTGTTTTGCAGAACAGCTCTCTTCACAGAGATTATGCTCTAATCTTAATTAGGAGTGGATGGGAGTTGAGGAGCTCTTAGCCCACATTATGCATCTTTGATCTGCCTCTTTTCCTTTTCATCCTGGAAGAATAACAATTTCAAATACTTCCAGATTGCTTCTCCTAATAGGATTGACCAGAGACACTGTCAGTCTGACTGGGGAGGGGAAGAAATGCATGGCATTATTGACAGTGACTTTCAGGGTACAATAGCCTTTTTAAAGAATCCATCCAGTGCTATGCAATAATTCAGGGACTGCTTCTGCTTGTCATGGAGATGAGATGAGAGCCAGGCAGGGTACTAAAGTCCCTGTTCCTAACTACTGGAGTTCACTTATTCAATCAGCTATTCTTCTAGATATTCATTTCATCCAGGTCACTTCCAAACGGACCTTTGCTGTCAGAAGGGCTGGAAATTTGTAAGTTTAAAAATGAAAGCTATGATTTTTAGGATGCGGAATTATGCCCATGGTACCATATTCTTTACATCTTCTGAGTTTGTGCAGAATCATAGGATGCGTACAGTCCTTTTCATTGCTGGTGCTTTGCTGAAGCCCTGTTCTATGGTTACCATTCTTTCCTGGGTTTTAAACTGCAGTTTTGTGGATTAGAATTTATATTGTCCTGCTATATGAATTACAATACTGAAGGATGACAAAATCCAAGGCTCTGTAGGCCTCTGATGCTTCAGCAAAATAGGCTGGTGCGCACACACAAAAGCAGTTCATAGACTGAAACTTTCAGTTAACACTGAGTCATCGTGAGCTACACACGTTTTCAGCTTACACGTGGATTCTCTATGACTTGGCCCTTTTTGTCAAAGGCAGGAGGCTGGCTCACTGTCATTGCAAAAACAGAGACAGAACCCCATGAAGCCAAGCCTTTTCTGCTACGTGCTGCAGGAAGTTATGACACTGACCGAATAATGGTCCTCTGCTAGGACCATTATTTGACATTTGATTGAATGAGGACATCTGATCAGTTTCAACCTCTATTTTGCCTCCCTCAATTCCGTTGATTAGAATATCATTCTCCAAATAAACCCTTGTCCTTCTGTACCATAAATCTACACTTGCCGGCTCCTTGTCTGGAATCATGGCTTGTTTGTTTCCAAGACATTTGGACTCTAAGAAGCGTAACTGGGGACAGAGGTGCATGAGAAATTTGTTTCAGCTCGTTTTTGATCAGAATTTACACAGTTCACACTTTCCAGACTGAACACAGTCTCAAACAGACTCTGCAGTCCAAGTCCGTACATTTCCGAGCTTGCAATGCAACCTGCGGACCGTTAACGATGCATTTTGGCAGCATGCACGAAAAGATTTTTTTTTTCCAGAAATGCATACAGATGTGCCTTAATCTATGGGAGAAGAATGTATTCATTTCAAAGATGTGCACAGTTGGGGAAATATGCGCAAAAACTTTCACGTGGAAAGAGAGAAAAACGACGAGTACAATCTGATATGGATTGGAGATGGAACAATCTTTGAGGTAGAATTTGGGGGAATGTCAATGAGCGCAAGCTTTGCTTCTATGCAGATCCTTACTTGGAAGCCTCTCTTCCAAAGGAAGTTTGGCCACCAGGGCTGGCGTCAAAGGTAGGCATGGTTGGGCACTTGCCGAGGGCCCATTCCCCAGCAGGGACCCATTGACGAGCGCTCCTTGCACCTGCTCCTCCTCTTCACTGTTGCAGCCTGCTTGCCCACTCTGACCCAGACAATGGTGGTGGTGAGAAGGAGGAGCAGTAGATGTCATTTGCTCACTGCCTCTCTGCCTGTCAAGGAAGCAAGTGGTAGCAATGATGAGAGAGAGGGGGAGGAGCAAGAGCAGCTGGTGACCATGATGGTGAGAAGGTAGAGTCACTGAGGGCGTCTTGCCCAAGGACCCTCAAAAATCTGGAGCTGGTGCCGCTGGCCAACGGCCTCTTCCAACATAAAGGAAACAGGTTGTCCTGATTTTGCATCACACCTCCCAGTGTGCTGCAGGAAGACTGTTGCACCTTCGCTAACACGATGCCTATGGGGGCGGGCAGGTAAGGGGTTTCTCAGGTGTATGTCAGTTAACGAGCCATTGCTGTCCTCCTAGCCACGAGCCGTGACATTTAGTCTGAGTTTAACTCATGTGATGGAAACTTACTGGCTGCCGTCCTTCTTCCTTGGTGTTCACGTTTTACACTTCACTGCTCTAGTCATTCCGATGTCCTCCTCGCCGTCGGCAGTAATGCATTATTCACTTTCCCTTTCTGGGCACAAGCAATCAAAAATTAATAAACACACACAAAGTATTTCCAGTTCAGCTCCTTCTCTCTCTCCCCTTCTCGCTTTGTGTGTGCAGGTCTCTCCTCTCCCTCCCCCACCCTGCACTTTTTGTTAACAAACATCATCGATGCGATCCACTCCTGCAGCTGTCACAACTCACTTGCTCCGAAAATGGCATTTCATGCGAGTGAGTGGATGAAATTTTCAGCCCGACATCTTAATCCAATTCCCTGCTCCCGGATGAAAAGTCTTCGGTTCAGTCAGTGGCTTGGCGTGCCCTGACCTCTTTAAGTCATATTTTCATTGGAGATTTAATGGATCACCTCTTTATGGAAGGGGAGGAAGAGAGGGTGTTGGGGCCTTGATGGTCCCAATGAGCTCTCCATTAGGCAAATTTTGCTAGGTGAGCTCCTCTTGGGTAAATGTGGTCATATTGATGTTTAGATGACAAACAGAAATATTCCAAAATCCTTATTAGGGCAATGCCTTCGTTAGGCCAACTAAAAGTCATAAGAACATAAGAAGAGCCGTGCTGAATCAAACCAATGGTTCATCTAGTCCAGCATATTGTTCACACAGTGGCCAACCAGCTGCCCACAGGATCCCACAAGCAGGACATGAGTGCAACAGCACCTCCCTGCCCGTGTTCCCCAGCAACTGGAGTAAATAGGCATACTGCCTCTGACACTGGAGGAAGCATACAGCCAATCAGGGCTAGTAGCTTCTTTTTTTTTTTCTGTTTTAAATTTTATTTCTATATAAAACAAACACATAATATCAAACATATAACAATTAACAAAACAAAATAGACCTCCGATTTTCTTCTACAGCAAATATAGGTAACAATAATTTTTCTTACTCGATAATCAGAATGAGAAATCTCTTTCTTCCCATTGTCCCAAATTCACTTATTATTCCATAAATCCACAAACAAACAAATCATTATTTTCCAGTCTCTGCAAAAAGTCAATTAGAGGTTTCCACTCAATAATAAACGTGGATGTTGTCCTTCCTCTGATTAATGATGTGAGTTTGGCCATCTCTGCCAGCTCCAGCATCTTGACCAACCATTATTCTGTCGTAGGCACTGCTGGACCTTTCCAGGGGCTAGTAGCTATTGATAGCCTTCTCCTCCATGAATTTCTCCAATCCTCTTTTAAAGCTGTCCAAAATGGTGGCCATCACTACGATCCTGTGTAAGTGAATTCCATAGTTTAACTATGCGCTGTGTGAAGAAGGACTTCCTTTGATCTGTCCTGAATCTCCCACCAATCAGCTTCATGTGATGACCCCATTGGGACCTAGTATTATGAGAGAGGGAGAAAAATGTCTCCCTGTCTACTTTCTCCACACCATGCACACTTTTGTACACCTCTATCATGTCTCCCCTGACTCGCCTTTTTTTTCTAAGCTAAACAATCCCAGCTGCAGTAACCTTTCCTCACAGGGGAGTTGCTCCAGCCCCTTGATCATTTCAGTTGCCCTTTTCTGCACTTTTCCCAACTCTACAATGTCCTTTTTTAGGTGCAGTGACCAGAACTGTACACACACATAATAAGAACTCTCAAGAACTCTTCATTTGGGCAAGAAGGCAAACAAAAGAAGTGTGTGTGAGGGGAGGAAGTGACTGATGTTCAAGCCGTGGAGTCTGTATCTTAAGATGGAATGTGGGAAGAAGCAGCAGACATTCAAATTAGGCTCAATCGGGTGCTGAGATGCTTTCAGGGTACACCTAGGGCTCTCCCAAGGGCTGCTGGGAAGCTGAAACAAACAAACAAACAAACATTTTTGAAAACATAAGATCCTTGGAACCTTCTCCATTCTTAGGTGAACTACACAAGTTCTTTGGTAGCTGTAATACAAACAGAGGGAGCTGGAGCAGCTAGACAGTTTTTATAAGCTGGAGATAATTTTGGATGGTGTAATATGTAAAGCGAAAACAAAAAAGACGCCAAATTGGGTATCTTTTTTTGTTTTCCAACATAGTAGTTGGAGGGGATGTACCCTAGGAAAATAAAGTCCCAGCTTCAGGTAGTATAAAATTCTGTTACTCCAGTGTTTCTATTTATTGTAGTAGTAGACGAATCTGTCACTGCCTATGAAATCTATGGATTTCAAATCTATGAAATCTATGGAGTTGCAGTCCAACACACCTGGTGGGCACCAGGTTGAAGAAGGCTCCTTTAAAGGACCATTGGCAAAGCTTGAATGCCATTGTGTTGATACCAAGATTCCCAATACCCTGCTGGGCTGGAAAACTGGAGGTGTTTTCATTAAGGGAACTAGATGAAAGTGGAATTGTCTTGCCACTGAATCCTCCACTCAGGGAGTCCCCAATGGTGGTGGTGGGTGGGGAAGCTGGATCCAACCCATTGTTAATAACTGTTGACATACCCGGTTTCTTTTATCAGGTGTCTGAGATAATATCTACAAGGTGCCCAAATATGTGTTTGCTTGGTAATGCTAATGCAGGGGCTGAGGATGTTTGCAGGGGACAATCCTCAAGCAGGAGGAGCCGCTTAGGTCTTTGCCCCATCAACAGATTTCCCCTACAATTCTATCTCCTGATGTTTCCCTTATTCCCCCCCCCAGCTGGGATACAAAATAGTTAATAAGCTCAACTAAGAAGAAAACAACCCAGAGGGAGAGGCTTCATGGGGGAAAGAGATGGACGATGGGGAGGGAAAACAGAGAGAGGAGGGAGGGGAAACAGAGAGAGAGAGAGAGAGAGAGAGAGAACAACACCCATCCATGGATTCTTCCCTGCAAATATACTATCTCTGCATCAGTGTTACATAGGAAGCTGCCTTATACTGAGTCAGATCCTTGGTCCATCTAGCCCAGTATTGTCGACACTGACTGGCAGCAGCAGCTCTCCAGGGTTTCAGGCAGGATTCTTTCCAAGTCCTACCTGGAGGCGGGGGATCGAACCTGGGACCTTCTGCATGCAAAGCAGGTGCACCTGGTATTCCGAGGCGGTCACCCATCCAAGTACTAACCAGGCCCAACCCTGCTTACCTTCTTCTAAGATCAGACGAGATCGGGCTGTTTGGGGCTATTCAGATGGCAAACATGGGTGCAGGAACTGGGCATAGTTACTGACTTCGCTGCCGTAGCAGAAGATGGTTGTTTGAATTTCCTTCAGACTTTTCCATCCTTCCTCACCCTCAAACAGGATTTCTGAAATGCCCCTTCGATATTCTCCAATCCACTGGAGTGAGGGTGGTGTTGATCTTTCCCATGGAATTGGACCTAGTTCCTGGAGTGGCTTGGAGAACATTCAAATGACTTGGCCACCACGGTGCGTCTTAAAAATTAATAGCCTCTGTTTGGTTTTCTTTTTCATCCTTCCTTTTATTCTTTTCTCTTTGGGGGAATGAAGGCTATAGCTTGAATAGTAAACAGGCCTGTGGGCTTAGAATGACAAGAGGATCATTAGTAAAGGGGAATGTTTACCCTTCAAGGGCTGCCTCGCCAGGTTGAGGTTCATCTGCCAAAAGCTGACAGACTGGCACACAGGATGCTGTCATCCTAGTAGGAGTGATCAAAGCTGCTGCAGCTGGAAAAGTTTTGCAGCTCAAAGGGGCCATTGCACTGAAATCAACAGAATTCAGAACAGCTATAGCAGGACAATACTGAGAACCAAGACGAGGGATGGGTGAGAATTTCATCCAGTTAATTTTTTTTTATAAGAACTTACCAACATTCACAATTTTCTACATAAACAGGATGGAAAGAACTTGCAATTTTAACCATTTGAATGTGGGAGAAAGCAAAACTGACATATTCATCCAGCCCTAAGTCCAAGACAGGGCATGTCAGCATCATCCCTGGAAACTGAAAAGGGGACAGCATGGCTCAAAATCCTAAAGAATGCAACAGATTTTGATCTTAAATAGGTATATATCATTTTCCATGGTGTATTCTGCACCGGTAATAGCTTCAATAGAAACTAGAGCTGAAATAAGTTCACTCTTCCAAATTCTCCTCTATGGATTTTGATGTCAAATATTCACCAGACCTTCATTGGACTGACCATCTTGGGGTGGGGGGGAGAGAAGCAAGGCAAGAGGACTTAAGCTCTTCTCTGGCTCAAATTCATATTTGAGGTAAACATGGCGAGCCACTGAGATTCATATGTCTGAGCCAGGAAATATGAAATTCTTCACCAATTTTCACTGAATTTTCAGCCAATGTTTGTTATATGGGCATTTAAACTCCAATGATATTAGAATCCAGTGGTGTCTGATATTTTACAGTTGATATCAGATTGCAGTTCCCAGAGAGGTAGCCATATTAGTCTATAGAAATAGGAGCAAAAACATCTAAGTGTCTTGTGGCAACTTACAGATGTATTGTGGCATAAGCTTTCGAGAGCTACAGTCCACTTCGTCACAAGCATGGTCATCCTAAGTTGCCAGGCATGAATATACATGAGGAATGTATAAAGTGGGATCAAATAGTAATGAAATGCCAAAAAAGTATACTCTGTGACAAATCTATGTCAAGTTTAAGATAAACTAAGTGACCAGTTACAACAGCAGTAATTGGTGATATAGGTACTTCATAAAACTTCCTATAATCCAAAAATAACATGGAAAGTACCTCTCTGATCATCCTAGCAAAGCTAGGATGATTGTGTTATATCACCAATTACTGCTTTTTAAAAAACTTCACATAATCTAGATAAATGCTCACCTCCTATAACGCAATGGATCGAGGACCTAATAACGCTTTCAACATTTGAGCAGGTGGTATTCAGACGCTACCTGAGGATGGATAAATGTATGGGTATTTGGTCTGCTTTTTCTGAAGCTGATGCTTTACTGATAGTTGTACAGTATTTTTCCATGTATAAGACTATACTTTTTCCTAAAATCGTTAGACTAAAAATTGAGGGTCGTCTTATACACGGAAGTAAGCAGAGGAGAGAACCGCGTGGTTGCGAAACTGCCCAGTGGGGGCGTCTTATACATGGGGGCGTCTTATAGACGGAAAAATACGGTATTACTACATACTGATTGATAGCTATGGATATACATTTCATACACATTTACACTAAGTGATTCATTTTAATTTCAGTAAGAACATTGTATTCTTTTTCTTTCTTTTTTCTTTTCTTTTTTTAATCTCATTTTTGTTTGGTGTAATTCACATTTAAAATAATAATAATAATAATAATAATAATAATAATAATAATAATAACAACAACAACAACAACAACAACAACTTCATATATTCTAAGGCTGAGTCATGGCACTAAATCAAGTTCTGAAGCTGAGCTGTATCTGTCCATTTTGTGCTCTGTTGACCAGATCACCAGCTATCACATCTGATCTCTCTGTTATCATCTTGGCATATAAATAGGGTTCTTAGTCTGGGCAATCAACCCAATCCTATACACTTATATTTCCACAACCACTGCACCCCTGTGGGGCTTGACTCAGTTATGGAAGTCCATTAAACTAGGGACAAACAACACAGTAAAGTTTGTCTGCAGTTCGTGCCTTGTTAGGATTCCTGAATTTCCAGAAAGAGAAAGAGATTGAGAGACAGAGCTAACAAAATGGATGGCATGAGGGCTGCCATCTTGGATGCGTCTGTGCATGTGTGATGGCTGTATACTTCACATGTGGCAAACACCAAGATGGTGATGCTTATGTAGAAAATAGCCTCTGTACGCCACTATAAGGGTTGGTTGGTTGGTTTGTTTGTTCTAATGTGCCTGGTGTGAGACTACCAATGCATAGTGTATGAAGAAATCCAAGATGGAAGCTGTTATATTTGCATGTGCATTAGAAGAAAAGGACTGAGATGGGAATGCTGAGTTCAACACAGCTGCCTGCTGTGATTTCTGTATTGTTCTTTGCGAATGATGCAAAACCAGGAAGCCGAGCTCTGCCAAAATGGAATCAGGGCAGCCAAGGGATTAAAGAAAAAGTACATGAGCCAGTGTGGCGTAGTGGTGAGAGTGTTGGACTGGGACTTGGGAGATCCAGGTTCTAGTAGTCCCCGCTCGGCCATGAAGCTCACCGGGTGACTTTGGGCCAGTCACTGACTCTCAGCCTCACCTACCTCACAGGGTTGTTGTGAGGATAAAATGGAGGGGAGGAGGAGGATTATGTAAGCCACCTTGAGTTCCTTGTAGGAAAAAAGGCGGGGTATCAATATAATAAATAAATAAAATAAATAATACTAATCTATACTGTACTAATGTATCTCCACCAGTGTCTGCTTGTCTGGTGACCAATGCGCACAAAAAGACACCAATGAAGGAAAGGAACTGAAAGCTGTGGAAAGGGGCACATGCACGGTGCTCTGTGAAAAGTCCAGAAATCAAAAATGGGGGGGGGGGGAATAATGGCCAATTGACAATTTTATTTATTTATTTATTTTATTTATTTAATACATTTTTTTACCACCCAATAGCCGAAGCTCTCTGGGCGGTTTACAACAGTTAAAACCATAAAGTACAATATAATATAACTATAAAATTTAAAAACATAGATTAAAACAAGCAGCAAGGCTAGCAGCAGTTCAAATTATAGCAACACTTAAAAACTACCAGATAAAAATGATTAAGATGATTAAAATGATTAAAATGCCTGGGAGAATAAAAAGGTCTTCACCTGGCACCGGAAAGAGTACAATGTGGGCGCCAGGTGAGCCTCTATGGGGAGCTCATTCCACAACCGGGGTGCCACAGCAGAAAAGACCCTCCTCCTGGTAGCCACCTGCCTCATTTCCTTTGGCAGCAGCTCTCGGAGAAGGACTGCTGATGAAGATCTTAGTGTCTGGGCAGGTACATATGGGAGGAGTTGATTCTTCAGATACCCTGGCCCCAAGCTGTTTAGGGCTTTGAATGTTAGCACCAGCACTTTGAATCGGGCCCAGAAACAGACTGGCAGCCAGTGCAGATGAGAAAGCACTGGCATAATATGTTCACGATGGCCAGTCCCCGTTAATAATCTCGCTGACCTATTTTGGGCCAGCTGAAGCTTCCGGACCATTTTCAAAGGCAGCCCCATGAATAACGCATTGCAGTAATCCAAACGAGAGGTTACCAGAGCATGGATAACTAACTGTAGCTAGGCCAGTGATGGCGAACCTATGGCACGGGTGCCACAGCTGGCACGTAGGGACCTCTCTGTGGGCACTCGAGCCATTGGTTACTAGATCGCGAAAAGACCGCCCCCTTCTGCAAAACACTAATGATCTTGTTCTTTCTCACAGTGTGGAACAGAATGATTTTATTCTAGAATTCCTGTTACAGAATTCTTTTCCACATTGTTATCACATTTAAAAGATTTTGAAGAATGATGCACAGAGCATGGCTTGGATGTAAAGCCCTAACAGTTGACCCGAGTGCTGCATGTGTTGCTCTCAAACTAATGGAGTATGAGCCAAGGTTTGACAAATTATCAGCATGCATGCAATAGCAAAAATCACATTAATTGTGCAAAAGCATGCCCAATGCAAACTTTTACCTAATGCAGTGTTTGCAGTCCAAGACATAAAGTGTTTAAAATGTGTTAAGCACGTTTAGTTTTCTTGTTTATCTTGCTCATCCTAGTACAGGTTGACTTTTACTTTTACTAATCCGACACCTGTCGAAGCAGGGAAAGGACCCGGAGTAAAGCTTGCCCCATACAATTTCAGTCTGGCATATAATCATATTACAAGTTGAGAATCCCTTATCCAAAAATACATGTGCCTAATTATTTAAAAAGTTTGTATAAATTCCCTTCAGGCTATGTGTACAATGTAGTACTATAATAATTTTTTGAGTTGATTTTTTTTTCCAACAAAAAACTGTTTGTACCATTGAAAGCTCTGTTATTGTGTTTTTCTTTAAAGACAAAAGATGTTAATTAGTTCGGACAACTGTATGAGTTGTTTTTCTAAAACTAAAACCTCGGTATTCAGGTTTAATTGCAGTGTTGGCACTTTGAAATAAATAAGTTGGTTTTGTGTTGCAGTTTGGGCACTCGGGCTCAAAAAGGTTCGCCATCACTGAGCTAGGCTATCTCTGTCCAGATAAGGACGTAGTTGGTATATCAGCCTAAGCTGATAAAAGGTGCTCCATGCCACCGAGTTCACCTGTGTGCCTCGAGTGACAGTTGTGGATCCAAGAGCACCCCCAAACTACGAACCTGATCCTTCAGTGGGAGTGCAACCCCATCCAGAACTGGTTGAATATCACTTAGCCGGGCAGACAAACCATCCACTAACAGTACCTCTGTCTTATCTGGATTGAGTCTCAGTTTATTAGCCCTCATCCAGTCCATTACTGTGTCCAGGCACTGATTCAGAACAGCCACTGCCTCACCTGGATTAGATGAAAAGGAGAGATAGAGCTGGGTGTCATCTGCATATTGATGATACCTCAGCCCACACCTCCGGATAACCTCTCCCAGTGGTTTCATGTAGATGTTAAACAGCATGGGGGATAAAATAGAGCCCTGTGGCACCCCATGGCATAACTGCCAAGGGACAGAGCAGTAATCCCCCAGCACCACCTTCTGGAATCGGCCGCCCACGGCGCCCAAGTAGGATCGGAACCACTGCAGCGCAGTGCCTCCAATGATTCGGTGCTCCTCTGCAAACATTGTTTATTGTGATTTTATAAACATCTCTTTTTGTTACTCATAAACTGCCTTGGAAGGACTTGCAGCCCGAAAGGCAGGATATATTTGTAATAAATAATAAATACATGTTTCTATTGATGAAGCTGAAAGAAGGGGCTGGACACAGCAAGAAAAAACACCACCAGCAGCAGCTATTCCTGCATATGACCGACTATGTCAAAACTAAAGGGCAACAGGCTGACTTTCCACTTGGGAAAGCAAGACGGCTTGATCGGACTTCCAGATATTTGCATCAAGTGAGGACGCAGCTCCTGTTTGCCTCTCTGGGGCTGAACACAACGTGAGCCGCCCCAGTTCGTGTGGATTTCAAGATGACTCAGGCAAAAACAACATGAGTTATTCATAGGAAGTGGGGAATAATTCCTTTGAGAAGCAAAACTAAACCATGCAGCGGGGAATAATCTTTCAAGGACTTTTCTTTGCAGTGCCTCTCACCTTCAACAAGAACAAAAAAGTTGTTTTCCAGCAGCGAGGCATTACTGGAGTGTGTGTGTGTGTGTGTGTGTGTGTACTTACACAGAGAGAGATGCACACAGAGACACACGCCAGTGATGTCAGTCACTCCAATTCCATTGCATTTTGTCAGGAAGAAACCTCTGCCCGCCCTGTCTCAGGCAATCTATCAGCCGTTTCCTATGTCCTTTTTCAGTGCGTTGGTCAATGCCAATACATTCACCGGTACTGGATGTGCCATTGGAATGAAGAGTGTTAATTATTAGCTACCCAGACCTGTCCCAAAACATCTTCCCGCCTGAGACGAAGCAGCAAATGGCACCCCACCACCACCACCCAAGTCATAATATATAGTACCTAAAGCCAGCAACCACGGTCTTAATGTTTAATTTATTTTTCATATTTAATCCTGCCTTTCATCCAAGAAGACCAAGGTGGCATACACAATCTTCCTTCTCTCCATTTTATTCTCACAACGACCCAGTGAGGTAGGTTAGGCTGAGAGTCAGTGACTGGCCCAAAGTCACCCAGCGAGCTTCATGGCCAAGTGGGGACTAGAACTGGCACTCTAACCACTACACCACACTGGCTCTCCTATTTTGGCTCATGAGGCAGAAAATCCACAAACACCTCTCTCCATCCCTGGCAGTAAAAAAATAAAATTAGAACAAATTAGAACAAAAATACTAATTTGCTGACCTTTCATGACACCCCAAATCTACCGCCTGAAGTGACCCGCCTCACTCTGCCTAATGGTAGGGCTGGCCCTGCAGCCACGCTTTGCCATGAAAAGGGGAAATGTCCATCTCTACAGAATGCAAAAAGATGGATATTTATAGGGAGCTCTCTAGAAAATGGCTGTGGCCATTTTTCAGCATAAACACCAGTACTGGATTCCAAGAGGTATTCCATTGTAAACCAAATTAATCCCCTCAAGTAACCCAATCAACTTCAGAGTAGCAACTCAAGGCGCAGCGCCGGCTGTCACAACTCAGTTTCATTCCCACTTTGGATGTGCTTTTTAATCACAGTGCACGGGTTTAGAGAGCCAGCAAGGGGAGAACAGAGCCAGTGTTACCTCTTGGAATCATTTGTCCACCTTTCAAGGGTTCTGCGAGAACGTAATCTTTCTCTTCCAGACGCTTATCAATCTCTTAGAAACTAAGGACTGACAAACAGTTTTAGCTCAATCCAGGAAACCGAGACCATCAAGGGACGGACTAATACATTTGTCATTTGGTTCCAGAAGTATAATCCCACCAGAGCACCAGCTCAATTACTTTGTGGTTAGCTTTTGAAATAGAAAAACCAATCAGTTGAAAAGTTTTCGGAGAATGAAAATGGGCTTTTTGCCTTGGATGTGCTCCGCTTGGGCCCCATGTTGCAACATCACAGGACATGTAGTTCTTCCACATTTTATTTCCTTCTTTCCCTCTACCATTTTCCATAAGCGTTCATACAGGGCATTCAAAATGATAGCCTAGTGTGATGTTTTACACATCTTCTCTGTAATTCTTAGAATAGTCCTGTAAGTAGAGTCACTATTGTTGTCCCCGTATTGGAGATAATGTGTGCAATTGGCAATTGCCTTGCCTAAGGCTAGCTAGTGAGTCCATGGCAGAGGCAAGATTTGAACCAGGGACTTTATGCTTCACACCTGTAGCTTCTACACTACTCTCTCCATGTAATTACATCTGTGTTGCTCTTATGCTTACTAATAAAACTTGCATCACTATAACCAATGTGTGTGCCCCCTCATCCTCTACCATCAATGGATCAACAGCCCTAGGTGTGCAAAAATAAAGGGAGGAAATATTTTCTGAGATGGTTCTGGACAGGGATAACCTGGCTTCAGTCACCTTCAGTCAAGAAGGTCCAAACATATAACACTGATTCTGGCCCACTTGTACTGACCGCCTGTATGTTTCCAAGCCCGATTCATGATGCTGGTTTTTGACCTATAAAGCCTTACATGGCTCAGGACCACAGTACCTGATGGAGCACCTTTCCTGACATGAAGCTACCCATACACAATGTTCATAATCTAAGGCCCTCCTCCTCCAGGTGCCACTCTGAGGGAGGCTCAGAGGGCGATAACAAGGGAGAGGGTCTTCTCAGTGGTGGCCCCTCAATTCTGGAATGAACTCCCCAGAAAAGCCCACCTGGTGCCAACATTGTTATCTTTTCAGCACCAGGTTAAGTCCTTCCTCTACTCCCAGGCATTTGGCAGCATATGATGGGTTTTTTTTAATCAGCTCATGGGATATTGTTTGGATGTGTGTGTGTGTGTGTGTGTGTGTGTGCTCTGTGTATATGTTTGTAGCTAAACTGTTTTTATATTACACACAATATTGTATTTTTTTAAAGGTTTTTAATCTTTGTAAACTGCCCAGAGAGCTTTGGCTATTGGGCGGTATAGAAATGTAATAAATGAAATGAAATGAAGTAGTTCTGAACAAAAATGTCCCCAATGTCACCTCCCTGTTCAAAATTGGAGGGCATTTCAGCAATTGGAGGGGTGTGAACAGTGACAAACTTACCACCGGTGGCTCCTGGATGCGATGGGCAACATTTTTTTTACCCACAAGATTCCTGAGTGTGGCCAGGAAGCACTGCCCTCACTCTGATTTGGTTTCCTGATGATGCCATGTGATGACATCTGAAGCCATATCAGAGTGAGGGCAATGTTTCCTACTCTCACTCCAAACTCTTTCGGGGGGAAATGAAAAAATAATAAAACAAAATCAATGGCATTCCGCAGCAGCCAGTTGCTGCCACCGGGACCATAAAACAGGCAGGTGTAAAAATAAAAATAAAAAAGGGAAAGGAAAAGGAAAAGTGAGCAATGTGCAGTTTTGTGAAAACTCCCTCCTATCCCAAAGTGCCCAATTTTGAGCCAGCAAAGTTCTAAAAATAGCTTTTAGCTCAGCTCTAGTTCTAATTCGATGCACTTGACAAATTGATAGTTAATAGCTGTCAGCAGTTTCACTAAGGTGTTTATTGACTGTGCTTATTGTTGGCAACTCTGGGGACCCTTTGGGATTGAAGAGTAGGGTACATATTCATGTAAATAAATAAAATAAATAGGCCGAGAGATAGGAACGGTTCCCCTGGGTGCAACCTGGACAGTGCCACATAATGGGAATCAAAGACCATGTAATATATTGACTAAGTATTAAAAATTATGTTAAATTATGTTAGGGCACAATCCTATGGGGATGCCCGTAACCCATCCACCCCCACCACCCCCACCACCCCCACCACCGAACTCGGAGGGCTACAGGCATCCTATGCAGAGCAGGAGAAGCACAGACAAAGGTCACCTCTGTGCTCCTCGCACTCGGCAAAACAGCTAGACAGCCAATTTTGGAGGGGTAGGGAAGGATACATCGTTTCTTGGCCATAACTTGGCGGCGGGGAGGGGAGGCCCTGCCAGGATATGTGTCGTATCTTGGTGGTGCCGGTCTCCTCCCCTCCCCGTCCCCCAGAATGCCCACTAGACCCCTTCTCCGAGGTCGCTTTGTGGCCTTGGAGAAGCAGCAGGCACAGTTCTTTCCATGCCGGCTGCTAGGGGGTGGAGGAGGATCCAAGCATGGATCCCCAACTCCAAGGCCAGAGTGATCTTTCTGATCTCGGAGCTGGAAATCCAAACAATCCTATGGCCCCCTAGATACTATCTAGGGGCCCACAGGATTGCTCTGTTATGCTTTCTTCTTTGCATAATGAATAACCAAACATGTTTTCAAGGCGGTAGATGAAAAGCCGGACACCAGGTTTTCCCCAGAGGCTTAGTGAGGGGCAGCAGGCCAGACAAAGTGGCACTGCTGAGGCTTTGTCTTGGTCCTTGGCTTACAATGTTAACACTGCAGTTAAGTACATTTTCCCACCGGATATTGCTGGAGAGGGACATTGGACAGCACAGCGGCAGGGGAGCAGGTTTTCTGTGCACAACAGATTCCAAGCAGGAGAAGTCTATCTGAGCAGTGAGAACTTGGACTTGTAGAGCAGCACCCTTAAAGCTCCACAGTCATTCTCTGCTAGATTCTATCCCCCCTGGCCTAGAATCAGGAGCCTGCCCTGGGCACACAAATTACTAATTACGGCACTGCTAGCCATCCAAGGCAGCAGGAAAAGCGGCAGCCTGGCCCCGGTAGTGAAATTCCACCAGCTAATCAAGTGGAACCCAGGCAGCGTGCTTTCTGTTTTATTTTTTTTGCCAAAGTAAGACCCTGTAATTCATGTCAACCAGAGATCTCGCCTCTTTGGCAAGGTCTGGGCAAAAACCGCTCCTTTGGTTTAATGACATCCTCCGTTCAGAGGATTTTGAAAACCCTATTGAATTCAAATCAGACTATTCCATCAAGCTTCCCCCCCCCTTTTTTTAGGGGGATAAAGGGAGAGATTTGTATGACAATGTGAGCATTCTGGCATCTCAGAGAACGGGAAGGAGAGCAAGACAGAAAGCGAAGGCTGATTGTGAAATGGCACCCGGAACACTGCAGCGGTGGAACTGCATCGCTCATAGAATGAGAGAATCACAGAGCTGAAAGGGGGCCATTTAGACCATCGGCACCGGGTTGGAGAAGTCTGGCTGAAGCTGAGGCTCTTTCCCAGCCCCGTGCACTTAATACATTAACATGAAGCTGCCTTACCCTGCATCAGACCGCTTTTCCATCTGGCCCGACATTTTCTACACTGACTGAAGGTAGATCTCCAAGGTCTCAGGCAGGGATCTTGCCCGCAACTTGCTATCTGGTCCTTTCAACTAGAGATGCCAGGAATTAAACATGGAACCCTCCGCACGCAAACCACATGCTTTACCACTGAGCTAGAGAACCCCCCTCCTCTACTACTGAGCCATGGCCCCTCTTTAAAGATACAGCCAGAGGCAGTGTTAAAGGATGGCCCACTTGGGTTGGAGGTGGAGCCCAGAATCTTTCATTTGGAGCCCCGAATCTCTGGGAGGCCCTCTGCCCCACCACCCTGCTGTCCATGGGCACTTGCTGAAATAAAGGTACAGGGGCCCTGAGGATCTCTGTTGCATCTGACTCCCCTGGATGAGCTGACTTTTTGCCCACATGTGCTTCACCTCCTGCTGCCCCCCTTGCATCTTTCTGCCTGAGGTTTTTTCCTGAAATCAAATGCCCTCCTTTCTGCTGTCCATGCATCCCTGTTTACAAATAGGGGTGTCATTAGGAGACAGGGTCCATTAAAGAAACATAAGAGAGATGTTAGAGTACCGTATATGTAAATTAGCATGTGCAGATTTGTGCATTTTGTTTGTCCTGTGGGCCTGAGCCCCGGATCTTTTTGGTACCTAGCACCACCCCTGGATACAGCCCTCTTTTGTTTCATGTGTGTGATTTGTCTGATGTGGATGCTTTGCCCTCCACCTCCGCACTCACAGGCACACATAATGCTCCAGGCGTGTCCGATTCATTTATCACAAGAAGACTCTGCCATGTTGTACACCACTGAAAAGCTTCCCATAGCAAACTGCCTAGATGGGCCAGCCCTACCATTAGGTGGAGTGAGGTAGCTGCCTCTGGCAGTGGATGCTGCTGTGCGTGGAGGGGGCAGCAGTGACAGCCCCCTGGCTATCCCACCTGTTCCCCCCCCACCAGCATTCCTCTCCATTGGACATGAGAGCTGTGCCCACTAAGCTTGCCTGCTGCCCTCAGATGCAATGAGATATGCTTCCCTGTCGCTATTGTTGACGTAACATTCAACTGTCAGTCCAGTTGGCGTCTGTAGGTGGAATAGAGAGCCAGTGTGGCGTAGTGGTGAGAGTGTTGGACTGGGACTTGGGAGATCTGGGTTCTAGTCCCCGCTCAGCCATGAAGCTCACTGGGTGACTTTGGGCCAGTCACCGACTCTCAGCCTAACGTACCTCACAGGGTTGTTGTGAGGATAACATGGAGAGGAGGAGGAGGAGGATTATGTAAGCCGCCTTGGGTTCCTTTCAGGAAAAAAAGGTGGGGTATAAATATAATAAATAAATAAATAAATATGGGATGCGGTTGCCCCGAGGTATGGGTGGTAAATCTGTCAGTTTTGCTTCTTCCCACATTCAGATGGTTTGCATCTCAAGTTCTTTGTCCCCCAGATATGAAGAACTTTGTGCATTGGGGTAAATTCTTATCAAAAACAAACTGAAACCAAATCCTCACCCATCTGCACCGCCCAAATCCAAATGGTACAGTGATTCCCAGCACGGAGAGGACCATGACTTACCTGCCTGCCAGGTAGCTGTTAAAGACGGTTGAAGGAGAAACACTCACTTCCTACGATGCAGCGGATCAAGGACGGGTGGTATAGAGACACCACTTGCAGATGGATACTTCTATGGATATTTGGTCTGCTTTTGTCAAAGCTTATTTATAATTCTTAGTAAGCCGTGTGTGTGTGTGTGTGTGTGTGTGTGTGTGTGTGTGTGTACACATTTCATATGCATGCAGTGAAACTGATATATTTGAATCTATGTGGCTACATTTTTTTTCTTTTCCTCTTTTTCTGTTTTGTTGAAATTTTACAATAAAACATTAATTAGATTGATTATAGATTTAGATATAGATATATAGATGGTTGAATTCACTGGGATTCAGATCCAGACTTTTAAGAGCAAAACACTCAAAGCCATGGCCTGGGTGGATGAATCCGTTCGTTTTGGTTCCTCCCTCCCTCATTCTTTTTTTCTTTTTTTTTTTTAAGCCAAAGTTCTTTTTCTCCCAGATCCGGAGATCTTTGCAAATTTTTAGTAAATTCTTGTCAAGACCAAACTGAAATGAATTTCTCACCCATCCCTAGAACCTTGTCATTTGCCTCAGGCAGGAAAATGTCTTGGCCCGGCCCTGTGACTGGTGGCATCACGCAAACTTGCACACTTGGCCTCATGCCAATGAGTGGGGCTTGGGTAGTGACAAAAAGGGAAAGAACTGCACCCGTCATCAGGGCTTTCTGCACTGTCATGATACTGTAAGTAGCTCTATCAACAAGTTGAGATATTCACACACACACACACACACACACACACCAGACGGTGGGGAGAAAGATGCCCGAAGACCCAGGCTTCACCCTGAGCAGCCTGCTGGCAGCCGATAACTGTTGTGCTAGATTAAGTTGCGTGACCAGCAGCTGAGGCTTGGTGGATAAATATAGAGCCTTTGCAGTCATGTAACTAACTTAATGCACTTCCAGAAACAAAGGCGACTGTGACGTCAGCCAGCCAGCCGGCACTTTCCTCAGAGTTCCCTCTGCAGATTTTCCAGCCGTGCAGGGCTCGGAGAGCTGTTTTTTTATGAAAATGACTTTACTTCAGATTAAAACAAAAATAAAAGATGGAGCCATGGAGAGGATGCAATGCAGCAGGGAGCTTTGGTTCCCCACCCCCACCCCAATTGCTATATCAAGGGAACAAATCGCCGCTGATTTGCTGGAAAGAATCTTTCCAGCGTTCTTTTTCTTTCTCCCATGTAAACGAATAGTTACCACCATTCATGCCGGGGGTGGGGGGAAGAAGAGCAGCGCCCTTGGAGCACCAGGAGCAAACAGAAAACTTCCACTATTACCTTGGCTCCTACCGCAGGCCACCTCCTTCCACTATTCTGGGTCTTCTCAGGATTTTATTTATACTGGCGTGTCCTCTTGTAATTTATTTGCCTTTATTTATTTGTTATATTTATGTCCCAGGTTCCCTTCAAGCAGCCCAAGCGGGTGCACATGATCCTCCTCCTCCTCTCCAATTTATCCTCACAACAACAACCCTATGAGGTAGGATTGGCTGAGAGTCAGTGACTGGCCAAAAAGTCACCCTGGGAGCTTCATGGCTTAGTCCAATGGATTTTTTTAAAATGTGCCCACTGAGCTGACAGAAGAAGGGGGTTTTTTTCAAAGCCATAATCAATACCGGTGTGAAGCAACAAAAGCATCCTCGTCTAACTGACAGAGAGATTATTAAAAAGGAACAGTCTGAGCCATTCATCCTTTATGAATGTTTAAGTGGGAAGCATATTTTCCAATTCACACGGAGAATCTCTTCAAGCTTGGATACGTAATAGGAGGTTTTCTTCAGCGTCCTGAGATGCTGCAGGTGTCAGTGAATGGATAACTGTTGATGGTGCCCAGTTCCCTTAGACCAGGGGTGGGCAACAACCCTTGCCTTTCTGTAGCCCGCACTGTCCCCTGCCACCACTGAATGTGCCGCAATGGCCCCAAAAGCAGTCATTATTTTTCTTGAAAACAAGGCACGCAGGCATGGGAGGCTGGTGACTCCTGTGTCCATGGGGCTCCTTATCCATTGCAGCTTTTATTCTGAGCTTTATGGGAGCTCTCCATGGTGCTCCATGGTGGTGAACCTATTTGGGGGATGGCGTTCAGCACCACGGATAGCTCCTATGAAGCTCCAAAAGAAGCTGCAATGGATAAGGAGCCCTACCGACACAGGAGTCTCCAGCTTCCCCTGCGTGAAAGGAACGTGTGGCTTGTCTGGAACCAGAATCGCACTCCCAGAAGCTTCCCAGGAGTGCAATTCTGCTTCCAAACAAGGGGTGCACTCCCCGCACCTTGATTTCAAGCAAAATTGCTGGGGGGGGCGGGTTTGCTGCTGCAGCAGCAGCAACAATTTCAGTGGCAGTTCTGGCAGTGCCAGCAGGGCAGGTCTGAGGCCCATGGTGGGTTCCGGGGAGGCAATGCGGCCCTCTGACCCACGGATATTGCTCACCCCTGCCTTAGACACTCAAGGGAAGTTTTTTTCCCCCCCAGCTCAGAGATTCAGGTCAACAGATCTCGCTTCTCTGTGTGATTTCTTCCCTCTTTTTGCAATTGTACAGAAGGATAAGAAGGAGCTGGGTAGGTCAAAGGCAGACACGTCCATTCCACCATGCAGGGTTGTGTGTGTGACTGTAAGCAATTTATGTTGGAAGGACCTTTTTTCTTTCTCAACCCAGAGTTGCAGGGCTGTCAAAATGCAGGGCTTCCATCCTTTGTCATGCGTGCTGCTCATTTTGTCTCCCTGGGAATATTCATCATTATCTGTCAAGGGCAGGGCGCCAAAAAAAAAGTCTGTCGCCTGTCACTTAGGGTGTGACAAAGTGAGGTTATTTCACATCAAAGCCTGGAAGTCACACGGCATCCAGATGCTGGAGGATAGTCAAACGAGATCATTTCCCACCAAATGCTATCAGGTCAACCTGTGGTCAAAATGACGATATTCGAATAATATGCCATATACCACCGTGCCCACTTGACATGGATCTCTGTGACAAACAAACAAAACAAGGAGGGGAACATTATGCTATTTATTTGCAAACAGACACGCTCCTTTTTAAAAAATTATTCCTAATGAGTTTCAAGAATAGCACACTATTCATCATAGCCACAGTTGCTTCTTGTCTCTGAATGAGTTTTTAAAATTATTTTTAGAGTAGAGTCAAAGTGAACAGAGTGTGTTTGGCTCGGATCTGGAAAGGGATTGTGGGTGAAAGGAGCTAAATGTGGCCCCCACGTTATCTTTTTGCTAGCATCAACACTATTTTGAAATCTCCCCCTCCCCCACTTTTCCACCCAGATGTGGAGACATAAAAATAGGGGAGGTGGCACTTCATCAATGCTTAATTTCTTTATCTTTTGCTACCTCCTAGTAGATAAAAGAACTCCTGATTCCCAAGACAAGAAGTAGTTACTGGGCTTCTCTACACGAGGCTTACCCTGCTTTTTCCTGTCTTACTCTGCCTTTCTATATATTCTATTAACCAAGCACAAGGTGGCGCTGTGGTATAGCTGCGGTATACAGATTTTCGACTTTACACAAGGCAAGGTTCTGGTTTAAAATTTAATAGCTGACTTTCCCCGTTCTAAAAGAAGCTGTGAAAATGGCTGGAAAACATGGGAGAGGCCCTGGAGGATGGTGACGTTGTGAAAAGGACCTGCGATCTTCCATGAGTGGGGGACCATGAGCGCACAATAAATGCCTCATGTACAGACAGAAGCCCACTCACACATCATGGCAACCCATCATGGGCAAGAAGCCACGGTGGGTGGGTTGTCGTGTGAACAACCCACTGAGAGCCCAACAGACGATTGAGCTCGCCCTGAGTTGTTCTCCTCCCCACTCGGTCCCACCCCAGGTATCCGAGGGGACACCACAGAAGGAATGAGTCATTCCCCCCTCCCCACTGCCACCACGAGCCCTCCTTTAAAGGAGTTCTGACAGCTAGCTGTCAAAAGTCTGGGTCCCTTTAAAAAGGAGGTTTTGTAGGAAATTGGGTTTTTGGACTGGGACATACACAGACATATGTCCCAGTCCAAAACCACCCATTTCCCAGTCCACCCTGGGGAAGTCAGTCTGGGTTCGCACAACACAACAACCCATTGTGGGTAGCAACCCACAATTTATTTATTTATTATATTTATACCCCACCTTTTTTCCTGCAAGGAACCCAAGGTGGCTTTCATAATCCTCCTCCTCTCCATTTTATCCTCACAACAACCCTGTGAGGTAGGTTAGGCTGAGAGTCAGTGACTGGCCCAAAGTCACCCAGTGAGCTTCATGGCTGAGCGGGGACTAGAACCCGGATCTCCCGAGTCCCAGTCTAACACTCTAACCACTACGCCACACAATGAGTTGTTGTGTCAAGCAAACCCAGTCACTGCCTCTGATGGGGGAGAGGTTAAAGCCCTATTTGGGCATTCAATATTCATGCAATTAGACTTGTGTCAGGGGGAGAGGGAGCTGGTTCCGCCCTCAGCCGTGTCCATGTTGCCTGGCAATGCCGCCCTCCACACATTGGCAGAAACGGTCTGGAGCAGGGAGCCTGCCTTATGCATCTAGGCTCACTGTATGGTTTAGAAACCCACACGATCAGGGTTCTCAATGAGACATGGCACTCTCCCAGCTTCAGACTTTCCACCTCCAACTCATGGAGGGCTGCAAAGCTGGACAGCAAGGATGCAACAAGTCTGGCCCCGCCCTCACCCTCACACAGTTCTAATCACACATGGGAACTGAGCGTCTGAATATGACTAGAGTTATATTCAGAAAGGCCTTTTCTGTGGCTGCATCCAGGCTCTGGAACTCCCTCCCAAAGGAGGTCCACTTGGCACCCTCTCTGTCAGCATCCCACCAAGCTGTGAAGATCTTTCCGGTCCAGCAAAGACATTGGCGTGTCCAGTTGATTTTGTTTGTTTGTTTGTTTTGTTTAAGTCTCGGTCATTTAGAGTGCAATCCTATGCATGTTCAGACAGGCAAAAGTCCTACAACTCCCAGCATTCCCCAGCCAGCATGCCTGGCTGGGGAATGCTGGGAGTTGTAGGACTTTTGTCTGCCTAGACATGCATAGGATTGCGCCCTTATTATTTTTACCTGCTACACTGTTGACCGATATTTTGTGCCCTTCCGCCCAATGCAGAATAGAAATGCTTTCGTGATTGGGTAGTCCAGATGATTACCACCACCACCCCCAATGCGTTGACAGAACACATCTCACCACCAACACAGCCAGCGGCCATACCCTGCCCTCCACCAGCCACATCTTCAGAGAGCATCAGAAGGGCATCTACCCATGTACCAATGCATGCACATAGAGTTCCTCCACATGACAGGGGATCCTAGCCCAATCAGGATCCCCACCCACCCTGCCGCATAGAGGAACTTTAAGGATGTACATTGGCACGCAAGCAGAGCCCTTTCTGACACACTCCAGATGTGTTGATGGAAGGGGGCACGGCCACTGGGTATTGGCAGAAAGGGTGGGGGCTAGAACATCAGGGTCTGTGACTGCCCTCACGTGCTTTTTTGATGCATGAGGGATCATCTGAAACACCACCAACACCACCCATGTGCACATCATAAAGCCAGAATCTGAGCAGCACACGACAGTGAAGGTGATACCTTCCGCTGTGCGGCTGACTCAATGTAAAGAATATTGGTGATGTTCCGGAGTTGCCTGCAGTCCCTGGAGCAGTGTTCTCCAACCTTGGGTCCCCAGATGTTTTTGGCCTACAACTCCCAGCATGCCCCAGCCAGCGTAGCTGTAGGCCAAAAACATCTGGGGACCCAAGGTTGGAGAACACTGCCCTGGAGGGATGCAGTGAGTTCTGAGGAGGAACAAGAGGAACATATCATCCTGTATGGAGGGGGCGGGGTGGGAGAGATCATTCCAGCAATAAGATGGCCCACTTTGTCAGGAAGTGCCTTGTGTCAATTACAACGTCAGGAAAGTTACCGAACCTTGAAATTTCCACTGCAGCTCAATTCTGTGGAAATGGCAGACAATTCCTGTGAAAAATACACTGCACTTCGCAGAGGTTTCTATGGCGGTTTCCATCATTGTAGAAGAGCATCCCCATAAATGCAGTTTTCAAAAGCGCTGTCTCTCTCTCTCTCCCTCCCTCTCTCTCTCTCTCTCTCTCTCTGTGTGACATGCAAGCCCCCCAAAGAAAAAGAAAAGATTTTGCCATTATTTCCCTCTCCAGAATGGATTGAAACAAAATCCTGAACTATCATCCTTACTAAGGACTACAGAGGGGCATTTCTATATAAGAATAACCTTCCAAGAGGTTTTGCTTAAAATATTGAAGGAGGAAATGGTTTGTCAGTACAATAAAACCAGTCTTTGGAAAAGAGAGCTGCTCTTTACTTACCTGTGTTTGTGTTATCAAATACGTATTTCATTGCAGCCCTTTCCTAGGCATGTCTACTACTACTCTGGAGTAATGTCTGCTGGGTTCAAAGAGCCTTGCTTCCAAAGGCTGCTGTTCTATTTTATGCATTAATGAGCTGCTCTTCTTAAAAGAAACACACAAGGCGACTTTAAAAAGATCACTAAAATAGTACCCATAAGGCTCAATCCTATGCATGTTTATACTGAAAAAAAGGCCTACAGCTCCCAGCATGCCCCAGTGAGCTTGGCTGGCCAGGGCATACTGAGAGTTATAGGCTTCTTTTCAGTCTAAATATGCATAGGATTGCACCATTAAGAAATTAGAGTACCACACAGTAGTAATAATAACTTTATTAAGGGTGCAATCCTATGCATGTTTAGACAGAAAAAAGGCCTACAACTCCCAGTATACCCTGGCCAGCCAAGCTCACTGGGGCATGCTGGGAGTTGTAGACCTTTTTTTCTGTCTAAACATGCACAGGATTTTGATCTTAAATGCCCAATACAAAAATAAAGATGGCACTCCAGTTAGAATGGGGGCTTTTTTGTGGTGGCCCCTGGAATCTCCGTACTTTTCTGGAAAGAAAGTGCATGATGTTCAATAAGTACAGTCAAACTCTCTATCCACTGCACCACAGTATTGCAGAAATTGGTTGAAGACATAAAACAGCATGGCTTTGAGTGAGCTACTTTCCTGTTAAAGATCCGTCATTTGGCAGAAAGGATGCAGCTGAAGGAAGTTTGCAAATGAAATGCCAAGGCAACCATTTGCATTAAAAATGAGGAGCCCTGAATGGCAAAGAACACGACTGCATCTGTCTCTATTGGACGGCGTGTCCAAATTTGGGCAAAGCTGCTATTTCTGGCTTGCTGTTTTGAAAAAATAAAGATTGGTCGTTATTTCAGAAACCATCCTCAAAGTCTTCTCCTCTATGAACTTCTGTTGTCTTATACTCATTCTGTTTCAGGAGAGCAGAGTTAGAATGATCTTTTAGGGCAGTTTGCAAGCTGCAAACAAGAGGTAATGTGGCCCCAATGTTAGCAGGGCTGTGTACCCACTCTGGATTTTACTCTGAACTTTTAAAGAGCTATCTGTGGTGCTGGACCTAGTTGGGGGATACGGTTCAGCACCATGGATATCTCCTTAAAAATTTTATGGTGAAATCTGGAGTGGATACACAGCCCCACTAACATTGGCACCAACAGCCTCCACTGGCTAAACCCCTTTTCTTTCTGTTGCATCTCTTCTTTTTGAACAAGTAATCTCCTTCACTTGCTACATCCTGATTGAAAGCCTTGGATTTTCTGTTCCAATGTCTCTCCTGATATTTTAGGTTGGGGTTTGCTGCCAGGCACCCCCTCAGCTCCTCCAGTTTCCCCTGTAGCACCCGGGTCCTTGTCTTGAGTGCTCATCTTTGTAGTTACTTTGAGGATATTTTCTCCATCCAACACTGGGTTTAGTTTAAAGCCCTCCTCTTGATCAGGTCTGGCATGCTTCTACCAGACATATTTTGTCCAGTCCCCTTAAGAGACAGCCCGCCTCCTGCCAGTAGTCCTGCATTAAGGAAGTTTAGACCACGGTCCCAGAAACCAAACATCTCCCATCAACACCATCTGTGTAGCCAGATGTTCACCTGAAGTTTTCTCTCTCTTGGTAGACCTCTACTTTTTTACAGGAAGGATTGACAAGACTGCCACCTAATCCCAAAATCCTTCACCTTCCTGCCCAGACCTTCATTGTCAGATGTGATACATTCGTAGCTGTGCCTGGAGGCACCATTCATTCCCATGTAGATGAGCAATGATCTATATTGATCAGTGAGCTTGATAAGTCACGGCAACCTTTTCAGCATGCAACTCCTCTGCTGAGGGAGCTGCACTGGCTGCCCTTTATTTATTTATTTATTTATTATATTTATACCAAGTCGGGTTTAAGGTTTTGTTACTAGTGTATAAAGCCCTAAGCAACTTGGGACCAGGATACCTGAGTGGGCACCTTCTCTCTTACCAGCCTGCCCGGTCACTGAGGTCATCAGAGGACATTCTCCTGGTGGTTCCACATGGACCAATTGGAGCTCACCTGGAGAAGATCCTTCACTGTAGCGACTCCATTTCTCTGGAACTCCCTGCCCCTGGAGGTCAGGCAACATGGTATTTTTTCGGCACCTCCTGAAAACACTTTTATTTCAGGAAGCCTTCCTGAACTAATCAGCCATGGTTTTATTAATGTTGTTTTTAATATATTGTTTTATTCCTTTATCTATTTTATTGTTCAATGCTCCAAAGACTCCATACCAGAATATGGAGCGGTATATAAATCTTGTAAATAAATAAACCTGTCCATCTCCTCCTGGACCCATGCACATTCAGCACACTTCATGAATGGTCAAAACGTCTGGTTGTTGTTGTTGTTTTGTTTCCCTTTTCTTTTTTAAGCTGAAGGATTTGTGCATCTGACATGCATATCTGGTATAGAGGCCCATTGAACTGCATATTACAGAAGTCATTCTGTGCCTGGAATCAGTGAACTGAGCAGAGGTCTGGGTGCTCCTGAGGAATAGTCATGTCATGTGTGCTCTAGAATGAGGAGGGTGTGGGTGTAATGGCCAGGGCTGGACCAAGAGGTTCCACTGCCAGAGGCATAGAACAAGATGGCGCCCCCTCCCGTCCCATGCCCCAAAGCCAACTGGACTGGCAGATGAATCTGTCTTCAATGCTGATGATGGGGCAGCCTCTTCCACCACACCTGCAGGCAGCAGGCTAGCTTAGGGGGAGCAGGACAGGCCGCATGGCACATAGCTCTCTCATCGAACACCTTGCTACCATCTCCCAGCATCTGCCACCTGAGGCAACTGCTTCACTTTGCCTAATGGTAGGGCTGGCCCTGGTGATGGCCCACTGCAGGACTGGACCAAGACAGACTGCTGCCTGAGGTGAAGGACAAGATGGCTTGAATATTCACAATGACCGCTGGCACACGCCACAAGGCACGGTGGCTTAAATAAGCCATGGTGGACTGTGGTGATTAGGAGTGGGCAGCCCACCAGGGACCCAACCCACCTCCAACTCGGCAGCTGCTGCTGCGTGCGCCAAGCCAGGCCAAAAGCAAATGCGTGTTGAGCTGCTTGACGAGTTTCCGGGTTCCCGACGGGCCACTTTTTACATAGAAAATGACATAAGATATGTTAAAAAGTGGTTGCAATTTGTGTAACCTGTGCAAATTGTGGCCATTTTTGGCGTATCTTTCTGCACTTTCTACGTAAAAAGCTCTCTACCGGGAACCCGGAAGTCACTTCCCCGGCTCGGCTCCGGAGAAGGTGAGTCGAGCCAGGGAAGCAGGTAGGTGGGACGGAGTTTGTGTGAATTCGCCAGACTTCCACCCCCTGAATGAAATTCTCACACATCCCTAGGCCGCCGCCACTGGTGATCATGTGAACTGGGCCAGTCTCTGGGTAGGAGACCTCCTGGGAACTCTGCGTCTGCCACCTTGGGTTCCACTATGGAAGAAACGTGGGGTATAAATCTAGCATGATCTTGTCCTGATGGCAGCTGCTCCATTGCTTTACTCACTTAGCTGTTACCATCACAACAACATAGTGCCAGAGTGTTTTGCCTTTCGAGAAAGCCTATTGTCAAATGAGTCAGCTATATATGTCACATTCGCTTTAGAGCAGCACTTTCGGGCCAAACTAGACATGACACCGTACATGAAATTAGAGCCAGTGCGGTGTAGTGGTGAGAGTGTTGGACTGGGACTTGGGAGTTCCGGGTTCCAGTCTCCACTTGGCAATGAAGCTCACTGGGTGACTTTGGGCCAGTCACGGACCCTTTGCCTAAGCTACCTCGCAGGGTTGTTGTGAGGATAAAATGGAGAGGAGGAGGGACCATGTAAGGCACCTCGAGTTCCCTGCAAGAGGAAAAAGGCAGGATTTAAATGTGATGATAAATAATAATAAATAATAAATTGTGTGAATAGCTTTAAAAAAAAATAAAGAAGAAGAAGAAGTAGAAGAAAGTGAAAGGTGACCAATCTGGACTTGGACTCTGGTGGGGGTAGGAAGGCTTTCCTTTCCACTCTGATCACGATCCAGCTTCTCCCCCCCCCCCTGAACTTCCTATTTGTTTTGGAAGCAAAGCTCCTATTCATGCCAAAGAAAAGTTTCCTTCCAATGCAAATAACAGATGTGAAGGGGGACAAAGGATGAAAGCCCCCACCCCACATATGCCAGAGTCCCAAGATGGATCCTGGCCCCTGTGCCTGCTACTATTGGCTTTTTAAAAACCAGACATACAATTGCTAATTGCATAAATGGCATCCTGTCTAGTTGTCCCCTGGGGCTCCACTCAGCGTGTGTGTGTGTGTGTGTGTGTGTGTGTGCGTGTGTGTGTGTGTAGAGAGACTGCAAGCAAGTTTCTCTGGAGAGACTGCACTGGGTGAGTTAGCCCAGGGTTGAACAGACTTCAGGTCTGCATGATCTACTTTGATTTTTTACTAGAATCCTGAGATTCACCTATCAGAGTCCGGTGCAAAAGGCATACACCTAAAATTAAAGCATTCTAACCCAGGGATTTATCTTGAGTAGCAGAACTGGATGCATCTCACACAAAAATCCACTCTGGTTACCCAAAGCTTTCTTCACTCCGCAATATAATTTAGGGTGGGAGGAAAGTCATGTTTACTGTGCTGATATTGTTAAACAATTGGGGCCCAGGAATCCTTGCCGATCTACTGCAGACCACCTAGGGATCTACCAGTAGATCCAGATAAACTGAAAGCATTATTAAGGATAAAATTAGTAAGCATATAGAAGGACAAGCCCTGGTGAAAACAGAAGCAACATGGCTTTCGCAAAGGTAGCTCCTGTCTCACTCGCCTTTTAGAGTTCTCTGAGAGTTTCAATAAACATGTGGATGGGGTTGATCTGGTAGACATTGTTTACTTGGACTTCCGAAAGGCTTTTGACAAAGTCCCTCATCAAAGACTCCCGAGCAAACTTAGCAGTCATGGATCAGTAACTTGTTAAAGAACAGAAAGCAGCAAGTAGGAATAAATGGTAAATTCTCCCAATGGAGGCATGTAAACAGTGGGGTCCCACAGGGATCTGTATTGGGATCAATGCTTTTCAACCTGTTCATATCATAAATGATCTGGTTAGGGGTGAGCAGTGAGATGGCACGCACCAAATTATTTAGGGTGGCTAAATCAAAAAGGGACTCCTAAAGGATCTCTCCAAACTGAGAGAATGGGCATCAAAATGGCAAATGTGGTTCAATGTAAGTGTAAAGTGATGCACGTTGGGGCAAAACATCCCAACTTCACATATATGATGATGGGATCTGAGCTTGCAGTGAATAACTAAGAAAGAGATCTTGGGGTTGTGGTGGACATCTTGATGAAAATGTTGACCCAGTGTGCAGCTGCTGTGAAGAAGGTAAATTCCATGTTGTGCATAATTAGGGAAAGAACTGAAAATAAAACTTCCAATATCATACTCCCCATATACAAATCTATGGTGCGACCACACTTGGGATCATAGGGTCATAGAGTTGGAAGGGGCCTACAAGACCATCGAGTCCAACCCCCTGCTCAATGCAGGAAACTAGAGGAGGGGTCTCCCATCCAAGTAATAACCAGGCCTGACCCTGCTTAGCTTTCCACGCTCAGACAAGCTGAGCCAGCGTGAGCCACAGACCTTGCACAGACCTGGAATACTATGTACAGTTTTGGTCACCACACCTAAAAAAAGGATATTGTAGAGTTTGTTGTTTATTTTGTTTTTGTTTTGATTTTTGAAACTCACAATAAAAAAGGTTTTTTAAAATAATGAAAAAGAGTTGGAAAGAGTGCAGAAATTGGCAACTAAAATGATCCAGGGGCTGGAGCAACTCCCCTATGAGGAAAGGTTTCAATGCCTGGGACTGGTTAGCTTAGAAAAAAAAGGTGAATAAGGGGAGACAAATTGATGGAAGAGAAGGCCATCAATTGCTGCTAGTCAATTGCTGCTAGTCCAATTGCTGCTAGTCCTGATGGTTCTGTGCTACCTCCAGTATCAGAGAAAGCATGCCTATGTACACCAGTTTCTGGGGAACATGGGTGGGAGGGTGTTGTTGTCCTGGTTGTGGGTTTCCTGGGCAGCTGCTGTGTGAACAAAATGCTGGACTAGAAGAAGACCTTTGGTCTGATCCAGCATGGCTCTTCTTATGCTCTTATCTACCTTCTACCCACCCCGGAGATAACCAGTAAGAGTTTGTTGCTAGCTTGTTGTAGGCTTCTCCTACACATTTAGCACTGGACACATAGAAAATTGGTCCCTCCAATTTTCATAGGCATCCGAGAACTCCAGCTTCAATGCACAACTGCCCTACTATGCAGCTTAAGCTGTGCTCCCCTCCCATCTCCTTCCAAAAAGATAGTTTTTAAGATGGAAAAACAAGAGCTGTTTTTGAGGCAGACAGATGCTTATGGTAAAGCACATATTTATGATCCTCCTCTCACCAAATGGTGACTTGGCAGAAATGTCTCATTTGCAGGCAGAAGGAGATGCACGTGGTGTCTCATCTTTGCCTGGATATATTTGCCGCTGCTTCAACAGAAAACTTTGCAGTGTCAACAGAAAGCCATGACAGAAAGCTGGCCATCACGAAGTTGGCTATCAAGATGTTGTGATGGCCACCAAGAAGGGGATTAGTAAAATTCATGGAGAATAAGGCTATCAGTGGCTACTAGTAATTGATGGAGGCTATATTACCTCTAGTATCAGCAGCAATATGCCTCTAAATACCAGTGGCTGGGGAACATGAGTTGGAAGGTTCCGCTGTGCTCATGTCCTACTTGTGGGCTTCTCATTGGGGAAACTGGTTGGCCACTGTGTGAACAGAATGCTGGACTAGATAGGCTTCTGATCTGATCCAGCACAGATCTTCTTATGATCTTATGTTCTTATAAGTAATTACACTCACCTCACAGAAACCCTATGAGGTAGGTTAGTCTGGGAGAGAATGACTGAGGGGTGCTGGGGCTTAGATGTTTGCCACTGATGCCATGGCTGAGTCAAGATTTGAACAAGGGACTCCCTGTCTCAAAGCACACATTCCTAACTATTGAACCCCTTCCCCGGGTCTCACTGACCAGGTTTGCATGATCATGGTGGCTTAAATAAGCCACCCTGGTTGGTAGGCGTTCACGGGCACCCATTCTATAAACCAACCGCCTTCAAAGGTCATTGTTTCATGTAAAGCCGATGAGGGTGGGTTGTTGGCATGGCTTAGAAACCACCCAGAAACCACGGGCTGTTTTAGGGTTGTGGGTAGTTTATTAACCACACCAACAACCCACACTCACCAAGTTCGCATGACACGACAGCCTACGAGGGAGTTTGGTTTACAGAATGGGACCCTGCAGGTGTCTGCAAACCATGGTGGCTCATTTAAGCCACTGAGATCACGAGAACCCAGCTATCGTATCACTGACATTTGTCAAAACTATTTAGAAACAGGTGCAAATCGAATAGCACGGCCCAAAACCCCACTTCTGCTCGGTTGTTGCCACTGCCTTGAGGATATCCCTCCATTTAAGTCCTCACTGATGTTTATATTCATAATCAGCAGGGATGGGGACTCGGACTCGAGGACTCAACTCGTGAGTCGGACTGAGTCCCTCCTCTGACTCGACTCGGACTTGAGTCCTAATATTTTTAATGGGACTCGAGACTCAACTCGGGACTCGAGACCAAGGACTCTTCAACATCCCTGGGCTGTGCCAGAAGGAGTGGAGAGGAGCGTGATTGCCGGCGAAGAGCGCATGGAAGCGAGGTGTGCCGCTGCTCGGCCACTATGGATGGCTACCAGGAGTGCAGCCCCAACAGTGTGTCAAGATTTATTTTGATTGATGTGTTGCGTACTTGGGAGAGGCAGAGGAAGGACCTGAGATTACTCTGTGTGGCTGCTCTGAGTGTGAAGTAGCCTTATTTTGTTGGGAAAAACCCACATTGATTTTAATAGGGACTCGTGGAGTCAGTGACTCGTGAGTCACCATTTTGGACCAAGGACTCGGAGTCGGACTCGAGACTCGGGTCCAAAGACTCGTGACTCGACTCGTGACTCGTGACTCGAGACCAAGGACTCTTCAACATCCCTGATAATCAGCTGATTTTATGCTCATCAGGATGTTATACAATCTTGCCCGGCAGACCTTTCAATTTGATTGCCACTGATAAAGTCTTTTTTCTTCAAGTGCTTCCAGTGCTGTTGTAACATGATTCATCCTAAAATGTAATATTGCACTGATAAATATGGAGAAAAGAAATGGTGGCCCTGGGGTAATAATCTTTCATAGGAAACAAACTGATAGCTGTTAAGCAGTCTGGAAATGTAATAAAATCCAAGTATCGTTGCATACATAATGAAGATAAACACACCATATTTATCCTATTCCATCAGAAATACATTATTATTATTATTATTATTTATGATGAGGTAGACCTGTTAGGCTGCAATCCTATACCCACTTACCTGGGACGATGCCTCATTGAAATCAATGGGACTTATGTCTAAATAGACATATTATAGCATTGCACTGTCTGTCTATTGCAGCATAAAACAACACAGAGTCTTATGACGCCTTAAAGACTAACATATTTATTATGGCAAATGTTTTTGTTAACTGGAGTCTACTTCATTGCATACATCTGATGAAACAGGTTCTACTCCATGAAAGATTATGCCATGATAGGTCTGTTTGTTGCAAAATTATTTCCAGAGGTGTAGCCATGTTAGTCTCTTGCAGCAAAACACACACACACACACACACACACACACACACACACACCAAAGAGTCGTGGCACCTTAAAGACTAACAAAGTTATTATGGCTTCAGCGTTCATGTCACCCTGAGAGTTTCAGCTATAGAGCAACTCACAAATTGATATCATCATCATCATCATCATCATCATCATCATCATCATCATCATCATCAGAGTAGAGCCCACTTCATCAGACGCATGTGATGAAAGAGGCTCTAGTTAACAAAAATGTCTGCCATAATAAATATGTTGGTCTTTAAGGTGTCATAAGATGCTTTGTTTTCAGGTACATGACATTTTATGATGAGTTACAAGTATGTCTACATATGGTGGGCCAGGGGATGGCGGTTGGAAACAGTGAGGTCAGAGGACTTGAAATGCAAAAAGTACCAACAGTGACAGCGATTACCTTTTTAGTGGTGGCCATTCACAAAAGAGTTGTTGGGCAATAACACACACATTACTTACCTGATTTTAAAAAAATGTCCAGGGGCAGTGCAAGGCACCAAAAAAATCCAAGGCTCAGGTCCAGAGGACCCCCCGCCAAAAAAATGCACACATTTGCATATGCTCTAAAGTGTGTGTGTGTGTGTGTCTTTAAAGGGCCCTGTCTCCTAAGGACACCCCTATTTGTAAAAAGGGATGTATGGACAGGGGAGAGGAGACTGGAGAGCATTTCATAGATCATAGAGTTGGAAGGAGCCTACAAGGCTTTCAAGTCCAACCCCCTGCTCAATGCAGGAAACTAGAGGAGGGGTCTCCCATCCAAGTAATAACCAGGCTTGACCCTGCTTAGCTTTCCACACTCAGACAAGCTGAGCCAGCGTAAGCCACAGGCCGGCATATTTTATTTCAGGGGTGGAAAAACCCTCAGGCAGAAAGATTCAAGGGTGGGGGGAAGCAGGTGGTGAAGCACATGTGAGCAAGAAGCAGACTGATCCAGAGGGATCAGATTCTACAGAGATCATCAGGGTCCCTTGTGATGTTATGTTATTTGGGGTTTAAATTTAAAGGGTATATAGGTGGTAAGTATAATGTGTTTGTGTATTAAGTATAAGCATGTATTCCCACTGTATCTGGGAGAGTGAGAAAGGAGGGGCAGGAAGAAGGGTATATTTACATATGTGACATGATTGGCTGAGAGAGTGAGAAGGGGGTGGAGCCTGTGTTATATAAGCAGTGGGCGGTGTGGTGTTGAGCGACTATATTAGAATTGTGAAGAGTTTAGCTACTGAGTGCAGGGACTGATATTGGGAACAGTTGTTGAGGGAGGTTTGGTACTAGGATAAGATAGTACATTACCTAAGATGAACTGAAACTTACACTTGAAACTTATTTCCAGAACCTGTTGTATTTTAAAATAAACTTTTCTTTGTTATTTGAAACAGCCTGTGTGGGAAGCTGTTCTTACTTTACTAGTCAAAGAGGTATAAGGTAGGGATTAGACATCCCAAAGGCAGTGTGAGAAGTGTATGGGTAAGGGTTAGAGGCAAAGAAACCCCCAACCTTACGTAAGTGCACCCAGAGATCCCAATAAGGAAGGCAAGCTTGAGGCCTTATTGAGGGGTGGGGTGCGACACCCCTGTATTTTTATTTCAGTAATTGTCCATGGACAGCAGGGTGGTGGTGGGGCAGATGGCCTCCCAGAGATTCGGGGCTCCAAATGGAAGCTTTGGGGCTCCAGCCCTAGTGGTCTGCCCCCTAACACTGCCTGTGCCTTTGTCCTGTTCAAGCCACAGGAAATGGAATTGAACCACTTGATGAATTGTAGTTCTGCTGTTTTCCATTGCAATCTGTCTTTGAAGTTCTTTTGTGCAAGAATGGCCACCTACAGGTTAGCAACAGAGTGTTCTGGTTGGTTAAAATGTTCTCCCGCTGGTTTTTGAGTGTGTGTGTGTGTGTGTGTGTGTGTGTGTTCCATTAACGTCTTTCAAAATGTCCACTGTACATTTCAACTGTGAATGGAAGCTATTTTGGAGGTGGAATTTTCATCCACCAGGAAAATGACATTTTTTGAGAAAACGCTACAAGCTTTTCTGCTGTAGCATGTATGACACAGGACAAAATAGTGTGCTATTGACCGTTGCAATCAAGAATTCCCAGGTGGCTAACTCTGATGTTTTCATTGCCAGCTGAAAAAGAATGTATGATTCATTAATAAACAAGCTTTGAGAAACATCTTTAAAGGACGAGGCTTTGTATTACAACAGGAGCCTAGAAAAATGTTTGAAGTATGAGAAGAAACAAATAGAACTGCTGTTTTCTTCCTTTTATTTTGGGCTCTTTTTTTTTTGTTTGCTTTGCTTTGCTTACTTCCTAAACACACCTTCCAATAGAAATACTTGCTTTGCCAACTTCATTAGGTACATTGAGGTCAAACTCCTAAAGAACCAAAAATAGTTTTCTCTCTAAAGAAAGCTAACCAATTTACTCTGACAATGTGGCACACCAGACAGAAATGCACTCTGAACTTATTCATAAAAACTCTTCTGGGAACCAGCTTAAAAAGGGTGCTGTATTTTGTGCACTTGAAAAAAAAATTCAAACACAGCACAAAGGAAACTTTGTGTGCTGCACAAGGAAATACATCAGAATCAGTTGTGCTCACGGTAAATGTGAATGTTTTTACGTACTTCATTCTACTTCCCAAGAGCTTTTCTACATAAGACTGTTAATCGCTGGACCTACCTTCGGTTTCATTGCAGCATTGAGATCTGAGCTCTGCACAAAATGCTCTTCCTTTCCTGCTTTTCCACTACACAACCTCTAGGTGGAGCTGTGCTATAGCGGAATAGCGCAAGTACACCAGGAGAAAGAGTCATTTTCCCCATTCAAAAAAAAAAAAAAAAAGACCTGGGAAAGTGCTCTGAAAAAAACAAAAGAAAAATTGGAGGATCACAACATTGTCTAAAGATCCCGTAAACAACCATGAGTGAGGAATCACAAGTGCACAATAAATGCCTTGTGTAGAAAAGCTCTCAGGCCTTCAGAGCTATTTTGTGGCAGCAAAATAGGTGGATGTTGGTAAATAGGGTAGGGGGACATTAGCATGTTGAAGATATAATAGCCATGTGAGAGGGACCCTTCTGGCACAGCAAACACACACACACACACACACACACATACACGGAAGCCCAACCCAACTTTCACTCTGAAATGTCACCAGAAACTAGGGGTGTGTCCTGAAGACAAGATTCGATTTGGATCCTGCTTCATAAATGGGAGGGGGGCTGCTCCTTTTGTAACAAGAGACGTGTTACAACATGGTTGAAGCCTAATAAACAGGCAATAAATGTGGCCGATGGTTTTTCACAAGGTAGTTTGACAACTTTCCTGCGCATGAAAGAGCCACTCTGAATAATGAAACAAAGATGTAGGAAGGTACAATATAAGCTACCTTGGAAGGGATCTTTCTTATTGAATTAATTAATTAATTAATTAATTTCTATCCCACCTTTCAACCCAAAAAATGGTGCTCAAGGCCACTAGCAATAAAGTACAGATAAGCAAAACCTTAATTAAAACATAATGTAAAAATAAATTTAAAAAGCACAGTTAAAAACACAACAATAAAAGAAATAAACAGTACCCAGCCAATTTAAAAAAGGACCCTTCAGAAACAGAGCAGCTTTTATGCTAGTCTGAATAAAAATGTTTTTGTCTGCTGGTGGAAGAACGACAGAGGGGGCCAACCAACTAGCCTGCTTTAGCAGGGACTTCTCTCGTGCCCTGAAAGGTGGCCTAGAAATATTTTCAATAAATAAAAAAATAAAATAAATGGTCCTCTCCATGGTGGAAAAAGCTGTACCTATTGAATATTGGCTGATGCAAATTCCTCACTCACCTGTGTTGGCCAAATTCAATAGGAACAACTGAGGAGCCTGTCAGAAAAAGAAAAAAAAGGAGGGGCAGAGGTGGGATCCCTAATCCAGCATGCAAAATGAACCAAATGGGAAAATATATCCAAACACAACAACCAAGAGCAGTAAAGGAACTGGGATGAACAAACTGGTGAGAATGAATAATTTTCAAAAGGTCTAATAAAGTGATTTTATGTTATACTCTTCTCTACTGTACTGTCTATGGTTGGATGTCAGAAACTTGCAGAGATAAAACTCACGTATTAGACCTTCCGAAAATTATTTATTTTCACCAGTTCATTCATCCCAGTTCCTTTACTGCTCTCAACCCAACCCAGCACCACAAACATGGCAGAATGCATAGGCATTCACAGTCAGACTTTGTGGCTCAAAACCCTCAATGCCTTCTGCCTGGGGAGTTGGGGTGTGTGTGTGTGTGTGGAGTGGAGACAAATCTCTCCATTTTGCTTTCTCCCACATTTGAATTGTTTAAATCCTAAATTCTTTCCGTCCCATTTATGAAGAAATGTGGGAAATTTGGCAAATTCCTATCCAAAGAATGGACCGAATGGAATTCTATCTCATCCCTATTTCAGAACATGCTCTTCAATTTGACAATATATCCTTGGTGCGAGGACACTGCCTGCCCTCTTTCCCTTGAGTTCTGATCCGGAATTTGACCCTTTGCCTGGTTTTGTGTATGTACCTCCCTCCAATGCTTCTGGTCCTTGTTTGATGCTCTGAACCCTGAGCCTTGCCTGTTTTGGAACATACACCTGCTTCGGGCCCACTTGGACTGGCAGATGAAATGGAGAAGAGTGGAGGGGAAAGCACCTCAAAAATGGAAACCAGAGAGGGGGGGGGGGAGAGAGAACAAACTCAGGTGCTGGTTAGTGCAAATGGTTTAATATGCTTGACATGTTTCGGCATCAAGGACTCCTTCCTTAGGAACTTAAAAAGAGTTTGAAATTCCTGCACATCTTTAGATATATAGCAGCCTAAAAAACAAAAGAGCAACGTTTCTCTCTCCTCATTTGCTCCCCGGGATTCTTGGAGCTGGCCGCCTCAATGCCTTTGCTGAGGCCCAACATTCCAGCCTGTGTCTTTGCTGAGACTTCATTCCAGCCAGTGTCTGAATTTGCATTTGCATCACTCTGTGGGGCTCCCTCTTCCGTTAGTAACAAAAACAACACACACAAAAACTCCAAAAATGTAGCACAGGTCTTTGAAATAAAGAAGCAGAAGTTTCAAGTGATTCCTTCAGAAGGATGACCTTTAAAAACAATAACAACAGCAAAACCTTTGAAGCAATCATGTTCATGATGGCAGAATCAGAGATATCTTCTATGTGCTTTGAAGTTGGCCTTGTGCACACCTTGGGGATCCATAAGAGACAAGGGGTTCATCAACAGATGGGATGGTGACCCAAGAAGGTTTGTCTCTTAAGAAGTTTTCCTTTCTTTCTTTCTTTCTTTCTTTCTTTTTCAGAATGACAGAGCTGTCAGATGACAGTGGGTCCTAACTTTCATCTGGCTCAGATGTTGGACCGAAATGTGAGGTTCTGATAAAAATGATCTTCGTTCTGTCAATTTACAGGTGGCATATTTGGGAAGGGGGTAGCAGGGCTCGCCAGCTGCAGCTGCTAGTGCCACAGGGCCCCTGCTGCCAGGCAGACAGAAGCCTCAGTCATGCAGAAGGATGAGTGCTGGGCTTCAGTTTACCTTGAGCATCCTTCCCCAACCTGGGCGGCCTCCAGATGTGTTGGACTGCAACTCCCATCATGTTGCCTGGGGATGATGGGAGTTGTGGTCCAACACATCTGGAGGCCGCCCAGGCTGGGGAAGGCTGGCCTCGAGTGTCTCCTCCCTCCCCTGGCTGCCCCATTAGGACAGGCTGAAAGGGGAAAAGCTACACCACAAAGTCACTTTGGATTTTGAGCTCTTCTTCGACTGCCGTGGTGTTCGGCTAATGGGCGGTATAGGGATGTGATGTGATGTGATGTAATAAATAAATAAGTGTGTTACACCCTGCCAGGAGGTGAGAGCACTGAGCATGCTCTGTTGCAGATCCCTTGGCCCCATGGATTCAGCACCGTGGACAGCTCCTTTAAAGTTCAGGCTGCAACTGAGGTTGGCGCCAGGAGCCTCCGCTGCTCCCTTCCCATAAATTGCAGCAGGGGTGTTGAGCCGCAGGCCCACGGGCCAAATCTGGCCTGCGTGGGGGTCTCAATCCAGCCCTCTGGGGTTCCCCAGAAGACCACTCCCCATTCTCCTGGATCTACACACACACACCCAGCTGCTGGGTGGTTTCCTGGTTTTGCACAGGGCTTCTCCCCCCCGCCTGCCCGCCCGCCCACCAATTCTAAAAGCTTGAAATGCCTTTCCTAATACTTCATTCTTGGAAGTAAGAGATTTAAGCTAAAACATGTGGGTACTTCTGGAATTTTGGCCGCAGCCCTTTTGCCATCTTCCCTGCTCACCCCTGGAATGGCTTCTCTCTGAAACTGAATTCAGGTCTCGGGCTGCAAGAGGTTCGACACCCCTGACTTACAGTAATTCTGTGATGGAGGCAGTGGAAATTCCGCACTCCCCTGCAGCCGAGGCAACCATCTGGGTGGGAAGGGAAGTTCCCCTTGGTCCCGCACTGGCCCTGCGCCACTGCAATGGATAATGTTAAGGATTAACCCCTTCATGATTGAAAAGGCTTGTAAAAATATTTGGTCACATTCAGGGGGTTTTAAAATTGATTTAGGGCGCAATCTCATGGGGATGCCTGTAACCCTCCAAACTTGGAGGATTACAGGCATCCGATGCAGAGCAGGAGGAGCAACGGAGGCGAAGGTCGCCCTCACACTCTTTGTGCTCTGCAAAGCAGCTAGACAGCTTATTCTGGCCATCTAACTGCAGCACTTCAGAGGGGGAAGGAAAGAGGCTGAGGCACCACCAGGATACATTGTATCTCGGTGGCGTCAGTCTCCTCACCTCTCAGCCACCTGGAACAGCCACTAAACCCCTTCTCTGAGATCACTTTGTGACCTCGGGGAAGAAGCCAGTGAGGTTCTTTCTGCACTGCCTGTGAGGACTGCCAGGTCCAGGGTGTGAGCGGCAGGGATGGGGACTCAGACTCGGGGACTTGTGAGTCGGACTGAGTCCCCCCTCTGACTCAAGTCAGACTCGAGTCCCAATATTTTCTATGGGACTCGAGACTCGACTCGGGACTTGAGCCTACTCCGCCACCGCCGCCCGCCACCGTTCACCTCACCTCACCTCACCTTGCCGCTGTCACACGCCGCACGCCGTCGCCGCCGCCACCGTCGCACGCCACCTTATCACGCCGCCTCATGCCGCCGCCCGCCCTCCCGTCGCACGCACGTCGGCGCCTCACCTCGCCGCACGTCGGCGCCTCACCTTGCCGCACGCACGCCGCCACTGGCGCCGTCACTCTGCTTTTGGCGGGGGGAACCATGGCAACAGGGCTTAAACAGCCCTGTTGCCGTGGTTCCCCGCGCCAAAAACAGAGCGACAGCGGCGTGTGGGCGTGCGTGCGGCGAGGCGGCGGGTGACGGCATGAGGTGGCGGGCGACGGCGACAGCGTGAGGCAGCGTGATGAGGCGGCGGGCGGCGGTGGCGGCGGCGGTGAGGGCAGCGTTGGCGTGCGGGCAGCGGCGAGGTGAGGCGGAGGCAGAGGCGGCGTGCGGCGGAGGTGAGGTGAGCGGTGGTGGTGTGCAAGTGGCGAGTGGCAGCAGCGTGCGGGTGGCGAGGCAGTGACGGGCGGCGGTGGCGACTCAAGCAGTGCGGTGCTTAGAAGAGTGGCGGCGGCAGGAGCTGTGGTGGCGGCAGCGGCCCATGGAGGGAGCGGGAGGGTCTCCGCGGGAGGAAGGGCAGCTCTTCTTCCTCTCGCGGAGACCCTCCCACTCCCTCCATGGGCTGCTGCTTTGGGAGTGACTCGGGACTCGAGTCACCATTTTGGCCCTCGGACTCGAGACTCGGGTCCAAAGACTCGTGACTCGACTCGGGACCAAGGACTCTTCAACATCCCTGGTGAGCGACAAGGATCCTAGGCTGGAATGCCGAGGCCAGGGGTGATGGAGGCGAAGGCAGGCCAGAGCCAAAGCAGAGTGCAGAGCAAGCAAAGGTCAAAGACGTACACAGCGGAGTGGAGCGGGGCCAGAAGCATGAGCAAAGTCCAGAGACGAGCAGGGTCATAGGATTGCCCTGTTATTTATTCAACATTTGAGTAGCCTTCTAGATGAAGCTTTCAGGGTGACACACATAATAAAAACAGCACAATAGACCCAATAATAAAAGCCCATCATGAAAAGAATTTAAAAGTGACAGCAACAAGAACTTCAAAATATATTTTTAAAGGAGAGTTTAACATCAAAGCAGCTAAACCATGGAACAGGACCATTTAAAATGCAGCTTTAAACATATCATTAAAAGTAAAACAAGAAGCAGCAATACTTTTAAAAGTCCTGGGAGGATAAAAGGCCAGGAACTGGAAAGTCCACAAAGTTTTGTCTTCCCTTCTAAAAATGAGGCGATGCAATCAAAATTACCGAGTCGTTCTATGGAGCCCAGAGTGTTGGAAATAGGCTTACAGCTCAATCACTCCCCCGATAGCCACAAAGTTAGCTGTGAGTGTAAGAGGGTTTCGTTTCAGGCGAGGCAGAACTTACCTGAGCAGCAGGTGTCAGCCTTAAGATGCTGACTCTGCAAGGTGACCAGCAGCCTCCCATGACGGCCGATCATTACAACACCTAGTGCTTGATGTAACCTTCCAGTAGAGTACAAAAATAAAAAGCCAAGCTTCTTTGTCAAGTCAGCTACATCAGACTGCCCCTCAGCATTATTACGTATATTTTTGGATGACTAGCCTATAATTGCCTGTAGGAATCAGGGTTGCAATATTATTATTTTTTAAAGCACAATAAGTTATCCAAATACAAACCACACCCAGAATATGCTACAATTGCAATCCCTATTAAATGATTGGTCTTGAACATCTCAAACAAAAAAAAATCTTACAAGTCTTTGTAAAGAGGTTCAGGCTGCACTCCTCTCCTAGGGAGCTCGTCCAATTTTAATTGGATTTATTTCTGAATAAACATTAATAGAATTGCATTACTGCCAGGCTCTGGTAATGGTGGGTCTCCAGGGGGAAAAGAGTTCCAGAGCTACGGAGAAGACCGTGACAGTGCAGTCCCATGCATGTCCAGTCCACTCAGAACTAAGTCCCATTTAATTCAGTGAGACTTACTTCCAGGCAAGTGTTTATCGGATTGTGGCCTGGGAATATGATCCATTTGTGCGATTGCTTTAACAAATAGAAGGGGGGGGGATGCAGGAAAAATGCAGCAAGCAAAGGCGATCAGCTGAAATGAAAGAGGAAAAAAATGAGGACTTATACCAACCTTCCCCAACCTGGTGAACTGTCACTCCCATCATCCCCAACTACCAACACTATTGGCCATGCTGTCGGGGATGGTGGGACTTGTAGTCCAATTCCTTTGGAGGGCACTGAGTAGAGGACGGCTGGCTTATCCCTTATGAAATGATGACTCTACCATAACTCCTTCAGATCTGGCATACACACACACACACACACACACACACATATTTTCCCACCCCCAAAATGGGGACCCTCAAAGTGGTTAACAATCAATTATAAACATAGCACCCAAAAAAATATAACTAATGAAACATACCTGTGAACAACAGGCTAATAAGTCTAGGGATATATGAAAATTTTGTTTCAGTTTGCAAATCAGTCAAAAATGTCCTGTTCACAACACCAAATGCAAATGGGACCACACGTTCTCCAAAAATATTCACAAATCCCTGAACTTGCATTCATGTTTGGGAAATGTGCATTTTTAAAAATGCACAATTTAAATAACTTTAACACTTTAGTCAATGCGGAGGGACATGTACACTTTTGAAAAATGCGCACTTTTCCTGCTCAAACAAACTGAAAAGTCAGTTTGCAAATGAGAATGGGCGAGAGCTTTGAGAATTTCGGTGAGCTCAAACAAAGACAGCAGGTGGCATCAAGAGCACATAATGCGGGCCACATGCTGAAGCTAAGCAGGTATGAGCCGGGTCAGTGCTGGGATGGGTGACTGCCTGGGCTGCCCACATCTGTTCTCCTGCATTGAGCAGGGGGTTGGACTCGATGGCCTTGTAGGCCCCTTCCAACTCTACTTCTATGATCCCTGGTTCTCCCATCCCTAAATGAGACAAAATAAAGTATCAAAACTATATTTAAAAAAGCACTAAACAAAAGAAAGTAGAGAGACTGACCATTTTCAAGAGCCCCCCTGGGCAAAGACACATCAAAATGCTACTGTCCTGACCTTGAATGTGAAAGTAAAAAGGGAGGGAGCCAGCTGAATCTCTCGGGGCAGAAAATTCCACAGCATAGGTGCCATTACTAAGAAGGACCTGTCCTGTGTGTCAGCCTGCTGCATCTCAGATGGTGTTGGCCCACAAGGTAGGAACTCAGCTGAAGATCTAAGCCTGCAGGAAGATTTTTGAGTGTGGAGACGATCCTATTGCCCCTTTCTAGCTTAACATCCTGCCTTGTGACTGTGTGCTTACTTTCTAGTAATCTTCCTGTGCTCCTTTTCTTGCAAAATGATTCATTACCTTCACAAGAGGTAGGAGGCCAAGAGACTAGCTGACTTAAGATGGACAAAACAGAGGTAATTATTTCCTGCACCCGAGCAGCAATGGACCTTGATCTCCTGATGTAAATTTAGCAGCAAGAGCAAGCAACTAGACGCAGCAAATAGAAGTACCGAGTGGTGATGGTGGTGGAAGAGGGTATTGGATGCTTCATCCGGCTGCAAATGCTTGCAAAACAAATGGATTCTACTGATGTATGTGAAATCCACCCTGAGAATTTTGCAACCATGTCAACTGTCATAGCGGGGTGGAGGTCTGATTGCTCTTGTGCTGTTTTATCCGATCAGCAGCGAATCACAACTCACTGCCCTGTATGGGGTGAAAAGGAGTGGAGGTAAGGCGCTCAACCAAGCTTATGCTCACAGATGCTCAGCCCTGCCTCACTCAAACCAAGATTTGGAAGAACGGCTGGTCAAAGAAGCAACGGTCAAGAGAGAGAGGAGAGAGAGACAGAAGGATATGCTCAAAGCCAGCCTCAGAAAGCTTTATTTCCTGATGTCCTGATTAAATAAAGATACTTTTTAAAACAGATTTACTGTGGGCCAGTGGTCTATTATGCTCCAGTCATTTGCGTCCAGTGGCAGCTGATGGCTCCAATGTCAATGGGGTGGTGTACCCACTCCAGGCTTTAGTCTGAACTTTTAAGGAGCTACCCATGGTGCTAAAACCCACCCCAAGCTAGGTTCAGCACCATGGATTTTATAGAAAAAGGAAGGACAGAAAGAAGGAAAGAAAGAAGCTTTTAAAGCAGTGTTCTCCAACCTTGGGTCCCCAGATGTTTTTGAGCAGGCCTGTGGCTTATGCTGGCTCAGCGTGTCTGAATGTGGAAAGCTCAGCAGGGTCAGGCCTGGTTATGACTTGGATGGGAGACCCCCTCCTCTAGTTTCCTGCATTGAGCAGGGGGGTTGGACTCGATGGCCTTGTAGGTCCCTTCCAACTCTATCTATGAATCTATGAAATCAAGCTTCGAAATGGCTCTCCCAACAAAAACAGACCTGATGTTTATGAGATTGAGGCTGGGAGCATTCTGCTCTTTTCCCAGCAGTGTTTGAATTTTAAATCAGCAGACCATGGTGCAGAATGAAGTTTTAAATAATACAGCGTGACCAATAAATAAATGATCAAATAAGAGCAAAATGGTGTTGTCTGCTTCCCACTCTCTTGCCCTTGACTCGAAGGGAAAGAGGTCACGCAGGTCCTCCTGGGGGGATTACATTGCAGACAATCCCACAGGCCACAGATGGGTTAAGGTTGGTTTGTTTTGTTACCAGTTTGGGGTGGGGGAGCTGCAGTGGGACACGGTTTATTATCATTTTTAATGGGTACTTCTTCCCCCTGCCTGCCCAGTTCTGTCTCAGTTCAGATCTGTGCCCTCCATTGCATGTATTTCCACCCTAACGATAAGAAAGAAGAGTGTGTGCCTCTGAGGATGTACAAAGTGCTTTTCACTCACCACTGCAGGCCAGTTTTCAAGACCCCAAATTTATTTATTTGATTTATACCCCACCTTTCTACCAAAAATTGGCACTCACAGTGGTTGAGAAAAACAATTTGAAATAGATTAAAACAATAACGCACATTCAAATACCATAAAAACATAACAATTACAGAATAAAAACAGCACCAATCCCACAGACCCACTTACAGGCCAAAGGCCTTCTTGAATAAAGCCATTTTTGCCTGCCATCAGAAAGACAGCAGAGAGGAAGCAAACCTAGACTCCCTTGGGAGGGAGTTCCACAGCCTGGGAGCCACCTCAGAAAAGGATCTCTCTGGGGTCAGTACCAAACATGCCTCTGATGGTGACTTGACGGTCTCAAAAGAAGGGCCTCTCCAGAAGGCCTTAAGGACCAGGCAGGCTCATAAGGGAGAAGGCAATCTTTCAGGGAGCCTGGCCCCAAGCTGTATAGGGCATTATAGGTCATAACTGGGATTTAGAATTCTGCCTAGAAACAAATTGGCGCTGGTCCCACGGCATGTTCAGTGCACTTTGTGGTTGGCATTATATGATTCCTCCTATACCGTCAGACAGGTGGTCCATTAAGCCCAGCACACCGTCTCCATCAGTGGGCAACGGGATACCTGCGAAAACCCACAAATAGAGCATGACGGTGCTGGCAATCCTCACTGTATCCCCAGCATCTGGTGCTGGTGTTGCAAAAACATGCTAGATCCCAATGTACCCAGTTCAAATCATGCACATTAGGAAGGAGAGAAAGACTGGCAGTGGTCCAACAGATTTATTCTTGAGAATTGGAGATACAGGAGTATAATATAACACTTCAAAGCTGCATCTCAACATAGATGCTGAAACCCTATCAATTTATACAGTATCTTCTGACGCAATCCCACGCATGCGCCGTACTAACAGGAATTTCTAGCTGAGAAAGGGAAAAATACAGAAAGGTAAACAAAATCTTAAACATGCATACTAAGCAACTGGAACAGAGGTAAGTCAGGTCATACTAACTCCTTCAGTCCCCTTTAACCAACTGTCTTTAGCTAGCTCAAGGAAAAAAGATAGCAGGACAGCAACATTCCTGTCTTTGTCTCATAGTCTAAACATCAGTCTAAGCAACAGGCAGAAAGGAGAGAGAAGCATTTCATTAATTTGAGCTCATTAGTTACTGAATTTTTACAACAATGGGAGATGGATTTCCTGTGAACGTGGAGGTTCCATGTAGCCATATTGATCATAAAATGTAGCTGTCATCATATGGATTCACCCCTATCCTGCATGTATTTGTCCAGGCCTTTGTTTTTATTTCTAAAAAGTCATCTAAGTTAGCAGTCACTCATCAATACATTTTGTGGCAAGGCATTCCGTAGGTCAGCCTTCCCTAAGCTGGTGCTCTCCAGCTGTGTAGGACTACAACCCCCATCATTCCCAACAGGAAGGCTTTGGATCCTGTGAATCCACACCATCATGACTCCTTTTCGCCCTGTCCGACATTGGAGCTCCAGCAGTCTGAGGGAGGAGGCTTACAGATCCTGAGAGGGGGCTCCAACAGATCCTGTGGCCCCTGAGATGCCCCCCTTGGGACCATAAGATTGCAGTCTCATCCATTCATCTTATATTTAGCAGCAGCATCTGTGCACATAATGCATTACGGATTACAAGAAGACAGTTCCCTGCCCTGAAGAGCATACAATCTAATATTTGATACAGGGGAAACAGAGGAAGGGGAGGCAGGGATAGAACCTGCAATTGTTTCACCCACAAACGCTTCGGCTTGGTTACAACTAGGGCTCGGCATGGGAACTGGCGGCTTGTGCCAAAGCTTTCATGGGAAAGCTGGGTTAATAAGGAAATAGGATCATAGGAACCTGCCTTATTTTGAGTCTCTCTAACTCAGTAGTGTCTGTACTAGCTGGCAGCAGCTCTCCAGGGTTCCAGGCAGGGGACTTTCCCAGCCCTACATGGAGATGCCAGGAATCGAACCTGGAACCCTTTGCATGCAGAGCATGGGCTCTAGCACACTGCACTATGTTCCTTCCCCAAAGTAAGAAAGGTAGCATCACACCATTGTTCTGGGAAGCAGCTCCAGACATAAGGAGCAGCCAGGGGGAAAGGGGCGGTCTTTTAAGGCAGCAGCAGAGTCAGACCTTCGGATGGCCACGGGTGGTGGAGCTGGAGGAGCGAAGGTCACAGGCAAGGACGCAAGTGGATATAAGAGCCAAGACGTAAGGAGGGGGGCAAAGCCATGGTGGACTTTGAAGGCAAGGAGGTTGCACTGAATCCGGGAGCAAACAGGAAGCCCATGTACAGATTTAAGGAATGTGGAGTATCATTTTTTTATTTATTTACTCATTCATTCATTTTCTATACCGCCCAATAGCCAAAGCTCTCTGGGTGGTGTACAACATAAAAACAAACAAACAATAAAATACAGTTAAAAATATAAACAATAAAACATTATGAAATTTTTTTAACCAATTTTAAAAATATTCCTAAAACAAGTTAATAAAACACGACTGCTAAAAACAATTTACCACCCCACCATATACCATTTAATTATTAAAAGCCTCAACGTAGAGGGCAGTCTTAACCTGGCGCCGAAAAGATAATAGAGTTGGTGCCAGGCGGGCCTCAGGGGGGAGCTTGTTCCACAATTGGGGGGCTCCCACAGAAAAGGCCCTCCCCCTTGTTGCCGCCCTCCGAGCCTCACGTGGAGGTGGCAGTCGGAAGAAGGCCACAGATGCTGAATGTATCATATCATCAGAGCAACAAGAGTGGTGGACAATTTTGCCAGTAGAGTGCTAGGCAGATGAGAGGGAACCAACGGGAGGTAGAGAGATATTGGAGAGCCCAAGCCAGAACTTGGAAGCTCTGCTGCTCCCTAATCACAGGCAGAGTGTAAGGAAGAGGCACTCTGCATATGCTCAAAAGCAACCACTTCACACATTCCAGGACTGAGCTCAGACATTCAGCCTAGGTTCTTCGGGGAGGATTCCTTCTAAGGCCTGGCTCAAATTAACTTTCTGCTGATTGTGGAAAGGGGCATGAGGCTGGAGCTTTCGCATCTGCTCATGATCTCATCATTCTCTCTACAGCAAACTGCTCCTCCTAATTCTTAAAGAACGAGCTTCCGTGGAATCCCCTTCCGCATGTCCAGGAAATGAACTGAACACATTGGCAGCAGCTCACAGCTAATGGCTCCCTGGATCCTTCAGCACTAGGTTCTTTGTTGTTGTTGTTGTTGTTGTTGTTGTTTTAAAAGGGGGAAATAACAGAATGGGGAGGTAGAAACATCCATCTCTTTAATCTGCATTCAGGCGCTGTTCCTCCTTGTCTTGAATGGTATCTTAAACTGATGCTATCAGACATCCTAAGGGAAAATCCCAAGGACAGATCACATTCATCACAGGCACTCACACTGACAGCTTGATTTTGATGCAAAAAATAAGTAGGCAAATAAAATGCACAATAGGTGCATTTGCTTAATAAGCTGGCTCTCTCAGCGCCACCACCTCCCAGGCAAAGGATGGTGAAATGCATCGGAATCCTGCACCAGAATGGGAACAGCAGTCTGGCTCTGGTGTATCAACACCACCATCTAGAGGGCATTCTCAGGTACTGATTTCTGCAATTTGAAATAAATCCATTCAGTGATGCTCTGTCTGTCTGTCTGTCTGTCTCCCTCTCTCTCTCTCTCTCTCTCTCTCTCACACACACACACACACACACACACACACACACACACCATCACTAATCTCAAAAAGTCCATCCAGGGCATCTTACAACAGGAATGGGTAGAAGGTACCTGCAACTTCCAGGAGCCCCTGCAAGCATGGCCCATGGAAGAGGTGGCGTCAGGGGTTGGCCCACTAGGACTGGAACCCCCAATCTTTTAATTGCAGCCCGGAATCTCTGGGAGGCCCTCTGCCCCACCACCCTGCTGTCCATGGGCACTTGCTGAAAGAAAGGCACAGGGGACCTGAAGATCTCGGTTGCATCTGATCCCCCTGGATGAGCTGGCTTGTTGTCCACATGTGCCTCACCTCCTGCTGCCCCTCCTTGAATCTTTCTGCCTGAAGGGTGTTTTTTTTCCTGAAATCACATGCCCTCCTCTCCCCTGTCCATACATCCCTTTTTACAAATAGGGGTGGCCTTAGGAGACAGGGTCCTTTACAGACAAACACACAGAGAGAGAGAGAGAGAGACTTTAGAGCAGATGTAAATTAACATATGCAAATTTGTACTTTTTTTGTCCCATGGGGCTGAGACCCAGATCTTGTCAGTACCTAGCACCACCCCTGGCCCATGGTCAGGAATGCTGGGAGTTGAGCGGGGAGGGAGAAAGAGGAACCATGCACACACGCACACATGCACACGCACATCTTCTGCCCTGGCTAGTGCAAGCCAGCAGGGGCTAGGAAGTGGTAGTTCCTCCACCGTGGACCTCCATACCACCGCCACTACCACCATAGGATTGCTCTGCAAAAGTGGCAGCTCAGTAGAAAGGCAGGGTTTGTGATCGCCGGAACTCTGGAAGCCCATTCAGCGGAAGGTGCGTACAGAGCTTCATGCTTCAGACCTTCATGCTTAACACCGGAAGATCCAACTGGGTACCAGGCATGGGGAGATGCTGGGGTTACACGCACGCCCACATCCCCCTCCACACTTTAGCCCTGCACATGAGTAGGAGAACACCTGCATAGGGGCTCTTGTTGCTCAGACACGACTCAGGGAGCCTCTGGTGCTCCATTCCTGCCCGGAGGATCCATTCACCAGCCTGGGTGGGCGGAGTGAGTCTAAGGCAGGGTAGGCAACCTGGCATTTGGCCTACAACTCCCATAATAAATAAGAATACATTTAAAAGGTATCCATTCAACCATTTAAACTGGGGGGGGGTGCACAAAAGCCAGGAAACCACCAAACAGTTGGTGGTTGAGGGAAGGGGGTCTGGCCAGGGGAAGGGGGTGTGGCCACCTGGGGACCCCAGGGAGGTCAGCTTTGGCTCCTGGGCTTGAAGCTCTGCAGCCCTGTTCTACTGGTTATATCAGAATTTGTAACCCACCCCAAGTGCTTCCTATAGGGCAGGCCGGAGTTCCAAACACAGCAGCCTTCCCCAACCTCATCCTGACCAGATGTGTTGGACTGCAACTCCCATCATGCTGGCTGGGAATGATGGGAGTTCCAATCCAACCCATCTGGAGGGCATCAGGTTGGGGAAAGCTAAATTCAGAAATAGACCATATTTGAAATATAGGCACTGGATTTATTTATTTATTCATTCATTCATTCATTCATTCATTATATTTATATCCCACCTTTTTCCCTGCAAGGAGCCCAAGGTGGCTTACAAGGTTCTCCTCTCCATTTTATCCTCACAACAATAACCCTGTGAGGTAGGTTAGGCTGAGAGTCAGTGACTGGCCCAAAGTCACCCAGTGAGTTTCATGGCCGAGTGGGGACTAGAACCCGGATCTCCCGAGTCCCAGTCCAACACTCTCACCACTGCACCTCTTCCCCATGCCCCTGATATTACAGCCTGGGGGGGAAACGATGATAATTGCACAATTTGGGGAATGCCTTCTGCTGAACATGGACTATTGGAAGTTTGGAAACTAGAGAAGGGGGTGGGAGCAATACATTCTATTAAAACCAGGGAAGGGAATTCATCTGCACCAAAGAGGCTTAAATGCTGAGGTGAAATTTCCAAAGGAAGTGCTGGGACTACTGCAGGCTACTCAGAGGAGGCTGGTGACCCCCATTTCAGCGGGGCTCCTTATCCATTGTAGGTCTCACTTGGAGCTTTATAGAAACTATCCATGGTGGTGAACATATTTTGGGGATGGAGCTCCAAATGAAACCTGCAATGGATTAGGAGCCCCACTGAAATAGGCATCACCAGCCTTCCTTGGGGCTACTGGTCAACTATTGCATGAAGGGGAGAACAGGGGAAATCCTACTTCTCTTTTGCTCTAGAGCAGGGGTCTTCAAACTAAGGCCCGCGGGCCACATCCGGCCCGCCTTGCCTTTTTATCCGGCCTGGCGGCCGATTGGCGGAAGCAGACTTTTTTTTAACTCTTTCGCTTCAAGCGCCAATTCTTTTGTCGAGTATGCTCATTTGTGTGATGGCAAAAACAAAAGTATATTCGTGTTAGGCATTTAACAATTGTGCAATTATATATGTAAATACCACCAGCCCTGCCAGGAGTATTCATTAATATTCCCCCTTCTTCGTTCCCTGTTCCTTTTTCCTTGTGTGTCCTGTCTTTTTAGATTGTAAGCCTGCGGGCAGGGACTGTCTTGTTAATTGCTGTAAACCGCCCAGAGAGCTTCAGCTATTGGGCGGTATAATAAATAAATAAATAAATAAATAAAATAATTTTCCATTTAAGGGGGGGAAATTCACACCTATCAATTTAAAAAAAGGGGACCCGGTTCCTTTTTTTTAACTTGATCCATTCATTCATATTTTTGTCAAACTATAGTCCGGCCCCCCAACAGTCTGAGGGACAATGAACTGGCCCCCTGTTTAAAAAGTTTGAGGACCCCTGCTCTATAGCATGTCTGCCTGGGAATGATGGAAGTTTTGCAGTCCAGGCTGAGGAAGTCTGCTCCACAGGGTTGAAAATGGCTGGAAAGCAGCTGTTAGCACTACGGACAGCTCCCACATCATCATTTCATTTGTAGAGACATGGCACAGACCAAAGGGCGTTGGCCTGTGCTGTGCTTATGAACGAGCAATCGTGGTTCAGCTCATCCTGAGTGCCCTCATTTTTATAGCTGAGCCAGAATATGCTAAACATGCCTGTTCAATATGAGAAAGAGCCAAAGTCAATGCAACAGTCAGCAGCAGATCTGTGTTTTTAAGAGCAGGTCCGCTACAGTTCCATAGAAATCAGGAGGGTGGGCAGGGGTTTCTGATTTAAGGAGCAAAGGGAACTCATGGGTGAGGAATGCAGAATCTCCATCACCACCCCATAACTTGCCTCCCCACAGCCCTGCCCCTCCCCAGGCACTTTTTGCCCAGCCACAGCTCCAATACCAGAAATGAGCTTGGCAGAGAGAGAGAGAAAAAGCATGTGTTTCCGATCTGTGAGGAACGATCTGTGAGGAACAAGCAAGAAAGTAACTTGGGGTCTTTCCAAGTAAAGGGTGGGAATAGGAAGGGTTCAGATCTCCTCACCCACTTGTCTCTTTTCTGCCTTCAAATGGACCCCACCCTTTTCGTTCTTAGAGTGAAGGGATGAGACTGGGTCCTTGTGGCCCTCCATTCCCCCTTGAGAAGGAATGTGGAAGAGGCAAGATTCAAACCAGAGGCTTCGTGATATATAGTTTGGTCACTTATGCTACTATACTCCCCCCCCCCCCAGCTTGGGAGCAGGCTGGGAAAAGAGATAACGTTTTCATTGGCTCTGCGTGACGCCATTTTGTTTGGCCATGTAACATGAGTGGCAGCAGAAAAACAACGAAGGGTGCAATCCTATGCACGTTTAGACAGAAAAAATGCTCGTTTAGACAGGGCCAGATTGGGACCCCAGGCCAGATTTGGCCACTGGGCCCGAGGTTCTGCCATGTCCTAGACCAGTGTTCTCCAACCACGGGTCCCCAGATGTCTTTGGCCTACAACTCCCAGCATGCCCCAGCCAGTGTAGCTGGGAGTTGTAGGCCAAAGACATCTGGGGACCCAAGGTTGGAGAACACTGTCCTAGACCATAAGAGCATGCTATCTGTCCAAGCTTCATGTGCATATAAATCCATAAAGGAAGACTCCGTGGATCCCTTATGCCATCCCCAAAACTCAGTATTTCCATGCTGCTCTTTGGAGACTAGGGCAATCATGTAACTTTATGTCACTGGGTATCTTGGTTCTTGTGACGGGGAGCTACAGCTTGCTCCCTTGACAGGCACCATTCCTTATTAAATGTAACATTCCATATATTTCTCCATCCAGCAAGGGACATCCTTCTGCACGCGGACAGCTGATTTGCAGTGCTCACGGACATGTCTTTTATTATCCACGTAGGAATGCACATTGCCGCTGACAGAACACAGTGAGTCGTGCAGAACTACAGCTGCTATGGAGCCGTGGTCTACATACATTGGTGACCATCTTCTACCTTCTGCTTTAATGCAGACATATTGACCATACTATCCATGCAAAAAAACCAAAAAAACATTGAACAGCATATAGGCACACAGAAAGTCATTCCTGGTAGCTTTCCTTTCTTTGTGGCAATCCCTTCCTTATAGCGGGCTGACAAAATCTGAGCCCATTTGCCTTCCAAAAAACAAAACACAACCATGTGATGGGGGAGATCCAGGAATAATTTCTCAATGTTGTTGTTGTTGTGTGTGGGTTTTTTTTTTTTAAACTGAAATGTGAGTCTGTGAATCAAAGCAGTGGCAGGGGTGATTTTCCATCCACAGGTGGGAAAATATATGGGGTCTACCTTTCTTTTTTCCTGCCTGGGTGTGTGTGTGTGGAAGAATGGGCTCCTTTTCTCTTTTGGGGAAAAAGCACCTGGGGCGGGGTTGATCAGAAACAAAATGGCCCACGTGGAAAGGCTTAAGCTACCATTGCTCTGATCAAATCAGGACACAATCCTATGCCCCTCCGACTTTGTCCGGAGGGGCATAAGAATTCCCTTGCATGGCACTGCACCCTCATAAATCCCTTACGAGGATGCAGCGCCACAAAGCACCCCCCCACCTCGTAGTTGGCATGGTTTCTTCTGCACTGGAAGGGAACTGAGCACAGAAGACCATGCTTGGTTCTCCCTTGAGTGGGGAGGCATTCCTGGGGGGCAGGGAGGGGATGATGGGTGAGGCTCCACCAGATTACGAAGAAGACAGGCGTCGCCTCAACCTCTCCTCCTCAGGAGGGGCGGGGAACATTTAGGTGGCCGAAATCAGTGGTCTAGATATTTTCCCGGGTGAGGGGAGCAGAGAGGATATCTGAGTTCAGAGGATTGCGGGCAACCTCCTTGAATTGCGCTGCCCGAAGTCTTCCCAAACCCCTACAACCATCACAGCTGGCTGCATTTCAGTAAAACACACAAACATGGACACACAGAGAAAGCATTTACAGCCATGTTTTGTTTTGTTTGGCCCTAAGTCATTCTTGTTTTAGGTTGACTTTTGTGGTCACAGTTAAGCAGTGAAGTTTTTTTTTTTAATTGGATATACAGTACTATTTTATTATATCTCCCCCCCCCTTGCCCTGCAAAAAAAAACAAAAAAAAACCCCGTTGTTCACCATTTGAGAAGAGATCAGATAAAACTGAAAGAAACAGTCTTTCTTTCTTTCTTTCTTTCTTTTGAAATTTACAGTAAAAGTTACACATTCAACAAGGGGGAAATAATAAAGTTCCAATTGCTATAATACAAGATAAAGTGTGTCCCATTCGATACATTACAAAAATGTCTTAAAATTGTACATCAGTACCAAAGGCATTATGAAATATTCTTTGGAGCAGGAACAAATGTGCAAGAAAGCCAAGGCAACAAAGCTAACAAAAGGAAGCAGAGATGCCATCTTGCTGTCAAAAGGACAATCCCAGGTTGAATGCTCGGTTGAATGTGTGCGGTGAACAGCGTGCAGTAGAGAGGGCTGGCGGAGCCCCCATGGTGGACAAACTGAACAAATCAGCATCTTTACCCTGCCTGGAAATCCATCAGAATCAATAAAACACAGAAATCATATTGCATCAACCAAGGAGCCATTTCGCTCTTGTTTCATACATTGGTTAGTATATAATAGCTGAAGGCTACTGGCTACCATGGAAAACATAATGTCAACAAAGCAAATGTGGTGTAATCCCTGCCATGTTGTTCCTTTCACTCCAAGTTTCTGATCATAACATACTGCCGAGAAAGTTGAAAGTGAGGTTGCTTTTCTGATTATCTTCTCTGCTAGGAGACACTTGCCCTAAATGTTTAAGTGTAGGATTATTACTATTCTAATATTCAAATATCATAGTCCATAAAGCTGTTTTGAGAGTCACTTTCAAAATTATTTTGTAAAACTGAGGTGGATTTCTAAATACGTGCAAATGCGACACAGGGAAGGTAACGTACACATCTACTTCCCAAAGAAAACAGGCATTGTCTGTGCAGGCTTGCAGAGTTTTGCTGAATGCCAATCTTTTCTGGGAAATAGATGGGTGTGTTCTCCTTGCTATATTCCATGTGCAGGTTTTCATGATGTCTGTTGGTTATTTCACCTCACCCCTTGCAACTCAGCTTAGACTGAGGGGAAGGGCCAAAGTTCAGTGGCAGGGGACATGCTTTGCATGCAGAAGGCCCAAGTTCCAACCCGTGGCATCTCTAGGAAAGACTCCTGTCTGAAACCCTGAAGAGCTACTGCCTGTCAGTGTCAACAGCACTGAGCTAGATGGACCAAGGGCTGACTTGGTAGAAAGCAGCTTCTTGTGTTCCTAGAATCCATGGATGTGTTGTTGACTTCCATTGGTGGAATCAAAAATGGATTTCACCTAATCTCAAAATCTCTACTCATTGTATAAAGCAACTTTCCCCCAATGTGTTTGATGGTATCTCCCATAGTTCCCAGCCAGCATGGCCATTGGCCATGCTGGCTGGGAATGATGGGAGTTGCAGTCCAACACATCTGGAGGAGTAGACTGGACTGAATTAAGAAGAGTTGGCCCCATTGCTTCAGCCTGGAAACTACTATTCTCCCTGTTTCATGATGAGGATCTTGGTGGAGCTAGACCTAGTTCTCATTGTGCAGGTAAACCTGTGTCTGGACTGCACCACTTTAGACTGCATGTGGGAGGTTCACATACTTGAATGTCCTCCAAACCAAAAGAAAGTCCTGGCACACAGAAAACTAGTACGGCAGGAAGAAAGCTAAGCTAGAAGTCTTCTACCTGCCTATGTGGGGTTTTATTTTATTTTAGCGTAAGAGCATTCACTAATATGGTCTTCCACCTGCAGTCTGAAGTAGTACATCTCAGACTACCCCAGTGAGGACTGAGCCTATATGTTTCTGTGCAAGTGTACATCAAACTTACAGGTGTATGCACGGCACTGCATGCATCCTTTGGCAGCCATTGTGTTGTCCCTAGGGACAATCAAACAGGAAAATATGTGGCACAAGGCCAATGGAAACCAATGGGACTAGTATAAAAGGTGGCATAACTCCTATTCATTTGCAAGTGAGCTTCCGGGCCCAATTCAAGGTGCTAGCTTTAACCTTGAAAGCCCTTCATGGCCTGGGGCCTGCATGCCCTTGGAGAACACCCCTACCCCCCACATGGGACCCGCCACCTTTTGAGATCATCGGGCTGAGCTCTGCTCAGAACACCTCCAACTAAGGAGATCAGGAATGGGGTCAGCACAAGCAAATCCTCTTCTGCAGCAACCCCAAGGCTCTGGGGTGAGCTCCTAGAAGACATACAGTGATACATTGATATTCCTGATATTAACATGCAGAAAAGAAATTCAACGCCTATGTATTTGGGCAGGCTTTGGTAGAAAATAGTCTTTCTCCTTCCTGTTTTATAGAAGGGGCAGCTAGTGCAGAATTCGGCGGCCAGGTTGTTGTCTGAGACTAGGTGATCTGAACAAGTGCAGTCGCAGTTGACCTGCACTGACCTCCATTTTGTTTCTGGGCCAAATTCAAAGTGCTGGTTTTTAACCTATAAAGCCCTACATGGCTCAGGACCCCAATATCTCACAGACCTCCTCTCCTCATATGAACCTACCAGGTCCCTGAGGTCAGCTTCAGAGGCACTTCTCTGGGTGCCCCCTCAAAGACAAGCTTGAGTGGCGGCAGTTTGGTCCTTTTCTGTGATAGCCCCGTGTTTATGGAACGCTCTCCCCAAAGGAGGTTGTCTGGTGTCGACAGTACCTTCTTCTTTTAGACACCAGGCAGACATACTTACTTTCTGAGGCATTTGGACATTAGTAAGGGCCCAATAGCTGTGGGCTACTTTTGTAGAGTTCATTCTAGACTGGGGGATGGTTGTGTATTGCAGACAAACACTTTTCAGATTGTTTTTAGACTCGGGTTTGTTTGTTTTTTACATTTATTTGTATTATTGTGCTGATTGTGGTTTATACTGATTTTGGATCCCCCCCCATTATGTATTATAGATTTCTTGTATTTGTGGGTGTAAGTCACTTCCAAACTGTTGTTAGGATGATGAGGGATAACTTTTTCAGATAATCTTGCTTGTACTAGAGATCCTCCGTGATCAGAAAGACCCTAAAGAAATTGACTCACATGCGGTGTATTTAAATTTGTCGCTGTTCGTAGTTACTTTCAAAGATTTAATAAAAATAAATTTTAAAAAGATGAGAGATTTTTTTAAAAAGCTGCTTCATGCAGTAGGAAGCAATGCATACAACACATAAATAAATAAATAAAATAAATAACAACAATACTAGAATCCGTAATTACTCTGCTTGTGCTTTACTCTGGGGGGTCATATTTTGGTTCAGAAGCTGCCTCGAATGGGTAGAGAGATGGGATAGATTTGAGAGCAGCCTTCCACAACCTGGTCCCCTCCAGATGTGTTGGACTACAACTCCCACCATACCAGACAGCAAAGCCAGTGGCTGTGCTGGCTGAAGATGATGGGAACTGTCATCCGACATATCTGGAGAGCAACAGGTTGGGGAAGGCTGTTTTAGAGAAAGAAACACATTTCGAGGCTTGTTCACACAGTGCCAATGCACTTCTCCCACAGGCATGGCAGTGCCCACGTTCGCAAAAGTGCACCCATAACTGCCATGCATAGCGAGAGGGGTCATCTCATCCTCCTGGATTCTACACTTGTGGGCAGTGCCCGGTTTTCTTTTATGGTTGGACCATGGCTAATTTCCCTGGTGGATTGTGCCGCTGCTCTCTTGCAGTACATAAGCGAGTGGAAATGTACACAGATTTCATCTTGTGCTTGAATCACCACCCTGATGGGAAAAAATAATGGTGAACAAACAGAAATACAATATTGACAAGCATGCCTCTTTGCAATCGTTATTTTTGTTGTTATTTCCTATTATTGAAGGGGGAGGGGAAAATTAGTTAGGAAACAGCCTCATCTATTTTTGCTTTCTGGTAAAATACTGTTTTTTATAGAATGCTATATAAAAGCATTCAAATGCAGCATTCCTCATAACAACAACAAAAGGGTATTTCTCTTTCTGCCCAGTTGCATGGCCTAGACGTGCAACTGACAAGTTAACGTTTTAATACTGTATACATTATCTGACAGTGTCTATGAAATAATTGAATTGCTGGTTTATCACATGTAACAATGCACATTGGAGATAAGACAGCCTCTGAGAGGGTTTGTTTACCCAATCGGTAAAGAGTTAACAAAGTAGTTCTGCCTTCACTTCAGTTGCCCGAACACGGCTACTGGTCATTAGCGAAGACAGATTTTGCAAGCACTTCATTGCTAGATTTAAAAGAGATGAGCTCTGAGCTGCTATGCTATGTAAGAACCAAAGAAATCTGCTGGATCAAAATATTTCCAACAGTGGCCATCCAGATGCTTCAAGCAGATCATAAAAGCGAGCAGCATTCTCCCGCCATTGTCCCCCATCGACTGGTACTCAAGAGGCATACTGGCTGCATTTGCACATAATGCTAAGCCATGGTTTACGTTAACCACGATTTGTTGCTTTAGCCATGAATTGTCTTGCAGACAAGCAAACAAAGTGCAGCTTGTTTTCCCTATTTCTGGTTTGTTTCTCCCCTGCCCATTTTGCCAGCCTTCAGAGTGATTTCGTTTTCAGGCTGCTTTTGCTGGGTGCCTGTTTCAGGACGGACAGTAGCACAAACATCAGGGATATTGAAGAGTCCTTGGTCTCGAGTCACGAGTCGAGTCACGAGTCTTTGGACCCGAGTTTCGAGTACGAGTACGAGTCCTTGGTTCAAAATGGTGACTCCCGAGTCACTCCCAAAGCTGACTCCACGAGTCCCTATTAAAATCCATGGGTTTTTTCCCCAACAAAATAAGGCTACTTCAGATGTGTGGCTTAAATAAATTCTAGGCACAAGTGTGCCTTTTTATTTCAAAACTCTGCAACTGATTTTGACAAGAACAGACCAGGCAGACAAACCCAAAATAACCAGGCAGGCAGAGGAGGAAGGGAACCCCAAAGCAGGCAGGCAGAGGCAGCCAAATCCAAATTGCCTGAAAGGTTGCATTTTAGGAAAATGATTTTAAAAAATAAAATCTTCGCTGGCGATCGCAATTCTCTCCACTCCTTCTGGCACAGCCCAGGGATGTTGAAGAGTCCGTGGTCTCGAGTCGAATCTCGAGTCCCATTAAAAATATTGGGACTCGAGCCAGACTTGGGTCAGAGGGGGGACTCAGTCCGACTCATGAGTCGAGTCCTTGAGTCCAAGTCCCCATCCCTGACAAACATGCCAGGGATAAGCCACCGTTCTGGGTTCAGACATCACAACAAGCCATGAAGTTTAAACAAGCCAGACTTCATAAGCCAATGACAAACTATGGGCTCTATTTGTGGTTTATAGCTGCTTAACAAACCATAGGTTGTTGTTTTTTTTTTGTGGAGATGGGTTCAGACACAATACCAAGTCTGTTTTCAACAAACCACACCATGGCAGCATTATGTGTGAATCAAGCCACTGTCTTCTCTGAACATTAAGGCTCCGTTTAGCTATCATATCAGGGCTAACAAAATTGGTAGATCTTATCCTGCACTAGTTTGTCTAATCCCCTTTTAACACCACCACCACCACCACATGTAATGGCCATGGAGTCCATAAGTTAACTATGCATTGTGTGAAGAAAAGTACTCTTTTTGTTCTCTGTCCTGAATCCACTGCCCATCAATTTCATCGGGTGATACTGATTTGTATTATCATAAGCAGAGGGAGAAAAATGTATTTTCCTAATTTTTTTTTTTTTAAAAAAAAACCCTAGCAAAATTGCAGAAATTGTGTGTGCATGGATTCCTTCCAACAGAGAGAGGCCCTGGTACACCTCTAGCCACATGTAAACAAGGTGCCAACATGTGATTTGTTGCAGAATGGGGAAGTTCATTTGAACACACATTATCCATTATTAATGGATACAGCATGCTGTTTAGGAACATAGGAAGCTGCTGCCTTATACTGAGTCAGACTATCAGTATTGCCTGTCAAATCTACTAGATGGTAACGCAAGTTCACTCCTAGCAGGGTTGTTTGTTAGCATTTGCACAGCAATATATATTTTTGCAATGCTCTTTGTAACCTTCTCAGAGCGCAGATGCATACACAACAGTATTTGTGTCTACTCATCTCGGCTGGCATGCGTTTGCAGGCAAAAGCTATGTGAGCTAGTCTGAAGCACATACTCATATACTGTAAAACAGGCTTTCTAGGACATTTGAATAGGGAAGGGGGTTATGAGTGACATTATCTTCAAACTGAAAATACAACCTTGTTTATTAGCTATCAAAAGATTGTTTGTCTCTCTTTAGACATATTGTAAGGCACGTCATATTGTGCCGATGGAATATCAACATCTGTAATGCACCAAAGTACAACAATCTGGTGTATTTATAGTCAGTATTAGTTCTGATCAAAAAAGCATCCCTCTGGCTATTCAGTTACCACAACCTGTTGAGCAGGGAAGTAAGGAATCTATTAGGATGAAGACAGAATAGTCCTTCTTTGATCTTCTCTCATAGAGTGTATGGCTAAGGTTGGATTTCACCTGGAATTCCACAACACCATAATATTGCGTTGTGCCTTTAATGCCAGTCACATGTCAAAAATCATTGGTAGTATAAGATTGTTTCCTCACGTGTTTGATTGTATTTGATTTGTTTATGTTTATTTAAAAAATAAAATAAATAAATTGGGGGGGGGGAGATTGCTTCCTCTCTCAATTCTTAGAAGAGGTTAATAAACGACATTGACCTAGAAAATGTGACCCAGAGAAAGGGGAGCCCTGGGATATATTTGCACAGGCAAGATTTAAATTCAGTTCTGATTTCAATTTGCAAGAACCAGATGCAGTAACACTTGGCAGTGGTAACATCATCCAAAAGAAGTCTATTTACAGTTGGATAAATCCATGAGATACGGAGGATGTAGTGTCATCCTCTCATAAAAAGATCACTTATGCGGCTGCTCCAGTCCTAATGGTGATTGTAGAATGGTAGGCAAAATAGTTGAAATCATGTTTTATGTGACCATGAGTAGTATCCAACTGTGTTATTCCATTAGCACAAATGACATTGCACTAGCAGAAACTAGGTTCTGAACTATGCACAAGAGGAGAATCCAACTAAAGTTACATTTGCCCACCTACAGTTGCAAACCCGGTTGTGCAGTACACTTGCACAACACATGGTGCAACCAGTTGTGCGACCATTTGCACATTATGTTCGTGCAACCAGTTGCACATGCATAATGCACAACTGGCTGTGCAAATGGAAATATTTGGCAGAGCTCAACTGGAACTATCTGAGTTTGCAGAATGACACCGTTGGATACTGCCCAGTCACTCTCTTCCAGCTTACCTTACCTACCTACCTCACAGGTTTATTGTGAGGATGAAATGGGAGCTTTAAGTAATGACGGGTGGGTTATTTCACAATCTCCTAGGCCAGGAGACAGGACAGGCACAGAATATTAAGCAGCAAACCCAAATTTGTTATTGTCTGCAGTGCCCAGTTAAAACACCGCCTTGGTTGGTTGCAAAAAGGCAGTAAAGAAATACCATAATAAACAAATTTTAAAAATAAACAAACAAACACAAACACACACCCATACACCCTGGACCCATTCATGTATGTATTTATGTCTGTTTATATATAAGTAAAGGCTGCACTGTTTAATGACTGACTACATTAGCTGATTAAATATCTTTTGATCTATTAAAAAGGGGCTCCCAATTAATTTGAGAGTTTTAAAAGCCTGTTATTTGTTTTTCATGTAAATAATTAACAAATTCATGGCCGACAGGTGACAAAATGTTCCTCCTGCCATCCCACTTTAGAGGGAATGTCACATGTGAGAGGGTGGCTACTCTGACAGAGGCAGTCCATCATCTGAAAGTTCTTTTTCTTCAGAGCATTTGTTTTCTTCATTCGTATGCAAATTTGTCCAGATTTCATCAGTTGAAGCTCATAGTATTGACAAGGATTTTTCTCACAGAATGACAGCCCTGACACCTTGCCTCCCAAAATTTATTAAATTTGTTAGAGCTTTAAAAGGCTCTAACAGAGCAGTGTTATGGTCCCTAGATGTGTCCAGGGGCCACAGGATTGTCTAGAAAAACCCGTCTAAGGTCTTAGACAGAGCCCGGCTGCAGAAGGGTTTTCCCGAAGTCAGAGGGGGGCCCCTCACTCCTCCCAGGAACGCCAGCCTCATCAAGGGGTAGAAATGGGAGTGTTGGGGGCATGCCAGCAGACTGGGGAGGAGTAGCAGAGGATCCACGCCACCGGCAGAGAGGGAAGTTCTCTTTTTGAAGGATGGAGAGGCAAAAAATTGCTCTGGCGTTCCTCCCGTTCTGCCAGCAAGAGCCTGGTGGCAGGGCTTTGTACAGGATGAAGCCTCCGAGATTGGAGTGATGCATTGATAGGCCCCTCACCCTTAGGATTGCTCTGTAAAACTCTAATGGATTTTTGCTGCAGCAGACTCTGCTCTTTTTACTAAACTCCTTCCTGTTAGTGTCGCCTCATAAACATATCAACCATCATGGGAAATATTAAAGATTGGGGCAAGGGCCTTCCTGTTATGTTCCTGCTCTGGATCTTTTATGCTGAGATCCTTCTGGACTGCTAAATTAACTTCAGAGAGAGACTTATGGGGTGGCCAGATTTGAGAAAAGGGAGAGAAGTAGGAATGTTTATGCTGACAAAGAGGATCTCAGGATTGTCTTTAAAATACCTCCAAAAAGCCAAACGGCAACACTATGGGAAGTTGCCAAATTCATTTGCACCACTTCTCCATTTATATTTGAGAGTGAAATCTAGCAAAGAATAAAGGAACTGGGCTGCTTTCTCACTGTTCTGTGCAAAGTGGATGTGAGTCTCGGGAGAAGACTGCAGTGTGAGCCAACCAACTGAGAGCAAAAAGAAAACATCTCCTCCTGATCTAGACCAAGCATTTTAAAAGGGACATTGAGAATATTACCAGCATTTTAAAACCGTGAAAAAAAAAGAAAAAAAAGAACAATGGCAGCATACTTCACGTGGCAGCAGTCATAAATAGAGAAAGACCAGAAGCAAAGAGAGCCAGGCAAATTGAAGGAAAGCAAGCAGCCCTTGCTACGGCACAAGGTTAACGAAACAGAAACAACGGAGAAATCTGGGGATACCCATCTGACATGGGCATGAGCTGGAGGGAAGAAGGAAGGTGCTTTCTTCACAGGACGTGTGGTCTGTGCTAAAGCAGTGTTCTCCAACCTTGGGTCCCCAGATGTTTTTGGCCTACAACTCCCAGCATGCCCCAGCCAGCTATGCTGGCTGGGGCATGCTGGGAGTTGTAGGCCAAAAACATCTGGGGACCCAAGGTTGGAGAACACTGTGCTAAAGCATCCAGGCACAATGCAAAGTGCACAGGTAACCCCGGGGTCCAGTACCTGCTAGCTCAGCTTCAATTTCCCCTATGACTCCTTATATCTAACAGGAAGCCGCTTTCTCAACTGGAGATCTCTTGGTTCTGCATCTATCATGGGACATCTGATCTTATGGGAGGTCAGGCTTCTTATATGCCCTGGCTTGGTGGGGTCGCAAGGCATGATTGTAATGGGAGATTTCCCTCGGGCTACTTCTGCGGGTGCTGCTAGGAATGCCTCTTTTTGCCTCTCTTCTTTTTGAACTAACAAATGGAGCTACTGCAGCATGTGCCATGGGAAACAGCCATTCTAACCTTGAACGGCGGGCCCTAGAAATGCAGGCTATGCAATGTGAATGATCTACAGATGCGCTGTATAACCCTGTTTTTTACTGAATGGACGCAGTCTTAAAGATGAGCATTCTTGGCTCCTAGTCACTTCCTCTACCAAAGCACGTGGAGTTTCCTCCCAAGGGGGTGTGTTTTCTCCTGCATTACATAACCATATTCCAAAGAGTGCAAAAACATTTAAACATCTGAGCATGCAGATCCAGAGCTGGTTTGATGCCATCCTGCAGATGTGAATAATAATAATTTTTAAAAATTGAAGCATCTCATGAGATAGCAGCCTCGCTTCCCACAGAATTGGTTATTCTTTGAATTCAAGCGCTCCTATTGATGCTGTGCTCCTATTGCCAATCCAATGTTACAAGATAATTTTCTTTGTTGTTACTGAAAATTCACATATGTGCCATTTGGACACCAACCATCCATTGTACAACCCCTTGCTGGGTCCTATTGCTAATTTCTCTGTCATTATAATTAAACCACCATTTGTCAGAGCGCATGAGAGATCTGTTTCCCCCTCCCCCAAGGCATAATCAGTGACAGGTTTCTCTTGTAACACCAGCATATTCGTGTTTGTGTGATGTGATAGCTCAGTGCCTTTACTTCTTCTTAGTAAAAAAATTGTTTCTCACCGCTCTCTTAAGTGATGCCTGTGCCCTCTTAGCTTAAAAGATTACCAAGAGTTGTGGCTACCTACCCTGGAGTAGGATAATAGTTTCACCTATCAATTTTAGAAAGATAGTAAGAAAGAAACCAGACATTTCAAGGCTTCAAATCATTCACTACGGTGCCTTCCTTTTTTGTAGGGAACTGGCGCGGCGTCTGCTCCCTTACTCCCAGAGTGAGCTCTGATGAAACATCCACAACTTCTGGGTCACAGAACATTAGCTCTCAGACACCTGAAGATGTTCAGTATGTGTGGACAGTATGACTGGCCCATGCCCTTGACGTTGTATTCGGGTGGCTTCCCATTGCGTCACTGTCTAGGAGTTGACCAACCCATGTCACTGAAAGGCCCCTCACCCGTTGCTGACCTTGGTGGAGGGCCACAGGGCGTGCAGAGGTCAGAATCTGTATCTGACTCCCCTTCTGCAATATAGGGTCTGATTTTGGCCACAGCGGTGTAGCAACCGTTGTTCAGGATGTCCAAATTTTCTTTGGACTGTGAAATGCTAAATCCACTGAAGGAACGCTCCAGTTCCTCATGGTCGACTGATGGGATAGAAATGGAGGTGTCACTGTCCCTCAGGGCACTCTCGGGATGTTTCGCAGTAACATCTTCATTCTTTGCATACTCGGCGCTGCCCCTGTTCCCACCACTGTAGGCTGATGCGGAGCGCTCATGCGAAGGTGGCGGTGGGATTCTAACCAAAGAACCAGGGTCGCCAACCGGGGAGGTCCCATGGCTTTGCCGTTGATATGTCTGCCAAGATGTAGAAGGGGGACATGAGTTATTTGGCACCGTTGTGGCAGGTGGGGCAGAGAAATTCTTCTGTCCCATTGAACTAGTGGAGCGAATGATCTTGATAATGCATCCATTTTTGTCAATGTGCTCCCGGCTGTCTTCTGGGCTGTGATAGGGTGGTGCTGGATCAGGTTCTTTGGACCCAAAATAGGCTTCTGTTTCTGTTGGTGGAATCCCCATCCGTTGCATGTAGATGTTGACCAGGAAGTCCAACTTCTTCTCCATGGACTGTACCTGGAAAATGCCACACAGATCCCAATGCACGATTACGACAAAATCTTAGACCAAAACAACCTTGGTCTCACCCACCCACACCTACACACTTCATTTTTTAAAAGTTACTTCGCAGACAAATTATGCTCTGAGCCATGTAAAAACAGAGGAAAGAAAAGAGTCCACGTTCTGTTCCAAGCGTAAAGCCAAATTGGGTCCCAAGGAGATTAGAAATTCTGCAATCAAAATTATGCCACGATCACAAACATGCATTTCTTATCTCTCTGTGATCGGCTTAAAAAACCCTCCATATCCATTCTCATTTCTACTGAAACACAGCCTAAGTACATGTTAACAGCGTTTGCTTCTATACTTTGCTTTTACCCGTGCCTCTGCCATCCCCCGCCTTCCACTACGACCCCATGTTGTTTCCCTCACAACCCCTGACAGACACGCATGCCTTTGTAGCCAAAACAGGGAACAAAAGAGAGGTATCTGCATGCTTGGGTGGCTCTTGAGGTTTACAGAAGTACACACAAAAAAAATCAAAAATCAAATGGGGGTGTTTTGTTTTGTTTTGTTGCTGAGGTAGCCATGGAATATTGGGAGTCAGTAGATAGAGAAAACCGGGAGTGGGGGTGCCATGGCTGGCTGGCGGGCATGAAGTAGCTGAGAACGAGGGGTTAAATGGCTGCCTGGCAACACTAATGCTTTCCCTCCCCCACCTTTTCCCCACCTTTCCTCCTGCTGCGAATCTTAGATTTCATAGATCATAGAGTTGGAAGGAGCCTACAAGGCTATCGAGTCCAACCCCCTCCTCAATGCAGGAAACTAGAGGAGGGGTCTCCCATCCAAGTAACAACCAGGCCTGACCCTGCCTAGCTTTCCACACTCAGACAAGCTGAGCCAGCGTGAGCCACAGGCCTGTATTTCTTGCTTCCCTCACAACTCGCTGCCATGAACTGCTGTACCCCGACATCCCTGGGTTAGGTGGGGGGGCAGGGGGAAGTAAAACCGTGAAAAAGAGGAAGGGAAGGAAAATGCTGCTGAACATCTTGGCAGGGAGGCAGGAGAGGCTAGCGGAGGGAGAAGACAAGGAGCCCCCAGAGGTGGTAAGGAAGAGAGTGGAAGATGGGCAGTTACACCTACGTGTCTATGTTTCTATCTAAAATTATTTCTAGGCCACCTTTAAGGGCGGAACCCTCTCTTCCTCTGTTTGCTCCATTTCTCTCTCTCTCTCCCTTTCCTTCTCCATTCAGTGGATGAAATGGAGCAAACGAGGCTGCAGGATAAGATACCTAGGTAGAGAGAGAAAGCACAGAAAAAGTCATACAGTTGTCTGGATAGGTCATTTCAGGGTTCACACTGAGAAGCTATTTTTCAGTTCCAAACGCCAAGGGAAATGTAGTTCATTGGCCCTATATTACAGGTATCTTTTTTGGGGGGGGGGGGGAGTCTGACAGACACACCCTCAGCCATAGGCTCAGGTAACACACACATGAGACACACTGCAACATTTTGTTGCTGACTCAACATGTTACTGTTCTTGCCAATAACAGCAACAACAACTAATTGTGCTTCCTAGATTCCGGCTTAATCTTTCTTTCTTTCTTTCTTTCTTTCTTTCCTTCCTTAGAGAATGAATAGTGGATATGCTAGATCAGGGGTAGGCAATGTGGTTCACCAGCTACGGCCCCTCCTGGACAGAGATGGCTTGACCACAGTGATACAGGTGCTAGTAACCTCAAGATTAGAATAGAATCCTAGAATCATAGAAAAGTAGAGTTGGAAGGGGCCTACAAGGCCATCGAGTCCAACCCCCTGCTCAATGCAGGAATCCAGGTCAAAGCATCCCTGACAGATGGCCGTCCAGCTGCACCTTGAATGCCTCCAGAGTGGGAGAGTCCACCACCTCCCTAGCTAGTTGATTCCATCGTCTTATTTGGATCACTGCAGTGCACTCTATGTGGCGCTGCCCTTAAGGCTGCTCCGGAAGCTGGTGCTAGCGCAGAATGCAGCAGCTCGGCTGTTGTTGGGAGCTCGCCCTTTTCAGCATGCAACTCCTTTGCTGAAGGAACCGCACTGGGTGCCTATTTGCTGGTTCTGGTACTAGTGTACAAAGCCCTGAACCAGGATACCTGAGAGAGCGCCTTCTCCGTTACCAACCTTCTCAGTCACTGAGGTCATTAGGGGACATTCTCCTGGTAGTTCCACATGGACCTGAGGCCCAACTGGAGTCCACCAAGAGAAGAGCCTTCAGGGTGGTGGCTCCACTTCTCTGGAACTCCCTACCTCTGAAGGTCAGGCAGGCTCTGACACTGTGCTGTTTTCGGCTCCTGCTAAAGACGTCTTTGTTTCAAGAGGCCTTCCTTGCTGACCAGCCATGGTTTTCATATTACCCTGTTTTTCATGCATTGTTTTTATTCTTGTATCTGTTTTATTTTTTTATTGTTCACCGTTCCAGAATCTGCCTAGATATGGAGCAGTATACAAATACTGTAAATTAAAAAAATATCTCTCCTACTTTTTATCTTTTTTTAAATTACAACATTTCTCACTGACATCTGGGATCACTTCAAAGCAAAGTGAGAACCTCTAGCTGCTCCAATCTTCTTCTCCCATGACTGCCTCTGGGCCACATGTAGGACTCAGAGACATTCTAAGGAAATGAGGATGGCAGGTGGCTGGCTGCAGGCTGATACTTTCATCTGCAATGTGCCCATTTTGTGGTGGCCCCCAGGACAGTTTCTCAAATTGCCAAATATGCTCACAGGCCCCAAAATGTTGCCTACCCCTGTGCTAAATGTATGAAACAATACAATTATAGGTACAGATAACAAGAATGCCGGTTAACAAATTGTTTTGTTATCTTCATCAGAACATTCAAAATGGTTTTCTTCCCAATGTAATTCTGCTAATATTGTTATCTGTGTATTTTGATTACTGTGATTTATGCTATATTTCTTCTTTTCTTTTTAATTATATGGTTATACCAACACTATTGTTCTATGGCATATGAATAGTCATATTTACACACCTTGGCTCTGGTGCCTTGTGCACTTTTGCATTTCATTTAATTCTTCCCTAAACTCTTGAGGCACAATCAACTGCTTTTCTGCCTCAAAAAGTGCGTAACAGTAGTCCAACCTGGAGGTACCCAAGGCAGAAATGGCTGTTGGTAAGGTCCGACTTCATCAGGAAGGGTCGTAGTTAGCAAACCAGGCAAAGCTGGAAAGCGGTGCCCCTCACCATGGACACCACCCGTGCATCTAACAGGAGGACTGGGTCAAAGAACATGCCCCAAACTACAGACCTTGTAAACCCCTCCAGAACAGACTGCACACCCAAACCTAAGTCAGACAATCCACACACACACCCAATAGGGAGAGTGAGGTGAGGCACCAGGGGGAGAGATGAGATAGAGAGGTCCCCTCCATCAGGCCATTTAACTTCTCCCCTCCCAGAACCGTCTCCATCAGGACCCGTTCTACCTGGCTACATCAGAGAGAGAGGTGGATCAGTGAGGCCCCCTTAACTGGCTCAGTTGGGACCAAGGGGCATTGAGCTCCACCCTCCCAGAACTATCTCTGTTAGTGGACATTCAGCTTGGCCATTACGTAATACTGTGTCTTGAGTTGGGACCTGAATGTTCTTATTTCCCGCCTCCCTCCATGCCCCTTCTCAAAAATCACATTGAAAGAGACTAAAGGTTATAATTTAGGGATGCTCAACATACCTGTTTTTCCACCTTTCCAAGTCTGCCCATCATACTTGGATCTTCAGGAAGCTCCCCTTCAGCTGGGCCTTTGGTTCGGTCCTTATCTGTCATTGACGGTCCCCGCCCAACAATCTGGTCAACTCTACCAGGAGCACAAACCCCACCCCAGAAAAACCATGAAGTTAGCGAGCTACGATTAAGGACTCAGAACTCTGCTCTATTCTTACTGATCTGTAGGACAAAGCAAATGCCTTTTCCTCAGCCGATAAGCATCATACAACTATTCATACAAATAGAAGGAGGCAATTAACTATAAACTCAGGTGCAGACACACCTCTCTATTTCTGTAAATGTATATTGGTTCAAAATACACTGGTTCAGTTTCTAGAGGTATAATCTGGCACATTATGCAGAGGAAACTTGTCCCTTGGGAAGAATCTGGTATCAAGCGTGCTAATTCCCAAATGAGCATCTCTTTGTACTATTGCATATGAATAGATTTGTCTATAATTCAGGGACAGGCAACCTAGTGCCTTCCAGATGTTTTGGGCTACAACTCCCATAATTCCTGACCATTGGCCATGCTGCCTGGGGCTTATGGGAGTTGTAGTCCAAAACATCTAGAGCAGTGTTCCCCAACCTTTTTTGAGTCGCGACCCCCTTTTATAATAGCAAAGTAACCGGGGCTGGGGCATGCTGGGAATTGTAGGCCAAAAACATCTGGGGACCCAAGGTTGGAGAACACTGTAATAGGGTAAAGAAAACACATTAAAAAAAGATTTTTCAGAATATAATTTAATCTAACCTAATATTTAGAGGGCACCAAGTTGTCTGTCCCTGTAAAGTGCATAACAGTAGTCCAATTATAATTTTTTGTTTTGTCATTTCCATACTAAATTAATATATATACAAATAATGATTTTCAGATCTTAGAGATTAACCTCAGAGTTGTCTAGGATAGTAATCATCAGCTTTTTCAGGCCCAAGCCTTGTCTCTAACCTCAAAATCGACATGGAACCCACTTTTAATACCCCTCCTATCCATCCTTCTCCTCTCTTTAGGATGCAAAGGAAGGTAGCAGGGCCTCTGAACTTCTGAAAAGACATGCAGAAGAGGGAATTTTGGCAAGTGCTGTTCATTATGCCGGGGGTAAGAAAAGCTGTATCTGCTGAAATTACTTCTTCTATGTAACTATGCTACTAGATACATGAGCTCTCTGACCTCCTTTCTCTGTCTTACTGTTTATATATATACACCACCATTTTTTGCTTAGGGTTCTTTATATATATATATATATATATATATATATATAGAACCCTAAGCAAAAAATGGTGGTGATACCAGTCAGGGTGCAACCAACTGGTTGAAGACCAATGGTGTTGGGCCAGAGGACAACTATATGACAAATATTAACCACTTTTTATTCAGCTCCATAAATATTTAACTGTCATTGCTTCCCAAAAAGGAACGATCCTGGGTGTGTTATTTTTCCCAAAGAATTTTTGGGTTAGAGATCCCTAGCCTCTTCACAGAACTACATTCCTTGGCTAGATGCCATGACATGAATAGATTTGTCTATAATTCAGGGACAGGCAACCTCGTGCCTTCCAGATGTTTTGGGCTACAACTCCCATAATTCCTGACCATTGGCCATGCTGCCTGGGGCTTATGGGAGTTGTAGTCCAAAACATCTAGAGCAGTTAAAAACAAGTTCAAAAGTGGTCAGTATTTGTAGGGGAGGTGTGTTGTGTTCTACACCAGAAAGGAAGGCACAAGCAATCATCACAGATGGGCCATTATGATACAAGCAGCCCCATCTCATAGCCCAGAGAACGGTTTGACCACATGACACAGTTCTCTTGCTGCAGCTAAGCAGGTCAGACCTTTTCAGGTAGCTGGATTGGAGGCTGCATAGGAGCCACTCTGAACTCTTTGGAAGCATTGCGGGTTTTAATTGTGTTAAATTACCAAAAATTATCAGCCATATCTTATTTTTTTTCGATATAATTGGTCAAGCTTTTGTCCAACTCAGTGGATTATATAGTTCTAATTCTTGGCTTTCATCAAATGGAAACATGACTTACCAGTCACAGTTAATTCTGTGTCCCAATGTCTTTTAGAATATGGCACATTTGAGTGAAGATCCTGTCCCTGCCCCATAACAGGGACCTAGGTCATATTCTTCACTCTACCCTAAGAGTTGGCCATTTGCCTTAACCAAGAACCATTAATTAACCCAGGACAATTTTATCCTTGCATAGTATGCCAGAAGTGCACCGGTGATGTAAAGAACAAAACAACCATAACAAAAAACCCAAGTACATTAATCTGTCTGAAACCAAGTTAGTTGTCTGGAGCGGAACAAAAACAATACTTCTTATGCAGTTCTGAAGTGTAGGCAACCGGTCCATGCACAAGGAGATGGATGAGAGTTATGAGCTTGAATGCAGACAAAGGAAGGGGAAGAAAGGATTAACAAGACTAAAGGTTGTAAAGTACTTTGCAAAATTAAAAGTGCTCTCTCAGTTACACATCATAACAAAAACCAAGGAAAGGGGCAAGACACAAGGCCATTTCCAACAATACAGCCATCTGAGTTGCCTTAATTTGGCAGAAGGAAGGTTAAGAGTTTTATTTGCATCTATACTAGTGTGTTCAGGCTATGGGGACAGCAAACAAGCACAAGGGAATAACGTTCTAGATCACACAACGTACTGGGCCTTTGCCACTGGTAGAAGACCTGCATACCCCACCTCCTTCACCATACATATCATGTAACCTCCAAGCCAGGTGCTACCTGCTGACACTCAAAGGCCCTTTTTTTGAGTGAGAGATATCTCACAAGCAGGGCCCCTGCATGATTGACCATCAACATGGGGAGCACAACTCACTCACATATCATCTACACGGTGAAGAGGAGGGGGGCACCACTCTTTCACCATGAAGAGGCCCAGTAAGTTGTGCAGAGTTGAATGTTTAGTTCTTGACAATCCTACATATATCTGATGAGTGTCCAGTATTATGGAGTGACCCTAGTGAATGTCGACAATACTGATGATAGAGCTGTATTTTTAGATATTCGCCAGATGCATGAGGGATTGTCAACATTCCCTTGCAAATGTGAACAGACTCTGCATTTTGTGTAAAGAAACATACACTTGTTTTGTTTTAGGTTCTGGTCAGTGGGTCACAGGTTATGTACTTTTTTGGGAAAACCCCTCTGTCTAGTACGCATTCCTAAGCAAAGCAGGAAGCCACAGGGCAAGCACCTAAACAGGTTAGAAGATCAGTCATATCCTTTTGTTTGGAGAAAATAGGTGAATGACTTGGGTTTGTGGTTTAAATGGAACACATTTCTCATACAGCAGATGTTTAGATGCAAATGCCCTTTCAAGAGATCCATAAATCAGTTATGAACTTGGACTCAGTCCCACCAAAACCAATATGACTCATCTTGATCCTAAATACATTGTCCTTTCAGAATGTGATCAAGTATCCCATCAGTGTAGTGGATTCTTTTGCAGGGTGCAGAAATGGGAGGGTTACTGCCTTCTCTGCTCCCCTCTGAAAATTGTGCGGCTGTTTCAAGAAGTGATGCTCAACTTCCAGTCTGAGGACTAATTCACACATTATGTATTTTAGGTGTATTATGTGTACGCCTAAAGACAAAATGTGTGAATGTGGACCAATGTGCATTTACAAATATGTGAAAATATAGGGAGAGCTGTCAGGGAGCTGGGACTGACCGTGGCTCCCTGTTGAGTTGCACTTGATAGCAAACCCAGGTGGGTCAATGGGTCATGTGTGTGAAATAACCCCAAGAAGAATGCAGCGGCTTGCTGCTAAGTGTCTCCATGATCCCACAGTGTATGGATGGGGACACAATCCTCAGAGGAGTTACAACTCTGTCAATACACCATAAATGTTATGAATTCTCTAGAGCAGGGCTCTCCCACCTTGGGTCCCCAGATGTTGCTGGACTACAGCTCCCAGAATCCCTTGCCATTAGCGTTGCTGGCTGGGTATGCTGGGAGCTGTAGGCCAGCAACATCTGGGGACCCACGGTTGGAGAGCCCTAGTCTAGTGTATATGACATAAAAAGAAGCCTGCTGGAGCAGACCAACGGTCCATCTAGACAAGAATCCAACTTCCTACAGTGGCTAAGCAGGTGCCGCTGAGAAGCCCAAAAGCTGGACATGGAGGGAGTACCCTCTACTGTTGCTGTTCCCAACTGCTGCTGGTATCCAACAGTATATTGCCTTTGATCCTAGAGGTCTGAATGAATCTGGGTTCAGGCAACACAATAACCCACACTCGAGGGTTGAGTATGGGTTGTCATTGAACCGTGGGTTGTTGTTGAAACGTGGGTTATCGTGTTGTCTGAACCCAGCTGCGCTAACAAGCCATGATGAACAATCCACAGTTCATAACCCAACAACAAACCATGGGTTCTCTTCATGGGTTGTTTGTGGTTAACAAGCTATGGCTTATTAGTGCAGCTGGGTTTAGACAACACATTCAGAAGTCACATTTCAGCAACAACCCACACTCAACCCCTGAGTGTGGGTTATTGTGTTGTCTGAACCCAGTCCATATATCTGAAAAGGGGGCCAACCTTTGCATAGTCTTCCGTACATAAACGAGTTTGGGCTACATTTGTGACACACTAATGAGAGTTTCAGTTGGTTTCTGCATTTCTTAGCTGCGCCTACCCAAATGGGGAAAAAAGTAGCTTAAGCCATCTATTTTCATTATTAATTATGTCTACTAGGTACTTATTACCTATTAATACAAAAATGTAACAGAAGTGATGGTATCGGATTGCATCCTGATCCATTTTCATGGTAACTTGGAAAAGCCTTCACTGTATATGAATCATTTGTAACCATGTTTTTCCTTCTTTGAAGTGATGCAGAAAGAAAAGAAATATATAAACTCTTGGTTCAGCCACAGCCCACAGTGCAGTTTTCTCTCATGCTTCATTATGCTCCATGCTTGCGGAAACATGCAAAGAGGTGTGTCCATAGGTTCACCCTCTGGCCAAAAGCAGACAGCAAATATCAAGACTGCTCAAATGAGGTGACAACAAAAAAACAAACAAAACAAAAAAAGAGAGAGAAAGAGAGAAATGATTTCTTTTTTTAAATGAACAGATTGGAAATTATATTTTTTAAAACTGCTTTTTGAACACAGACCAGGCACTGGTGCCAACCCCCTTCATCCACGTCATATGACACGCTACTTACCCTCAGACTGGTCTGAGATATTTGTAAAGTATGTCTGGCCACACTAGTGTTTGTGACTCTGCTGCTTGGAATTGCGAATACCAGTAGCAAATTGCATGAAAAACCACCAGCCTGAAAATTCGTTAAACCACCAAAGTATATGGTGCTGCCCTCCTGAGACAATTCCTTTCCAGAATGCAGATAGCAGAGTTGCCTGTGTGAAGGGTCCCTTGCAAAACATCCCTGCATGTAGAATGCTAGCACCTCAGGGACAGGGATGCACTAGAACTGTTCTTCCCTATATTTGCTTCCTACATTTTTATCCTCCCCTTCCTCCAAGGAGCTCTGCAGGATGCATGATTCTCCACACACACACACACACACACCCTACACACACACACACACACACACACACACCCTGACTACATCCTTGTGAGGTAGGTTACTTTCCATGGATAGATAGAGGGGGGGAGAGGGAAGGAGAGAGAGGTGAACACAAAATGATGTGATCTCCCATCTGCATTTTGAATCAGCACACACTCCCAGGAGGGCTGTACCATGTGATATTTCTGAATGTGTAGTTCAGCAATAAGATCCTCTAATTCCCTGTTTGTCAAAAGGTAATACTGTTTACATAGTTTGCTAGATTTTAATCTGAATGAGTGAGATTAGGAAATGCTGTTGTCTTTCCTCAGCCTTAGTTAGGATGTGGAATAAAACTAAATTCGACCAGTTAATTGTAATCTCTGTCCTTTATGGCAGGCATCTTTTTAAAATCCTTGCCACCTTCCTTCCTCATCAATGCATTTTTAAACTGTGATGTTAATCCCCATATACCTTTTGTAGCCTGTAAGCAAAAAATGTCCTCAGCTGCAAACTTCCAGAACAACTGCAATCCCCATGGATTCTAAAGGAACGCCATTAAGTCAACTGAACTACTCTAGTGGCTGCCCGGGTTCAGACAACACGATAACCCACACTCAAGGGGTGAGTATGGTTTGAGTGTGGGTTGTTGTTGAAACGTGGATTTTCGTGTTGCCTCACCCAGCCACGCTAACAAACCGTGGTTTGTTAACCACAAACAACCCACAGTTCACAACCCAACAACAAACCATGGGTTCTCTTCATGGTTTGTTTGTGGCTAACAATCCATGGTTTGTTGGTGCAGCTGGGTTCAGACAGCACAATAACCCACGATTCAACAACTACCTGCACTCAGCCCATACTCAACCCTTGAGTGTGGGTCATTGTGTTGTCTGATCCCAGTCTGTATGTAGGATTTGGACTGAGATCAATACAATAATACCTTGGATTGCAAGCATAATTCGTTCTGGAACCGTGCTTGTAATCCAAAACACTCTTATATCAAAGCGAGTCTCTGGCGGGCATGAACGGGGCTGATTTCGGCCTGCTACTCCCACTCGAGGCGAGCGGTTACATCCCTACACTACTTGTCTTGCAAGACCTTGCTCGTTTATCAAGTCAACATTTTTTAAAAATAATGCTTATCTTGCAAAACGCTCTCAGACCAAGTTACTTGCAATCCAAGGTATTACTGTATTACCACAAGATTAAAAACCTACCTGAGCTATTTGCATCCTCCAAAGGACTTCTTATGGTGCATGCAAGGCCTGGATCTTTAAGTTTTCTTCTTAGAACAGGAAATCGTGTTTGAAACTGCCCTCCATTTCAAAACGCATTTGCCATATGGAGACGTGTGTGTGTGTGTGTGTGTGTGTATGCTGTTTAAGAAGCACAGTTCCCAGCTTTCTTAGCTGAATGAGAAAACATCACATAGTTCTTTGGATCCTGGACAATGGCAGGAATCCAGTGAGAGAAATAATGGGAGAGTATGAGACTGTGCATGCATGAACATCGGGGGGGGCACATTTTCTCTTCAGCAGCAGAGTGCACTGAAATTGTATCTTTAAAAAGCAATTGAGAACAAAAACCATCCTTGGAAGCCATTGCACGGCTACCAACAGTTTACAAAGCTACTCGGACACAGAAGTTTCTTCAGAAACCCAGGACTTCTTGAGTGTGCACTCAAGTCCTCCTGGTTTCCTATTTTAAACTAATCAACAAAGAGTCCTGTGGCATCTTAAAGCCTAAGAAATGTATTACGTTGTAAGCTTTCATGGAGAAAGGTTATGCCATTTGATGTTTGTTAGCCTTTAAGGTGCCACAAGACTCTCCATTGCCTTTGCTTGGATAGCCTAACATGGCTACCCCTCTGGAAATTAAACCAACTAGTTTCACTTACCTAAGTGACAAATAGATTAGCCAATGAAACACAAGTGTCAAGAATCTCTAAGGTCTGATATACACAAATAATGTTGTAGAGGCTGTTTCAGACAGCAGGGCATTCATGTGCAGCCTCCTTGCTGTTCCATTTCAATGGGCACTTTGCTGTGTGAACTGGACCAAAGAGTCAGCATTTAATTATATGCCTTTGCTAACACTGGTGAGTATAAGACCTGAAATGAACCTATGTCCAATGCGTTCTTGCGTTTCATTGTCTGGTCCAGCAACCAAATTGGAGAGCTTGCAGTCTGGGTTGAAATTCCAGCATAGTCACGGCTAATGGCTGACTCTGGAAGAGTTGCACAGATTCAGGGGTCACCATTTGTAGAATGGAAGTAAGAGGGCCAAGTCACACATTACATTTTTTCGGTCAACACCAAAGAAGTGTTGAATTGAGAGTGTAAAGTGGGAGCAAACTTGTGTTTGCAAACATCTTTTATGCCTTTGAAACCTGTTACCGACTGAAACAATCCTGTTACATAATGTATTCCTCTAACTGAACTCAGATGCTGTGTTAACATATCACCCAGTATTGGTGGTACCTGACAGCAAATGTTATGGGGTGTGAATTCAGTAAGTATGAGACAAGTGGGAAGCTGATATGGCTGGCTGGATTACATCACTCTTCAAAACTCCCATAATAGCCCTACCCACAATTTAGGGATGCTAAAGTACTTGTCTTAAACTGGATTACTATAGCTGAAGTCAACCCTCTGGCTCTTCCTATCTGCCATCTTGATTACTGTGGTTACATACCATTAACTGTTCTTAGAACAGGAAATCGTGTTTGAAACTGCCCTCCATTTCAAAACGCATTTGCCATATGGAGACGTGTGTGTGTGTGTGTGTGTGTGTATGCTGTTTAAGAAGCACAGTTCCCAGCTTTCTTAGCTGAATGAGACATTGTGCGTGTCTCTGTGCTGAGACAGTCTACGGCCATGGCTGTGAGTTGTGTGGCATGTCCTTAACTTGCTTTGTGGTGACTGCAGTTTACAAAGCCTTGATTGTACCAGATATACTTACTGTACTTAATACTTACAGAAGCCTACTTCTAATCTAAGCAGTAGCATGTGGGAAGAGTAGTAGCCTTTCTCTAGTATGGTGGTTTTCAATTTTTCTACATTCAGGGAACCTTTCCATATTGACTTGGCTATCAAGGAACTCTTGTGTGACTGCCATAGGAATGCTGGGTTTTGTTTTGTAAAGCATATCCAGTTCTAGTAAAATGCTAGCCAGCACCATTAGAGCTCATCATTACCCCCATGTGAAATGCAAGTGCACCCTAGAGTCCCACTCAATGCCCCCCTACATCTTCAGACTGTAGGGGACGATTGGAAGTAGTGGGCAAGCTCTCTTTCCTGAAAGATTGTATGCCATGAGTGACCTTCTCATAGAAGAACCTATTCTAGTCTCATCTGCAGGAAGAATGATAACCACCCCAGGGTAAGTCGTTCAAAAACCATAATAGGTATGATCCAAAGGTCCATGTGTAGAGCGGTTTTTCTTCTATGACGGAAAACACAGTAGAGAATGAGCCCCACGGATCTGCACATGGAACTCTACATGTACCTTGGATAGTTAAAAGCCTGCCACAAGTATTTTAGCATCATTGCAAACATTTCTGGGCAGAGGTTCTGTTCTCTCCATTTAGAAGCAAATGGCTCTCAGTGTTATAAAAGCTTTCTCATGGAGACTGAAATTTCAGCAACACAATGCCTTGACTTTTACCATTCCAAGCATAAAAGCTGAGAGAGTCTTGAATGCTTCCGTCAAAGGGAAACGAATGGTCGGGTCAGTGCCCTTTGGCCATTTCCAAGTTTGCACTGCTGTGAAGGACCACCTTTGGTGTCTCTAAAGGTAAACGTTTAAGCACAACCAGGAGAGCAAGCCATTCCGTGGGATATGCATCAGCAGCATGTGACAAACGCTGTCATTTAATGTGGCATGAAAGAGGTTTGACAGGAAGCAAATGAAAGATTCAGAAAAAAGAGGCATTTTGGCAAATCCTAACCTAGGCGAGTATTGGGGTGATCCTTTGGTTGAATACTTCTTATGCCGGGGAGTTGAAGGGGCCGGGGGACCCACAATCATATCTATCCTGGCGAAAATAAATGAGAAGAAAAAAGACACCAGCAAAACGCATAATGAAGCAACATGTCGGAAAAAAGTTGGTTGGAAAGTTGCAGAGACAGAAAGAACAACTTAAAAAATAAATAAATGACAGGGAGAAAGAGAAGAAAGTTGTAAAATATATTCCCCTCAGAACAGAAGGCAGTAGTCATATAACTTGTATCATCTGGGAGCACACCAAATTTTACCAACTAACTGAAAGATTGCAGAATTTTGAGCAACAATGGAATAGCCCTTCATCTCTCCAAAAGGGCAGCTGCTCTGCAATGAATAGGCAACACATGCTATACAAGCTGGAACATTTCTGACAATATTCCATTGGAAATGTAGACTTTTTACTGTCACAATACATGGCACACATTAACAGCTGGTTTGGGAAACACAAGCTTTGAAGGAGACAAACACACCCATGGATGGGATGGGACAAGAGACAGAAAGAAGGTATATTAAAACAACAACAACAACAACAACAACAACAACAATGTTATGGCACACTTCACAAAAGCAGCAACAGGTATCATGAGCGGTGAAGGAGGAAGTGCATATGAACACCTCCAAAAATTACGACATGGTTCTCTGACAGCTGAAATTAAAGCCTATGGCAAGTCGTCTCAAGCTCAAACCACAGTTTACATTAAGTTCTGAGTTTCTACCAGATTAAAAAAAAATCTAGAATTGGTTTAAGAAAGCTGCTGTGATCCTGAAGGGTGGGCAGGGAGAAGGGCCTGAACCCTTTCCCTTCCAGACATTTTTGAGCTCTAAATTGTGTTCCATAAGCTGCTTTTAAAAACACACACACACCAGGGATGGGGACTCGGACTCCAGGACTCGACTCGTGAGTCGGACTGGGTCCCCCCTCTGACTCGAGTCAGACTTGAGTCCCAATATTTTTAATGGGACTCGAGACTCGACTCGGGACTCGAGACCAAGGACTCAGTGTTCCAAAATCGTGTTCCTCAAATGCAACATGGATAGGTTTTAGGAAGTACAGCAAGTTTATTTTTAAAAATCATTTTCCTAAAATGCAACCTTTCAGACATTTTGGGTTTGGCTGCCTCTGCCTGCCTGTTTGGGGTTCCCAGCCTCCTCTGCCTGCCTGGTCTCTTCTTAACCAGTTCCACAGTTTGAATTGTCCAAGACAAACGCCTCTGCCTGCCTGCTTTGCGGTTCCCTGCCTCCTCTGCCTGCCTGGTTATTTTGGGTTTGTCTGCCTGGTCTGTTCTTGCCAAAATCAGTTGCAGAGTTTTGAAATAAAAAGGCACACTTGTGCCTAGAATTTATTTAAGCCACACATCTGAAAAAAACCCATTGATTTTAATAGGGACTCGTGGAGTCAGCTTTGGGAGTGACTTGTGACTCGTGACTCGTGAGTCACCATTTTGGACCAAGGACTCGGACTTGAGACTCGGGTCCAAAGACTCATGACTCGACTCGTGACTCGAAACCAAGGACTCTTCAACATCCTTGACACACACAGATCGACTTAGGGCACAATCCTATGCAAGTTTAGACAGAAAAAAAGGCCTACAATGCCCAGTATGCACCAGCCAGTATAGGAATTCCCCTTTAATAACTTTATCAAAAATGTACAAGGAAGATAGGAACAAAAAAGAGAGCCTGTGTGGCATAGTGGTTAGAGTGTTGCACTGGGACTCAGGAGATCCAGGTTCTAGTCCCCACTCAGTCATGGAGCTCACTGGGTGACTTTGGGCCAGTCACTGACTCTCAGCCTAACCTACCTCACAGGGTTGTTGTTGTGAGGATAAAATGGAGAGGAGGGGGAGGAGGATTATGTAAGCTGCCTTGGGTTCCTTGCAGGAAAAAAGGCAGGATATAAATGCACGAAATGAATAAAATAGATAAATACCATTTTTAATAATCACCAGTGGGGGAAAAGATATAGGGGCCGAGTTCTTTTACCCATGGCAAAAAAAAAAAAAAAAAAGCACAAGGAAAATGATTTTTGAGCTGAAAAGTGAAGGCCCTTCCTCTAGTCAAGATCGTAACTGGTCCAGGGGGAAATTTTGGTTTAAAACAAAACAGAAACACAGAGCAACCTGTCATACTGTATGTTGTTAAAAGTTCAGCTAAAGTTCAATCATTTTTTCATGTGGCAGCTTACCATAATATGCATCATCCTGCCAAGCAGTGAGGACTAGTTTGCCCTCTCTCCTGCTTCCTCGTCTTTCTCATCGGGTGCAGAACAGTGGTAACTGTCCCCGCCACTTGGTGGGATGAAAGAACAACAACTGGCTTACCGAGTTGCTTGGCTATACATTATGGTAGGTAATTTGGTAAATGGAAGTTTACATTCATGCAGTGCATGAAGCATTCCTCCAGGCTTTGGAGGTCTATTTATTTATTTATTTATTTATTTACATTTATTAATCGCCCATCTGGCCGGCAATTTAGCACAGTGTTCTCCAACCTGGGGTCCCCAGGTGTTTTTGGCCTACAACTCCCAGCATGCCCCAACCAGCGTAGCTGGCTGGGGCATGCTGGGAGTTGTAGACCAAAAATAGCTGGGGACCCCAGGTTGGAGAACACTGATTAGCAGCTGCAAGAGATATGAGGGGGCTCATAGGCCTTTGTCAGAGCCTTTCATCTTCACTGACTGGTATGGATTCAAGGACACAGCAGGTAGGCCGCTAAGCAGAACTATAAGTGGCTCTTAGATCCTAGCAAAGAAAGACTGTGCCATGTTCTCCTTGCGCTGATGCAACCAGGAGAATGAACCTTTGCCTTTCGAACTAGTAGAATCTTATTCTGTCCCACCCCACCTGCCCACTTAGCATCCAAAAATGCAAGCAAAATTGTGCAGCTATTCCATCTTTTCCTCCTTCATGTATTTTTTTTTTGTGGAAAGAAAAAAGACAGGAAAAGCAACGGGAAAACACAGGAGGGTTACAAGATGAAGACATCATCATCTGGACTCCCTGTACAATTCCATGAATGAGGCAGGGGTGATCGCATGACAACAGCCTCATCTGGAAGCATCCCTGGAGTCAAGAAGCTTGATATTCATGGAAAGTTTATTGGGTAAAGCATTTCTTCCATACTATAGGCTCTTCAGTGATGAGACTCTGTTACAATTCTCACCTGCTTGCAGGAAACCTTTTACAAAAGCCAATGTCTGAAGATTGCATTAAGATCTACTCAAGATCTACTGTGCCACAGATAGCCTTCTCCTTGTCCCTTCAGCCAGAGCAGCTAGACTGGTGGGGATGAGGAAGAGGGCCTTTTCTGTGGTGGCCCCCGTACTGTGGAACTCTCTCCCAAGTGACCTCCGCCATGCCCCCTCTCTGCTGAGCTTCCGCCGCTCACTAAAAACTTGGCTATTCAGGCGGGAATATGGGGTGGGCTAAGATTTTAAAATTTTATACTGTTTTAATGTATTTTATCCTGTTTTTATCTTATGTACATCGCCCAGGGTGGCCGGTTTGCTGGCCAGATGGGCGATAAATAAATGCAAATAATAAATAAATAAATAAATAAATAAATAAATAAATAAGAATGGCTGGGAGACAGGAGAAGGGATAAAGGCATGATTCCATTCAGATATGCTTAACACACAAAAAGGAATGCCTTGCTACAGAAGAATACCAGAGGAGATGCTTATGTTGGTCCAAATCAAAAATGGCAGTTTTGAATCAGTACCGAAAAACCCACTTTTAAAAAATTCTCAATTTCTATGGCTTTTCTCTGTTTCACTGGGTTGTGTTCAGTGTTAATCTAACTTAAGCTCCATTCATTTCAATGGGTCTACTCCAAGTAAGACTAACTGGATGCAACCCATTAGCCTGAATTCAAATTTTCTTAACAGGGAAAAAATAATTTTATAGCTGGCGAGAAGTACATTAAAAAATTCTTTTTTCTCTCTACCGTAAGGGCATTTTCAAATCCCTTTTTTTTTTAAAGCAGTACTTCCAATGAAAATGAGTCTTTTTTTGGCTGGCTTTATAAAGAAACATTACTCTTGAGATCACTCTAATGTTGACCAGAGTACACAGTGCTTTTCCCCTCTCCTGCATGGCTGCTACCTTGAAAACAATGAAGCAGATATGGGGGGACTTGGGCAGGGTGCTCACTGCTTATCATACCCACTGACAAAAATGAGATCTGAAGAGCCAATCTGAGCTTCATGCTCTACAATACAAACCTAGTACTTACACCCCAGATATGAAGTCATTATTCACAAAACCCAGTGGTTCCTAGAGGTGAAAAAAATGTTTGGTGGTGACTGTCAATAAGACCACCCATGAGTCATGATAACACTTGCCCGATGGACAGCATAAGGTTGAAAGAGGGGAGACTCTTGCCTGGACTGGAGGTTTTTGATCCTGGAAAGCATATCCAGATGTCCTGCTGAGTACTGTTCAATGACGTCCATAACATCGTAGGGTCGCAAACTCTCCTTGAACTTCCTCTTGGAAACCAGAAATCTCATGACACTGAAGTAGAAATGGGCAGAGTGACAAGCGGAAACTTGCAATAGGGATTTCCCTCCTCTATTACCTTTTATCTCTGTCCATTCCCACTCCCCCCATACATTAATTTCTTCTCCACACAAATATACATGCACCCCATTCACACTACAGTTGTCAAATTGCTACACAGAGGACACTCCCATCTCTGTAACAGCTCCACTGCTATAAAAGAGGGTGCAGATGCAGCTGTATACATGTTGCAAAGACAAAGGACCAGTCGCGGCTCCCTTGCATTGTGTACATGAGAACATAAGAAGAGCCCTGCTGGATCAGACCAAGGGTCCATCTAGTCCAGCATTCTGTTCACACAGAGGCCAACCAGCTGCCCACGGGATCCCACAAGCAGGACATGAGTGCAACAGCACCCTCCCGCCCATGTTCTCCAGCAACTGGTGTACATAGGCATACTGCCGCTAATACTGGAGGTAGTATATAGACAATCAGGACTAGTAGCTGTACATTATTCCCTGTATGCTGTACATACAGTATACAAGGAATAATTAAGATACACAGCTGCACAGAAGCTATTTCCATAAAGTGTGGTTACCCAGTTCACACTTTTCTTCCCACTGTGTAAAACTGTCTGTCTGTTCTTTCTTATGTTAAGAAGCAAACTTTACCAGGCGGAAGGAACCACAAACGCAGGTTGAATCTGGATTTGCCTCTGAGTACTATATGAAGTGACCCTTAAAACAGTCATAGATTCATAGATTTCATAGATCATAGAGTTGGAATGAGCCTACAAGGCTATCGAGTCCAACCCCCTGCTCAACACAGGAAACTAGAGGAGGGATCTCCCATCCAAGTAATAACCAGGCCTGACCCTGCTTAGTTTTCCACACTCAGACATGCTGAGCCAGCGTGAGCCACTTTCTGGGGTGTTCCCTTTGTGCATCCTAGTGCCCACAATGAGCCAGTGTGGCGTAGTGGTGAGAGTGTAGGACTGGGACTCAGCAGATCCAGGTTCTAATCCCCGCTCTGCCATGAAACTCACTGGGTGACTTTGGGCCAGTCACTGACTCTCAGCCTAACTTACCTCACAGGGTTGTTGTGAGGATAACATGGAGAGGAGGAGGATCATGTAAGCCTCCTTGGGTTCCTTGCAGGAAAAAAGGTGGGGTATAAAGATAATAAATAAATAAATAAATAGTGACTTGGCACCAGGGGAAAGACTCTCAAAGCAAATCCTAAACAGTCAGCATTGAGCCATATGAGCGTATGAAGATGCCTTATACCCAGAATGTTGGTCCACCAAACCCAATACTGGTCCACCAAACCCAATACTGTCTACAACCAGCAGCAGCTCTGCAAAGTCTCAGGCAAAGGTCCTTCCTAGCCCTGATATCTGGGATCCTTTTAACTGGAGTTCCAGAGATTGAACATGGGATATTCTGCATACAAAACATATGCTCTACTAAGCTATGCTCCCCAACCATAGTAGGGCACTCTTTCTTTCATTGCATTTCTTCATATGGAGAGTGTGAAGGAACAGAACAGTCCTCCATTTTTCTATTTAGTTTGGGGTTTCAATATTATGGGGCTAAATCCTTTTTGATTGTGTGCTGGTCAGTTTCAGCCTAGAAGTCAAACATTTAGTTAGATTATAGGAGGCAGGATGTCTGCTCAGGAAACCAAAAGTTTTCAGGAGGCTCAACTGAAGGTTAGAGGAAGAGCTTAGGAAATAGAAAATGAGGTTGCAAAAGTGAAGAAGAAACTGCCTTCTTGATTGATTGGAGACGGGAAAATAACTCATTTAAGATATAAAAGCCTAAGGCAGAAGCAAGAAAAAGCAAAAAAGAAGACCAGGGAGAGGAGAGAGAGAAAGGAAAGAAAGAAAGAGTCATTGCTACTGGAACAGGAGAACTGGTTGAGAGAATACTGGGCCTATGACAGTCGGATTTTACTTGGATATGGGACCTGGATAAAATAGGTGCACAGTCTAATTAGGTTAGCTGGATGTGTTTATCCCTGGTTAGCTGGATGTGTTTATTACCTTATTGCTCATGTGTTTTTGTGCGTGTTGTGTTTGTGTATCCGTTCAGATTTTAAAACTTTTTATTACCTTATTGCTCATGTGCTTTTGTGCGTGTTGTGTATGTGTATCCGTTCAGATTTTAAAACTTTTTCCTATTAACATTTTTCTTCAGTAAACATATAGAAATTGTTGTCTGAAACCTTGTGGTCTCTAATCTTTACTGAGTCACCCACCCCATGCCTAACAGGCAACCACACAACATTATGTGAAGTACATATCTGAGACCCAGAGAGTTTTAAAGCTGGTTTGGTGACAGCAGCCGGGTGTGTGTGGAATTTCCATCTGGTGGCAGTGGAAAAAACCACAGGAAAGGAAGGGCTAAAGGTAGTGTATGCGCACACTGTTTTCCCTGTTTTCCCTTCCACTCACAGAATAGGGCACTGCTGGCCCATAACGGAATGGTCATTTCTCTTCCTTTCCCCAGTATTTTTTTTTTCGTCAGCCTGGTCCTGTATGATGTATCTTCTCCAACTGGATTTGCAATTTGCAAGAGCATATAACGGTTTTGGTTACGTTATAATATAGGAGGGTGCAATTCTGCTTCCCCTGTATGTGTGGACACAGGAAGCAAAGCAGACCCTAACTTCCCATCCCTGCTGCCACTGCTACATAAAAACCTCCTGACTGTTAGAGCAATACGCCAATGGAACCAACAACTACTTAGGGAGGTGGTGGGCTCTCCCACACTGGAGGCATTCAAGATGCAGCTGGACATCCATCTGTCAGGGATGCTTTAACTTGGATTCCTGCACTGAGCAGGGGGTTGGACTCGATAGCCTTATAGGCCCCTTCCAACTCTACTATTCTATGATCCTATGATAATCCATTGCAGCCAGGCACTTTGCCTCATGAAGGGAAGAGAGCCAGTGTGGCGTAGTGGTGAGAGTGTTGGACTGGGACTCGGGAGATCCGGGTTCTAGTCCCCGCTCAGCCATGAAACTCACTGGGTGACTTTGGGCCAGTCACGGACTCTCAGCCTAACCTACCTCACAGGGTTGTTGTGAGGATAAAATGGAGGAGTGGAGGAGGAGGATTATGTAAGCCACCTTGGGTTCCTTGCAGGAAAAAAAGGCAGGGTATAAATATAATAAATAAATAAAATCTTCCCACGTTTTAAGAATATAAGAAGAGCCCTGCTGGATCAGACCAAGGACCAGCTAGTCCAGCATCCTGTTCACACAGTGGCCAACCAGATGTCCATGGATAGCCCACAAGTAGGACATGAGTGCAATAGCTCCTTCCTACCCATGTGTTCCCCAGCAACTGGTGTACACAGACATACTGCCACTCATGTTCCCCAGTGACTGGCATACAGAGCCATACATTTTGCATGGGTGGATCCAGCAGCCCATTCATTGTGAGGTCCCACAAGCACAGAAACAAGCGTTGGACCATGCATGGGGACAGAAGCTGAGCAGGCTGTTGGATCATTCTATGTGAGGTGCAAAGGGGCCCTTTAGGCATAGGGCCCGGCTGCAATGGGGCCCATAGGAATGGCTGCAGTTTGCCCAACACAGTGATGGCAGAAGGGAGAGGGCCCTGCTTGGCTCCAATCTGCTAAGCACACTCACACACGCGCGCGCGCACACACACACTGGAGGGAGCAGAATTCCATTCCATTCTCCAGCCATTACAAGAAACAGCCTCTTTGGGCAATAAAAGCATACACTGGAAACCAGGGCCCTGCCAAATGTTGTCGGTTATTGAGGGAGAGCGGGACTATGTCAGCACTTGATGTAGTTGAGGCCACCTAAATAGCTTCAAATGTTATATTTCAATACAAAATTCCCCACCAAAATTGCACTGGTTTCTTTCAAGCAAGTACCTATTGACAAAAATACAGGTGCTTTTGGAGTCCTCTGAAGTGCAAAGGACTCCCAAAGGCTAAAGTGAACTCTAAAGGCCCACAGTAGCTTCGTAAGACTCATGTTTCCCGTGTACTCGTATAAAAATCCATTTGTTGTCATCATTTTGGGGGAGACGGTGTTCCTTAGGATTAAACCCAAACCATCACAGGATCTTGCTCTACAGCTACCTTTAAATCATAAAGCTGGTCTTGTTGCCGGCCAAGGCGGCTAAACTAGAGGAGCTGCTTCCCCATCGTAATCCTCTCTAAGCCCAACTCAATGCTCCTCTACCCAGCTGTATTTGAAGGACAACAGAGAGCCGTACACTACAATCCTGTGAGTAGCAGTGTAGTTTTCACTGCTTGCTCAGCATTGTCACAGTTCTAACCTTCTTCTCCCCCATGGACACAATCCTCCCTTACCACACTGCCCTGATGCTGACTTTAAGGCCTGGTGTGAGATCTTCGCTCACAAATTCACAGTTGCAGCTCTTGTTGTCACCATCAGCCATATCTTCTCCAGGGAGGCATGCTTCTGGGGAAGGAAGGAAGGAAGGAAGGAAGGAAGGAAGGAAAGAAAGAAAGAAAGAAAGAAGGAAGTATAACTAGTAAGCCTCTTATTGTTGCAGAAAGACCAGCAGCATAAGATTCCCAGAAGAAGATGCAAGAAATATAGAGAATGCAAGTATGTTTATACTCAGCTATACATTTTTTCTTCTCTCTCTAAGCTTGGTTAAGACAGCATTTATTTAGGGTGCAATCCTGTCGAGATGAGTGGCAGCCTCCGACCTTGGAGGCTCACGTTCATCCAATGCAGAGCGGGAGGAGCCAGGAGCGGAGGAGGCGATCTTCACCTCCACACTCCTCACGCTATGCATTTTCACAAGACGACTGTTTTCAGCCATCTAGCAACGGTGTTTCAGAGGGGGAGGGGAGGAGGCTGGAGTAGCTTCAGGGTATCTTGTATTCTGGCTTCTCAAGTCTTCTCCCCTCCCGCCCACAAAAATGCCCCCTTTTACCCCTCTCTTCAAGGTTGCTTTCCTGACCTCGGAGAGCAGCCGGCGTGGTTCTTCCCAGCTGCAAGGGGGCGGGGGATTGGAGCTCTGATTCCCAGCTCCAAGGTCAGAGTGCTGTCTCAGAGCTGGGAATCCGAACTATCCCATGGCCGTTCAGATGAAGCCTAGGGGGCCACAGGGTCATTCCCTCCATTTTTATTTACTGAAATTTATTTCCTGGCTCATAGCTTTAAAAGGTCCACAGGGTGGCTTACAACAATAAAATATACAATTGTATCAATAAAACAACCACATTTTAATAGAATGAGAACAGAGAAGCATTATTTTTTTCCTCTTTTTTAAATTATTGAATTGTTTATGGTTATCTGTAATTATTATTTCTATTGTATTTTTAAATATTATACAGTAATACCTTGGATTGCAAGTAACTTGGTTTGAGAGCGTTTTGCAAGACAAGCAAATTTTTAAATATTTATTTAATCTTTTTTTACTTGATATACAAGCGACGTCTTGCAATACAAGTACTGTAGTACGGCTTAAATTAAAAATCTCTGTACAAATTTTTTTGGGGGAGGATTTCGTTTTGATATAAGAGTGTTTTGGATTACAAGCACGTCTCCGGAACAAATTATGCTCTCAATCCAAGGCATGACTGTATTTAGTGTTTTTTGATATTTTGTAACTTGTATTTGCTATTCTTATATTCTGTAAAAAAAAATATTTAATATTATAGTCAGTGTTCCTTGATGTTTTGTATATTATATTTGGTGTTATTTGTTGCTATGTTGTGAGCCGCTTTGGGCACATTTTTTGTGGAAAAGTGGCATACAAATAAAAGATGATGATGATGATGATGATGATGATGATGATGATGATCTTACGTAAAACAAAAGCAGCCATTAAACTTCTCAATAAAAACACAGTAAGATCTGGAACTAAATAGCCTACCCTAGTTTCTTGAAGGCCATAACTGAGTGTGCAGGTGAAGCTTCCTGCTTCGGTGTTGTCTCATGATAAAGACAACAAGATGGCCAGAACGTCCAACTGAAGGATCCTGTGAGAAATCAGAGCAATGCTCTGCCCACGGAGCTGCCTCACCTTCTGAATTCTGACGAGACGCAGCTCCCTTGATACGGAAAGCTTGTCGGGCTCGGCTTCGGTCTCCAAAGCTCCAGCTCTTGGGGACTTTGCTTGGGCTGTCTTCAATGCTCTGGTCTGCGCTGGGGGATCTTCGGACACCCGGAGCCTGAGGAGAACCTTTACCTTTCGTGGCCGCACCTCGGGGGCTGGAGAAGACACGATCTTTCAAGCTGACCTTTTGACTGCGCACAAAGACAAATCGAAACAAGACCAAAGGAAAAAAAAAAAAGGAGAGAGGAGACAAGCGGGAGGTGGGAAGTCACTCCAAAAACACCACGGAGGCTCCCCTTCAGCCATTCAAAATCAATTGTCTTTCAAAGCAGCAGCAGCAGAAGCAGCGGCAGTGAGATGTGGCTTTTAACACTAAATTGGTTCAAAAAGGCGTTTCAGGAAAGGTTTCCATGGTGATGAATGAAGATGAGGTGGGGTCGTTAATTGAGGAGGGGAAAAAATGAGGAATGAGTATGTAAACAGAAACTGATTTTGGAATGTGAGATTGTTGAGTGCAAATGGAAAGGCTGAGGGGGGTCATTTTGGTTTAAAGCATTGGAACAGGGCAGCTGTACGCAGGGGCAATGGGTGTAAGGACCAACTACTCCAATTCTGGACCTCGATTCTTCCTGTCCTTAAATGGGGGCAGTGAGGTAAAAAATCTCCAAGATATACCTGTCATAAACCATTTCTACCAGTCTATAGAGCCTGGATCAACCAACCCAACCAATGTAGCTTGGACAAAAGGCTCAAAACTTCCCACTTGTCTGAAGTGGGGGAAGAAAACAGAGCTTCCATTTTCCAAAGGCCTCACTACCCACAATGCAAAGTTCTGTATCACAGTCAAGATGGAGGCAGCCATCTTGGAGGACATTTCACAGATACATTCCTATTGTGAGTCTTCACCTTCCCTCAGGAACGGGGAACGTGTGGCCCTCCAGATGTTGCTGGACTTGCAATTCGATCAACTCTTACCAGTGGCTATGCTAGGTAGGACTGGTGGGAGTTGTAGCCCAACAACATCTGGAGAGCCACATGTTTCCCACCGCTGCTGTACCTGACTGAAGAACATTTTATAAGTTTTAAAAAACCATCATTTAGGCCTTTTGTACAAGCATTAGTGAACCTTCCTTTCCATCAACATTGCTTTGTCTTTCTGCTCCCGCCCCAAACATCTGCCAATGTATTTTACCTCAATGTCATATATTTTTCCTACATAGAAAAGGTGCGCTAACTGCCTAACTGCACTATCACAAAAATAAGCTGGAAGGGTGTGTGGGGTGTGTGTGCACAAATGCACTTTCTGGGGAGTTTCTGGGTCAGATTTCCCCTATTTCATTTCTGGGTATTAATTGTCAGGGCTATGCTCTCCACCTGAGAATTAAGATTAATGAGAGAGAGTATGGAAAAATGCAATCACACCCTCTTCATTGGGGCAGGATAGGGCCCAGATCTAAAAATGGAGGGTCTCCGGCACCTGGGCTCAGTGACATAAGCTCAAGTCTGAAGTGCAGCAAGGAGAGAGTGCTTCTTTGTTGACTAAGCTCTCATAATTTACTCCAGGCCTTCTAAATCCAGAGGTTTCATAGATTTCAAAGATCATAGAGTTGGAAGGAGCCTACAAGGCTATCGAGTCCAACCCCCTGCTCAATGCAGGAAACTAGAGGAGGGGTCTCCCATCCAAGTAATAGCCAGGCCTGACTCTGCTTAGCTTTAGTTTCCATGCTCAGACAAGCCGAGCCAGCGTAAGCCACAGGCCTGTAGGGGGCTTTCATATTGCTTGCCAGTCACAGGGGCTGATGTTGTATCCTGTGTTAATTTGGTCCTTTTTATTGGGTCCATTCAGTACTGGATTACTGCCCCATTATTTTCTTCTGTGCCTGAAGAAGAGCTCTGAGGCCTGAACATACAGTCTGTGGTCGCTCCACCATGCTGAGGTCCCTGTGTGTCAAACTCTGTCATCCTCCTTGTGTTCTTCTAAGTGGTTTCTAAATGATCAATGATGGCGAGCTACACAGGCGAGCTATGACTGGCGAGCTACACAGTCCGCTGGTCTGGCCCACCCTAGCGTGAAACTTCTTTTGTTCTTTCTTGCCTTTGTTTCGTGTGTGTGTGTGTGTGTGTGTGTGTAAGAGCTCTTAACTGTTTCTACACCAGCTTTTTCTGCTCTTGGCCCTCCCATCTGCATTTCTCCTGCAGTGTACCATCTGAGTGTGTGTGTGTGTGTGTGTGTGTGTGTGTGTGTGTGACATGCTGGGAAAGCATGGAGGGTGGGTGATCTGGAGCAGAGAAATTGTGGGCAGGGAAAATGACTTCTCAACCCCAAATTTCCAATTCCTATTGCTGCTTTTCCTAAAAATACACTATCAGGGCTCTGTTGTGTGCATTTGTGTTACATGTACTTGCATGCAGGAAACTAATCTTTTAAACAAGAGGAAGCTAGTTTTACACATTCACCTTTGCACTGGGAAACATCAAACATTTAATACAGACTCAGAGAGAAATCTGGTTAGGTGGGGAAGATTTCACATGACTTGACTGTGAAGAAGGACTAGGACTGCTGCTATTCCTATTGCAAAGGGAGTCCTAGTCCAGAACTGGGGGGGGGGGGGGACCATAGCTCAGTGGGGCATGCTTTGTGAGTAGAAGGTCCCAGGTTCAATCCCTGGCATCTCCAGCTAAAAGGTTCAGGTGGCAGGTGGTGAGAAATACCTTTGCCCTGGAGTGCTGCTGCTAGTCAGAGTGGACAATACTAGGCTAAATGGGCAAACAGCTGAACCTGGCCTAAGGTAGCTTCCTATGTTTCCTAAGATCAGGGCTTTCTCACATCACAGAAGACTTGTTCTAAGACAGTGTTCTCCAACCTTGGGTCCCCAGATGTTTTTGGCCTACAACTTCCAGCATGCCCCAGCCAGCATAGCCAAAAACATCTGGGGACCCAAGGTTGGAGAACACTGTTCTAAGAGTTGGGTCACTTGCTGGATACTTATTTCAAATGAAGGCTGATTTATACTGCTTCAGGCCATTGGTCTATCTAACTCAGGGCTGGAAAGCTGTGGATCTCCAAAAGTTGTCGGACTCCATCTCCCATCATACCTGACCACTGGCCGTGCTGGCCGGGTCTGGTGGGAGTTAAAGTCCAACAGCATCTGTGTGACCACAGGTTCCCCACCACTGATGAAGCCAATTATTGTCTACTGTGACTTGCATTGCACGCTTTCAAGCAGAGGTCTTCCCCAACCTTGCCAACAGAAATGTCATGGATTATATATGGGGCCTTTTGCTTGCAAAAGACCATTGTGCTATGCCCCCCGCTAAATAAGCTTTCCTAACCATTGTCAAGGAGACCCATGTAGAAGCTTGGAATACAACCAGAGAAGCTCCTTCCAAGGCTGTGCTGAACCCTGGCAACCCCTTAGTAATACTGGGGGCGGAGAGGAAATTAGGTTCCTGCTTGGGTTCCTAAACAACTCTTGGATGGTTTCACTATTGGAGGGTAAGGCAGTGGCAGCTGCAGACAGAAGCACCCCATAAGTATATCTCTGGTGGCAGGGTGGGGGGAGTTGGACACCTTAGGGGGGGGTCAACATTCTTTTGTGAGGGGCAGTGGGAGGGCATGCAGACAAGTGGAGAACTAGTGGAGGCTGAAGTCCCATGTCTATGTCAACTTTGGAAACTGGGTGTGCCGCATGATCACTGCAGAAAATCCTGTGTAAGAGGATATTTTGGATGGCATGCAATGCCCACCATGCTGTTGCCATATCGTATCTCAAGTCTGTGCAGGTGTTGCGATCTAAAACGAAGAGAGCCAATACAGAGCTGGGATGGGACAGGATCAAGTGTGGATAGGATAAGCCAGAAGAGGCAATGAGGGGGTTCTTCCTAAATAAATTTCAGCCAGCACAGACCCACCTACAGTGGCAAAGTCTGAAGCACCTAAGAGGTGGCAGTTAAGTTTGGATGTAGTAACAGCTTAGCGGGGCAGATCTGTCCCACTTAATCCATTAAGGATGGCAATCCTAGAGGATGACATGCTATAGGCATCATTACTAGTATATCAGGCTGTTTGGATGATCAAAGTTCTATTACTGAACTCAACAGAGTACATGGGAAAATAAGCTACATATCAGGGTAGCATGAGATACATAACGGTACTTAGATCTCTTAAAAATAAAGTCTGACATTAATTTTGTGAAACTGCTGATGCGCTGACGTGCAATCTCTGAAGGCCAGTCACTCAGAATGAAGAGAAAGCGGAATGTTTTCCAAACCTCTTGGTGTGACAGAAAACAAATAAGTCATTAATGATGGAGCCAGACCCAATGCTATGTTAAGGGTCCTTCAGCCAGACAACTAGTTTCCAAGTTCATTAGCTGTAGCATGCAGGCAAATTTCAGCAGGGTACGCCATTGGGAAGGCTAAGTGAACTGGGGAGGAGGGGGGAATGGCAAGCATTTGCAGCCGATCCAGGACCATGGTTCCATCTATACAAGGTGAAGCACTCTGAGAGAGGATACGGAGGCACCAACAACTTAGGTTGGTAGGTGAAGATGGATTTGTGCACTAGTGAGAAGTTGTTGGGTACATGTGACTTCCTAAGGGACGGGAGTGGAAATCTATGCAGGATCAGCTAAACAAAATATTAAAATGGTGCCCCATCAAATACTAAAGCTACCAAAATCTACCAATATCTTATTAGGGCTAAATAACACTTTACCATAGACATTGTGGCCGCCAGGAAAAAATGGCATTTCCTGTATTGTGTTCATCCCTCTCCTCTCCACTCTTTGTAACGTGTAGTCTTTGTAATGTGACAATACATTGCCATATGCCTGCCATTAGCAGTTTGGCCCTTAGTTCACAGACTTGGGTCTTGCTTATATAAATGCTTTAGTAAGATAACCTGTCAATTTAGTATATTATGCTATAGCAGGGCTCTCCAACCTTGGGTCCCCAGATGTTGCTGGCCTACAGCTCCCAGCATACCCAGCCAGCATGGCTAATGGCAAGGGATTCTGGGAGCTGTAGTCCAGCAACATCTGGAGACCCAAGGTTGGAGAGCCCTGTGATAGAGTGACCACCTTTCATTTCCAAATATTTCTAGCACCTTTGGTTGAATTCCTCTGAGCACGTACAGTGTTCTTTCCCCTAAAGGGTAACACAGATGTTGTTTGTTTGTTTCTTATGAAAGAATCTAAAAGCATCATGCCCCTGATCATGAGCAGAAAGCCTTTCCTTTCTGAAGGGAATGTTCCACCAGCAGCCTAGGCATGCCCTAAAAGCTGGTGCCTTGTGCCACACTACTGTTGTACAGGAGGTCCTGTCCACATGGCAGTACACTGCACATGCATTCACATTGCACATTACGGCCCTACAAATGCAACCATCACACTCAAGTCACGCCTTAGTGCATGAATGTGTGCCATGATGGGACTTGCATCCTCACTAACAGCAAAAATGGCTCAGATGAAATTGATTCCAGCTTTGCATCCTCCAATTCTGGTGACAGGCCAACAGAGTTATATTCTGGTTATGCAGCACTCCTACTTACCACTGTCCCCAGAGTAGCAGTCATTGGTTTATATCTTCTGCAGATGTAACACCAACTGCATGTGCACTGGGGTGACTATTAGCTCCACCAACATCACCTGCCCCATTCATCGGAGGCTCTATGTTCTTTTCTACTTTGTCTTTGCCTCCGGCTTTCCCATAGCTAATCTCATAGCCTGATTGATAAGAGCAAAGACACTAATTGATAAGAATCCAGAGTCTTTGAGAGGCTGCCTCTCATGTTTTGGAAAGCTGGCTTTATGAATTCAACATTTGCTCCTGAAAACGTCATAAAAATGATACACAACCTATAATGGATTATGAAGCAAAATTATTTTACTCTTACCTCTGCAACCCTTACATACCATAAAATAATGGCTGTTTTGGATTTTACCTTCTTACCAAGTATCTCTCTTAGGGCTGCATCTCTCTGTACAACAGCTCATGGAGCCCTTTCTTTCTTTCCTTTATGTTCCTATCACTAAACCAAGGGTTCTGGGATTTTACTTGCATTTTAGAGCAGTAATAACCATTATTTTGCTCCTAACAACTGCTAATACCATTGGTTTCCATTAGGAGTAGAATTGATTAATGCAAGGATTCAATGTATAAGCATATGGCCACAGTTTATCATAATTCTTTCAAGCACCACCATTTTATTCTGAATATTCCAAGGTACAGTGGAAAAAATCATACAGAATTCAAAACTGCTCTAAGCACCTTATAAGTCTCTCCCAAAGCCAACTTGCAATCTAAAAGAGAGCATTTTCCAAGGATGGAAGCAAAGCAGCTGGAAATAATAAGCATGCTTTCCCTGCCCAAAAGTTTGAGGACTACTGTTTTTAGTAAGAACAGACCAAAGCTTATGACTCAGACCTCAATGAAAGAAGACAGATGGCACACATGCTTGAAATTCAAAACCAGACTACATTATACCTTGAGTGAAGACAACTGGTGGTTGAGGGTGGAACTAGTTCACAAAACCAGGAGAGAGACCATATGTTTACACACGTATAGCTTATCTAGCTATAACCAGTACATAGTAGGAAAGGAGCACTCAAGTTGAGACAGAGCTGGAAGATTCTTAATCTACACTTTTGGGACACCCTCCTTATCCCTACTGAGATATCAGAGAATCACCTCCAGTTGCCTCTGAGAGATTGGAATATAAGGTGTCACGGAGTAGAGAGAGGATTTTATTTACTGCCCCCATGTCAAAAATGTCTTAGCATGATACCACTGCTACCACTGGTATCAGGGTGATACCACTCATGCTTGAGAATAACAATGATGGATAAGCCCACAGACAACCATCTTGGAAAGGGTGCTACCATGTCAGAAGCAGTCATCAGACTCCAAGGATCCTTGGCCAACCTGCCTTGCCAGGAGAGCAAATCTCAAGTGGAAGAAGAGATCTGACATAAAACACCTGGTGAGAATTCAAATTCAGGATTCTACCGCTCCTGCATCCAGCTACCAATGTTCTCCAACCTTGGGTCCCCAGATGTTTTGGGCCTACAACTCCCAGCATGCCCCAGCCAGCATAGCTGGCTGGGGCATGCTGGGAGTTGTAGGCCCAAAACATCTGGGGACCCAAGGTTGGAGAACACTGAGCTAGTCCAAGAACAAGCTACAATGAAACCTTTGATCATGCATCTTTCTCTCTACATCCACTTACAGGTGGGATTTATGATCAATGTGAACATAACCTTGTCTTCCTAATGTAATCTCTTCTTTCCTGCTGGTATATATATATATATATATATATTTAAAAAATTAAAAGGAAAGAGATATACATGTTTGGATACTTAATTTAAAAGTCAGAGCTTTGTCATTTTGAAACAAAAGATTAATGACTCTTGGAGTTAAATTGGATTCCAAAATCTGACATGCATCAATCACATTTTGCAAGCATTTGGTGGCATTCTAACCGGGCCTTGCACCGGCAAGTCCACACTTAACTGAAAACAAACCAACCAAGTGTTCACCATTCAGAGCATGCAAAGGGAAGAAGTAGTAATTTAATAACCATAAGGTATGCATAAGCCACCTAAGAGTCTGATTTTTAAATTTTATTTTAATTTTTTTAGAGTGGAGGGATCAGAGACAAAACAACGGTCATTTTTGACAACTTTGAAGGAAGCTGCCAATTCCTCATAAGTGTCAGATGTCACCACAAAGTCTTTGAAGCTGATTTAACGGTCGCAGAGTCGGCTGAATAAGAGATGCTGCATGAACTGGAATCTGTGATTCAGTCATCTCAGTTTCCACTAAGCATCAGCACCCAAACCTTGTTTAATAGTAACTGGAGTTATGCACACATCCACTGAAGAGGGAGGGACCTGCTGTAGCTAGAATGGGTTGAAGATTAGTTGTCCGTGGCTGCGTAGTAGAAGTGCTAGAAGAGCCAGGCATGTTTTCAAATGTCACTAGACCATATCTGTGAAGGAGAAGTCCGTTCGCAGCTATCCAGTGACATTTAAAGGAGCCATATCCAGTACACTCGCAATGCAGGTCAACACATGCACTTCCAAATTCTTATATTAATATTAAACCGGGGGATTCCAAGTTCAATTACAATGATTACACGGTCTGTATTTTCCGGGAGAGTGTTTTAATCCCCTGAAACTTGGGTCTCTTTCACGGCCGCTGGTCTTTAGCTTGTTTAAGAGAGACTCTCTAGCTGGGCAAGATCACACAGTTCAAATACCCGCTCCTTCAGTGATTTCTGTGTTTTGCCTAATTGGGAAGTCGAAGAAGCTGCCAATGTCAGTTTTGTGTCAAAGGCCATTACACAGGGTCTTCCTCTGCATTAGCTCACTGAGCACCTCTATTAAGCAGATGAGTGATCAGAACAGAAGGTAGCAGGGGAAAGAGAGAGACAGAAAAAGAGAGGATGAGCCGTGCAGCTTTGAATTAGTTCGGTGCGAAGCAATTCCCGTGGTACCTAGAGTTTCCTGAGCAGCATCCACAAAGTGACTTTCTGCACGGATTGCTTTTACTGAAAATGAGGGGAAAGTAGAAAAATTAGACCAGATGGCTCATGCCAAACAGGAAACTTTGATCAACTGCAGAAAGGAATTGGGAAGGCCACATTCATTATGGATATTATGGATTTAGGATGTTTTTCCCCCCCTACCTTATGCAATGAGCAATCAAAACATGGCTCATTTACAGCTTTGCAATTAAAAATACGGTCACAAATAACCAGTGCTTTTTTTCTGGAGAAAAGGGTACCGGAACTCTTGGATTACATTTCCTCGGGAGTAGATGGCGATTAAATTGTAATGCAATTAATAGAAGAAAAGGTGCTGGAACTCAGTTCCGGTGAGTTCCACCAGAAAAAAAGCCCTGCAAATAACTCCTTCTGCATTAGAAATGGGAACATTACTTCCTCATGCAGCATCTCTAATGGGTGCGTGGAGCCGTTCAAAATGTCTCAAGTTTATACTCTCATTAATTTGAAAGTTTTGCTTGTAATTTTCCCCCTCCCAAATATTAATCCTTAGTGGTATTTCCATGTTTGCCAGAAACTGATATATTCTATCTTTCAACACAACATTGGGAGACGAGGGGGGAGAGACAGTTCTCCATGTAATTTCTATATTCAGTATTTACTCTCGAGTTATTTTGAATTTTGCAGTTTTCCCCACACCCAAATATTAATTCTTGCCATTCTCTAATATTTTCTAATCTACTCACTCATTCACCCAGCAAAACTGTTTAAGGAAGGGCGAGAAACTTCCCCACATGGAATTCAGCCTAACCATATATTCCATCTTCACTCTTGAGTTATCTTGACATTTTTATTTGTCCCTTATTAAGTATTGGCACTTGCTGTGTTTGGAAAATATTGGCATCTTTTCTCCAGCAACAGGAGTTTAAAAGCATGAGATAGGCACACAGCCTAAAATTTATGAATTTCACAAAAACAAGCTGGGGAGCTTCCTTGCCCTGTGGAATGTGCTGTAATTTGAACTATCAGATGTGGGGTTCACACAACACAGGGCAAAAGGGTTCTCTCTTTCTCTTTATGTCTAGTAAAAACAACATGTGATGTGAAATCATTGTGCTTTGCATCTCCACACACATCCTTGGCTGTGCAAGGTCAGGGAGACTCAAAGCACAATGATGCCACTGAACTTGTTACTTGTATATATATCAGCATAGCTGGCTGGGGCATGCTGGGAGTTGTAGGCCAAAAACATCTGGGGACCCAAGGTTGGAGAACACTGTATTAAATGCTTCCCAAAAGATCTAGTTTGGCCCAAAGACCACCATTCTTATTTCAAATGAGCTGTTCCAATAGGCCACAGGATAATTTTTTTAGAGCCACATAACATCCTCTCAGCCACACTTAAAATGCAGAAGGGGAAACCCTGCTTGACTTGCAGGGAAGGGGTAATTTGAAGTCCGCAGCCTGAAGGCAGCTGGAGGAATGTGCCGAATCCCTTCTGCTTTGCAGCCTCCACTGCAAGTTCACATAGAATCCACCCTCTTTTTCTCAAGGATACCCAACTGTTTTCACAGCGAGCCAGAAATCTCTTTGTATGAGAAACAGACCAATGCCGAATAAAATAGCTTGTGGAGCCAGCCCAGCTCCTGCCATACTGGGCCAATGGGTCAGACTATCTAACATGCACAGACCCCATGGATCTCCTGCAGAAACCCCAATTACGTGACAAATGTTTTAAAGTGTTCGACTGCTAGGGAGCGAAAGGCTCTGCAGACCAATGGAAGGGCTGCTTTGGTGGGCTGGCACCTTCACCATCAGCCAGCCCCCAAGTCTGTCTACAGCTCCTTCTACCCCCACTTTCTGGAGGGAAGAGCCCAGAAACTGAACTACGGCACCACCTGGCAGATACTAGAAGACTCCACACATACACACTGCCACATGTACCTATTAAAATGGTACCTTTGTGTGTTATTTGAATTGTAAGCCCTGTTTGGGAGCCCATTTCAGTTGGAAAACAGGGTATATGTATGTATGAATAAATCAAATGACTCCTGTCCACACTTCACATCAGTCGTGGAGAAAATGGGCCCCTCCAGATGTCATTAGACTACAACTCCCATCATCTACTGACCATTGGCCATGTTGACTGGGGCTACTGGGAGTTGGAGCCCAACAATATCGGGAGGGCCACAGGTGCATGTAACATGAAAGCGATGCACCTCCCAAGGTGTCAGGCATGTCGGTATGTTACAGACACATGCTGGAAAAAAAGAAGACCTGGGCAGAACTTTTTTAAACACTCCTGGAGCGAGGCGCTACCTGCAAATAACCTAATCAATTAGGACAGCCTTTCCCAATCTGGCACCCTCCAGACGTGTCAGATTGGGAAAGGCTGAACTAGGGTTAAGAAGATCTGTGTTATATCAACTGGAATATGAAGAGCAGCAAGGGTATGTCTGTAGCTTTACTTTAGACATACAGTGAGAGCGAGCACGGTGTCATGAGAGCCAGTGTGCTCTAATGGACAGAGTGCCAGGCTTGGACTGGAGAAACCCGGGTTCAAATTCCTACTCAGACATGAAACTCACTGGGTGCCCTTGGGCCAATTTCCATCTGTCTAACCTACCTCACAGGATTGTTGTGAGGAAAACAGAGGGAAGACAAGAGGAAGGGAAAGCTGAACGTCTCGGAGGGAAGGCGGGACAAAAATGCAATAAAGAAATACAATAAATAAAAGACAAAAACAACCAGGCTGGAAAGGGGTAGAAGTCAGGGAACAGCTCTACCTTCTCCAGAAACTGCTTCAGAGACACAAACACATCTGCCCACAAGAGGCCAGTTTGGCACATTGACAAGAGTGGTTTAGCTACCTTCTTTGTTTTTCAAATGGGGGCTGTGGGGACTGGGAGCAGCAACATTTCTCACAATGGGTTTTCCATAGGACTGTTACGTTTAGTCAATCCATCAATTAGATTAATCAATGGGGGGGGAAGATTCCCTAAAAAGGTGTCCCCAATTAATCAGGCAGATTTCAAACTTGTTTTTAAGCACCATCACCATTCCAAAATGGGGGATCCAACGTTTTTCCCTTTCTTGTTCCCAGCAACCCTAAGGGCAGCTCCTGCTCCAGGTCCAACCTTGTATCTGTCACGATGACCTGCAGAGCCTAATTTTAATGTCTGCAGACCTCTCTTCCCCCACTTCATCTTGGGACTCGGCACATGCAGACACTGTGACGTCACCATCAAGTCAGGGCTTTCCCCTCCCCGTTCCCCCCACCAAACCTGCTTGCACATTTTCCTGATCTTTTGGTTGGCCTAATCAAGATATTACACTAAGATGGACTTTGGAATTCATCTTAGAAGAGACGTTGGGAGGGTTTGCATGTAATGCTAAGACATCCCTTCAAATAAGCAACACAGGGGTTGCCATGGGTTGTTCTCCGCCTCCTTCCCCCTCAGTCCTCCAGCTGGCTCCAGCACATATCCCAGGGGACTTTGCAGCAGAACCCATCTTGTCTCCTCACCCCCAGCCCCCTCCCTGCTCTGATTGTTACCCCTTAAAAAAAGGAGCCTCAAAAATGTGCAATTGGGGTCGTAATTTTTAAAGTATTATTACTTTTGTCAGTCTTTTGCAAGTGCAGTCTTACGGCGGTCTGATATGAGTAGTCTTTCCATGTCAATTTCTTTGTATGTTTCAGTTGTCAAAGGGAGTTCTGAAGTACAGTAGAAAACATACAAGCAAATTGACAGGAGGAGGTTGCATATCGGCTAAATTGCACACAGTTACAAAGGACTGGGGGATAAATAATAGTAAAGGAAAGGAGGGACCCATTAGTGCAAGTCAAAAGCACTGAAAATTGGGGGGGGGGGGAGTAAATGGACCAAAAGGAGGGGAACACAAATGGGGTACAAATGGGTTCCTCCTCTCCCTTAGCATTATTCTAAGTCCTTGTGAACTGTGCGCAAATTAGCTTATATGCAGTCTCACCTTGTCAGTTTCCTTATATGTTCCCTATTCTAGCTCCCTGCTCTATCCCACAGCTGAAACATACAAAGAAATTGACCAGGCAAGACCACACATCAGACAGCCGCAAGTGCGCTTCTGTGCCGAATTTGTGCACTTTTCAGGGACCAAAACATTAAAAAGAGAAAAGAAAAGGTGGTGAACAAGTGACTGTCGCTCCAGAGTGGGCATCAGTGGAGGGGCAGTCGCTGGTGGCAACACAGGCAAGGTCGCAAAGAGAGGGGCAGAGGTTTTTGCCGCTCTTGCACAGCGGCTATTGTAGACAACCCCAGCAACCCACAATGAAATTGGGTTCAGATGACATGACAATCCATTGTGATATGAACAACCCCTAGAACAAGCCACAGATTGTGACGGTAGCTTGTTTGTGAAAAATAAGTCACCCTGCAGAAAGCAGTCCAGGTTCGCATGACATGACAGCCCACTGTGGCTAGCTGCCCATGATGGATTGGATTGTTGTGTCGTGCTAACCAGATCATTCTCTCCTGTTTAAAATGGGGAGGGGCTGTTCCTAAGTTGATCCCAGCTGCAACAACACCTGTGTGTTGCATCTAAAAACAAAGGGAGTTTTGTTATTTCAACTATTTTGGTTTTATCAATCAACTACAACACATATAATTAAATTGGCTAGGATTCCAGGAACTGGCTGACAGCGCTAATTTTCTACCATTCTCCTAACTAAGTCAGATCGCACATGTGGCTCAGCTGCATCTTCCAAGTCAGGACAAAGTGTGCCAAACAGGGGTGTGCAGCCTGAGCAGCCCCCTCGAACATCAAAAACCCTCAAGGGGAGGTTTGATGTCGGGTGGGCCACTTGAAGGGGCCAGATTCTATTTACACTGGTGGGCCTTGGAGGGCCCTTCTGCTCCTGGCCAGCCAGCATAAACCAAAGCAATGGAGTGTGCTGGATAATGAGAAATGGAGCACTCCCCTGGGCCAGAGCACCCGAATCCTATCCTAGCTATGCAGCAGGGGAAGCATGAGGCACGCTGGCAGGGGGAAGATGGAGCCAGTGTGCGCAGTTTTCCTGTGCTGACCAGGGAAGAGGAAAAGCCTCTGCTCTGTGTGGTCTGCTCCCATTTCCAAGGCTCCTGAAGCCAAGCATTTCTCAGGCCAGGAGGCTGTCCCAAAAGAAGCAACCACCAAACCTGATCAGGGAAAATCCACAGGGAACCTACTACATAAGAATGTAAGAAGAGACATGCTGGACCGTACGCCTCTATGTGAAGAAGTATTTTATCCATCCTGAATCTCCCACCATTCAGCTTCATTGGATGACCCCAGGCTCTAGTACAGTGTTCTCCAACCTTGGGTCCCCAGCGTAGCTGGCTGGGGCATGCTGGGAGTTGTAGGCCGAAAACATCTGGGGACCCAAGGTTGGAGAACACTGCTCTAGTAGTATGAGAGTCGGGGAGAAAAACTCTCGATCCCAGCAGGATATGTGCTGTGCCTTCCAAGACTTTCTTCCTCAGCTGGAGAGGCTATCCTACTGGAGTCAGCCTCCATGCCTTGGAAGGGCTCTTGTCTGCTGCTCAGGACTGAGGAGAGGCACCCGCTGCTCTGTGCTGAGTAGCAGAGGAGTGAAGTGGAAGCGAGAGCCGAATCTAGACTGGGGGGTGGGGGGGCTGTGCCCATCTCAACTGGACTCACACCTTAAGATTAAAATACCGCCACATTGGTAGTCTAAAAAACATGTTTTAGAGCACAAGCCTATGCGTGTTTAGACAGAAAAAACATCCTACAACTCCCAGCATGCCCCAGCCAGCATGGCTGGCTGGGACATGCTGGGAGTTGTAGGATGTTTTTCTGTCTAAACACGCATAGAATTGCACCCTTACTGTGCTTTTGCAGCCAGAGCTCAGAGTTTCCGGAAGGGAGCCACAGGCGCCGGAGCTCTGCCCCGCTTGCCCTAATGGACCGGCTGTGGGATGGCTACCTTCTGCAAGAACCAATCCTCCTTTGCACCGTAATGGTTGCACAGAATACGAAGAGGCCCTTAGAAGTTGATGTATCTATACAAAAGACAGTCGGTGCACTGTAGTGGTTAAAGTGTCAGACTAATACTGAGGAGAGCCAGGTTTAAATGCCCACTTGGGCCATGAAGCTCACTGGGTGACCCTTGTCCTAACCACTGTCTCTCAGCCGAACCCATCACACAGAGCATTTGTCAGGAGAAAAGGGGGAGAAACCGTGTATACCACCTGGATTTCCTTGGAGGAAAGTCCACTTATAAATTTATTAAATAAATAAAGCTGGCACCACTTTTGACCTGCAGCTAGGATGTCCAGACACCTGCTGCAAGCTCTTCCTTGAAACTGTTGAATCATCTGCAAGTGCCAAAGAGCCACGTCATAAGGGGCCAAGCTAGATATTACATGGGCCACATGACTGCCACCAACCAACATGGCCCCCACATTTCCCCAGTAAAAGAAATGTCACATCATTGTGTTCAGACAGAGTCCCTCCCCCTGCAAGCAGCAGCCAATGGATCAAAATGGCGGCAGGTAAACCCTGAGCACAATGACACGATGCATTTATTTTACTAAATATTACTGGGGAAACACAGGTTGGCGGAAGCCACCTCTCCCCCACAGCATCTAATCAGGTCCATAGAAGTCTCTCAAACTAAAATCTCCTAGCAGTTCTACAAACACAATAATTATCCCAAGAGGTTCTAACAGATCCATACATAACCAACTGGCAAGCCAGATGTGGTTGTGGTCAAAAATCGCCACTCTTTTCCAAAACCAAAAGAAAAACCTCTTACCAGAGTTAGCAACTAAATATTTGGGATTATGGTCTGCAACAACACCGTATAATATGGAAATACACCGTTCCTGCATGACTAACATTTCGAGTGACGCTGGAAGCTTTACAGCAGGGATGGGAAACTTTTTATGTCGAGCCACATTCCCTCAGAAGAAAACCGTCAGGGGAGGGGGCTGCATGTCACAAGTGGGCAGGGCTGCAGTTGCTGGTGGGCAGAGCCAAATCCAAAGGTGGGCAGGAGCAGAGCTGGTGGTGGGCCACCCATTTTGGTCTGCCACCCTCTCTCTCCCTCCCTCCCTCCCTCCATCCATCCATCCATCTTATATGTATATATTTACCATACACTTCCCTCTTTCCCCCACCCCTTATCTCTTTTTCCACTTCTCTCACTTTCTCCCCTTATCCTTCTCCAGCCCCATCTATCTCTTTCTCGCTTTCTCTCTCCACTCTCTATCTCCATTTCTTTTTCCTCTTCTCTCTCTCCCCCCCCCAAAGGTGGATGAGAGAAAGCTGCAGGCCAGATCCAAAGGCACCACAGACAATATGTGGTGCCAGCATGCCAGCAGTTCTCCACTCCTGTCTGACAGGGTAAAGCAGTGTTCTCCAACCTTGGGTCCCCAGATGTTTTTGGCCTACAACTCCCAGCATGCCCCAGCCAGCATAGCTGGCTGGGGCATGCTGGGAGTTGTAGGCCAAAAACATCTGGGGACCCAAGGTTGGAGAACACTTGGGTAAAGCAATGGAGAATAGCGGTAAAAGCCCGTGTGGGAACAATGTTACATCTCTCCTAAATCAAAAGCTGATGGAAGGCCTGAAAATATACCATAAGCTGAACCGACATAGTAGACTTTGCACTTCAACGTGCCAGTTGCTATTGAGTACCAAGCTGGCCTAACACTACAGCATATCCTCAGGCTGTATCCTCCATCTGGTTGGCAGAATTCTCGCTTCCTTGCCTTAGAATCAGATCTGAAAACTTTATTAATAATCTATGGACTTTGGGGATTCTGCAAATGACAATATTTGGGAGCCAGATGCACATGCCAGTGCAATAAATATACATATTTGCTGTATCAAACACTCACAGAGCTCGTAAATCAGTATGTACACAGTTGCACTGTGCAGTGACACAGCAAGTGAAGCATTATTCTATGAGACCGGCAAGCAGAAAACCCCCTTATCCAGCTCCCTACTATGGACACAACTGCACCAGCTTTTCTTGGCCCATAGTCCAAAAGGTTGATAGCAGGAAGGCAACCCACAGCTGTGCTTTCTCCACATGCCATCCGTGCTACAGAAGCAGCAGTTACACCTGCCGGCAAAGCTACATCGATGGATGCTCAGGTGCTAGACTCGGCCGAAGCCATCAGAACAGCAGCCTCACGCCTCTTCTTCAGCACTCTGATGAGCGCCGACTTACCATATCAGAAGTGCACGAGTTTTTCATGTGTTCAGGAAATGTACATCTTGAAATTAAGATTTGAATAGCTATTGGATGAGGTGTGCTAGCTAGCCAGTTGACCCCCTCAGAAGAGGAACTGGTATATGCCTTTTGCCCTCTGCCTCACAGCAAGGAGCTATTTACTGTAAAACAATGGCATGTGACGAATGTTGGTGGATACATGAATATCCTTTCTTTCATTGCTATTGGGACCAAAAGAAAGGCGGAAATACAGGTGAGGGAAGAAGGGAATGCGAAGAATGACCACCACCTCTTTATCACTCTAAACCCTCCATTTGGGAAACGCAAGTTGAAAAGGGCAACGTAAAACTGCATAAGCCCCTTCCACTTTCCATGTGGAGATCTGTCAGCTCCACCCCAGGGCATCTTGCAACCCAGGTTTTCCGATCCATCCCTGAGGGCACATCTGCCACATCTCAACCTTGGTTTTGATGCTGCCGCAGCCCCCGCTCCAGAGACTCCACTCAGTTACATGGCGCACGGCCATTGGAAAGAAGGAAAACATGATCGAAGGAGCACCATTAACGGGTATGTACAAGGCATGCGGACATAGAGGTCTCACAGGGCGGGACGAGCAAGTTGAAGATTTACAATGTTTATTTGAATGGCTCTCAGCTCCTTGTCACCACGAGTATCACACGCATGACACACGGGAACACAAACTTAGAGAGAAAGAGGGAGAGAAACGTGAGAATGCATGAGAATGGACTCTCTGAAAACATACAGACCTTGGAGATGGCTCGGGTTGCTGCTCTTTCCTTAAACAGAAGCAAAAGTACATTAGCAATGGAGTCAGGTGAGAAAGGGGTGCTACATACACAGTTAAAGACAAAAGAGACCAAACAAAGCACAGTGACAAGGCAGGCGTCTGAAGGCTATCTGGAGCAAATCTAACAGGTGCACAAAGATACCCACACAAGACAAGGCCATGGGAAAGACAGCACACTTTTCAAAATACCTTTTTTTAAACCATGGAGCTTGATCAAAGTGGGTTTTTATCAGTTACTTGTTTGTTTGTTTATTTATTATTTGATTTGTACCCTGCCTTTCTACCAAGAAAACGGCACTCAAGGTGGGCTTATAATCATATGGAGCGGTATACAAATACTACTACTACTACTACTACTACTACTACTACTACAAATAATAATAATAATAATAATAATAATAATAATAATAATAATAATAATAATAATAATAATAATAGAAAAGGCTTGATTGGAACAATAATAAAGCAAATACATTTAGGGCTCAATCCTGTGGCTTCTAGACAGCATCTAGATGGCCATAGGATAATTTGGAGTCCCAGCTCCTCCAACTTCAAAAACTTGCTCCGAGGTTGGAGCTGGGACTCCAAACTCGGAGCATCCTCCCCCTGCCCTTGCAGCCAACATGGAAAGAACCACACCGGCTGCTGCTCCGAGGTTGGAAATGCAACCTCAGAGATGGGCTTGGGGGGGGCGGGGAGGGGAGGAGACAGGCTTCGCCAGCATACGTAGCATCCCGGTGGTGCCTCAGCCTGCTCTCCTCACGGTCCGCCTCCGAGGTGCCGCACTTAGCTGGCCGAAATCGGCCATCTACATGTTTTGCGTGGCAGGAGCAGTGCGGAGCCAATCTTCACCTCCACACCCGCCCCTCCCACTATGCATAGGATGCCCATAATCCTCCAAGTATGAAGGGGTTACGGGCAGCCTCGTTGCACTGCACTGCCCAACACAAGTAAAAATACAACAATAACAGAATAAAAATCTAGTTTCCTCCCCCCCCCCCCAACAGTTGGCCAGCCCTGATTTAGAATCACAGGATTGTTGGGTCACTTGAGATGTGGCTACTGCTATGATGACATGTATCTCACTCACTATCATTATAAAATGGATGCTACACAGTCAGCCTGATCTATAGGTTCTCTGTGCATGAAGACACTCCCATGGGGGTACAAAGGTCTTGTGTGCATCAATGCTTCTTTATTTACTGCAGCGTCAGGGATAGACCTGTGCATGCATCCGTACTGAATGGTGGACTGTCCCTGCTGTTTCAGTGCCTCAGGAAACCCATGCTCATCATGAGCTGTGTGCACAACGGAGTGCATGCCAAGTTTTGAACCAAGTCAATATCCCATTACTGCTTGCATAAGAGTCATCCTCCTTCCCCGCGTCACAGGTTTGAAGCAATACAAAGGGACAAATACTTTGTAACCGTCAGACAGGTATGCAACCGAAACACAGGTAGAAAATAGCTCCCCTTAAGTCTTGTCCACATTTCTGAAGTGCATTTGCAATGGAGAAAGTTCTCTCTCCCAACCAAGCCATGCGGAAGAGTAGGAGAATCCATCACTTTATTGACCAGACTGGCTGAACAAAATAGTGGCTTGAACATATTATAGACTAACTAATCTGCATTAATCAAGTCTTGTGAGCAGAAATCAAGAATACTCCCTCAAGGTCATAGTCACTTCTAATGTGAGTTCTGCTCCTCCCCACCACCCCCTCTGCCTCTGCCCCCAAAATAATGTGAAACTCCTTGGAAGGAAATGTTTAAGAAACCCTTGGTGAGAGAGAGGGCACCCAAAAAGCAGCCTGTGTAAGAAAGGAAACATTTTACAAGACAGGGGAGGTTAAAAAAGAGAAATGAACCCCAAACTAATGCTGAACGGACAATGCATTCATTATATTGAATAAAAATGACCAATGCACGTCACCAATGTATCTTCTTCAAAGGCAATAGCTCTACCTCCTATTTCAACCAAGAGTTCTGTCAGGAAAGCCGCTCAGGGAGTGCCGAGAGAACCACTGAACCATACAGTCCTTGAAGAAAACCCGTTATTCAATTCAGTACATTGTCAATTCGGCAGCCGCTGGTGTTGGTTTCCGTTGCTTTATGTTCCTCCTCATTTTGGGTTCTTACCCACATTTCCTCTTTTTATTTTGCGAGTCAAGCAGCTTCTCCCAGCAATATTACTAACCTGAAAGTTAATCCAGATTTGCTCTTCAGGTTCCGCAGGAGCTCCAGCTGGTTCAAAGGAGGAATGAGTCTAAATTGGAGGGAGGAGAAACGAGAGGGGAGAACATTACATTCAGGAGGAGAGAGGGGAGGGAGGCAAAGCATGGCAATTTCCCATCCTGAAAACCACCTTCCTCCCCTGCAATTCTGCCTGTGCCGTGGCTTACAAATACAGAAAGAGAGGAACAGCTTTTAATAGCTTAGGCAATTTCTAGAAGCACCCTAAAAGCAGGGATGAGGAGGCAAAAATATCAGGAGAGTGGGGGAAAGGGTTGTGTCTCTAGTCTTTCGACTTTAACTCCTCGAGAGAGGAAGATGACTTGCATGTGCTTTTTAATGCTGGACATAGCAGTCACCGATGTGTCACACTGCTGTTGCTTGTGGGTCAAGGCGACAGCAAAGCCTTCCCAACTTACCCTCAGTTTTTATAGCATTCTCTTTACATTATGGTAGGCTTAAAGAAGTCCATCTGGCTTCTGGAAGTTCCTTCCACATCATTTAAAGTGCTGGTTTTGACCTGTAAAGCCTTAAACGGTTTGGACCAAATTACCTGAAGGACCACCTTCAACCATATCAGCCTGCCCGCACTTTAAGAATGCAATACAAAGGAAATAATATAATGCCGTGATATCACAAGGTAAATTATAATGGAAACGGCACAAGGGCCCTGAGTAAAAAGATAAAGGAATTTATTATATAATTATTCCAAAGGAAACGGTAAGGTTTTCAATTATGGAAAAGAAAACAGCAATTTATATGGCTTATTATAAGAATGCACTTTAAGAATGGCAACAGAGGTCTTTCTTCTCACTTGCCCACATTTGCGGGCAGTTAGATGAGCAAGTACACGAGAGAGGGCCTTTTCCACAGTGGCCTCACACCTCTGGAATGAGTTGCTATCAAGGGTCCATCAGGCCCCAACATTGTAGGCTTTTAGGAAGGCCCTGGAAACCTACATGTTTGCTCTGGTCTTCCCCTGATTATGTGTGTTTGTTGTTGTTTTCTTTAGATTGTTGTTTTTATGAAATCATATTGCTCTACTTTATTGATGTAAGCCATCTTGGGAGGGCTCCCGCCTTGAAAGGTGGCCCAGAAATATGATAGATAGATAGATCTCTTTCTTGGAGGTCAAGGCTGATAGCAAAGCTCCAAAGATCAAACGAACATCTTTAGTGTAAAGAGAATACTGTAAAAATCAAACATGCTGCTGGGGAATTTGGAAGGGTGTCAAAACAGGTTTACCCCGTGGAAGAGTTAGTGTGATTCAGTGATTTGGGAAAGATGCAGTTAAGTGTTGAGGTGGGAACCCACAAAAAAATCCTCAAAGTTCCTCACACTCATATGAGATCTGATGTCTAATGTCAGACTGGGCTTCCATTCTTTTAAGAGCTCAAGATCAGCTGCAGTCCCGTCCCCCCCCATATCACTGCAACACTAAGATGGAAGTTGGCTGCTGTCTTCTTCAGGGCTCTTAACAAAAGGAACAAAAGCCCTGCCCTGAAAGTGGAAACCCTCGCCTCTACGGGCCTTGTCTAGTGGTGGTTACTAAACAACAACACCTGAAGCCTTCCCTCTCTTTCTAGGCCACACGGTATCTGCATGGCCACTCCATCTCCACAGGTGGTTGCTAGGCTATAGAAAGGCTAGATATTTGTTAATAAAATATATCCTGGACTACATTCTGGGCAAGGTGGGTTGAAGAAAACCAAATATAAGGCAACGTTGGTAGAGAGAACTCCAGCATCAGTCCATCTGCATACATTTCATTCAAAAGAGAAAGGGGCACAATGGGGATTTTTGAACCGGCTGGAAGTTTGAAGAGAGCCGTTGAACTGTTTGCCAGCTGAGGCGGCCTGGTTGAAATAGGAGAGAGATGGTTTCAAGGTGGATTCCTGAGGGACATTAACACCTGATCCGTCCTGCACATGGATCAATCCATTTGGGATTCGTTTACTGCTTCTACCAACTGCTGGCAAAAGGGCTACACATATGCCAGATTTATTTTAGTAGACATTATTTTAGAGCTGAGATTGGGAGCGGTTGGGGGGGGCTGGGGGTTCTCAAGCAAAAATCTCCTAGCAAGAACTCACATTCAACATTCCCAATAACTGATTTGTTTGTTATTTGGCTGAAAATATGAGGTGAAAGTACCAGATTTGCCAAGTTGAACATGATTACCTTAAAATTCACCAACAAAACTTCAGAATTCATTTTCAGGCATCACTCAGAGAGAAATGTGGCTATTGAGAACTAGATAAATTGTCCAAGAATTCTCTATGGTTAATCTAGCCCAGTTGGTTATCTTGTGTGTTTGGACTCTGTGATATTATAATATTCTCTCTCTTTCTAGAAGAGGCATCATCTTGTTTGCAAGGAACATGCTTCACTAAAGGTGCCTTTTTTCTGTTGAAACTTGCATAGGAATGCGCCCTAAAAGAGTTAGGCACAACAATTCATACAATCACCAGAATAAAATACAGTGCATGCGGCCCAACGCAACCAAGTATTAGAATTTCTGCCTCCTCTGTTGGCTTTATTATGCATACTGCTCATGAAGAACTGAAGTTTTTACTAAGTAGGACAATCTGCTTTTCTTCCTATAGCATGTAAAATGGAATACTCCCAAATGCTCACTGCCAATAGCAAAGGGAACACAGCAGATGACTAATTACTGGGAAGCACACATATTATTAAGGTGAGGTCAATATGGCTGGGTCATGCCACGAAGCAATCAGCTACCATACATATACCAATACACAAAAACACAATATGGGCTATACAAAACAATGCACACTCCCACAAATGCACGCGTGCACACACCACAAAGGATTGATTTTATTTGTTATATAAAGCAGTTACAAGAGCATAAAGGTGAGAGTGACAGGGTGCAAGGGAAGTGGAGGGGGAGAGCAACTTGGGGAAATGGATCAGGGAGGAGAAAGGTAAGGTGAAGGAATAGATGTTAGAGCTGGGTGCAAATATTCTGAAGACTGTTTGTCCAACGTTAACGAAGAAGCTACCTGATGTTTTCTATTCTATCATCTGTGGGACTAGAACAACTACTTACCCATTTTACAGTAGGAAAAGTTGGATCAGGATTGCTCCTTGGAGATGCAAGTAGCTAAATTCACAGATATCTCCATAAATCTCTCTTAGTATTTTTTTTCCAGCTCATCCTGGATAGTGTGCATTCTATATGTGTTCAAAAACTGCTTGAGCAAATAAAACTACCAATCTCCACTGAGTCCATTTAAAGCAGGGCTCTCCAACCTTGGATCCCCAGATGTTGCTGGACTACAGCTCCCAGAATCCCTTGTCATTAGCCATGCTGGCTGGGTATGCTGGGAGCTATAGGCCAGCAACATCTGGGGACCCAAGGTTGGAGAACCCTGATTTAAAGGAATATATAATAGTGCATTGCTCTTCAACTGTTGAGTCACAATCTACAGTTGGGTCATCATGACCTTACCTAAGGTGAGGTTGCACCAGTGGGCTCACTAACATCTTTTGGAGAAAGAATGAAGACAGATGTAACATCTGGGAAAAGCCAGCTGTGGAAAGTGCCTCTTGGTTAGTGGCTGAGATGTCACCAACACACTTACTCTTGTGCCCTATCCTGGAGCAGTTATACCATTTAAAAATATATGTGAATTTTTTTTAAAAAAAAAAAAAACAAGGACAGACATCTAAGTGAATAAATGTGCACAGGCGACTGAAAAGGGAAAGATGGACAACCTATGTCATCCACAACAACCCATATGACGACTGATCCAGCGTTCACCTAGCTGCAATGTAAATCTGTTCTGCTCTTTGAAAATGCAGGTTCACATTGTGGGGTGAATAGCCCGCTGTATCTTACATCTTACAGATCTTACATCTGTCTTCATCCAAATAGAAAAGGTGGTGGGGAATCGGGGGAGGGAGAGAGAAGGTGAACAGAAAGGGTGAGAGAGAGAGAGAGAGAGAGAGAGAGAGAGAGGTGAGAGAAGGGAAGAAAATCAGAAATGAAAGATGATAGACCGGTGTTCTCCAACCTTGGGTCCCCAGATGTTTTTGCCCTACAACTCCCAGCATCCCCAGCCAGCTATGCTGGCTGGGGCATGCTGGGAGTTGTAGGCCAAAAACATCTGGGGAACCAAGGTTGGAGAACACTGTGATGATAGACAGACAGACAGAGATAGATAGACAGAAGCCCTATTTGCCTGCTTGCATGTAGGGCAAAAAAGTGTGTAGGTGAACATGGGAGCGCATGTAAGCCCTTCCTGGCTTCTGGTGAGATCTTCATGTGTTGAGCTCAAAGGTCTGTATAGGGTCTGTAAGCATGTTCAGCTAACTGTGCTTACAGAGATTCTGTGATTGCAAACCCTGTTTTATCAGGTTTTCTGATCATAAGAACATCAGAAGAGCCCTGCTGGATCAGGCCAAGGGTCCATCTAGTCCAGCATTCTGTTCAGACAGTGGCCAACCACCTGCCCCAATGGGAAGCCCACAAGCAGGGTTCTGTCAAAATGATAGGAAGTGAGATGAGAGTTGCTTTCAAAAATTCTCATGCTTAAACGTAACAGTCTCACAGCTCCAGCTAACAACTTTTTGTAAACTCTGTTTCTCCTTTTCTCTTAATTTCTACACGGGAGCTGAATTTGTGCCTATAAAATCTGATTTAAAATACTGTACCTAGTCCTGCTATGCTGTTAATTAGCAAAGAGTGATTCCGCCGTCTGCACTTGCAGACTGACTAGAGAAAAGAGTACCCTGATCATATCCAGAGTGCTTTCCCCACACAGCTGAGTAAATTGCACCCAATCTGCATGTAACTGAAATTAAGGGTCAGGTATTCTGCACCAGAGGGTATGGCTTCTGGAAAAGTATGAGCCCTGGCATCTCTCAGTTTACAAATTGAATGCTGGATGCAGGCGACTTCCATGTCTTTTGTAAGGCATGTAAATACCTTGTCAGAATAGATAGGTTGGTCTTTTTTCCCTCCAGGAGAAAACAAGACCAATCCTATACAGGCACTTCATACGTTACCAAGGCTACAAGGAATCTAATGATGAGGGAGTGAATTTTTGATGGCTGCCACACAGTTTTGAGACTAGGAATGGGGGCAGTTTTAATGTAACTTCCTTAGAGATGAAGGGTGCAATCCTATGCATGTTTAGACAGGGGGAGGGAAAAAGTGTTACAACTCCCAGCATGCCCCAGCCAGCTCTGCTGGCTGGGGCATCCTGGGAGTTGTAGGACTTTTTTCTGTCTAAATATGCATAGGATTGTGCCCCAAGGAACACTGGGGGGCACTGCTCAGTGGTAGACCACCTGTTTCGCATGCAGAAGATTCCAGGTTCAATCCCACTGCCATAATCTCTCCCCCTAACATGATGGAGAGTGGCTGCCAATCAGATTAGACAGTACTGGGCTAGATAGACCAATGGCCTGAGTCGATAGAAGGCAGTTCCATATGTTCAGTGGCTACACAGAGGAGAGAAATAGAAGATACGGGGGAATTGTGATGGAGGGGAGAAAAGTTAGTAAGAAAGGAAATGCACGGAAGAGAGAAGGAATCGGCAAGGATACTGTACAAAAGCCATCAACTGACAAAAATGTAAAACACATTTAAAAGGACTGTGCCCAATTTTGAAGTAATTTGGTTGCTCTTGTAGCTATAAACTGTGTTTGTTTATTCATACATGGCCAAAGGAAGGAAGCCACACAGGCCAAGCTGATGGCAAAGACCCGGTACCCTTCTAGATTGATTTTAGGGAAAGCCAGTCGCTGTCGGTAGCTGCATGATTTCAGGATGCTTAAAATCTTTGCCAGAGGACGCAAACTCAATTCAGCCCTCCATACTCACCAGTTTCCTTCTTAATTTGAAAGAACCGTTTCTAAACTTCTTTGTCACCCTTTTTTCTATGCAAAGCAAGAGCTGACATGTTTGTGGAGGAGGTAGATGGAATTACATTATGCAGTTATCAGGACTTGGTTTGTGTGTCTAGCTATATAGCTTTGTTCCTGTATTATGTAGAGCAGTGTTCTCCAATCTTGGGTCCCCAGATGTTTTTGGCCTACAACTCCCAGCATGCCCCAGCCAGTAGGCCAAAAACATCTGGGGACCCAAGGTTGGAGAACACTGATGTAGAGGGTCTCTCCTTTTTTGTCTTTCCGCCACCACCACCACCACCCTAAAATAAAACTTAGCAGGTTTCATTCCCAAACAAAGAAACAAGGAGCAACACAACACACGAACTTCAATTTACATGCACTTCATACCTGGAAGCACCATAGGTTTGCGTTTGCGAGCTTTTGGTTTCAAGTGTTTTCAAAAAGAAAAAGGAAAACATGGGATTAGAAAAAGGTAGGAAATGAAAAGGGGAAGACAAAAAAATGAAAAGAAAGGCGGGGGAAAGGAACAGAACGAAGAAAATTAGCATATAAGCTAAGTATATTCCATCAAGCACATAAACTCTGAAAAGGACTCAGCAAGCAGCTATCAATCTGCTTTAGAGGTCTAGATGTGGTAGAAAGGCATGATTATAAATATTTAAAATTAATAAATCTATCAGTACTGACTAGTATTAATTTATGCCTCTAAAAACTGGCCTATGACCAGTTAGTAATACTTCTGGGACAACTCATAACTAAGAATTATCAAGATTACGACCTGCATCAATCACAGAAAAACAGAGGAGGTATTAAAACTGGGATGAAGCAATATCCCTGAGTGGGTGAGGAGATTTAAGTCAAAGTATAGCCAGGTGGGCAGGGGGAACTGAACCCTTCTCCTGCGTGCACTTTCCCCTACAAAATTACTTTTTATTAGCCAACATAGACCATGGTCCTCTGGCCAATTTCCAGTAGGGATCAGCAGATTTCCAACATTTTAGCTGGCTGGGAGTTGTAGTACTTTTTTTCCTGTCTAAACTTGCATAGGATTGCACTCTTATATTCTTAAGCAAGAAAGCACACTCAGGATCACTTAATGCTGATCAGTTATTCCTTAATTGTTGAGAGATCCTGAATAGTTACCCACCAGAAATCTGAAGCTAAACATTTGAGGGGGGAGTTGAACAAATATGTGAAACCCAGTGCCTTCCACTCTCTCCAAGTTCTGTGTGAGGATTTTCTGGTCCACCTACTACTTCCTTGGGCACCTGATTCACTAAAGGCGCAAATAGAGATGATGGTGCCGCGATCCAACTAGGGTTGTGCTAAATCCTTATAACAGGGGTGAGGATTAAAACACAGCATGGACAGGTGAGAGTAGAGAGCTGAAGGTTTCCCCTCCTGTGCTTTGTCCCCCACAAAAAATAAATAAATTATGCAGCCATGTTCATGCCAGCAGGATTTACTTCCAGTCTCGGAACCCCACCTGGAAAAATATCTCTTACAAATAGCAGTTTCAGAAAGAAAGGGGAAGCACTGAGCTTCCTCACCGTCCACAGCACTTTAAAGTTCCCCACCATTCAAAGGGATTCAGCAGCAATCCGATACTAATCCGCAGGCCAACTGCTGCTACCACATCCTAGTTTGGCCTTCAGGCTTCCAAACCTTTGAGTCCCCCATCTCCTCAGCCACCTTACACAATGTCTGCCTTTCTGCAAGGATTTTCAGCATCTCCTCCTCCTGTCCCATACCTTCCTCTCCCCACGGCATACAGGGCCATCTCCAGGTATTTTGGCGACCTAAGAGAAGTACAACTTTGGTGCACCCCCAATGCAATCACTCACTATAAGTTCCTGAACGGCATGGAATGGGTCCATGGGGCCTCTAACCACTCTAAGGTCCTCACTGGTTATGCGCCCTCCAAACTTAGCAAGCTGCTTGGTTCAGCTCTCTGCCTTACACACTGAGGAAAATATTGTGATTTAAAATGGCATACAGCTGCAGCCTGGACTGGGCAGTGCAGTGCTTTCCTTTACTCTGGGCCAAGCCTTGCCCCATCCCACTGCTGCTGCTGCCTGCTGGTGGGGGGGGGGTCATTTGGTGCCCTGGATCTCTTGGCACCCTAGGGAACCGCCCACTTTGCCTCCCCCTAGAAACAGCCCTGATAGCATACAAGCCCTAGGATCTTGTGTGAGACCTTTCCCCCAAAATCAAAGCACACTTCCACCTCTTTCCCAGCAGCTGTTGCAGGGGAAGATTCGTCGACATGGCAGTATTCAGTTTTTTAACCCTATGTATGTTACAGAGAATATCCAACATTTGATTACTGACCACATGCACACGTATCCCAGACATATTTTCTGAATGCCTGAGGACACTGACAGTCACCTAAAAGTGATGGTCAGCATTCACTTGGCTATATCTGGGAAGAGTGGGAATTCGAGGCCTTCACAAAACTCATCCAGGATTGTTCTCGAAATTCACCAAATTTCGGACATTCATGGCAACATATGTATGTAAAGATAGAGTTAGGAAAAGACCACAAGACCTTTTGGCCCAAATTCCCACCACAGGGTGGGACCCACAGAGTTTAGAATACAGTATTGTAAGCAGACCGCACACACAGAACAAGACAGAACAAAGCACACCATAGCAGAGTCTCTTCAGAGCAAAGAGCTCCAGAGGGCTCCAGAAAGTGAGCCAGCCAACATGCTATAGGTGAAGACCAATAAAACCACATCTCCAATATAATGACTGGGTTCAGACAACATAACCCATACTCAAGGGTTAAGTATGGGTTGTGTTGGGTTGTTGTTGAAACATGGGTTATTGTGTTGTCTGGACCCAGCTGCGCTCACAAGCCATGGCTTGTTAACCACTAACAACCCATGAAGAGAACCCATGGATTGTTGTTGGGTTCTGAACTGTGGGTTGTTCACCATGGTTTGTTATCTCAGCTGGGTTCAGACAACACTATAATCCATGTTTCAACAACAACCCACAGTTCAACGATAACCCACACTCAACCCATAACTAACCCTTAAGTGTGGGTCACTGTGTTGTCTCTAGGGATGTGCCAACCTTGGGGAGCCCAGCTTGTTTGAGCTCGACGGACTTCCTGCCTGCTTCTGACCCGATGATCAGAAGTGAGCCAAGTCAGGGTTTCTCCGCAGACTTCTGTCTCTAAGGCGGGCCGCAATTTGCACATCTTTTTTTAAATGCTAAGGAAATTTGCGCAAATTGCATAAAGTTGCGCAATTTCTGTAACTTTATGCAGTTTGCATAAATGAGGGGTATTCTGCACGTTTTGTGCAAATACGCACCTGAAAAGCACATGGATCTAGCACAATTTGCATAAAATCAGCTGATTTTATGCAAATATGCTAGATCCATGTGCTTTTCGGGTGCTTATTTGTGTAAAACATACAAAATACCCCCATTTACGCAATTTGCACAAATTTCCTTAGCGTTTTAAAAAAGATGCGCAAACTGCAGCCCGTCTCAGAGACGGAAGTCCATGAACTGGCTTGACTCGCTTCATAGCAAGTCGGTGCCAGTGCAGGGCTGGAGAAAAGGAATCCAGGGGGCCAAATTATGAAAATCTGTTGGATTTTCACCCCCCTTTCAGATTCCTCACACATTCCTAGACTATGAACCCAGTCAATATTTCATGATTCCAAATATAGTCATCGGGGAAGACCCTGAGAATGATCAAGATCCATCTAGTTAGGGTAGCTTTGGTGCATATTCTGACATACAAAGCCACTCTTTGATTCCTCAAAGCCGTGCCTCAGTCACCACAGGCAGGGAATATTCACCATGATAGGGAACTGAATTCCCTGGAGGGAAGGGAAAAAACTGTCAATCATTTTGAATAGTGAAGATTTGTCCTAAGTAATTGTGAAGAACCTGAGACATCTCCAGATAGCCTGGCTCAGTTCCGATCTGGCTTTTAAGATTCAAAAGACCCTGCATATGGTTACCATCTTTTGGTGGTAGTGGTGATGGATTTTTTTTAAAAAAAGCTGTCCCCCTTTGGGGCTCCTATCAATTATTATTTTTAAACCACGATTGTGCTGCCATAGCAACAGACTCAAACTGAGGCAGCACTGATCAGCAGGCTGCGTGAGGGAGAGGAGAACTCCGACATGCCAGGCATTTTGTCTCACCCCCAACAGATCAGCACAGCACTGAATAATGTGCATGTGTGCGCACGTGTGCATATATGTCAGATTCAAGCCTCGAACCGTCTCCCCGACACACAGTGAAGTAATGTTATTGTAGCCTTGTTTACCTGTCAGTTTTCACGCTGCCAGTTTTTGCGCTAAACATGCAGACGCTAAGAAGGCGAACATGACTGAGCTTTATGCAACAAGAAGATGTGCATGTCCTTTTTCACACTGCTTACCAGCTGCTGCATGACCATGAACTATGCATTGTTACTAGGGATGTGAGACACTGGAAAACTCGTTCTGTTTGAGCTCAACAAAATTTTGACACATTTCCGACTGGATGGGACTTCCGGGTGAACATGGAGTCTTGAAGTCACACAGAATCTCTGTGGGACAACTGATACAGCGTTCCTGGCCAGAGAAATTCTGACTGGGGAATCTACTTCTGATAAGAAGCTAAGATTTGATGTTACCCCCAAAATACCTTGCAGGGTTATAAATCGCTTTATGTTTGTCATTCGGCGGACAGATTGTGGCTGTAACCTGAGGTGGGGGAAAGCGGCGCTGTATTCAGGAGACCGGCTTGCACCGATCATTAGAGGCGTACGTGTTCACTTCCAAAATGATGGATAATATCTGGACTGGCCGATTTGGAATCTTTCTACAGCACAGTAGGAATTATAATTAACTGTAAGTTGAATGTGGGTATATCTGGGAGGCAAAGAAGATAAGAAGTGCTAATTGGAAGGAGGGCTATAATTCTTTTATGTGCAGTGGAATTTTGGAAGTACAAGGGCAATATGACTTCAGCATTTATGTTGCTTTGGAAAAAGTTGGAAAATAATATCTTAAATAAACTGGAAAGAAGAATCCAAGGTTGGGAGGTAAACTTTGAAGTAGACGTAACAAAAAAAAGACGGGAATCGGACACTACACAGGAGGAGAAAGAAGTAATTAAGGATGTTGGAGACTTTCCAGAGATTCACAGAGGCGTTGAAGTGTTAATCCAAGGTTGGGTTGTAAACTTTGAAGTAGACGTAACAAAAAAAAGACGGGAATCGGACATTACACAGGAGGAGAAAGAAGTAATTAAGGATGTTGGAGACTTTCCAGAGACTCTGGACTGAATTTGTTTAAGGAGAAGGTTCGGAGAAAAGTTATGACGCAGTTTTTAAAACCCAAGATGGCGAATGCTGAGATTCACAGAGGCTTTGAAATCTGGATTGGACTGAAGGTTCATAAAGCCGGTGAGCAAGATCCCCAGAGTAGGCTTGCTTTGTTTTTTGTTCAGAATCTGGAATGTAGTTATCATCCTTTTGACAGAGGGAAATGTGAGCTTTGTTAAAAAATCTGATTTTGCTTTGACTGGGAAAGGATGAAGGGCTGTTGTTTATTGAATTATTCAGATAAAGGGATTGCCTATACGATATATAAAACTTAAGGACTTCAAATATTTAAAAAGGGATGGCATATATGATTGTCCTGGATTTCAAATATAAATGGTGATGTAAGAGAAAATATTATTATTATTAAGATATAAGCATATTAAGGGGAAGGTTGTGCTTTTTGTTTTTGTTTTTTGGAGGGTTTTTTTTTTGTTGTTGTTGTTATTGTTGTCTTTTACAAGTAGAATGATGACTTATGTGCTTCTGTTGTTTTGTTAGCTGTTACTTATTTTTTAACTTTTAAATTTTTTCTGTATATAAAAAAAAAGATATCTTTAAAATTATAAGTGAAGTGGTTTATGGATAGATAGAAAGAAACAAGGAGTAAATGTACTATACTAGAGAGGGATTCTTAATATTCTTAATAATGGGATTTTAAATTGGATTAAAATGTTGTTTTGTTTTTGGTTTGCCGTAACTGAATGTGAGTTAGGTTAACGGAGAATGTTGTAAGAATAACTGTGGTTGCTTAAGCTGTGGAGAAGATTGGAAGTCCTCTTTAATTGTGTATATTGTTTGTTATATATGTGTTTTTGTGTTTGTATGAAATGAAATAAAATTCATAAAACATTTCCGACTGGATGGCCAAAAGCGAGCCAAGTCGGGGGTGGGGGTCAGCTTCCGTGAGATGGCTTGAAATATTTGCACAAAATTGGAGACAAGAACTGCACATCTCTAGCAAGATTTGGGTAAAGCACGATCTGCGCAAATTGGGGCTGACTCGTTAGATTTGAGTTGTTGTTGTTCTTGTTGTAGCATTTAACACAAGAAGTATGGGTGCATCCTCCTCTCACTGCATATGCACACAGTCCACCTTGAACTTTCTGACAGTCAATTTCAGATTTTTGCAGAATTTGGGCCTCCGCTCCATAATTTTCGCTAGTGTATGCAATTTGCGCAAATTTGCCCAAATTTCCCTTGCTTTAAAAATAATAATAAATGCGCAAATCACGTTCCATTTTAAAAACAGAAGTCTGCGTGCTGGCTCAGCTTGCGTCAGATTGAGTCAGCACCACCAGCCCAGGGTTGACGTAATAGAATCCCTGGGGCTGAGTCAAGAAAATCCGTCGGATTGATTTCACCCCTCTATCAGAGTCTTCACACATCCCTATTTAACACACACACACAAAAGGTATACCCATACTAATCAGTGATGCACAATTATCCCAGTGTTCGACTTGAAAAGGTCGACTTTTTACTCTATTCAGTTGCTCGCATGAGGCTCGTAGGCAACATTTCTGGGACTGGTAATCCTAATCACATCCCTGGTGGGAGAAGACACTCCATCAGGGTGCTGGGAGTAACCATTGCTGCTGCCTGGCTCGTTCCCATGTCCCAATGTTAAGTTACTAGTCCTTGGGAAAGGGGGAGGCGGTGGCACTCACATATCAAGGCAAGCAGGGTCCTGGGCATATGTGCAGGCTCCCTTATACAAATGCTCACCCCCCCCCCCGAATACCAGTTTTCTACCTGTGTTGAGGAAAAGACAGCAGTGACCAAAGCACCCCCGCCTAGAAACAGGTTGCTGGCTTGTGCTCTTTGACTCACTCCCCAAAGCTATTCGTCTGTCTGAATTGCAGGACATCTTCAAGTGTTGCTCCATCCATGCGAGGAAACACGTTCCTTTTTTTTTCATGCTACCCTGAGAGAGATTTTCACACATCACGCTGCCAAAATGGACATGTCTGCAAATACAAGATTGTCCCCACTTGTCCGTTGTTCATACTTTACATTTTCAAATGCCCATTTGAAACATCGTAGGTGTACAATTAATTAAAAAATCAAAAAAATCATAACGTGTGAATGGCCTGAAGGAAGATGACCAAACAAGGCAGAATGAACGCTGTATCCCTGTGAAGGATTAAAGCTTCCGCCCAAATGCAGTATCAAGTGGTAATTAAGTGCAAGTTAAAACCCCAAATTGTACATGCTCAAAGGCCAATTTCAATCAGTTAACTAGGAGCTAAATAAACCAGGTCATACACATTACCCAATACAAAGGTTGCATATGGTCGCAGCTGTGATTTAGAAGAAAAACACTCAAAATGAAACCAGATCTTTGTGGGTATGCATTTAAGCCAATACATATCAACTTCACATGTGTTCAACAAGATTTGAGTCAACCAAGCCGAGCACCATCTTGAAACATTCATATCCTTATGCTCTCAGTCCGTGACTCTCACCAGAGTAATCTGACTTATTTTAAGTTGGCATATCGCATCAAATGCACATTCACAAGAAACTGAACTATTTTGCATCAATTTTTATCATAGCTGCTTTTATTATGCACATAGTTGTACCGGCTTATGAAACCCATGTGCCCCTTATCATGTACTTTAGATAATATAATATGTTGCCATATTCAGCAACAGCACAATTGATAAAAGGAGTGAAAGCAGCTGGGTTATATGCTCTCTCTCTTAGTACTGACTGAAGGAAAAAAGGCGGGGTATAAATATAATAAATTAAATAAATAAATAAGGTATAAACTTGCATCTGGATTGTACCATGTCAAACTGCAGGTGGGGGATCGCATGGTCAAAATGATTCTTCAGACAAAAAAAAATTCCCCTGCACACAGAAAATTAGAATGTCAGGAAGCAGGCTAGACTAAAACCTGACATGCTCGTTTTCTATGTGGAAGGAATTATTTTATGCAGAGGAATATTCAGTTATGTGACACACAACTCTTCCCCTGCAGTATGAAGTGCTACAGCCCAGACACTGAAAATCCTTCTGAAAATGAATAATGTCCTAAGATGTGCAGGTCCTTTGGAAAGTGTTTTTGTTTTTTGTGCCCTGAGAGTGTGTAAACTGCCCTGAGAACTTTGTTAAAGGGTGGGATATAAATGCTTAGGATAAAACAAAATTAGCAGGGCTTCAGTTGATGTTAGTCTGTGAATGATGTTGCTTATGTAGCCAAAATGGCACCATAGATGCACAAGTGGGGGGAGCAAGGTTTACAAAAGTACAAGAAATCTTTGTGGGGGGGGGGACCTGGGCAGACTCCCCAGAAGCAGCCCAATGAAGACTGAGCATGCTCAGTGGCCATGAAATGCAGATTATCTCTTGGGAGGAAAATGGAAAAAGTGCTTGAATGGAGTGGTTGAAATCCTGAACAACAGGACCCCACAATGCAAAGATTGGTTGCAGGCCCCACTTGGAATATTTATTTATTTATTTATTTATTTATGTGAAGGAAAAAGCCTCAAGAGTTTCCTGCACCACACACACACACACACACACACACACCTCCTCAGGTGTAAACCTGAGCTGGGGGCTTGGAAATGCGAAATGTACATAGCTTAGATGGTGCCTCAGAGGCTCCCCATCTTGATGTCTATGTGCCCCAGCCATTTGTATGCAAATGCAATCCCTCTAGTCATGAGCCACCCCTCCCCTCTGCCTGGGCCAGGTGAAGTTCATCCTGATTGGCTAAAGACAGCTGGGCTACTGAAAGGAGGGGGGGGAGAATCTATACTGCCTGCCCTGGCATTTGGGTTTTGTTTTTGTTGGGGTCTGCACGTGAAGAAGCACGGGGTAGGGCTTTGGCTGAGGCAAGCCCTGGAGAGGACCAGACAACCCCCAGGTAAAGGAGAGTAAGGCCTGGGTAGTGATATAGTGAAGGAACTAGCTTTGTTATTTTGTAGCTCTACTGTGTATGTACCAAAGTGTCTCCCCACCTTGTCTCCTTCCCTCATTTACCACCTTTTGTTGTAATCTGTTTACCTTGAATAAACCTTTCCTGGTTTTACCCCACACGGTGTGTGTGATTCCTCTATGGTTCAGTGCAAAATCCAGAGTATAGACAAGGGCAGGCCCTGAGAGACTCAGGTCAAGATTGCAGAGTTAAGGCTGGCAGTCTTGCACCTTGGATCTCTGGTCTTGAGTAAAGGACCGGCTGGCAGAGTCCCTTCTTCACAATTTATTTATTGCATTTATCTCTCTCGCCCTTTTCCCTCTTGCAGGAAACCCATCGCAGCTTATATGGCCCTCCTCCTCTCCATTTTATTCTCACAACAACCCTGTGAGGCTGAGAATCAGTGACTGGCCCAAAGTCACCCAGTGAGTTTCATGGCTGAGTGGAGACTAGAACCCGGATCTCCCGAGTCCCAGTCCGACACTCTCATCACTACACCACACTGGCTCTAATAACAGTAACAATGTAGGGGAAGCAAAGAGGAAGATAGGGGAGAGGAAGTATAGCAAGGGATAACTGTAAGCAGATATATATTGCTGTTTTAACTGGGGTTTAGGATTCTTAAAATATCCCTGCTTTCTAGGCCTGGGTTACTGGACAAGGGGAGGTGCTCAAGAAGCTGCAGGTAGGCAGAAAGGGACATTTGGTATATTTGTCCATCTGGACATCTGTATATTTGGTATATCTGTTCATTCTCGTAAGCATTCTCCAGGCAGCATAAACACTCCCAAAATTTCTCTCTGCAAACATGAGACCTAGAAACTCCCTTTTTAAAAAGCCCCCGATTCTCAGCATACTTAATTTCATGACAGATATGGATTATGATAACCCTATACACTCATTTTGTGCTTAATTGGGTGCATATATTCTAGCAGTCTGTGGCCGCTTAGTTGCAGGCAGCTTAATATAACCCCTTAAAATGTAACCAGAGCAGCTCTCCGGGTAACAATGAAAAACACTGCCTGTAATAAAGGGCTCTCCAGTGGCATCCAGACATTAATTAATCCTCTCCGTGCTGAAGGCAAGTGCTATTAATCCTAATTACAAAGAGGAAAGTTAAGCCTCCACAGTCTGTGACCTTCTCAAGTATCAACCTGAAGATCTGGTTGCTGCAGAAAGGAAAGAACTGTGTGAATTGCACGCCTGCATTTTCATCAGACAAGTACAGAATATTTTCAAACTGGCATTTTGAAAACCATAATTTTTTGCATTAGTCTAAAATGAAATCCTCCACATTTTTGACCACTTTGGAAACATCTGGGCAGTATCTAGTGAATGGCTGGAAATCAGAGAGCTGGGATATTCTTCCTTGCCCCACGAAGTGGTGTTTTAATGCCCTGCATATATCCTTTCTCTTTGCAATGCCTGTTTCTTGGCCCCTTTTCCTTCCTGCTAACTTTTCTTCAAGAGCATCCATGCCTTCATCCCACTCTATTCCCATTCTCCTTCTTTCTGTGTTGATAATTCCAAGATAGAGTGTTTTTTCCAGTTAATAGAGGAGGAAGCCCCTTCACTCTAGAGGTGAAACTGATGGGGGGGGGGAGGTGTCAGTTCAGCCTCCCAGTTTCACACCCATGCAGGGAAGAGACATCACGTCAGTTTCACAACTGGTTCTTTTCAACCTTTTGAAAGAAATTGTGTGCGTCTACAAGATAACTGATCACATTTATTTTTTCCTTTGAGCATCATGCTCAAGAATTTGCGCATCCTAGTTGTTTGTTTGCTTGCTTGCTTTTCCTGCAATAGGAATCAAACTGGATAGAACTGGACACAAGGAGAATCCAGGATATTTGTCTGCACCAGCGGAACTGCAATTTCCATCTCGGAAATTGAATGTGATCACATATTATTAAAGGGGCACACAGGCAGAGATCAGGTGTCAAAGAAGCACACTGAACATTTCTGCTGGTTAATAAGTGATGTGTGAAGGAATGCCATTGCAAAGTGGTTATATCAGTGGTCCCATAGAGCACATCAATCTATTCATTAGTATTAGTAATTATTAGTATTAGTCCAAGAGGTGTGGATCAAGTCAGTTTACTTATTTATTTACAATATTTATATCCTGCCCTTTTTCCCTGCAAGGAACCCAAAGCAGCTTACATAATCCTCCTCCTCTCCATCTTATCCTCACAACAACCCTGTGAGGTAGGTTAAAACTGAGAGTCAGTGACTGGCCCAAAGTCACCCAGTGAGCTTCATGGCTGAGTAGGGACTAGAACCCGGATCTCTTGAGTCCCAGTCCGACATTCTAACCATTACACTACACTGGCTCTCAGTGTAGTTTGTATCAGAATTTGCAAAGAACAAATTCCTCAAGCATCCCTAATTAAAGCTCCAGCAATACAGGCTGGTGGGGTGTGAAATATATACTGCATCTCCTAGAAAAAAACAACTCAGGTATTAGACCCTTAGTGTACCTTTGAGGACATACCCCCTTTGTTGTAACCTGCAAGGAAGTAAAGTCATTCCTTGGTTGGTTCATGTTATTTCCACAGAGCATCTCATGCAGTTTCACAAAAGCACATTAAGAATGAAAGAGAGCCTGCACATTGCAGGCCCAGGGAGGCATTACACATTGCAAAAACCACGGATGTGGAAACTGACATCGCCTGCTGTACGTAGCATCCAGGGAAATACTCCAACCGCCCCATCCCCTTTCCTAAGCTCAGGATTGCCATATTGTGTCATCTGCCTGCAGGGAAATGACACAGCCTGTTTCTCAGCTAGGGAGACTTCTGGAAAGGATCCTTGCTTCTGGGAGCTTCCCCTCCCCAGGCATCAGGATGGGAAATCCCCATGACGATTTATTTCCCTGCTATCTGCGCAAGCATATTCTGCCGGCCAAGTGACCAACACTTGCAAAGCACTCGAGGCACAAAATGCTGCATGATGATCAACAGAAACCATCCCATCTAAACGGGACCATTAAAAATAAAGGGTTTGCTTAGGTGGTCAGGAATGATGCAGATTTGTTTCAGCCCCGACTGAGGAAGGGTTGCTCTCTCTAATCCAGTTCCAAGCTCGGGTCCCCAGATGTTTTTGGCCTACAACTCCCAGCATGCCCCAGTCAGGACAGTCTAGAGCAGTGCTCTCCAACCTTGGGTCCCCAGATGTTTTTGGCCTACAACATGCTGGGAGTTATAGGCCAAAAACATCTGGGGACCCAAGGTTGGAGAACACTGCTCTAATCAATACCTCTTATGTATTGCTTCACTTTTGCTTACTAACTTGGATCAGAATTATAAATGCTGAGATTTGTCTGCCACGGCACTCCTGAAATAATGCCCAAGACAGTTCAGAGTTTTATAAGAATGCACGTGTGTGTGTGTGTATGTGTGGTATTTATATTCTATGTTTTTTTAAATATATATATATATATATATATATATATTTGAAACACAATGGTAACAGCAACAGACAAACAAAAAAGCAAAAAGTAGAGTGGGGGGTATTTATATTCTATAACAATCAAATACATTATTTTAAATATAGAGAATACAAAATATCTAAAATACAATATGTGTGTGTGTGTGTGTGTTGTGTGTGACAGCAGCCTCAAATTCCATGGAGGAGATAAAACTGATCTAAGGTGCAATCCTATGCAAGTTTAGACAGAAAAATGGCCTACAACTCCCAGCATGCTGGGAGTTGTCGGTCTTTTTTCTGTCTAAACTTGCATAGGATTGCACCTTTAAGCTGATAAATCCAAACTGCAAGGTGGCTGCCAAACGATTCCTTAGCTGTTCTAGAGGTCTGCCTTGTGGCCCACCTTAATACGTTTCAGGCTTTTATCACTTTGGACGTCTTTATATTTCTTATAGCATACTCAGAATAGGTCAGATTATCGGCTTTAAATCAGCCGAACTGAAATGCCCTCCCACCCTCGCTACTCGCAACCCCCAAGCTGGGGGGGGGGCTTTTGGCAGCAGGTTAGCCTGGAGTAGAGCGGCCTTGGACAATTTTTAATGGGGGGAAAAAAGAAGTTTGGCTGTTTTATATAAATTAGTAGGGTGAGGAAAATGGTGGGTGGGGACACTTGGGAATGGTCCTATTGGACCTCTGAAGACTCCATCGCAGTAACACCATGACATGATGTAGCATTGTTCTAGGGGCACTCTTGGGGGAGAACATGGCGGCTGCTCAGCTAGTGGCCACTGCGAGCTTCCCCGTCCTCAGTTTTACCCACTTTCTCCCTCCTCTGAAAATCAACCAGGGCATGGCTCCCTTTACCCCCACCCCCATCCCACACCAAATTGTGGAGTGGGGTATATCAATAGCATCATTCTCCCTGGGTTCCTGACTTATCGAACGAAAGATGTTTGAAAGAAAGACTTTATGACCCATGAAGTATACTGCGACGTAACTTGAAAAGATGATTTATATATATATATATATATATATATATATATATGTTGCGGTATCGTAGACCAGATCTGTAGGAAATGGTTAATATTGATTTCCTCTTTCTCTTCTCTGGGATGAAAACCTCTGAACAAACTAACCCAGTTTATTGATAAAATCTAAATGCAGGCTGGTCTGTATGCTTGCTCTTCTATTTTTATTTTTATTTTAAAGGGAAGCTGGCACTGTGTTGGACAGTCCCACACCTCAGAACACCCTGCCCCAACCTGGCGACCACCAGATGTTTCAGACTTCAATTCCCATTGGCCCCAGCCAGCATGGACAATGTTCAGGAATGCTGGGAGCTGTAGCCCAAAACATCTGGAGGACACCAGGCTGCCCTAGACTCTAGGTCAATGGTGGGGAACTTCAGGCCCAGCGCCCCACACCCCTTTCCCAGCCCCCACCTCCTCCCTTCCAACCACCAACCGTTTGGTGGTTTCCCAGCTGTTGTGCAGTTTTTTCCCCAGTCTAAATGGTCAAAATGCCTCTCCTAAGGCTCAGTTACCAGCAGTGAAAACTCTTAAGTTACAAGGCGCTCGTGGTTTGGGTAATTTTTGGCTCCACCCTCTTTGCCTCTGGCCCCGCCCACCACTGGAACACTGCCCCTGAGAGCTGCTCCTGAAATGGAATTCGGCATTTGGGCTGAAAAAGGTTCCCTTCCCTACCCCCGCCATAAGCAAATGACCCTTCCTCTGTCACTGAATGCCCACCACACTGGATCCTCACCCACTTAACCTGCTCTGTCTGTCTTGCCCTTACGAGCGGCTTCTGCCCCTGTGAGTCTTCTCCATCCCCCTAACCAGCCCTGCCTTCGTGTGAGCCTGCAAAGTCCATGGTACCGAATGTCTTGAAGCAGATTAGAAAACAGTGGTGTTCTCTCAGTTTTATTGTCATGTAAACAACCCCATTATGTGGAAATATGCATTTCAGTGGGCATCTGTTACTGCCCAATATCCACGGTCAAAAATACATGCAGATTGTCTGCTTAGATAGGTCACGCTTCAGGAATCAGACTGGATGCATCTTCTCGATTCCTAGCAGACGTCTCTCTCATTCTGGCCGACAGCAACACCGTTGCCATTCAACCTCACAAAATCCAATCTATTTCTGATGGCTTTTCAGTCTTGTCATTCAGCCCACTCAAGGATAAAGGAGAAGGAGGGGTCAGACAACGCATCGTAATTTTTTACTTTAGGGTATGAAAGAGCTTTAATTATACCGATTAGGGGGGGGAGAAGGATGAGCCCTCTGTCCATTGGGGCAGGGGAGGGTTGAAGGTTGATTGGGCTCTAGTGGTAGATCTCTGGGTGAACGGCAGTAGATTGTCAAGAATTTCTTACAATTTTCTAAAATGGTAGCAACAACTTGGGCTACCCACATACCCGGGAGAGTAAGCTCCATTAATTCAGTGAAATTATTTCTGAGTAGACACATATAGGATTGTGCTGTAAAAGGCTTGCCGCCGCACCACCACCATGCAATCCTATGCTTGTTTACTCGGATTAAGTCCCACTGTATTACCGGTAAATGGTGCTTACTCCCAGGTAAGCGGGTATAGGATGGTGGTGTCGAGCAGGGGGCTAAGACTGAGAAGTTTGGGGGAACGGGGTGGTTTTGAGTGATAGGTCTGTGAGCTCGGTTCTGGTACTGAAAACACATCCCCAGGCTGAGCATGTGTTCTGCGGCAGCCGTGTTCCTTAATTCTCAGCGTGTGTCTATCTACACCCCTGAGCCACTATTTTGCACCTACTTCTAGTTGATGGACCTTGGGGTCCTAACAAAAACAAAGTAGATCCTGCAAATCTGAAGTCTGCCCACCCCTGAATTAGGGGGCATTTGCCAAGCTTTTCTACGCAAGGCATTTAGTGTATGCTCATCATGCCTTACAGTTGTTTACAGGTTCTTTAAATGTATATGTGGGGGGGGGGGGGTGTAGAGAGAGCAGGGAAAATACAGTATTATTTTTGAAAATGAAACAATACGCATTTCCTCACTTGTGTAATTGTGTTATTCCTCTATGCCACAGCACCACCTAGGGGTTATGTAGAGGAAAAGCAGGAAAGGAACAGCTCTTTGTGTAGAGCTTGGATCTCAATTCTGTGATGAAACTGAAAGTAGATACAGCTGATTCACAGCCTCCTGTAGAAAAGCAAACAGCTCTCTATATGTGTGAGTTGTGCCTTCATGCTGTGTGTGTGTGCATGATTGTGCATGTGTATATAGGTAGGCAAATGTACAAGACCTCACTGAAAATTCTCATGAAACATGTAAATAACGGAAGCACGACCAACCATCAAGATTCTGTATATTTGGAGGTAAAATTTCTGAGGATCTCCCACACTTTTTTGTTCTGCTCTTCTTTATGCAAAATTGTTGGCACAAAGTACTCAACCCCGATGTTGAATACAGTCAGCTCCTGGCCTCTATTGCTGAAAATAGGAACATTAACTTGCCAGTGTTAATGGAGGTGCAATGCTCAAAGTCTATTTTTGGAACTGCTGCAACTAAATTGCATCAGTGCTTTGCAAGAGCCGAGTATAATTATCATCATGTGCGCAGGTTCCACAAAAGAGCTTGTCATATAACCGCCACTAAAGAGGTAATGTGCCCCTTTTGCCCTATAGATGCACCAGATGTGCCACATGCATCAGATGTTTGCAACAGAAAAACGAGTTACAAACATCCAGCATCTGTCACCACCGCCTCTAACTTCACACATTTCTACAGTCAAATAGTTCTCTGCGCACTGTTAAATCATCCAAGCCACATCATCTCCCATGCTGTTCTTAGCTTTCTAGCTGGAAGCCTATTAAAGGTAGAACTTGGCCTCAGCTGCCTGGGGATTCCCGCGTTTTCTCTTCTCTTATTCTTGCATGTCAGAAGCCAAAGAAACTGCAGTCGCTAAAGTCTACTCCAGGGGGTTCTTGGAATCAGTCAAGGTTTACATAAAGGCAGATGTACGACAAAATCCCCACTACGCTGACAAAACAGAACAGCCCAAAATGCTAAATGTTCTCAAGGACTTTGGAGAAAGGGTGTTGTTATTTTACCTACTTTTCAGGGAGAGCCCTTCAGGAGGTCTTCAGGCATTGCTGTGGCAACTGTCACAAAACAATACCACCGATAACAGGTGCAGAAAAATAAAGATGAAAACTGACACGGGACGTACACACAAACACACACACACATACAAGAAAAGAAAAGAAATTAATACAATGGACATGAATGCAATGGGGAAATAAATCTACAGCAATTGAAAAGAAAACGGAACTTACAGGGAAAAAACCAATAACAGAAGCTCCTGGGGAGCTTTTTCACATGATGAAAGCAAAAAGTTGGCTTTAATGTAACAAAAAATAAGTATGTTGGATGTAACTATGTATCCACAGAAGAGGAAAAACAGGTATAAGCGAACTCCTACCTGTACATGGGGACGGTGACGGTTCGCTCATAATAATTCCAAGTGGAGTGCAAATCAGTTCGAGTGAGGTTGGTGGCATAAAACCTCCATGCAGCCTGTGAGGGGAAGAATGAGATGTGAATGTGAATTTTTAAAACCAGCAAATTCCAGTAACAGAGGGGAGGGGGAATCTTTATCATTAAAATCTCTAGTTCTCACAACCAAGGAATCAAATCGGGTGCAATCCTATGCATGTTTAGACAGCAAAAAAAGGTCGACAACTCCCAGCATGCCCCAGCCAGCACAGCTGGCTGGGGCATGCTGGAAGTTGTAGGCCTTTTTGCTGTCTAAACATGTCATAGGATTGCGCCATAAGAGGCTGAAGAGGATAGAAAGAACAACCTAGGTTCACAGTATTGGTTATGTTGAACATAAGAACATAAGAAGAGCCATGCTAGATCAGAGACCAAGGCTCCATCTAGTCCAGCATTCTGTTCCCACAGTGGCCAACCAGCTGCCCACAGGAACCCACAAGCAGGAAATGAGTATAACAGCACCTTCCTGCCCATGTTCCCCAGCAACTGGAGTACATAGACATACTGCCTCTGATACTGGAGGTAGCATAGAGCCAGCAGGACTAGTAGCCATTGATAGCCTTCTCCTCCAGGAATTTGTCCAATCCCGTTTTAAAGCTGTCCAAATTGGTGGCCATCACTACATCTTGTGGAAGTGAATTCCATAGTTTAACTCTGCATTGTGTGAAGAAGTCCTTCCTTTGATCTGTCCTGAATCTCCCACCAATCAGCTTCATGGGATGACCCCCTCTGGGTTCTAGTATTATGAGAGAGGGAGAAAAATGTCTCCCTGTCTACTTTCTCCACATCTTGAATCTAATTGGCAGGAGTCAACCGCCCCTTACTATCCTGGGCCTGTGACTGAGGTTAGCTTTGCACAGCACAACGAAAACAAAAGCAATCCTCATTCTGATTTTCTAATGTAAGTGGGAAGATGCAACTCTCCTGCACATCGCTCAGTGGGCAGAGCACATATTTTGCATAAAAAAGGTCCCAGGTTCAAACCCTGTCTTCTCCTGGTAGGGATGGAAAAAACCTGGAACTCAGGAGAGTCACTGTCAGTCAGTATAAAGCAGTGTTCTCCAACCGTGGGTCCCCAGATGTTTTTGGCCTGCAACTCCCAGCATGCCCCAGCCAGCTACGCTAGCTGGGGCATGCTGGGAGTTGTAGGCCAAAAACATCTGGGGACCCACGGTTGGAGAACACTGGTATAAAGCATACTGAGCTAAATGGACCGATAGTTTGACTCAAGATAAGGAAGCTGCCTGTGTTCATTTAGGGCAGAAACGAAATATTATAAAAGGACATGGACCTGTTCCATGGCTGTTTGTTCCCTTTTCCTCATTAACATCTCCCACAACATCTCCAGTATCAGAGGCATTATGTCTAAGTACTCCAGTTGCTGGGGAACATGGGCAGGAAGGTGCTGTTGCACTCATGTCCTGCTTGTGGGCTTCCCGTGGGCAGCTGGTTGGCCACTGTGTGAACAGAATGCCGGAATAGATGGACCCTTGGTCTGATCCAGCAGGGCTCTTCTGATGTTCTTAACACAATGCCTGATGTGTCATCATCACGCTGAGCATTTTCCCGCCCCCACCAGCAATGAGCTGTGGTGGAGGCAGTGAGACATGCAGCGCAATGAAGTCCCGTCAAGGACTGCCTCGTGGTAGGCATTGCAAGGAAGAAACAATGAGTCGAGTCGTCTCTCTCTGCCAAGATTTTAGCACCCTCCTTGAAGGGTGGGGGGAAAGAGGTGTTAAGCTTGATTATTATTTGTGAAAAATGTAAATATAGTCAGGCTGTATGTACAGGCATCTGTTCCTGCAAAAAAAAATTAAAAAAAAATCCTGCATCCCTGTTTCAGCACCATCGGTGCAGAAGCCAATGTGGGTGCGGGAATGTTCAGGACATTAAAAGCGTGAGTCTGCTCATGTAATTAACTAAACCTGCCTGCCTCTTCTTTCTTTCATCTACTGTCACCAGTTTGTGACTGGCTGGCAGGGCTTGCTTTCGTTCTGTGGAAGAGCACCTTACTCAACCTGTTTTTATTCTTTGGTGATGCCCTAGCGCAGGGGAGCACAACTTTGGGGGGTGAATTTCCAGCCCCCAGACATGTCCTGGGACAGCATCCCTGCTTCCGCCCCACCAAAATTCCACTTGCTTTGGGCAGTGGGGGCCACACTGAAGGCCGGAGGGGCCACATGTGGCCCACCCCTGCCATAGTGAGTGGCCACAAAAAAGCCCATGGGCCGCATGTGGCCCACCCTAGCCATAGTATCCAGATGTATCCATGTAGCACCTTTTAGCAGAACGATGGTTTCAAAATGTTCCCCATTCCCCCCCACTTTGGGTTCCAGCCAGAAGAGTGTTGTACGGTGCCTTGAGTCTTTTTTGAGAAAAGCTTCTAAGGATGCAGTCCTGTGCATGTTTAGACAGAAAAGAATCCTACAACTCCCAACATTCCTCCAGCCAGTGGGGCATGCTGGGAGTTGTAGGCCTTTTTTCTTGCATAGGATTGCGCCCTTAATAAATGAGTATTATTGTTCTTACTATTATCCTTTTACTGATAATAATCAGTATCATCTTTTACCGCTGCTTCTTAACCTTACTTCTCCTACCTAAATGCAAATGCAAATAATAAAAATAAACATTGTTCCTTGGTGTCCCGTTGCCCTAATGCCCCCATTTCTGCAACACTCAAATGCAACATTCCAAACAAAAAATTGAGACTGAACCAATCTTCAGGTTAAAATAATCAAATCTTCATAAGAGAGAAGCAGAGCGGTTCCGTAGCTAGAATGTTAGAACTTAGACGGCCTTGAAAAAACCCCTCCTCTCCCATCTTGCAGCCTCTCCCACCACACAGGGTGGGTGTGAGGACAAAATGAGATAGACCCCCCCAAACACACACACACACCATCCCTGAGCTTGGAGGAAAAGACAGGTAGATTAATTAATTCAAATACTGGCAGGCATAATTTAGATCAATTGCAGGTTCAGCATTTTCCTGGCAGAGCATTTGGAACTTGCTGATGCAAAGTATAAATAAGAGTGTGGATTTTCCATTTTTGTAAAAACCCTGGAGTCCCGTGCACAGCCAGCAGGACATCTCAATCAGGGGGAAATGATTTGCTGGTTTGTGTTGCCTCCTAAGGGGAAGGAAAAAAAGGAACCCCGGCTCTGAGTCTGGTGGGAATTGGTGCACTGGGGAGAAGTGCCTAAAAACCTTCATTAAGGCCTGTGACTCACGCTGGCTCAGCTTGTCTAAGCGTGGAAAGCTAAGCAGGGTCAGGCCTGGTTATTACTTGGATGGGAGACCCCTCCTCTAGTTTCCTGCATTGAGCAGGGGGTTGGACTCGATGGCCTTGCAGGCCCCTTCCAACTCTATGATCCTATGATATCCCTGAAGTGCACTTGTACCATGGAGAGAAAAAATCACCCGGCACTATTTTTAGCCTCATAAGCAGGACCAAGGCAAAAGCAGGTGGAGCTGGCTCCTATTACGCTCATCTTCCTTACCCTTAGCCAAACTGGCACCCTCCAGATGTGTGGGACTGCAACTCCCATGGCCAATGGCCATGCTGGCTGGGATTGATGGGAGTGAAAGGAAAGCACCAAAATAGGTGAAAAAAAGAGAATGGTGGTAAAACTTAAGAGGTGCTGAAAGAGAATGTATTGAAACAAACAACTTGCCCAAAGCATTTCACCAAATGTCTTTATTGGGGCAAACAATGGAACATTCTCCTATATCAAAAGATGCTTCCACATTTAGATCAGATCTAAGTTGTAGACAAAGAAAGACTGGTGTATTTTTTAGATGAAGATGCTTTTTTCAGATATCTGTTGAGCATGTAGTATTATGTATTTAATGGAATAAAATCAATGTATATTTTATCTGGATTGTGCCCTGAGTTAAATTAATACATTCTCCTGCAGCGCCTGTTTGAGGCTCACCTTTTCCCGTTTTAGCCCCAGCAGCTCCGAGCATCCACAGGTTCTGCTCACTCACCTGGATCAGGCCTGCTGCGGGGTTCCTCCTTTTCTCAAAGTGCTTTTGACGGTGCTGCTCTTGAACCTTCAGGGCAAATCCAGAACCAAGGATACCCTGGAATAAAGAACAATATTGTTTCCATTCAATTGTCAACTAACTCTTTATTCTATCCCTTATTCTGGTGGACAGGAGGGGGGGGGAGAGGGAGAGAGAGAGAGAGAGAGAGAGAGAGAGAGAGAGAGAGAGAGTCCCTTTCAGAATCACAAGTAGAAAGGGAAAGTGCCACATTTCTGCATTTTCTGCAGGATTTGTTCTATTGCCAGAGGCTTCAATCAGGATAAAGGATGTTTAATCACACTACATGTGATCCTGTTTAGATGTGGAGCAGTATATACACGTTGTAAATAAGTAAAACAAAATAATATTATATAAAATGTGTTAATTGGCTTACCTAGTGCCAGGATGTTTGTGTTATCAGCAACAACTGAAGTGTGAATGACCACTGTTAATAATGTGATTGACACTTCTGCATTTGATTTCCTTCTGAGCTCACTGTTTACAGTTCCTCCCACAACCACACCACCACGGGTACCGTATATAAACCGGAAACTCCATGCATCTGATGAAGTGGGGCTACAGTCCACGAAAGCTTATGCCAGAATAAATGTGTCAGTCTTTAAGGTGCCACAAGACTCTTGGACATTTCTACAAGTGTCCAGAAAGCAAGTGGAAACTGAGGGTAAGAGCCCACAGATACTTTGGGGCATCTGGATTTACCTCTGGTTTACACTGGGATGCATGTATACTACAAAGGGTAGGTTGAATTCAACATTGACTGGCAGGGCCGGATTAAGAGCATTATGGGCCTGGTGCTGAGGAGGGCGCGCGGCTGAAGAGGGCGCGTGGCTGAAGAGGGCGCGCGGCTGAAGAGGGCGCAGAAACGCTGCGCTCCTCTTCGCTGCCACTGCGCCGCCCCCGCCAGGCCTCTGCCTCCGCTGCGCCGCCTCTGCTGCGCCGCCCCCGCCAGGCCTCCGCCTCCCCACCCTCCCTCCCTCCCTCCCTCCTGCCGCCACCGCTGCCGCACCCTCCCGTCCCGCTCGCCGCTGCGCCTCCCCCTGCCCTCCCGCTCACTGCCGCTGCGCCTCCCGCCACCGCCGCCATCACCACCACCCCCGACCCCCCCGCCACTTACCTTCTCCGCGTCGTGTCGCTTCCGGAGCCCCGCCCACGTTGTTTTGGCGGGAGGAACCAGGGCAACAGGGCTTAAACAGCCCTGTTGCCATGGTTTCCCCGGCAAAAAACAGCACGGGGGTCCTGTTGCATCACTTCCTCCTCCTCGGCGGCGGCGGCGGCAGCAGCAGCAGCCGCTGCCAGGGCGGGGGGAGGGTAGGTTGGTGGTGGCGGCGCAGGGTTTGTTTTTTTTTTTGCAGAGCAGGGCTGCTTTGGAGAGGGCCCCCCGCTAAATATTATTTCGCCTGGGGCGCCAAACTGCCCTGCACCGGTCCTGATTGTGGGCCTGTTTTGGGATAGGGGCCTGGAGCTGCAGCTCCAATAGCCCCTATCTTAATCCGGCCCTGATTGACGGCAAGACACTGAGCTGAAAGTGGTGCACCCTGCATGTGGAATCAGGGCCAGCTCAGATAGCACTTCCAAGAGCATATCCAGCCCGACTCACGGAGCCAACATATCAGGCCCCACCTCCACCGTCCACATGAAGACAGCCCACTCGAATGGGGCTTGTTCTCCAAATAAAATCCAGGCACTTTGGATACATAGGATTGTATTCATCGTAGGATTGTACACATGCAGGCCCCGTTCTGATGAATGGCATTTGGACAGCGGGGGTGGGGCCAGTGCACCAGCTCCAGAAGCAGGCCTAGATCAGAACTCAGAAGTATCGTCTAAACTGGCCTCAAGTGTTGATGGTTCAAGTGAACACCTCTAAATTGACAACCTTTGAAGCAACCTCAGGTAGGCCATGGAAAACCGTGAGTCATGAGGAGCAATAAAGGCATAAGAATGTTACTTTTCACGTGTAGCATAATGAAGACAAAAATACAAACACCACTAAATGTTTTGGGGACAGGATATCTTTATTTATTGTATTTATTTATTTCTTATATTTATATCCCAATTTTTCCTCAACGGGTCCCAAGGCACCGTACATGCGCCTCCACCTCTCCATTTTATCCTCACAACAACCCTGCGGGGTAGGTCAGGCTGAGAGTCAGTGATTGCCCCAAAGTCCCCCAGTGAGCTTCATGGCTGAGTGGGGCAGACTAGAACCCAGATCTACCCGAGTCCCAGTCCAGCACTCTCACCACTACGCCACATTGGCTCTCTTCTTACCAATTCTGTCTTTTTCCCTTAATGCAGAGAATCCATTACGGAGAACAAGGCAGAACAGTTGCAGAATGCCTTCCAATTGCTAGAGCCAGGGAGCCTCCATCTAGACCAGTATTTATTTATTTATTATTTGCATTTATTTATCGCCCATCTGGGCGATGTACAGAAGATAAAACAGAATAAAATACATTAAAACAGTATAAAAATTTTAAAATCGTAGCCCACCCCATATTCCCGCCTGAATAGCCAAGTTTTTAGTGAGCGGCGGAAGCTCAGCAGAGAGGGGGCATGGCGGAGGTCACTCGGGAGAGAGTTCCACAGTATGGGGGCTGCCACAGAAAAGGCCCTCTTCCTCGTCTCGACCAGTCTAGCTGCTCTGGCTGAAGGGACAAGGAGAAGGCCGTCTGTAGCAGATCTTGTAGCTGGCTGGGGCATGCTGGGAGTTGTAGGCCAAAAACATCTGGGGACCCAAGGTTGGAGAACACTGATCTAGAAGCAACCACACTCTGTTTTTCTTTTTCTTTTTTCAAGTAAAAATTTGGCTTGCAAAGTGCCTACTTACAGCTGGGAGAGCAAAAAAGGAAACTCCAATCAGGGTGAATGTGGCTGCAAGAAGGCGTCCATTCCAGGTCTGCGGATACTTGTCCCCATAGCCAATGGTAGTCAGAGTAATCTGAGGAAAGACAGAAAACATCATATACTACCCACTAACGATAATGATGGCTCAGTGCTGGGGCCAAAACGAGATGATATTGCACACATTTAAATTGGGCATTTATATATTAAAAAAAGATTGAATATGGCATTTATTTATTTATTCATTTACAACATTTATATACTCCATATCTAAACAGATTCTGGAGTGGTAAACAATAGAAAGATAAAATAGATAAAAGAATAAAAACAATGTATTAAAAACAGGATAGCAGTAAAACCATGGCTGATCAAACAAGGAAGGCTTCATGAAATAAAGTTGTTTTCAGCAGGCTGCAGAAACAACACAGTGTTTGGAGTCTGCCTGGAGGGACTTCCAGAGAAGTGGAGCCGCCACGCTGAAGGCTCTTCTCCAGGTGGATTCCAGTCAGGTCACAGGTCCATGTGGAACCAGCAGAAGAATGTCCTCCGATGACCTCAGTGACTGGGCAGGCTGGTAAGGGAGAAGTCACTCTCTTGGGCATTGCTAAAATTTTATTCTGAGGGACACCTCTAAAAAGGCTAATCTTAAATCTTGCAAATTTTTACACACACACACACACACACACACACCAGTACAACCATTAAGCACACAGCCAAAATGTAGCTAATTACACCAGTGAACATAGTGAAGGAAAGCTACTTCAGAACTAAACCAAAAACCCGAAGCCCTGTGGTCAATCCCCAAATACTCTGCTAAAAAACCCTGCAGGGACAAGATTATTTGTGGGGGGGCATGGCAGATGGGGTTGGGCGTTTGCTGAGGAGCCAAAATCACCAAGGGGCCCACCATTGCCACATCGCATAGAACCTCTCAACATCATAGCTGGAAGTGGCATGAGAGGATGCTCAGCTTGCACACTTCCAACCTCTCACAGATTAAGGGGAAGGCCACCAAGTCTCTTGCCCAAGAGCCCCCAAAATCTGGGGGGAACCTCTAGAGGGAAGAGTCTGGAACCTGGACTTTATCACCAACTACCAGGGCCAGAAGATCTTGCAGATCAACAGAACAACTGCTTCTGTGGGTTGGTCTCTTTACCATCCGCCAGTCCACGAGTCCACACACAGCTCCTTCTGCTCCCTCCCTTTGGGATTGTATGGAGGAACAGCTGGGAATCTGGACTGTATCCCAACCATGGGGGTGCTCTGGGAGCCAATCTTGGCTGGGAAACAGTGTATAAATACATACATACAAACATGCATACACACACAGGGTTGTATCCAACACTGTCCATCCACCAGCAGAATGCAAACCGCTGGCAGAATGGATTTCCCCTCCCGCCTGCAGCCCCCCATGCACACATGTGTGCGTCGTGCGCGCGCACACACACACACACACACACACACACTAATTTGCTCCAGAGGGTTGGGGGACCATTTGGAGCAGATTTTGGGACACCCCAGGGGCTTTAGGGGAGAGGAGAGCAAGGGAAAGCCCCACCACACATGAGGAATTCCACTCATGTGACCTCAGATTTAATCTGTGAATAAGACTTAAGTCTGACAGAGGTCCAGGGCAAGATACACTTGAGACACACACAGGGATAGAGTATGGACTGCTAACTTTGAGAGGGAGGCTCCCAATTTTAAAGTTCTCTGTCTCTCCAGTTTACAAATCCCATTCTCTGGACTCTGTATCTTTCCTTGCTACTTCTTCCATCTTCACATATGTTTCCTGAGCAATGTCAATGGAATTTAAGGCCACCCCCCAGGAGCTGAGGCTGCTGGCTCAAAGCAAAGCACTTTGCTAAACAGCTAGGGAGTCCTTTGCAAGGCAATTAGCATTTTTGCAACACAGCTCAGCTCCTTCTCAAACTTGGTGGACCCAGGCTTTGTGGCAAACTGCTTTGCTTGTCCAGGAAACCAGGATTTTAAAGAGGAAGGTGCAGCAGTTTCTGAGCGTCTTGCGAGGAGTCCAAACATCTAGCCTCAGGGAAATGCTTCTGTTGCAAAAAAAATATCACATTTCCCCCAGCACCCGAAACATAAATACTTTGGAACTGGGAAAATGCCACAGTTTTCTTTCCCAGCCCGCACTTCGAATGAATGAATGAATGAATGCTGCATGGAATATAGTAACGTAAGTATCACTGCCATCTCTTGGATGAGGTCCATCACACTCCTGTTGATGAACTATAGAAATTTCCTCCCACTACATCTATGTCACTTGCTACACTTAAGGTCATTTTTAACTTCTTTTGGGTGTAATCCTTTGCATGCTTAGACAGAACAAAGTCCTACAACTCCCAGTATTCCCCAGCCAGCCATGGAGTTATTCTATTATGTCTTAGGGTACAATCCTATGCATGTTTAGGCAGGAAAAAAATTCCTACAACTCCCAGTAGTAGTAGTAGGCGATCACTCGTGACCGAGTAAGACTGTCTTTCAGGATAAAAATTACAAAAAGAAAATTTTAAAAGGAGGAAATTCTTAAGAAATTGTGTAGACTCTAGCGATGGGTCCATAAGTGACGGTGTGGAGGCCAATTCTAGATCCACACAGCTTCCCACAGTGAGGACACAGGTTACCAGATGGGAGATGGTCCTGTAAAGGATTCGTTTGACGTGCTTTTAGCTTAGCACGTTTCTCCCTTTCACCTTGCACTCGGGCTTCTTCAAAGTCCATGGAACCTTTGTGAAAACTGGGAAACTCCCAGTATTCCCCAGCCAGAATGGCTAGCTGGGGAATGCTGGGAGTTGTAGGACGTTTTTTCCTGTCTAAATATGGATAGGATTACATCTTTAGGCTCTGAGCAGTAGCCCACACACACACACTTCCCCCATAGTACAGGAGGACACATACCCTTTCTAAAAGTTGTGAACAAGAGCATGGGCAACAATGCTGTAGACAACAATGCCCCCAACCATTGCAAGAAATCATCATCATCATCATCATCATCATCATCATCATCATCATCATCATTCTCTGCAGACTTTCCCCCTGCACAACATTACATTCCACTTTCAAATCTTTGAGAATAGTCTGGCTTCCCCACCCCCCTACTGCTGACTCTGCCAACTAATTCAATTTTCCTTCCAAACTTGGGAGCAGTTGGGGGCCTGATTTGTCGCACCATCTGTGTTATCCCCACACTTTGAAACACAGGCTAAAAAAAACGGCTTTATTTATTTATTTATTTATTATATTTATCAATCGCCCATCTGGCCGGTCACCCGGCCACCCTGGGCGATGTACAATTAAAATACAGTAAAACACAATAAAATATAATAATTAAAACAATATAAAAAATTCTCATTAAAAACCTAACCCACCCCATATTCCCGCCTGAACAGCCATGTTTTTAATGCACGGCGGAAGCTCATCACGGAGGGGGCATGGCGAAGGTCACTAGAGAGGGAGTTCCATAATGTGGGGGCCGCCACAGAGAAGGCCCTCTTCCTAGTCCCCACCAGCCTGGCTGCTCTGGCTGATGGAATAAGGAGAAGGCCGTCCGTGGCAGACCTTGTTGAGCGGCCTACTTGATGTTGCTGGAGGCGCTCCTTGAGATAAGCTGGGCCGGAGCCGTATAGGGTTTTAAAGGTCAAAACCAACACCTTGAATTCGGCTCGGCAAGCAACTGGTAGCCAGTGCAACTCATTAAGCACTGGCGTGATGTGATCACTGCCGGCGGCTGCCCTTAATCAGGCGAGCCGCCGCGTTCTGTACCAGCTGAAGCTTCCGGACCGTCTTCAAGGGTAACCCCACGTAGAGCGCATTACAGTAGTCTAGGCGAGAGGAGACCAAGGCATGAACCACTGATGGGAGCAGGTGATTAGGAAGGTAGGGGCGCAGCTGCCGTATCAGATGGAGTTGATACAGCGCCGCCCGGCTCACAGCTGCCACCTGAGCCTCCATGGACAGCTGGGAGTCTAGAATGACCCCCAAGCTGCGGACCTGGTCCTTCAGGGGTAGATGTACCCCATTCAGCACCAGGTCAACATCCCCTAACCTTCCCTTGTCCCCCACCAGAAGTACCTCGGTCTTGTCGGGGTTCAGCTTCAGCATGTTCCTTCCCATCCAGCCAGCCACTGACTCCAGGCACTTGGACAGGGTCTCAACGGCCAACCTCGGTGAGGACTTGAAACAGAGGTAGAGCTGCGTGTCATCCGCATACTGACAGGGATGGGGACTCGGACTCGGGGACTCGACTCGTGAGTCCGACTGAGTCCCCCCTCTGACTCGAGTCCCACTCGAGTCCCAATAATTTATGTGGGACTCGGGACTCGACTCGGGACTCGAGCCCAAGGACTCCTCCGCCTCCGCCCTCGCCTCCGCTCTCGCCTCCGCCGCCCTCACCTCCTCCTCCTCCTCCGCCGCCGCCGCCGTCCTCGTCGCCATCGCCGTAGCACACAGCACGCCGCGTCACGCCGCCAGCGCCGTCGCTCTGTTTTTGGCGGGGTTGCTGTGGTTCAAAAACAGAGCGCCGTCGCTAGCGGCGTGACGCGGCATGCCGCGTCACGCCGCCAGCGCCGTCGCTCTGTTTTTGAACCACAGCAACCCCGCCAAAAACAGAGCGACGGCGCTGGCGGCGTGCTGTGTGCTACGGCGATGGCGACGAGGACGGCGGCGTGCTGTGTACTACGGCGTGCTGTGTGCTACGGCGACGAGGACGGCGGCGGTGGCGGCGGAGGAGGAGGAGGAGGAGGAGGAGGAGGCGGAGGAGGAGGTGAGGGCGGCGGTGGCGGCGGCGGAGGCAGCAGAAGCGAGGGCGACGGCGAGGGCAGCGGCGGCGGCGGCGGCGGAGGTGAGGAGGAGGAGGAGGTGAGGCGGCGGCGGCGGCGGCAGCAGCAGAAGCGAGGGCGGCGGCGAGGGCAGCGGCGGCGGCGGAGGTGGTGAGGGCGGCGGAGGTGGAGGCGAGGGCGGCGGCGGCGGTGGCAGAGGCGAGAGCGGCGGCAGCGGCGAGGGCAGCGGCGGCGGCGGAGGTGGAGGAGGAGGAGGAGGTGAGGGCGGCGGTGGCGGCGGTGGCGGCGGTGGCGGCGGCGGCGGCAGCAGAAGCGAGGGCGGCGGCGAGGGCAGCGGCGGCGGCAGAGGTGGAGGTGAGGGCGGCGGAGGTGGAGGCGAGGGCGACGGCGGCGGTGGCAGAGGCGAGGGCGGCGGCAGCGGTGAGGGCGGCGGCGGTGGCGAGGTGAGGGCGGCGGAGGTGGAGGTGAGGGCGGCAGCGGCCCACGGAGGGAGCAGGAGGGTCTCCGCGGGAGGAAGGGCAGCTCTTCTTCCTCTCGCGGAGACCCTCCTGCTCCCTCCATGGGCCGCCGCTTTGGGAGGGACTCGGGACTCGGGACTCGACTTGAGTCACCATTTTGGACCTCGGACTCTAGACTCGACTCTAGACTCGGGTCCAAAGACTCGGGACTCGACTCGGGACTCGGGACCAAGGACTCTTCAACATCCCTGCATACTGATGACACTGCACCCCAAACCTCCTGATGATAGCTCCCAGCGGCTTGAGGTAGATGTTGAATAACATCGGGGAGAGGATGGAACCCTGCGGCACTCCACAAGTGAGCAGCCGAGGGTCCAAAGCCTCCTCCCCGAGAACTACCCTCTGATACCTTCCAAAGAGGAAGGACCGGAACCACTGCAATACAGTGCCTCCCAAGCCCAAGCCCTCCAGACGGTCCAGACGGCTTGCCGGAAAGAGCAGAAAAACAGAAGAAGGAAAACAACAAAAGGGCAACTAAACTGGCCAGAGAACCTCGTTAATTGTTGCTTTGTTCCTCTCCTAATCCGATAATCCGCACACAGAAAGACTAGGGCTAAACAAAAGAGTAATCTCTCCTTGGTTGTGCAGAAAGAATTGCTGGTGCCTATGACCCTTCTATCACCAAGACTTCATTAATTTTACAAAGCGCAATCACGGTGCATTAAGCAACACATTAAGAAGTAGTATTATTAATAATTAAGCCGCATGTTCGAGCCAGCTATCAAGGAATAAACGTCAAAGGCCACGCCTCGTATTTTCGTGGGTCCACTTCTGCAACGCAAGCTCTGGCAGGAGATAAAATTGGAATGGGCCACTTTCTGACCAAATCTGAATCTCCAGTTTGAGCAACTCCCTACCGTCTACCTCTAAAATCCCAGTAGACCTTCACTGTTTGGAGTCTCAATCCGAGGGCCTCTGATCCCACATTGTGCTCTATTCGCAGCCATCTTGAATTACAAACCAAGGGTGTAGCATTTGCCAAATGCATGCACACAAAAATATTTTAAAACTGTGGCATCCAGTGAGTCCCGCATGTCGCCATGTCAAAATGATCACCTTCGTATCAATCCACAAAGGCAGCACACAGGAGACAATCAGCTGGAAGATTTGGGGACCCTGACTGAGACTTAGGGCCACCCTAGACCCGATGTTATTCACATCTTTATCTCTTGCATGGCTTAGAGTTTGGAATGGGAGCTTTGCAATTGCACTGAGCAAGTGCAAGAGGAGCTCGATTCAGATCAGAACCATGGCAAAGGCAGAGGATTAAAGCCCCCCTCTCAAGTTGCCACCATCCTGATCCAGTTTGGGATCTCCACACCTACTATTTATTAAAATATAACCAGCAATGTAAGAGTGATGTCATAATCCAGGACCCCAACCCCTCATCCTCAGATGACGAGGCTCCTGAGTTAAACAGTCAACTTGGGAACAGCTTACTCGAGAGAGCGCCTTATCAACCTACCCAGTCACTGAGGTCATCAGATGGCATGTTCCTGGGGGTTCTGCATGGACCTATGGCCCGACTGGAGTCCACCTGGTGAAGAGCCTTCAGGGTGGTGGCCCCCTTTCTGTGGAGGTCAGGCAGGCACCAACATTGTGTTGTTTTCGGTGCCTCCTGAAAAGATCTTTATTTCAAAAAGCCTTCCTTAACTGACCAGCCACAGTTTTTTATTGGTATTCTGTTTTTAAAAATATAAAAATATAATTAATACAGTGTTTTATTCTCTTTTTTTATCTTTTATTGTTCGCCACTCTGGAATCTGTTTAGATGTGGAGCGGAATATAAATGTTGTAAATAAATAAAATCAGGGATCGGTTACAGAAGCGTGGCATGAGGTTCTCTCTGCTTTAGGACCTAGTTCTCCAGGCAGGGCCAGGGACCAGCACTGCTGAATTCAGAGGAAGTCATGTTGCCATCCTCAAATTCTGAGGACTCTAGCCATGAAAATACCACCCCACTGCAGCCACTTCCATGTCATTGCAACCCAAGGCTGCTGAAACAGACCGGTCCCCTTTAAGGGAGACAGACTCAGTTCAACAGGAAGGCATGGCTAGCCTGCCTAAAGGAAAGCAAAACCATACTTAAGGTTCGGTCACAATCTGCAGCTTGTTGGAGCAACACCACGCAAACTTGTCTGGCTTCAAGCCCCAGTATCACATGGAGCCAGCACTGGGAAACCTGACTCCTGATTGGTCAAAATCCACTGGACCTGATTTGCCTAAAGTCCTCAGTGTGAACCACACCTCATAGTGCCCAATGATGCCAGGGCTTGCTGGCTTAAACAGAACAAGTTAAAGATTTGGATCACACCACATCTACTTTGGACCTCAGAAGAGAAAGAAAGAGTAAGCCAAGATTGCAAGAGAAGATCAGTCTTCAGGGATCTGTATGCAAGGTAAAAATTGGACCCGCCAGCTGATCGGAAGTGCATAAAAAGCTGGTTTTTCCTAGGGCTCACAAGAGCTGCTTCACTCAGATAGCAAGAAAATTGGCCTACAGCGGATACTCACCAAGCCCCACCACAGCGCATCGGCATAGGTGTCGAAGTGCTCGTTTTCTCCCTTCTCAGCCAAGTACACAAGGAAGGAGGCTAAAATGAGGCAAAGGAAGCCAATATACCAGGCAGTGATCAGCTCCTGCAACACAATTAAAAAGAAGGCGTGGAATGGAATATTTTGGTACAGCCCATCTCAATGCAACGTTTTTTCTGTAAAGCAGAGACAGAATGACAGAACTGGTTAGTGTGCAGAGCTGTTACTGATGTGGCAGTGATCAAAGAGAGCAGGAAGTTCACTTGAGGAGGAATTGGTATCGGTGGATATGGCACAGAAGTGTGGTAAACTACTGCGCTCGGTGCCACTTTCAGGCTGTGCCTTCGGCAACACACCCTTACTGGAGGCCCTCCCTTAGTGAGCTACTTTTTCAGTGCCATTGTCACCAGCTGCTGCTGCTCCTTCTCTTTTCTTGCTATCGCCACCTTGCTTGCCAGCCATGCAGAGAGCTAGCGAGCAAGCAGGCAGCGGCATTTACTGTTCCTCTTTCTCACCATCTCCTTTATCAGGAACCAGAGTGAGACACAAGAAAACAAGCAGGTTGCAGTTGTAAAAAGCAGAAACCAGTCCAGGGCCTCTTGTAAGTGGCCCCCCTACTGGGGTGTGGGCCCTCAGGCACCGGCCCAACTGTGCTAACCCTTGACGTTGTCAATAATTATGCTTCCTGTTTCCCCGGGACCCTTTACTACTGTGCATGAAATGGCTCTCTTTTGCCCCAGAATTGCACATGTACTGATCATTTCCTCTATATTTTTTTAAAAAGTATTCCACCATTCTTCAAAGGGTCTCAGAACAAAGAGCATGAAGGTTGACCAATTTTATTCTCACAACGGTCCTGTAGGGTAGATTAAACTGAGAAAGAGTAAGCTGCTGTAATGTGAGGATCTGAATCCAGCCCAACAACAACAACAACAACACCAGTTAGCATCTAACACTCACATGCAATATACTACACTGGTTTCACTGAACATCACAGAATCAGTAAGAGACCTTGTAAAATGCACCGCAAAGAAGCAGAAAGGCGGAGGGGTTGCAGGCTCCACCAACCTGGCGCTCTCCACATGTGTTGGACTACTGCTCCCATCTTCCCGAGTGGCCACTTGGTAGGGGGTGATGGGAGTTGTAATCCTACACAGCTGGAGGGCGCCAGGCTGGCAGAGACTGGTTCAGATGCTTTGCAGCAGTGTGCTACTGCTGGCATAGCTTGTGTTTATATGTGTTTTGTTTCTGGTATATTTCTGGTGCATTGAGATGACTTGATGGAATCAGCTGAGAATTTCTAGAGTCTCTTATATCACACTCAGCCAATTTGACCTGATTAGACTCATTTGCCAGCACTTAAACAATAAGGATTCTGCATATTTGTTAACTTCAGGCTATGCTCTCTCTGGGTAAGAATATAAGCAACATGTAATTTCCACTAATTCCTTGAATTATTATTTTTTTAATTATTATTTAATCATCCATTTTCAGCCTCTGGGGAATTTTGGGTGTGTGGATTTTTTAAAAAAAATCTGAAATATAGCAATTTAGATTTCTTTTCTGAACCCAAGACTGACCAAACTTTAATTTCATCTTGCTGAGTTATGAACTCTGTTGCCTACATCCTATGATGAAACCATTTACTGGTGGTTTCACTACTTTCTCACCTAACATTTCAAAGCAAAAATATTCTGAAATTAAAATGCGCATATCTGCGGTTGCTCATTTTAAAATCGAACATTTCAAATGCATGCCCCTGTGTCTGCAAAGTTTAAATCATTCCCTCTAATAGCAAACTCAGGCGGTGAGTGCTGATGGCTATGTAGCCAAAATGGGGTCACTCAGAAAAACACGAGGGAGGTATGCTTGGCAGAACCTCGGGTTGCAGAGGTGGGGGGGGGAGACATGTGAAGAATAAGCATGCTTAGTAGTCACAGAGGGGAGAAGAGTGGAATGCCCTACTTGGAAGGAATGCCTAACTTGAACCATGAACTGGAGCAATGCCATTAGCAGGGAGAATATACTGCAACATTTTGTTGCAGGACCCCGTTGTATCTGCTAATAGTGACACATATTTTACAGCAAAGGAACTCATGTACAGTTATTCTACAGGTCCATGTTCCCGGAACTTTACTGCCTCTGGTCTGGACCAGATATTCTCAGAGATGATCAATGCTACCACTGTTGTGATATGTATCACTTTACCAGCTGCAGCACATTGTTTTCACATGGAAGAGACAGAATGGCTCGGTAAACAGGTTTTGTTATGTCTTGTGTTTTTGTATGGGGCTGTGGGAACAATATGAGCTGGTCACATGGTTTGTATGTTCTGATGACATGTTAACTTGTTTTCTGTCTGAGGCCATCTTAGGGAGAAGGTGGACTGCTTTCTCTGGTCTTGTTCTTCTTGCTTGACTTTGTTCCTGCAACAATGTAACGTCTTTGCTGAGGTGGAGTGAAGCTCAACTTACTCCACTGAACCTAATGCTTGCTATGCATTATACTCTGCACATGGACTGTAACTAGGAAATGTATACTCTGTAGAACTTTACTTGCTAAGTAAATAAACAGGTAGAATTAGACCTGTGGTGTTCCAGAGTGTTTCCTGACTCCATGGATTAATCTGCAACGGGGAAGCTGGAAGCAAGTGTGATTACAGGGGCAGGCTGGGCTGGCCAAACTGGTACCGATGCTGCACGCTGCAGAGGGAGGTGAGATCTGGAAGATCTGTGTGTGGAATTTCAGGCATCTGTTAGCACACAGATAGGATTATAAATCTCCCAACTTGCACAGCTCCTTCAACCACCCTATTACCATGTGGAAAACAAGATAAGACATAGGGCAGCAATCCTATGCATGTTTAGACAGAAAAAAAGGTCCTACAACTCCCAGCATGCCCCAGCCAGCATGGCTGGCTGGAGCATGCTGGGAGCTATAGGACTTTTTTCTGTCTAAACATGCGTAGGACTGCACCTTTAGATTTTCAACAACAACAAAACCACTGGCAGCTTTCACTGGGCAACTGCTCGGCAGATTTTCAGAAGCCCTCTTCTCTGCTAAGGAGTGTTCTGCCCACTGTTAGCTGGGTGAATTGGCAACCCTTATGAATTTTCCCCTTTTATTTTATTTATTTTAAAATTTATATCCTGCCTTCCAATTAAAATTTCCACAGCAGCTTATAGTGAAAACAGATCAGATTCATCCAAAAAAAAAAAAAAAAAAATACACCCAACCTAAAAGCACTCAATAAAAATATCAATAAAACAGCAGGATAAACAACAGAATAAAAATCTAACCGTATCTTTTCTTAAAAGCAGCTATAGACTCATGAATTGTTGTTCCTTAACAGTCTGGTTACACAGAAATGTCTTAGGATGGCACCTACATGAGAGCCACTGTGGCGTGGTGGTGAGAGTGTTGGACTGGGACTTGGGAGATCTGGGTTCTAGTCCCCGCTCAGCCATGAAATTCACTGGGTGACTTTGGGCCAGTCACTGACTCTCAGCCTAACCTCCCTCACAGGGCTGTTGTGAGGATAAAATGTAGAGAAGGAGGAGGATTATGTAAGCTGCCTTGGGTTCCTTGCAGGAAAAAGGGCGGGGTATAAATATAATAAATAAATAAATAAAAATGTGCCATGTGAGCAGCTCTAGGAAAGGTATCCCAAAGCCAGTGTGCCACCCTATTACCATGTGGAAAACAAGATAAGACATAGGGCAGCAATCCTATGCATGTTTAGACAGAAAAAAAGGTCCTACAACTCCCAGCATGCCCCAGCCAGCATGGCTGGCTGGAGCATGCTGGGATTTTAGGACTTTTTTCTGTCTAAACATGCGTAGGACTGCACCTTTAGATTTTCAACAACAACAAAACCACTGGCAGCTTTCACTGGGCAACTGCTCGGCAGATTTTCAGAAGCCACTGAAACAGTGTGCCACTGTTTCGTTTTGGTTTGGGTTGTTGTTTTTTAAATTGTTTTATTAATTTTATGAATATAAAACAATACAGAAAAAGAGTAAATGTATTATAAAACAAAGAACAATTAACAACAACAATATTCACAGGGGATTAGATACCATAAAATCAGTCCATTCAATCGAAAGAAAATTTCATCAGTGGCATTTAGTACGTGAATATCATTTGAGCCTATCTTCCCACACCTTTCCAGGAGTCATCGCTGGATGTCTCTGGTCCTCTTTTTTGTTAATAGAGTCAATCAATTGGAACCACATTTCAATGAATGTGTCTGTCTCTTTCCGTTGTCTTTGCACTTGAATCTGCTGAGCCATTTTCTCAGCTGAGGCAATATTTCACACACAGGACAGATCCATTAGTTCTTTCTAATTTTTAGCTACCAATTGTCATGCTAGAACCATCATAAAGGTCAGCATCTCCTTATAAGGTACACTCTTATTATCACCACTGAAAATTGACAATAATGCTAACTTAGGGTCCATCTGTAGTTCCCTTTGGATTATGCTGCTGCATAAAAGTTCAAAAAAAATTGTTGAAAAGGCACTGTCATCAGTTGCCACCTGCTTCATCTCAGATGACAGGGGAACACAGCACAGAGCCCCCAGTGATGATCTCAAAGAACAGATGGATTCATATGACCTCACTAGCATGCCATAGAATGCATATCTGCAGCAATAATATATAACAGCAATGCATCTCCCTACTCAAAATGGCCATGAGTTCTGTGCATCACCCATTTTCTTGCCATTGCAATAAGCTCTATCTCCAGCTACAGCTTTGGCTCTAAAACCTTACTGTGACAAGTGCCTCTGGAGTGGGCTGTGTAGTTCCCAAATCCTATATACTAATAGCTAACTCAGTCTTTTGAATGTAGATCCTTATGAAGCCAAAACAGGACCATCCACTTACAAGAGGGAAGTATCGGCAGGTTTAGAGCTTCTCCTCTAAGCTCCTTTGCAATTCACCCTTCCCAACCCATGGTCCCTCCAAGGATTTCTATGAAAATGGCTCAAGGGAGCTCCTAGGCCCTTGAATCTCTCAAAGGCTGATCCTCAGAGCAAGCATACAGACTACAAGGGGCTGCTTGCCCAGGCCTCTGAGCCTCACCTTGCTATGGGCATATACCACTGACCCCAGAAGCTTCCAAGTGCCTCCTCTGCGGTCCATCCGTATCATGCGCAGTATCTGCAGGAACCGCAAACTTCTGAGTGCCGAGGTGGCGAAGACATTGCCCTGGGATCCAGCAGCCAGCACAGCAATGGAGGCAATCAACACCATGATGTCTGTAGAAATGGAAGAGAAGCAGAGTGCTCATTTAATCCGACTTCTCTCCTGTTTCCAAGTCGACTCGAACTTTTACGCTGAAGAACGTGCTTATATTTGCATTCGCAGCTTTAGGGCATCCCTTTGGAGCAGGGATGTTGAAGAGTCCTTGGTTTCGAGTCACGAGTCGAGTCACGAGTCTTTGGACCCGAGTCTCGAGTCTGAGTCCTTGGTCCAAAATGGTGACTCACGAGTCACGAGTCACACCCAAAGCTGACTCCACGAGTCCCTATTAAGATCAATGGGTTTTTTTCCCCAACAAAATAAGGCTATTTCAGAGGTGCGGCTTAAATAAATTCTAGGCACAAGTGTGCCTTTTTATTTCAAAACTCTGCAACTGATTTTGGCAAGAACAGACCAGGCAGACAAACCCAAAATAACCAGACAGGCAGAGGAGGCAGGGAACCCCAAAGCAGACAGGCAGAGGCCTTTGTCTTGGACAATTCAAACTGTGGAACTGTTTAAGAAGAGACCAGGCAGACAGAGGAGGCTGGGAACCCCAAACAGGCAGGCAGAGGCAGCCAAACCCAAAATGTCTGAAAGGTTGCATTTTAGGGAAATGATTTTAAAAAATAAACTTGCTGTACTTCCTAAAACCTATCCATGTTGCATTTGAGGAACATGATTTTGGAACAGGAGTCCTTGGTCTCGAGTCGAGTCTCGAGTCCCATTAAAAATATTGGGACTCAAGTCTGACTCGAGTCAGAGGGGGGACTCAGTCCGACTCACGAGTCGAGTCCTGGAGTCCGAGTCCCCATCCCTGCTTTGGAGAGAAAAGACACAGAAAACTCCCAACTTCATCCAGATAAAAAACTAAGTCCAGTGACACTGAATGACTAGACCAGCCTTCCCCAATCTGGTGCACTCCAGATGTCTTGGACAAAAACACCCATCGTTTCCCAACCAGCATGGACATTGCCCAGGTTGGCTTGGTGGGGATGATGGGGGTTTTTCGTTCAGTGTATCTGGAGGGAACTAGGCTAAGCAAAACTATATAAAGACCTATCTCCAGGGGAGGTGTGGGAGGCAGATAAGAGGCTTTCTGCCTCCACTTACTCTAACTGGAGAGATGCCAGATTTCTTCTCATGGCCTGCAGGGGGCACTATCTGACTCAGTAGCCAAGACACTGGTGTCCTTCTCAGGCCTACAGCCAATAGGAGTGGAGGGGAGCCATAGGATTAACTCAACTGATGCTTTGAGGCATCAAAGCAAGCACTGCATCTTTTCTTCTCCAGATCTGATGTGGCTGGGTAGGAGGGGCATGCAGCAAGGAGAAAACAGACGGTGGCACTACTGGGACTCAGAAACCGGGGGGTTGCTGGTGGACCAACATGCCCTGAGGTAAGGGAAAAAACACCTTAACTTCTTCCCCAGTATCACCTGGAAAAAAGTGGAGGAAAAGATGGAAAGCAAGCAAAGAAAAAAGTTATTTTTCTTTTAAGGCTCCCAAACAAAAAAGAAAAGCCAGAGAGCCACACTTCCGCCAGAAGACCAAGTCAGAGACCGAATCTGAAGAGATTTTTTTGGTCTTTGACCCTGCTTGCTGACTGGAAATGAATTAACCTTTTGCTGCCTGCTCTTGTACAGGATGAGTGGAAAAAAAACCAACTTTTCGCAGCACCCAAATGTCAACCAACTCATATCTGCATTTCCTTCTGAGAGCAAAAACAGATGATGATGGGGGGGGGGGGAGTTGTTCAGTGCCCCTTCCTAGTTTCCAGCCAAGCCTACCCTACAAATGCCTCCCCCCATTCCCATTTTTTCAGCAAACACAGATGTGTGATCACACGTTTGCTGACAAAGTGCCAAGTTTCACCCTGAGTCATATTTCAAGCGTGAGAATATGAATGGGAAACCTCAAATAGCTTATCCACATGGATGATGGATAGATAGATAGATAGACAGATAGACAGACAGACAGACAGACAGACAGACAGACATTTCCCAATGAAGAGAATGAAATTTGCTTGCATTTGGCAATCCGGTGCCAAATACAAAATTGGGACCCAATTATCTTTGAGCAAACTAGACGCCTGCATCTTGTCATGCTGTGAAGTACATTGCAAGAAGAGTCCAATGGCATTTAAAATCAGAGGCAGCTTCTTAGACTGTGCCCAGATGGCTACAGGAAGCCAAATCAGACCCTGGAAGTCTAGTTTAAACCATAACACGGGCCATTATGCATTACACCGTCTGCAACCTCCATAGAATCTTCAAGGGCAGCTCTGGGTACTAACACGTTAATCCATGCAGTGCGCATTAGAGTAGGCAACTCTTGAGGGTCTGAAGGCAATTAAAGTAATTACGAGGCTTCCTTGCTCTTCTCTTCCCTCCACACAGTTGTGCTAAAAATATTCTCTTCCCTAGCCAAATGAAGCAGATTGCTAACAGTTTTAAGATCGCAAGCGAGCATCACAAGTTGATAGTCTGAAAGCAGTAGTCTTCAACCTTTTCAGACTTGGAACCACCTTTGGCCCATATATTTTACCATATATTTGTATGGTGGCAGCGCTGCTATTGTAACCCACCTTGGATCAGACTCCAGGTAGTGGTGCCCAGCCCACCAGCTGAAGACCAATAATCAAAGTAATACATCTCTGACCAGTGCTTGGTTTCCAAAATGAGAACAGCTAGGGCTCATACCAGCCTGGAAGCTGTACACTTAAACCGGGTGGCTCTTCTTAATCTCAGGTGTTTAGGAGCAGGCTGTTATTCAGTATTAAGGGAAAGGAACTCTTCACATGTTCAGGAGTCTAGCCCCATATCATTTCTAAAGCCCCGAGGTTGGCTAAGCACTCTACACTGTTGATCGGCATGCCAGTGAGAGCACTGGCAGAAGGAAGCCACAAGGCTACCATGCTTTTTGCTCTCCCGAAGGCAGACAGGTGCACAAGATCCTTTGCAACCAGCAGTGGCCAACTCGCCAACAAGGCAGTTCTTACCGATGACACAAAAGGGTTTGCGGGCAAATTTTAACCTTCCTCTCCAGCCCCGGTATCGGCAGCAGCAACCAGCAGCCCAGATTCTTACAAAGTACTCCACTCCGAAGACCACAATGGTGACTATTTCCTGCAATGGAGACAATACAATAAATCGAATGTGGCAACACAAGGAGGACAATTCTGCAGAATGAGTTGCGTGGTTTTTCTAGAACTTGACTCTGGAGAGGGACAGGTATATCGCAGCAAGGGTGCTTGCAGAACAGTCCCCACATTTTAAAAATCCAGTGTGGACAATATACATCCAATTTTTTCGCAAACAAATTCTACGCCTTCGCTCCTCATATTATAAAGTTCAGCAGGTAACTTTTTTTTGTGGATTATTTCTGTTGCTTGCCACACCTACACTTTTGGAGCAGCATTAGAGCAGGGGTGGGGGCCCACTGGACCAGGGACCGAATCCAGCCCTCCTGGGGTCCCAGTGACTCCCCTTCCCCTGGCCACCACCCCATTTCCCCCAACCACTAATCATTTGGTGGTTTCCCAGCTTCTGTGCAGTTTTTCCCCCATTCTAAAAGGTTGAAATGCCTCCCCTTTGGCTTGGTTACTCGCAGTAATATGCTGGTATTTTTTTTTATATATCTTTGGCCCTGCCCACCACTGGAAAACGGCCCCCAAGAGCTTTTCCAAAATGGAATTCAGCCCTTGAGCTGAAAGAGGTTCCCCACCCCTGCATTAGAGTAAGAGAGCCACCATCCTACCTGGATCCCCAAGAAACCAGGAGCTCACTACCATGACCATTTTAAAACAAAAAGAAAGAGATTGCCCTGCAAGCACTGACACACACACCCCATGAAAAACTGCAGATATCAACAATTAAGGGTTTAAGAAAGGTAAAAACAATATTACAAAAGCCACTTATCAAATATTATAACAGTCATGCCTTGGATTGAGAGCATAATTCGTTCCGGAAATGTGCTTGTAATCCAAAACACTCTTACATCAAAATGAAATCCCCCCCAAAAAAATTGTACAGAGATTTTTAATTTAAGCCGTACTACAGTACTTGTATTGCAAGACGTCGCTTGTATATCAAGTAAATAAATAAATAAATAAATATTTAAACATTTGCTTGTCTTGCAAAATGCTCTCAAACCAAGTTACTTGCAATCCAAGGTATTACTATAATATATAATATAATGATGTAAATTTTGTGTGTTTCCTCTAATAACTTTTGTACTTGGCCATGCTCTTTGGTTGCCTGGCCATACCCTTGGCCACATCCTCATGTTGCCCGGCCACACCCTCTTGATCACACCTTCATGTTGCTTAACCATACCTCTTACAAATTCACATGTGTGTCCCTATTTTCATCTGTGAAATGTTGGAGGGTATGCATCACTCCTCTAATGAAGACTGTGCTCGTTCTTAATGTTATGGGATGGAAAGATCGGGAGGCACAATGCATTCTGAGAGGCCTGCAAAGTGTCTGCGTCAGCAAGAATTCTCCTAGCTATCATTCACGATGTCACCAGAAGCCAAGCAGTCAGTGGGAAAGAAAGCCAAGCTGTTCAGAGATGAAAAACTAGTCAGCTTTGCATCAGATTAAATGACTGCCAAGATGCAAATTATGGAGGAAGAAAACTGCTTTGCTTTGTTTGGGCTGCGTTGTGGCAAGAACTGAGACAGTTAATGGCCAAACTTACTTAGGGTGCAATCCTATGCGAGTTTAGACAGAAAAAAAGGCCTACAAATCCCAGCATGCCCCAGCCAGCTGGGGCATGCTGGGAATTGTAGGCCTTTTTTCTGTCTAAATTCGCATAGGATTGCATCTTTAGTAGGTTATTTTTACCCAACACCAAAATTACAGATTGTACAGCTGCCCTTGCCTCTCTGCAAAATGAGGAAAACAAAAGTTTTGGGCAAAGTAAGAAGCCAACAGTTACTGGACTGGAAATTCAGGTAGGTGTGATTGTGGTTAAGGGTGCAATCCTATGCATATTTAGACAGGAACAAAGTCCTACAACTCCCAGCATGCCCCAGTCAGCATGGCTGGCTCAGGCATGCTCGGAGTCGTAGGACCTTTTTTTCTGTTTAAACTTGCATAGGATTGCGCCCTGAGACAGCCATTTCTGAAATTTCTAGAAACCCCAAACAATTCATGGGGCTGTATCAAAACATCAGAAAGGATATTGCAAATGTGCAATTCAGCTGAAATATTTACCTTCCTATGGTTCTCTCATACCTTCTATTAGGACTGAGCCAAAGTTCCCCTGTGAATGTTTCTGGTGTAAAAAAAGGGGCTTTCAGGAGATCCAAAATGCCCCACCCTTCTAAAGCTTACATTTTTGTGCTGGTTCACTACTCTTTGAAACCCTGATCAGCTACAGTTTCAGCATTGCCTTTGGGGGTTTTTTAAAAATAAAAACATAAAACCTTCTTCCTATAACCATGGCTTGATCATCATACAGCCAGTCAGATTTGGCTACATGAAGACATCCCTGAGGGCAAAAAGGGAAGTAGGACATTGCCCTCCCAGCAGTCTTGAACTAGCTTTATTTGCCCTCAGTGATGTTATTACAAAGCCAAATCTGATTGGCATAGTTGCTAGGAGCTTTTCTACATGAAACCTTTCGTTTCATCCCAGAATTGTGATCAGAGCACTACAAAAATAGTGTTTCCTTTCCTGCTTTTCCACTACATAACCTCTAGGTGGCAGTGTGGTATAGCAAGATAGCACAAATACACAAGCAGAAATCACACTTTCTTTCGCTTTCACAATTAAATTTTCCTTGCTCTAAAAAAAACTCGCCAAAAGTGCTGGTTAGACACAGAAGCAAAACTGGAGGGTCACAACACCATCTAAAGAACCCATAAACAACCATGAGTAGGGAATGACAAGCACACGATAAATGCCTTGTGTAGAAAAGCCCTAGGAAGACAAAGAGCTATTTGGAAGCCAAAAATGGTGCTGAAGCTAGAGCCAATCATGGCTGCCCTTGCCTGAATACCAAGTACAGGGGGCATGGTTTTACTACACAGCATTCCCTCTCCTCAGCAAAAAAGAAAAAGAAAAAACAGTCACTAAAAAAGGCCATCCTTGAAAGATTGCCAAAAGGGGAGCTCAATTCATGGGAGAGGGGGATATTAGCAAAATACACACACACACACACACACACACACACACACACACACCCTAGTCCGGTCCTAACTTCTATACTTAGCATCACACTTACCAGAATGTAAAGGGCACCTTCAGAACTCTCCTCGTAGTCATCAATGGTTGAAAAGACAGAAAGCACCAAGCAGGAGAAAACTAGTAGAAAACTGGATAGCGTAAAAAGAAGACAGAAAAAGCAACAATATGAATCAATGCTGCAACTGATGGGGGATTTCCCACTCCCCAACTTTTAAAAACCACTGGCCCTCTGGACAGGGCTAGGATGTGAAGTAGCTGCAGGCCAAGAGACTATGTAGCAGCAGGCCAAAAAAAGGAGACAGGTCTGCATAAAATTTCCATATGTTAATTCATACGTATAGATGCAAACTTAGAAATAATAACTACAATTTCTTTACAAATACAATACATCTCACCAGAGTGGGGAAAGCTCTGGCCAGGTGACCTGTGTGCCTACTCAGCCAGATGCTAATTGTTGATCGGTGACTTCAAAGCCTTCTCATGGCTCTTTGTCTTTAAATTGAGCTTGGACTGGAGTCCGGACAGTCCTTCAACTGGAGGACGCTCTGACAGAGAGGACTACGCTCTGACAGCCTTTCAAATAAAAGACTGTCCTCTGCAAAGTAGGGCACATGCCCCCACCCACCCACCCGCACACAAATTAGCCACTGTCACCTTGGCCATGGCCTAGTCATGAAGAAGAGCTCTGAAGAACTGACAATTAGGGCCGTGCAAATTTTATTAAACTCGTCCCATATGTGTTTTTCAGATTGTCATGCGTCTTTTGCTCCATCGTCCATTCATTGACGGAATCAGATTTTTTTCTACCAGGTCCCATCATCCCCAGTCAGCCGTGTTGTCTGGGAAAGATGGGAGGTGTAGTCCGCCAGGTTGTCCTATGGCATGGACTGCTCAGTGGGGGAGACCAAAGCAGTAGCTTGCAGGATTTTCTCCACGTGTGTGCTCTGCAGGGTTCAGAAGAGCATTTAAAAACATTCTCATAGATGAGGCACAGCAAAGGTGGAAAAATAGTATTGTCTTCTGACACAAGGAGATCTCCAGCAATTTGTTGAGTTAGATACAACAGTCCAGGACCGCTGCAGGGCAGTTTGGCGCCCTAGGCGAAATTATATTTAGCGCCCCCCCTCTCGTGCCGTGGGGGGGGGCTCCGGAGCAAAGCAGCCCTGCTCTGCAAACCACCACCCCCGCCGGCGCCGCCGGACCCCCCCCAGCCGCCGGACCCCCCGCCACCCCCCCGCAGCCGCCGGACCCCCCCCGCCACCCCCCCCACAGTCGCCGGACCCCCCGCCACCCCCTGCAGCCCTCCTGCAGCCACCGGACCCCCCCGCCACCTACCTCCCCCCCCCCGCCCTGGCCGCCGCCTCCGAGGAGGAGGAAGTGACACGACGGGACCCCCGCGCTCTGTTTTTGGCCGGGGAAACCAGGGCAACAGGGCTGTTTAAGCTCTGTTGCCCTGGTTCCTCCCGCCAAAACAGAGCACAGGCGGGGCTCCGGCAGCGGCATGGAGAAGGTAGGTGGCGGGGGGGTCCGGCAGCTGTGGGGGGTGGCGGGTGGCGGGGGGGTCCGGCGGCTGCGGGGGGTGGCGGGGAGGTCCGGTGACTGCAGGGGTGGCGGGGGGGTCCAGCAGCTGTGGGGGGGTGGCAGCGGCAGTGGGCGGCAGCGGCAGCGGCACCCAGGCTCGGCCCCACCACTACCTCCGGGCGCAGCGTTTCTGCGCCCTCTTCAGCCACACGCCCTAGGCAACCGCCTAGTTTGCCTAGAGGTAGCGCCGGCCCTGCAACAGTCAGATACGAAAGTCGATAGCAGCTTTTCACAAATTGTAGATTTGTGAGCTGGGATTCTGTGATAGTCCAAAAGAGGATGAGTGTCTGATGCATCTTTGAGACATACCCCACTTATCTTTCTCTAGGCCCAGTTCACGCTTTCAAATTCTTCTATGCAATCATATATGTTTGGTACGTCATGTGGTCAGGTTAGCATAGAATCATAGAATAGTAGAGTTGGAAGGGGCCTACAAGGCCATCGAGTCCAACCCCCTGGTCAATGCAGGAATCCAGGTCAAAGCATCCCCGACAGATGGCTGTCCAGCTGCACCTTGAATGCCTCCAGAGTGGGAGAGCCCACCACCTCCCTAGGTAGTTGGTTCCATTGTCTTATTGCTCTAACAGTCAGGAAATTTTTCCTGATGTTTAGGTGGAATCTGGGTTCCTGTAACTTGAGCCTATTATTCCGTGTCCTGCAAACTGGGATGATCGAGAAGAGATCCTGGCCCTCCTCTGTGTGGCAACCCTTTAAGTACTGGAAGAGTGCGATCATATCTCCCCTCAGTCTCCTCTTCTGAAGACTGAACATGCCCAGTTCTTTCAGTCTCTTCTCATAGGGCCTTGTTTCCAGTCCCTTTAATCATCTTTCTTGCCCTCCTCTGAACCCTTCCAGTTTGTCTACATCCTTCTTAAAGTGTGGTGTCCAGAACAGGAATCAGTACTCAAGATGAGGCCTAACCAGTGCTGAGTAAAGGGGAATTGTCACTTCACACGATTTGGATGCTATACTTCTATTAATGCAGCCCCAAATAGCATTTGCCTTCTTTGCAGCCACATCACATTTCTGGCATGAAGAAGGTCAGCTCCGGGGGGGGGGGGGGTTGTGGGGGGCAGAGGGCTTGGCAAATTGCCTTCTGGTGGGGGGCCCCTTACATTGGTGGGCTTGCGTAGCAGCCATACTGTGACCAACACGAAGTGGCTTGGAGCCACCACTTGAATGGCCCCCAATGCCTCAGGGGGGTGCTATTTTGGGAGCACTATGTGAAATGTAAATGGTCTGGCACAGGGGGGCAAGGTGGGGAGACAGCTGAATTGCCCGCCTTCTTAGGCAGCCGACATCACAAGCCCCGGGCACAGTGGTTTGGTGGAAAATTTTGAGTCGTAAAATTTTCAGGAATATTTTAACGCAGTACATTTCCTTCACATGGAAGAAAGTTGTCTCCTTAGCTACAGGCCTGTGGCTCACGCTGGCTCAGCTTGTCTGAGCGTGGAAAGCTAAGCAGGGTCAGGCCTGGTTATGACTTGGATGGGAGACCCCTCCTCTAGTTTCCTGCATTGAGCAGGGGGTTGGACTCGATGGCCTTGTAGGCCCCTTCCAACTCTATGATCTATGAACTCTATGAACTCTTATGTGTCCCTTCTATACCCATGTAAAGGGAGTTCAAAAACTAAGAGAGGAAGCCATAGCGCTATCCTAACCTTGAAGGCTCAAGGCAGATAACAGCGTTTAAAAGCAAAGGGCAAATACTTTGTCACTGGTTTACCGCTGGATGTGCTTCTATTTACACTGCACAGTACCTGTGAAGAAGGTACCTAGCAACACTATGCACTGCTAAAAGGAGGCAACAGAAATTTGGGTCACCCACTCCTGCCTTGACCTAGATATATCATTTGCGAAGAACTACTTAGGAGGATTGAGAAATGCACTCAACAGCAAAAGAAAAAGCAGAATGGCGATAAATGGGAAGAGAAGGATGCTACAGAAAAGATGGGGCGTGCATACGCGCGCGCGCACGCACACACACACACACGGTGGAGAAACAAAGTAAAAGAAGATGAATGAAGCTAGACTACAAGATTGACAGTGTCATCATTTTAGTACACTGGTACCCTCTCCTATTATCTGAAGGGCTCAGAACAGCTTAAATAAGGTTCCTTAAAAAAACCCTCCCCCCCCCTCTAAGCAGCTTAGCATCACTACTAGAACTATTTCATGCGCCTTGAGACCATTCTCGGAAAACATATGGATTGCACCATTCCATTGGAGCACCTACACTCTGTCTTGTCCTCCCAGTGATCTTCCAGCTTGTCTGCTTCCTGTCACCAGCTAAAGTCAGACCTTGTGAAGGACCACCGCCGGTCCTTTTCCGCAAATTTGGGAGCTAAGCAGTTACTCTGACAGCTCAGAGCTCCTGTTCGCGCTCCCTGGGTCAAAACAGGTCGAACGCACTGGATCAGGCACCGAGTCAGAACGGAACTGGTTTATTTACAGAGTTTAATTGAGCGAATTCGGTCAGGGAGATAAGGGAAGTTATAGCAAACAAATCAATTAAGTCAGGGATTACAATCCACAAAAGGAGATGAAGCTTGCTATGCACAGGCAGAACTATCAAACAAAAAAGAACCTATGCTAGTCTCATCTAACACTGAAGAATTTACCCTAGTCTAACACTAGAAACTCAGACGGACTTACGACAAAGTACCCAGGCGGTCTGCTTGGGGGTTGAGTATCCAGGTTGGCCTGAGACGACGACCCGCTCCATGCTGCCTCACACTTTGTTCCCAACAACCTCAACGGAGCCCGGGCTGTTGCTTTTACCCCCTCGCTCGCCCCCCCCCTCATTCCCCAACCCCTCCCTTTGTTGACAGGACAAACTGGTCCGGCCAGGTGGGAGGGGTGCTGAGGTTCTTCGGCGCCACTTTGCCCATGGCTCCTCGCAGGTGCTTGTAAGGTGATTGAGGGTACTTGACAGCCCCTTGAAAATGCTTGGGGGAAGACCACTGAGGCCCGGGCTGTTGCTTTTACCCCCTCGCTCGCCCCCCCTCTCATTCCCCGACCCCTCCCTTTGTTGACAGGACAAACCAGTCCGGCCAGGTGGGAGGGGTGCTGAGGTTCTTCAGCGCCACTTTGCCCATGGCTCCTCGCAGGTGCTTGTAGGGTGATTGAGGGTACTTGACAGCACCTTGAAAATGCTTGGGGGAAGACCACTGAGGCCAATGCAAATGTGTGTCCCGGACTTGACAACTTACTGAGGGTGCTTGGCGAAAACAATCTAGATGTAAATGCGTGCCTGGGACTGAGCTCCTCTGCCTTGGGCAGAGATTATGCAGGTGACTGGGGGGGCGAAGGGTGTGTGTGGTCAGGCTTTCTCTCCACAGCCCTATTAAATACAGTGGGACTTACAGTATTTTTCCATGTATAAGACTATACTTTTTCCTAAAATTGTTAGACTAAAAATTGAGGGTCGTCTTATACACGGAAGTAAGCCAAGGAGAGAATCGCACAGTTGCGAAACTGCCCAGTGGGGGGCATCTTATACATGGGGGCGTCTTATAGACGGAAAAATACGGTACTTCTAAGTATACATGCATAGCAAAGCGATGTACTGTATTTGCTTTTTTTTTTTCTTTTCTTTTCTTTTTTTAATGTACATCGCCTGAAGCACTTTTTTGTTGCAAAGGCAACCGGTATGGTTTACATTTTTTAAAAATCCTATACATAAAATAAAAACAGGGAGTTTTTAAATAATTATTATTATTATTATTTAAAATTATTATTATTATTATTATTATTATTATTATTATTATTATTATTATTAAATAAAACAAATCCTTTGTATCATGCTGTATTTGCAGGGGCCAGCAGCCATCTCGATAATTGCCGCTATTGAGGAAGAGAAGCAGTTCCACCCATTAACATTTCTGCAGGAAACATTCGTGTTACACAGATGTTTCCAGTAGCAAACATGTACTGTCTGGGTGCAATACATACCTGCATCTTGGAATGTCTGTTCCTATCCGATTGCTAGGATAGCCTCAACACAGCATTACTTTGGGGCATTCCAGGGGTGTTACCAGGTACCAAAAAGATCCGGGCCTCGGGCTCAGAAGACACACACACACACAAGCACAAATTTGCATGTGCTAATTTACATATGCTCTAAAGTCTCTCTGTGTGTATGTCTTTAAAGGACCTCGTCTCCTAAGGACACCCCTATTTGTAAAAAGAGATGTATGGACAAGGGAGAGGAGAGCATTTGATTTCAGAAGAAAAAAACCTCAGGCAGAAAGATTCAGGGGGGCAGCAGGAGGTGAAGCACATGTGGGCAAAAAACCAGCTCATCCAGGGGGATCAGAAGCAACAGAGATCCTCAGGGCCCCTACACCTTTATTTCAGCAAGTGCCAATGGACAGCAGGGTGGTGGGGCAGAGGGCCTCCCAGAGATTCAGGGCTCCAGGTGAAAGATTCGGAGCTCCAGCCCTAGTGGGCCGCCCCCTAACACTGCCTCTGGGGCATTCTGGGAAACTTAAATGGTGGGTGGCTGCAAGCCACCCAGCACTGACTGCAGTGGTGCTCCTGCCCAATGCTGCCACCACCAGCTAAGCTCACCAAGGTCCACCAACGTAGGAGGGGGCCTGCACATGAAGACACTTCTCCAAAGGCCCCCTCAGACCTAGAGCTGACCCTGTCCATGCTAACCTGTCCTCAGGATATTGTACCCCAGATGTATAATTGCACAGAAAGATTTGATGGCATGAACTGGCCCAAAGAAAGATGCATGAGATTATCTCTCAAAGATGTAGGAGAAGTGGAGAAGTGTCCTGCTGTGGCAGGGTCAAGCTCAGTCCCAGGGCAAACTAGGGTGGAAATCCAATCGGCAAAGTCAGAAAGCAGGCAGAGCTCTGAAGCCCAGCTACCCAGGTCAAGAGGAAGGGCTGTCCAAAAGCAGAGTCAGAGGCTACGCCAAAGTCTAGCACAGGCAAGCAGTCCAAATCAAGCACGACTATTGTGAACCGCCCAGAGAGCTTCGGCTGTGGGGCGGTATAGAAATGAAATAAATGAATGAAATGACCCAAGGGAACAGGGTCTTATCAGGGGTCCAGGGGCGAGCAGGACAAGAGATCAGTCCAAAGAAGACGCAGCGGCAGGAAAGCGAGGGTGCGAGGGACCAGGGGCTGAAATCAAGGTGTTCTTCCAGCAGCCCTCCCTGCCTAGGACTGAGGCTTATAAGCTGGAGCTTCCAGAGCCCCACCCTGGACTCAGCAGCACATCAGAGCCTTCTGGAAGAAGTCCTCCTCCTGAGTAGGGCCCTACTCAGGAAGAGTGCTTTACTCACGAGGAGCCTCCCTTTGCAATCAGGCACTCCTTTTCACAGTGGTTGTTCTGCCTGCCTCCTGAGACGACACCACTCTCGGGAACTTACTGGTCACTCGGCCTCTGTTTCAGAGGCGGAGTTCCCCTCCTCTTACGGGGATGGACTCATGGCCATCTCCCTCAAGGGCCCAAGCTCCATCTGTTGTTTTGGCATGGGCTCTTCCTTGATGTTGTTTTATTTATTTATTTATTTATTTATTTATTTATTTATTTCATTTATACCCCGCTCTTCAGCCAGAAAGGCTCTCAGAGTGGCTTACACAAATTAATAATAAGACAGTCCCTGCCCTCAGGCTCACAATCTAAAAGACATGAACACAAAACATCAAAAAACACTGAATATAATATTAAAAAAAATAAATAATCTACAGAATATAAGAACAGCAATACAAGTTAAAAAATACCAAAAAAAACCCCACTAAATATTCAAAAAAAAAATACAACAGAAATAATTACAGATAACAAACAAACAAAGGCAGGAGCAGCAGCAGCTTTTGTGACTGGAGTCAGTCAGGCCCCACCCTCCCTGGCCAGGTGTGATGAACCAGGGAAGCAGGGACCAGGTCTTGCAGGACTCACAGCTAGATGGTCTCCAGGCCATGTTTGTATCTGGCTGGCTCCCCCTCTGAAGAGGATCCCTGCAGCAGAGCCATGGCAATGAGACCCCCATTCTCTTTTGGAATATCACACAACGGGTCCCTCCCAGCCCCACAAATCTACAATTTGTAAGAAACTGCTATCATCTTTTGTATATTACATTATCTTCTGGGTTTTATTCCCTAATGTCAACTGATTATACCAATGAGGACTAGCACATTAGTTCATAATGGAGTGCACAGATCAAATCATATGCCTACAATCATATAAACGAGGGGAAATATCTCTTTGGATGGGGAGAAAAGTTTTATAGAACTGAAGACAACGTGCCTGGTTTTAGCCATCGTAATCCTCCCTGACAGGAATGGGAGAAGGGGTGTTAAGCAGCCCAGGAAAGAAAACAGACCAGCATGGGTGTGAAGGATGAAATGAAGGATATGAAATGACATATCAATACAAGGTACTTTTTATCAGCGTAATGCACTGGGGCCTAGGTTAATAGATGGTAAGTAGATCTGATGCATCATAACATCCCTGGAAGGCAGGATCGTTAAAGGAGCTGGTTCCACTTACATCCATGAAATAAGGCAGTGTGATTCTCCACAGAGGCAGAAACCCAAGCCTCCAGCCTTCCCATCTGCAATACATTGCCACAGGGCTGGTAAGATTTGTGTGTCAATTACATTTGTCAGTGTTTATTTGTGGGTAGATGAGTGGAGTTATCATCATCTGTCTGCATTATATGCCAGAGCAGGCTTACAGCTCACTGCTCGCCTGTGGCAAATAAGAATCTCCCCCATGTGACCAGGCAGGAAAGCTTTGGTAAATTGGCATTGATAAGAGCTCTTTTCTTTTCTTCAGGATGTGAAAGTGTAGACAGGCAGGCTAGCAACTGCTGTGGCTGCACTAGAGGCAGGTTACCATTAGCCCTTTGTATTGGGTTCAGACATGATAACCCACACTCAAGGGTTGTGTATGGGTTGAGTGTGGGTTATGGTTGAACCATGAGTTGTTGTGCAAACGTGAGTTATTGTGTTGTCTGAACCCAGCTGAGATAACAAACCATGGTGAACAACCCACAGTTCACAACCCAACAACAAACTATGGGTTCATTTCATGGGTTGTCCGTGGTTAACAAGCCATGGCTTGTTAGTGCGGCTGGGTTCAGACAACATGATAGCTCATGTTTCAACAGCAACCCATGGTTCAGCAACTCAACCCTTGACTGTGGGTTATCATGTTGTCTGAACCCAGTCGTGTCTAAAAGAAATTGCACCAATGCACGATACCAGTGAGCAAGTCATGTCCAAAGACTTGCCCACAGCATCCTTTTCGTCTGAATTCCTTGGAGCAGGGATCACAAACTGGCAACCTACACACAGACTGGGTTCAGACAACATGATAACCCACACTCAAGGGTTGAGTATGGGTTGTCGTTGAACCGTGGGTTGTTGTTGAAACATGGGTTATCGTGTTGTCTGAACTCAGTCAAGATAACGAACCATGGTGAACAACCCACAGTTCACAACCCAACAAAAAACCATGGGTTCCCTTCATGGGTTGTTCGTGGTTAACAAGCCATGGCTTGTTAGTGCGGCTGGGTTCAGACAACACAACAACCCACGTTTCAACAATTCAACCCTTGAGTGTGGGTTATCATGTTGTCTGAACCCAGCCACTGGATCCAGTCCCCAAGGCAATTTTATCTGGACCCCATCATCCAAATCACATTTTATATAGGGTATGTTAAAAGTAAAGTTATGACCTTTAAATAAGCAATTAATAGATTAGGCCTCAAATCTGGTCCCCTCCAGAGGTGTTGAACTACAATTCCAACCATCACTGACCACTGGCCAAGCAGGCTAGGGCTGATGGGTGCTGTTGTCCAAAATATCTGGAGGGTGCCAGGTTGAGGAAAGCTAGTGTAAGGCTAATCCATTTTAAACTGTTTCAATCAACTATCAAGACATCCCTGATTAATCAAGCAACTTATTTTTACTGTGTTTAAATACCTAAAGGGTTGTCACACGGCAGAGGGGTGCAACCTGTTCTCTATCATCCAAGATGGTAGGACACGAAATAATGGACAAGTTACAGGGAGGCAGATTTCAGCTGAACATCAGGAAAAGCTTCCTAATGATCGGAACAGTCAGACAGTGGAACCAAGTGCCAAGGGAGGTGGTGGGCTCTTCATCACTGGAGCTATTCAAGCAGAGACTGGGCAGCCATCTGTCACGGATGCTTTAAACCGGATTCCTGCACTGAGCAGGGCCCAGGGGGGAGGACTCGATGGCCTAAATGGCCCCTTCCAACTCTATGATTCTGTGTTCATTATTGTTAACATAAGTACTTATAAAAACTGCAGTTGGCAGACCATCTTAGAAGAGGCTTTCCACCTTCATTCTCATACAACACAGAATGCCTCTTCTGACAGTGAGAGCTGCAACGTGTAGTTGCACCATCTAAAAGCAAAAGAAGTACTGTTTTCTGTCCAAACTACTGTTTTGCCATAAGCAAACTTATCTAGATTTAAATAAGGCATCAATTAAAACTCATATGATTGATCAACTAAGATTTCTTCAATCAAGTGGCAGCCCTGCTTCAAAGGTTTGGCCCCAATTATCACTCATAAAGAAAAGCAAATTTTTTCAGGTTACAAAGAAAATAGAGATTTTTTTTGACACATAGCAATCTTTCCTTGGCTTTTACAAGGTGCACGTATATGTTGCAGCCGGCACTATCGGAAGAGACATTATCTACTGTGAGAGACTGAAGGAGGAGAATGCTTCTGCTATAATGAGGGCTGCCATCTGCAGTTTTCATAAGTCCTGCTACTAAAAATGTTGGCCTCTTTTTATTTCATACGTAATATGTCTGTTATATGTAAATGCACATACTTGTGTGTCATGCTATGCACCATTCTGAAGCCCTCACCGCAGGGGTGGGCAATCCGCAGCCTGTGGGCCACATACGGCCCTCGGATGCCGACTGTGCATCTCAGCACGGATACCCTGCCCGCCCTCGCTCTGCTGCTGGCAAGAGCCCAATTTTGCTGTGAAATTGGGCACGTGAAGATGTCTCTCTTCATATACCCTATTTCCCAGTGGCTAAAAGCAGCAGGCAAACTGCAAACTTCCCTGCATTAGGATTGTTGTGGGGGGAGAGGTTAAAGCCTCTCCCCACAACCAGCACTCCGAATCAAGAAGGTTTGCAGCTAGATTGCTAATATCATTATTCTTTAATGTATAACTTTAAGGTTTTTAACCTGCTTACTACCCAAAGTTTCCAAAGCAGCTTTTTGTGGGACGCCTGTCTGTCTGTGAAGGCAGTGGTTTCAGCGGCGAAATACATTTCCAACCCCCCAGACAGCTGTCTGGGGAATAGAGTGGCCCCATGGAGATAAGAAGTTAGAGCAGCTTTCTCCAACCCAGCATAGCTCCAGATGTGTTGGATTGCAACTCCCATCATCCCCAGTCGGCACACCCACAGGCCAGGAAATATTCCTAACTGCAGTGGTTCCACAACAGAAACACCAGAATAGATAGAGACATGGAAAGCCCAAAGTGTACTCTTCCCGAGGCCTACCACCATCTCACCCCAAAGCAGACCTGCCAAGAACAAAGCGATTGCTGTCACGTTAAACCAACTGGACTGCTGACAACTCGTGCAATACCAAAGTTCAGCATAAATCTTTGGCTCGGAGGACACCGTTTAGGGCAATAAAGGAAGAGAGACTGACATTTACAGCATGCTTGCAACACCCCTGCTTAATTCTCCCCAGTGCCTCATTAACAGTATTTTAGACACTTATCGGCAGCCTAGAATACTCAATAACTTATTAAAAATCATTTGGGTTGATGAAAACTCCAGGTATTGGGTGCTTTTTATTTATTTATTTATTTTATTCATTTGGTATACATCCCACAGCCAAACTGGAACTCAGCCCTGAATTTCACCAAACTGTAATCCCATAGGCGGGATTAATGTGATTTGGATGTGACGTAACTCAACTTTCAAAAGGCTTGGAGTTGACTTATCTAAGAGATCACTGCCTCTCCTATTTTCCTAATAGGCTCTAAGGCTGACCAAGAGCTGACATTTAGGATTATGAGTTCTTGGCAATTGTGGCTCAACTTTAGATACAGACTCACAAAACGTTGAGCATCCTTCTAAAGACTTTCTATTTGTGCTTAAAGATTGACAGAACCATTTGGTTCTGCTCCAGAAAACGTTTGGGGAAACTGCTTTCTTCTGGATTTCCACTGGATTGCAAGATTCTGTTTTGGATTCCATCTCCAAATTCCCATGGAATAAAGGGAGATTCAGGACAGATAAAAGAAAGTACTTCTTCACATAGTAGTTAAACTATGGAATTCACTTCCACAAGATGGAGTGATGGCCACCAATTTGGACAGATTTAAAAGGGAATTGGACAAATTCCTGGAGGAGAAGGCTATCAATGGCTACTAGTCCTGATGGCTATATGCCACCTTCAGTATCAAGAGGCAATATGCCTATGTGCACCAGTTGCTGGGGAACATGGGCGGGAGGGTACTGTTGCACTCATGTCCTGCTTGTGGATTTCCCGTGGGCAGCTGGTTGGCCGCTGTGTGAATAGAATGCTGGACTAGATGGACCCTTGGTCTGATCCTGCATGGCTCTTCTTATGTTCTTATGAATGCAACAAACAGCTGCTTGCAAAAACACATATCATACTAGGGAGCAGTGACTGGCTGCATCTCCCTGTTGAGGGTACACTTGGTAGCAAACCTAGGTCAGCCTCTGCATAATGTGTCGTATGGCCCTCACATAAGCCTCTTCCCGATAGCCTGAAGAGCCACTACCAGTAGAAGCAGAAAATACTGTGCTGGCCTGCATGAGTCAGTGGCCTGATTAAGTAGAAGTGACTCCTTATACTTCTACATGTTTCTTTATTTTTTTTTATTAAAACATTTGTATACCATCCTTCAACATCAGTTTCTGGATCGTTAACAAGTAGATTATTAAAGTATAGCCATAAAAATAAGTTTCCGTCATATAAGTAGGAACAGCAATTAATGCAGCATAAAACCTGATCAAGAAATGTAAAACATCTGGGAGAAGCAAAGGGTGTTCTCCCACCACTGAAAGGATAACAACATGGACACGAAGCAAACCTCCCTGCAGGAGAACATTCCAAGATGGGGCATGGCAACCAAAAATGGCCTCTCTGGTCAGTAGCAACCTCACCTCAGATGGCAAGAGCGTTCGGCAGACGGTTCAGGTGGACAGGCTGATGTTAAACAAGACAAAAGCAGGATGCAGATGACCCAAATGGAAAGTCCATGTGAACACGACAGTGTTGAATGAATGAATTTTTATTACTGTCACAGACCAGTCAGAATTCTGATACCAAAGAACAAACATAGCAATTAAAACAGTTAGATAAAACGGATGGGTTTTAAAAGAAGTCTAACATGGGTTTTTTTCCTAATTTGCATTGCAATAAAAAAGGAATTTGCAACCCTCTCCGTGATATAGGCTAAATCAACTTTTAAGCAGAACAGGACCATATCTTCAGAAGATTGTCCCAGGAGAGTTCTTAGTAGAGGGGGAATCAGCCTTTCTGTGCAGTCCCTGTACAACAGTGTTCTCCAACCTTGGGTCCCCATAGCTGGCTGGGGCAGGCTGGGAGTTGTAGGCCAAAAACATCTGGGGACCCAAGGTTGGAGAACACTGCTGTACAACTTATAGTACAGAAGGAGATGATGAACAGACTCTCTTACTCCAGTTCCTCCCAAACACAAACATTCATTAATCGGGATCTTGTTAAATCGCCCACCTAACAGTGCAGAGAGCAACACTTTGAAGCAAGCAAGCATAAATGCTCTCCTGTATTTGGGAACAGCTACAGCTAGTCTACGCAGATATGAAGCTATGGCAATTCCATATTTTAGATTTCTTAAGAATAAGGGGAAACAAGATTTATCAGCCGCCGTTCTCAAATACTGCAGATCTAAATCTATTAATCTCTGTATAACAGAGAGCCGTGCCTTCCTTAAACCGTAGTTGCCCAGAACCTCAGGAGCAAAGCCCAACTTCAGTATCCTCTTCTCCATCCCCCAGTCTGAAAGCAATAAGCAGATATCAGAAGCTGCAAAATAACTCCAGACACAGCCACCATTTCAGGGCATTTACCCAAGCCTGGCATTCGACTGATCGAATACCCCCTTCCAAACAGACAGCTGCCGTCCCCAGACAGGGAGGTAGCCCCAGAACTGATATCACAATTTATTTATTTATTTATTTTATTATATTTATTAATCGCCCATCTGGCCACTCTGAGCGATGTACAATCCAATAAAATACAGAGGGGGGGGGGGGTTAACACACATACACAGTATAAAACACAATTAAAAACAGAACAAAACTTAAAAATCCTAACCCACCCCATATTCCCGCATGAAAAGCCACGTTTTTAATGCACAGCGGAAGCTAATCAAGGAAGGGGCATGGCGGAGGTCACTGGGGAGAGAGTTCCATAAATTGGGGGCTGCCACAGAAAAGGCCCTCCTCCTAGTCCCCACCAGCCTGGTTTCTCTGGCTGATGGGACAGGGAGAAGGCCGTCTGTGGCAGATCTTGTTGAGACCGGAGCCATACAGGGTTTTAAAGGTCAACGCCAACACCTTGAATTTGGCTCGGCAAGCAACTGGTAGCCAGTGCAACTCTTTGAGCACCAGAGTGATGTGATCACGCCAGCGGCAGCCTTTAATCAGGCGAGCTGCTGCATTCTGTACCAGCTGCAACTTCCGAACCGTCTTCCAGGGTAACCCCACGTAGAGCACATTACAGTAGTCTAGGCGAGAGGAGACCAAGGCATGAACCACTGATGGGAGCAGATGATTAGGAAGGTAGGGGCGCAACTGCCGTATCAGATGGAGCTGATACAGCGCTGCCCGGCTCACAGCTGACACCTGAGCCTCCATGGACAGCTGGGAGTCTAGAATGACTCCCAAGCTGCGGACCTGGTCCTTCAGGGGTAGATGTACCCCATTCAACACCAGGTCAACATCCCCTAACCTTCCCTTGTCTCCCACCAGAAGTACCTCGGTCTTGTCCGGGTTCAGTTTCAATGAAGCAGAATCAACAGCCATATAAGTATACTTTCTAGCGGATTATAACCTTTGTATATCATAATCACACCGGAAACTCAGACGTCGATTTCAGATATTAAATTTTTTTAACCCTCTTAGTCCTTGCTACCATCTTTATTATCCTCGCGGAAGAAATGTGTGGATCTAAAGAAAAGAAGTAGATTATTCTGTAAATTTTAACCACTGGAAATGCATGCAGACACACACACACACACACCAGAGCAATGGTTATCCCAAAAAGGTGAGCTCCCATAGATCCCAGTGACAGGTTGCCTTCCAAAGCTAATAACCACGGCGGGGGGGGGGGTGTTCAGCAGGACTGCAGCAGGGGAGGAAAGAGTGAAGCCCCTCCCCACTTGCTGTGGTACCAGTGAAACTTCCATCCCACAAGGACAGCTATTAACATTTTTTAAAAAACACGACCACAGCACTTTAGGTAATGCATTTAGCCTCACATCTCGTTTGGTCCTAGGCATCAGACCAGTCCACAGTTTCCTTCTTTGTCGTTCTCATAACATTAAGGCTTTAAAAATATTTGACCAATATTTGACCAGTTAATTGAGGTAATCTTTTTTGTCCGGTCAAACACCCAGCACTACCAAAGCAAACTCATGTGATAGATAGCTGTGTCTGAATGTAGCCTTGTAAAAGGCATGGGGGAGGGGGAGAAAGCCGGCGCTCGTGGTGAGGAAGGGAAGTCCCAATGGATGGTTATGAAAGGTTTGCCTGGACTTATAGATGACTCATACTGGATATCTCACATAGGAATTCAAAACAGCATTAGCCGACAGGAAAACATGGAAGGTAAATTTCTAGGCCGACATGCTTCTTTTCGGATCTCTCTGATACTAATCTCCTTCAAAAGGGCCACCCTCAACCCCAAGCTAACCAAGGGGACATCAGAGAGCAAGAGGGCAATTACAGCTAAAGGAACACATAATCCTCCTTCTGTGAACCACAACCATCTATAGTGGGGATGGGGAACCTCCAGTCCACGGCCCAATCTGGCCCACAAACGCCTCCAGTGAAGCCCGTCCCAAAGGCTTGCCCTCCCTCTCAGAAGCCCTGCCCCCTCGGGGAAAGAAGAAAGGGAAGGAGACAAGCTGACGGAAGTGCTCCTCAAGGCCGCAGCTCAGCAGGGAGCCTGTGTGCGCACGTGGGAAATCCGGAATTGTGAATGCGTCACATTTGTATGTGTGGATGGGGTGTGTATACGTGTGTGAATGGGGTCCAGAAGAACACGTCAGAGGGGGGGGGGCCATGCCGGCAGCAGGACTAGGCCTGCCCACTTTGGGCTGTGGCTCCGCCCACTTCTGGCCTGTGGCCCCCGGCATGCTTGCCCGGAGCCAATTCAGCCCTTGGGCTGAAAAAGGTTCCCCAACCTTAATCTATATGTAGATCATCCCAACCACTTCAAAATGAAAAATATGATCAAGGTTGCATGTGGAACTCAGTATCAGATGCAAAATTTAGCATCCCGGGGGCCAGTTTCGGTATCTTATAGACTCAAGTGGTAAAGCTTTTCTTGGACTGTACCACTTCAGGCTGCCGGCAAGGAGGTTTACCTGTGAAAATGTTCCTCAGATACAAAAGACTCCCCTCAGCTAGGAAAGATAGCATGCCAGGAACAGGACTAAGCTGAACCATTCTTCCTGCTTGTTGTCTATGTGAAAGGACGATATTTTCAAATGGGGCAGGGTTCAGACATGTGAACTCCTCCTTTCAGCCTGAAGTGATACAGTCTAGGCCTAGAGTGGTGCAGTCTAGAGCAGGGCTCTCCAACCTTGGGTCCCCAGATGTTGCTGGCCTACAGCTCCCAGCATACCCACCCAGCATGCCTAATGGCAAGGGATTCTGGGAGCTGTAGTCCAGCAACATCTGGGGACCCAAGGTCGGAGAGCCCTGGTCTAGAGAAAGAATTACCCCTTGATCTTGCAGAAGAGTCCTCAAGGAAGAGGAAGGACTTGCATTTAGTCTGTGACTGGGTTCACACGACACGACACGTGTGAACCCACCACGGCTTCTTCAGGGTGCCTCATAAGCCCCACTTCTGGGCTTATAAGCCACCCCGACAGGCCATGTCTTGTTGTAGGGCTTCGTAGCCACCCCTGGGCTCGCCGTGTCATCCAAACTCAGACGACATAACAAGCCCAGGGATAGCCCAAACCGCTACAGAGCCACTTGTTGGCAAGAGTGGCAAAAAGGCTTGCTGCTCTTGCCAAGCGGATCTGGGTGAGCGCTGATGACAGCCACCCCCAAAGTGTCAAAGCGGAACTTGGGGACGGCTGCCAGAGGCTCCGCCCACACCACACCGCTGCGGCCGCCAGCCAAAAGCACTGGCGGCCGCAGCCCACGTGCTGCTTGGCCTACTCTGGGGTAGGCAGAGCAGAGCACAGCAGCGCCCCTAGTCCAGTGCCGCCATGCCCACCAGCCGAAGGGGCTGACGGCTGCAGTGGCACGGGGAAAGCGACACTCTGTTCAGCCTACCCAGAGTAGGCTGAGCAGAGCGTGGCTCGCCCGCCCGCATCCGGTGTTGCTGCTGCCGAGCGGCACCAGACAGGTGGGATCTGCACTCTGCGCGGCCTCTGCTGAGATCGGCGGCAGCGCCAACAGCCCTCACCATGGCTCACGGGTCGGGGCGAGGGGGGTCAGCAATCCCTGCTTTCCCCCTCCCTGTCCTGCTGACAAGCGGGGGAAACCTCAGTCCTCCCACGCGGTGTCCCATGGGACACCTGAGGGGGGAGGCACAGTGCAGCCTGCTCTCAATGTGCCCGATCGTCTGTCAGGCGCGTTGGGGGTAGGGTGGCTTGTACGCCAGACTCCTGCAGTCTGGCGTAACGTGTTGTGTGAACCCGCCCTGCACGTCAAAGGTCCTTTCAAAATCTCTTTGAATCTTTGAATCCAGAGTTAGTCCATTTCCGTGTGTGTATGTGCATGTGTGTGTGTGGTTCCCCCCCCCCACTCCTTTTCCCCAAATGACAACAGAAACTAATAAAATGGTGTCATTGATTAGTCATAGGCTAATAATCTGCGAAGCAAAAAGCTTCAGTTCGCAGGAGGGCAGAAAATGCAGTAAGATGCTAAAGACGTTGAAAGCCGCAATTAATCACATTTGCTCATCATCAGCCAATTTATTTCATTCACTGAGCTCGAGAGAAAGTAAAATATATTTTTTTCCCCAAACCTCTAATGTACCGCAGATTCAGCAGCTCCAGCCATCGGTTCAATGGTATTCTCTCCCATGTTACTTAGCCCGGTGGTGGTGAACTAACCTCAATTCTCAACGCATTTGTTACATGTCCATCAGAAAGCGAGCACTGCTTCGGGAGAAGCAGCCAAAGCGGGGCGCAGAGCCTGCTCCTCCACGGGCCGGGTGGCATCGGCGAGCGTGGCCACATCCACTGGCATCATAGCCCTCCCCTCCCCCGCCACCACCATTCTGGCTGATATAGAGAACAATCCTCTATTTCAGTGTTCTCCAACCTTGGGTCCCCAGATGTTTTTGGCCTACAACTCCCAGCATGCCCCAGTCAGGACAGTCTAGAGCAGTGCTCTCCAACCTTGGGTCCCCAGATGTTTTTGGCCTACAACTCCCAGCATGCCCCACGCTGGCTGGGGCATGCTGGGAGTTGTAGGCCAAAAACATCTGGGGACCCAAGGTTGGAGAACACTGGTCTAACCCATCTCACAGGGTTGTTGTGATGATAAATTTGATATTCTACAGCTCATCCCTGAGGTAGATAATGAAATCTAAATGCAATACTTTCCCATCAAACAAAACATGGGTTATAAATTACCAATGGAATTTAAAAGTCAGTGCAGTGTGGGAGGAGAACCTTAAAAATTAATCATCCTCTGTTCTGTCTTCTTTTTTTTATTGCTGTCGTAGATCTCTCCACGTCCTCCTTCATCAACCAGAATGCAGGCCTGACATGGGCACGCCACCAAAATTCGACTGATACTGAAAACTGAAATTTATTTAATGAGGGAGATGTTTAATGACAGCTTTGAAGAGCGACTTAGCTGGCAGTAGTGATTAATTTCTCCCTCTCTTACTTTATTTCCCAAAGGAAGACATACAGTAGGCAAAAGCGCAAGGAACAAACGAGAATCAAGTCACCTCAGTGCACCAGAAATATGCCATAAACAAAATACATATAAACACGAGCAGCTATGCCAACAGTAGCACGCTGCTGCAGAGCATCTAAACTCATATCTCCCAACCCAGTGCCCTCTGTATTGGACTACAATTCCCATCATTCCCAGCAGGGTATTATGGGAGTTGTAGTCCAAGACGTCTGGAGGGGACCAAGTTGTGGAGGGTTGATCTAAACATATTTAAATCTAGTTGAAACCACTGTTTCTAGAAATTAATCAAGGGCAACCAACTCGATACAAAAAAAGTCCCCCCCCTTCTTTCCTCTTGCTCTTATATCAACAAACAAATCCAGTGAGTTTAGACATTTCTACAATTTTCTATACTTTCTGTGCTTCTTTAATGCAGGGAATGTTTGGCGGGGGGGGGGGGTGAACACCACATATTGACTGCCAGAATCATTGCAGCAGTTAAAATATTTCAGATGAAGTTCAGCTTATTTTTATTTACTGAAATGTTAAAGCTGCATATCTATAGCCTCTCCAGAAGCAACACCATCTACAGCTATCTGGCTGTAGCTGGGAAGCCAAAGCCCTTCGCATTGGATAAGGGGCCAACTCTTACTCCTGAAACAAGGAGAGCCAGTGTGGCGTAGTGGTGAGAGTGTTGGACTGGAAGTCGGGAGATCAAGGTTCTAGTCCCCACTCAGCCATGAAGCTCACTGGGTGACTTTGGGCCAGTCATTGACTCTCAGCCTAACCTACCTCACAATGTTGTTGTGAGGATAAAATGGAGAGGAGGAGGAGGAGGAGGAGGATTATGTAAGCCACCTTGGGTTCCTTGCAGGAAAAAAGGCGGGATATAAACATAATAAATAAATAAATTCCATAGCCAGTTCTGAAGCTGTCCATGGTCTGGGAGTCTGTCCCCCTATGACCCCTATTATCCAAAGAGGGGTTCTGGAGAAACAAAGGATGAGGAAGGCTGGGGCCAGAAACTAACCCCAGAAACAGCCCCAGAAGGCACCACCAACTTCCATGGGGGAAGAACCCCGGAAGACAGAAAAACCATTGCCTGCATGGGCCAAGGAGGTAGCCTTGGCTTCCTCCTCTGGTGCCTCAGAGCCCTGAGTAATGCAACGGGGCCTTTCGGCAACCACGCCGCCTCCAGAAACAACAGGAGGCTAACCAGCCCCAATGAAGGCAACCCTGGTGGAATAGGGGGCAGATCCTTTAAGTCAGAGGTGTGGAACCTCAGACCCGTGGCCTAAATCCAACCCACGTTCGTTCCCAAGATGGCCCTCTGAGGAACTGTTTGGTGGTTTCCCCGCTTTTGTGCAGTTTTTCCCCCATCCTAAAAGGCTGAAATGCCTCTCTTAAGGCTCAGTTACTGGCAGTAATTGCTGGAAGCTAAAATATGCTGGTGTTTTGTCCCCAGTTCATTTGCCTTCAGCCCCGCCCACCCCTGGAATGCGGCCCCCGAGGGCTTCTATGAAATGGGATCTGGCCCTCAGACTGAAAGAGGTTCAACACACTCCTGCTTTAAGCGCCGGCAGGTTATGGGGGGGGGGAGCTAGGAACCCCAAACCTGACAGCAGGACCACTTAAGACCTCAGTTGGCTCCAGATACTGGCTGAAGCAATGACATCCTAGCTTGGGTGCTTTGAATCCAGGCCGAATATACCCTGCTCTCCAATGAGCTGTCTCCTGTAAAACTGACTCCTGCAGAGTTTCACAGGTCATCCTCTCTCATAATACTAGAACACGGGGTCATCCCATGAAGCTGTTTGGTGGGAGATTCAGGACAGAAAAAAGGAAGCCCTTTTGCACACAGCGCATTGTTAAACTATGGAATTCACACTTCCACAGGATGTAGTGATGGCCACCAATTTGGAGGGCTTTAAAAGGGGATTGGACAAATTCATGGAGGAGAAGGCTCTCAACGGCCACTAGTCCTGATTGGCTGTATGCTTCCTCCAGCATCCGAGGCAGTATGCCTATGTACAGCAGTTGCTGGGGAACATGGGTGGGAGGGTGCTGTTGCACTCATGTGGGATCCCGTGGGCAGCTGGTTTGGCCCCTGTGTGAACAGAATGCAGAACTAGATGGACCCTTGGTCTGATCCAGCAGGGCTCTTCTTATGTTCTTATCCCTGCAGGCCTCAGCTTTGAGCAGGAACAGAAGCTGCAAAGGTAGTTCTAGAACTGAGCTGTCCACATAAAGCTCAGTGGAAGTAAGAAACTAGGTTCCCCTATCAAGGACATGGCTTGGCTGCAACTCGGGCTCCAGCATCAGTACAGTCATGCCTTGGACTGAGAGCATAATTCGTTCCGGAAACGTGCTTGTAATTCCAAAACACTCTTATATCAAAACTAAATCCCCCCAAAAAAATTTGTACAGAGATTTTTAATTTAAGCTGTACTACAGTACTTGTATTGCAAGACGTCGCTTGTATATCAAGTTAAAAAAAAATTAAATAAATATTTAAAAATTTGCTTGTCTTGCAAAACACTCTCAAACCAAGTTACTTGCAATGCAAGGTATTATTGTACTTCTTTGAAAAGATGTGCCCATTACCGATCCCTCTCCACCAGCAACAACTGAGTAACCAGGCACTTTTCAACAAAGCCATAAGAAAGCAAAGAGTCAACGTGTTAGACCAGGGCTCTCCGACCTTGGGTCCCCAGATGTTGCTGGACTACAGCTCCCAGAATCCCTTGCCATTAGCCATGCTGGCTGAGTATGCTGGGAGCTGTAGGCCAGCAACATCAAGCAGGGTCAGGCCTGGTTATTACTTGGATGGAAGACCCCTCCTCTAGTTTCCTGCATTGAGCAGGGGGTTAGACTCGATAGCCTTGTAGGCTCCTTCCAACTCTATGATCTATGAAATCTATGAAATCTGGGGACCCAAGGTTGGATAGCCCTGCGTTAGACCAAAGCTGCACTTGTGCCCGACGAACAGCATCAGACACACTATCATGCCGCAGCAACCTTACCAAGTATTGTAAATTAATCCCCAGAGTCAGCGGGAGATTAATCACTTGAATTATCTCAAACTCCATTCCTGGCATAAAAGTTAAACACAGCAAAAACAGCAGGAGGGAAGAACCGGCCTGCATCATTCAGATATCATCCGAGACGAACTTAGGGAGACGTCCAATTCGTGATGGAACATTTCCCCACATACAAGGGTGACTCGCAAAAGGTATCCCACACATGTGCTTCATGAAATGGATTCTGTCACAAGCAACTTGGAATTTGAGAAAATTCAGTGAAGGACTGTGCGCTCATCTTTGCCTCTTTTCTCTGTACCCCACCCCAGGCTCAGAAAACGCACCTATAGCAGGTGAAGGGAGAGGCGGTGGCAAGGTCTCCACAACCCCAACAGAGTTTCCTTTTCGGCTGATGATCAAACTGGGACTACAAGCCCCAACATCCCCAGTGGGAAAATGATGTTATCCATGTCAATTTCTGCCAAGGAGAAGGCGAAGGGGAGATGGGTGCTTGAGATTCAAGTAGAGCAGGCTGTGAGCATGGCCCTGATAGATTCAACCCTACTCACAAGGAATCCATTTTTTCATTTATTTCTTGCAACATCCCTAAGAACAAATGAACTAAAAGTACAGTGTTCCCAAAACCCATTTCACCCTGAATGTATCCAAGAGCAAGCCTTCATCTCTTGCTGATTCCTGTCAAAACCTCCTATGCTAAATCAGAAATGGCACCTCCAATTGCAGGCAAGTATCTTCCCAGTGTGGTTGCGGGCCTAGTGATAAGGTCAGCTCAGGGGGCATACATAGTATGGAAAAATGCAGACTAAAAACTAGCCTGCCCACCCCACCCCCCATACTCTGGATAGAACAAAGACTAGGTTCCAAGATAGCATAGGTCGTATCCCACACATGTGCTTCATGAAATGGATTCTGTCACAAGCAACTTGGAATTTGAGAAAATTCAGTGAAGGACTGTGCGCTCATCTTTGCCTCTTTTCTCTGTACCCCACCCCAGGCTCAGAAAACGCACCTATAGCAGGTGAAGGGAGAGGCGGTGGCAAGGTCTCCACAACCCCAACAGAGTTTCCTTTTCGGCTGATGATCAAACTGGGACTACAAGCCCCAACATCCCCAGTGGGAAAATGATGTTATCCATGTCAATTTCTGCCAAGGAGAAGGCGAAGGGGAGATGGGTGCTTGAGATTCAAGTAGAGCAGGCTGTGAGCATGGCCCTGATAGATTCAACCCTACTCACAAGGAATCCATTTTTTCATTTATTTCTTGCAACATCCCTAAGAACAAATGAACTAAAAGTACAGTGTTCCCAAAACCCATTTCACCCTGAATGTATCCAAGAGCAAGCCTTCATCTCTTGCTGATTCCTGTCAAAACCTCCTATGCTAAATCAGAAATGGCACCTCCAATTGCAGGCAAGTATCTTCCCAGTGTGGTTGCGGGCCTAGTGATAAGGTCAGCTCAGGGGGCATACATAGTATGGAAAAATGCAGACTAAAAACTAGCCTGCCCACCCCACCCCCCATACTCTGGATAGAACAAAGACTAGGTTCCAAGATAGCATAGGTCGTATCCCACACATGTGCTTCATGAAATGGATTCTGTCACAAGCAACTTGGAATTTGAGAAAATTCAGTGAAGGACTGTGCGCTCATCTTTGCCTCTTTTCTCTGTACCCCACCCCAGGCTCAGAAAACGCACCTATAGCAGGTGAAGGGAGAGGCGGTGGCAAGGTCTCCACAACCCCAACAGAGTTTCCTTTTCGGCTGATGATCAAACTGGGACTACAAGCCCCAACATCCCCAGTGGGAAAATGATGTTATCCATGTCAATTTCTGCCAAGGAGAAGGCGAAGGGGAGATGGGTGCTTGAGATTCAAGTAGAGCAGGCTGTGAGCATGGCCCTGATAGATTCAACCCTACTCACAAGGAATCCATTTTTTCATTTATTTCTTGCAACATCCCTAAGAACAAATGAACTAAAAGTACAGTGTTCCCAAAACCCATTTCACCCTGAATGTATCCAAGAGCAAGCCTTCATCTCTTGCTGATTCCTGTCAAAACCTCCTATGCTAAATCAGAAATGGCACCTCCAATTGCAGGCAAGTATCTTCCCAGTGTGGTTGCGGGCCTAGTGATAAGGTCAGCTCAGGGGGCATACATAGTATGGAAAAATGCAGACTAAAAACTGGCCTGCCCACCCCACCCCCCATACTCTGGATAGAACAAAGACTAGGTTCCAAGATAGCATAGGTCGTTTCCAAGGGAGGCTTGGATGGTGGCAACAAGGAAGAGGGACTTCTCGGTGGTGCCCCCCCCCCCGATTATGGAACATCCTCCCCACTGAGGCCCACCTGGCGCCATCTCTGTTATTCTTTCAGCGCCAGGTTAAGACTGCCCACTATGCAAAGGTATATTTAATGGCTTTTAATGGCATATGGGGGGCTTATGTCAGCTGTTTTTTTCTGTTAACAGGTCTGTTTTAGTTTTTCACATTGTTTAAAATTCTGTTTTACATTTTGTATTGAAATTGTATGCTGTTTTTATTGTATTTGTATTTGTGTTTTGTATTGTATTGTATTTTATTGTATTGTATGCATTGTTGTTAACTGCCCAGGGAGCTTCAGCTATTGGGAGGCACAGAAATGAAATGAAATGAAATAAATCAATAATTTTCCAAACAGAACTTTGCCTACTACCAATCACTGTAGTGTGGTGGAAAAATAATAAATTAAATAACTGACCATTTGCTGCCTTTTACCAGTAGGCAGGCTGCTTCACTTTGCCTAATGATATATGAATCATCATTGTCACGTTATGATGAATTAAGCCAGGGGTGGTCAGGCTTGCTGGATTTACTTTGGGTTGTTTTCTTTACTAGAATCCAGAAATCCACCAACTGGAGCCAGATGCAAAATTACCTGCTAAACCCCCATGAGCCATACACTGGGGTGATCAGAATACACAAAGACAAATCTATATCTGCATTACTACAGGTCATGGATTCTAACAGTCTAATTTAGATGGTGAGAGTGTTGGACTGGGACTCGGGAGATCCGGGTTCTATTCCCCGCTCAGCCATGAAACTCACTGGGTGACTTTGGGCCAGTCGCTGACTCTCAGCCTAACCTACCTCACAGGGTTGTTGTGAGGATAAAATGGAGGAGGAGGATTATGTAAGCCTTGGGTTCCTTGCAGGAAAAAAGGCGGGGTATAAATATAATAAATAAATATAATAAATACATAAATAAAAACATTGCTATTGTTAAACAGCTGGGCAGGGATGGTGTAGGTACCGAAAAGATCTGGGGCTCAGGTCCACAGGACCAAAAAATGCACAAATTTGCATATGCTAATATACAAATGCTCGAAAGTCTCTCTGTGTATGTGTCTTTAAAGGATCCTGTCTCCTAAGGATACCCCTATAAATTGTAAAAAGGGATGCATGGACACGGGAGAGGAGGGCATTTGATTTCAGAAAAAAACCTCAGGCAGAAAGATTCAAAGGGGGGCAGCAGGAGGTGAAGCACATGTGGGCAAAAAGCCAGCTCATCCAGCGGGATCAGATGCAACAGAGATCATCAGTGCCCCTGTGCCTTTCTTTCAGCAAGTGCACATGGACAGCAAGGTGGTGGGGCAGAGGGCCTCCCAGAGATCTGGGGCTCTAAAGGAAGATTCGGGGCTCCAGCCCTAGTGGGTCACCCCCTAACACCACCTCTGCAACTGGGAGTCAGGGTCCCTTGCTGATCTACTGCAAATCACCCAGAGGTCTACCAGTAGATTCTGATCTACCAGATTTTGCCCAGTGGATTAAGCGGATAACTCCCATTAATAAAAACACAGCTTAGATAATACCTAGCTGCTTTTCTGCACATCTCCAAAACCAGGTTGATCTCAGAACATCCAGCATCTGAGAATTTACATCATCAAATACTCCTACAGCCTAATTATGATAACTAATTCCAGTCGGCAATGTTTCACATAGCCCTGGTTGCCAAGGAGACTTTCCTTTCCGAGCTACAGGCAGGTTTCACTGCTCCCTTTCAACAGAAGGAAAGAGACTGGGCAGGATATGGGTTTCTGACATAATGTTCTACTAGGGGGACCCACAGAAATTGGTGCTGTCATCTTGGTCCAGTAAGAAAACTTCTGCAATTGTAATTTAATGTGATCTATGGATATTTATGTATATTAAGAATCATAAATGAATTTTAAGATTTCATAGATTTCATAGCCATCGATTGTACACTGATGTCACCAGAAGGATTTTTTAAAAAAGAAAAATCATCATAAATACTTGAGAGAGGTAGGTAATGTTGACAGATGAGCACCCTCCTTACTTTCACATTAAAATATGTATACAGTCATGCCTTGGATTGAGAGCATAATTCATTCCGGAAACGTGCTTGTAATCCAAAACACTTGTATATCAAAACGAAATTCCCCCAAAAAAATTTGTATAGATTTTTAATTTAAGCCGTACTACAGTACTTGTATTGCAAGACGTCGCTTGTATATCAACTATCAAGTCAAAAAAGTAATAATAAATATTTAAAAATTTGCTTGTCTTGCAAAACGCTCTTAAACCAAGTTACTTGCAATCCAAGGTATTACTGTATTTTTCTTCCAGATTTTGCATAACACTAAAAGCTAGGAGCACATTTGCACTGACAAAGATTCCCTTCCTCTTCTCTAGCAGACTTTGAAACAGCCCCAAAAGAAAACTGAAAGGCAGATAGTAGGAATGTGAGCTCTGCTGGGGGATGCAGTAAATTCTTTTATTTGTAGGTGTATAAACTTCCCGATTAACAGACATTCAAGAGGAGCAAAAAAACAACAACAACAACCTTGTAATCTTAAAAAACCTTATCAAAACAAAGTGCTAGCAGAGAATGCATTAAAAATCTAGGACTGTAGACTTCCCCCAGTTGCTCAGTCTGCAGTTTTTAAATATTAGTTAGAGTGTTGGGCTGGGACTCAGGAGATCCGGGTTCTAGTCTAGTCCCCACTCAGCCGTGAAGCTCACTGGGTGACTTTGGGCCAGTCACAGACTCTCAGCCTAACCTACCTCACAGGGTTGTTGTGAGGGTACAATGGAGAGGAGGAAGAGGATTACCGTATGTAGGCTGCCTTGGGTTCCTTGCAGGAAAAAAGGCAGGATATAAATATAATAATTAAATAAAAGTTCACTGCTGGCCAATCAGACTTGAGGTTGCTGGTTTTCTATCCATCACATATTAAGAAGGCTCTGCTCAACGGAGGCCCCTACAACTGGTTAGCTGAGAGCGCCGTATAACCGCTGCAAACCCAGAGTTCTGGTTCAAAGGCTGCATCCTCCGATAAGACTGTTAGGGTCACCTGTAAGGGCGGGATGCCAGCTTTGAACCAATGTCATTGGTTACATTGCAATATTTCAGGTAGTGTTTCCCAGCCTTCAGAAACTGAGAGCACAGTCATTGTTGTTTTTCTGATTTAAAACCGAAGGTTACATTCTTACACCCCTCAAAAGATTTACTTTCAGCGTGTGTAACAGTAAGAATCGCCCAGCCCCTCCCTGTGCTTCTGCACGAGCCACGCAGCTGGTCATGCGTCTCCTGAATGGAAGGAAGCAAGCCCAGAAACTGACTCATACTCACATTCATCACGTAGCACCCACTCAGGCCACATAGTTCTGCTGCCATCAGTGCACTGGGAGGGATTGAATAAAAGGGGCAAAGCAACAAGGGGGCAAAAATTACCTGCCCCCATCAGAGGCCAATTGGAAGAAAGCAAGGCCAGAGCAGCAATTCATGCAGGGGGACAGAAGGCAAACTCTTCTCTGGGCAGATGCTTTGAGATCACAAGGGCTGAGCCAGTATGGTGTAGTGGTTAGAGCATGGGACTAAGACTGGACAGACTGAGGTTCAAATCCCCACTCAGCTATGGTGACTTTGGGATAGCCACTGTCTCTCAGTGTAACCTACTGCACAGGGATATTGTGAGGATAAGAAGGTGGGGTGAGAGGGATGTATCTCCTTGGAGGAAGGGCAGGATATAAACATGAATGTATGTTATTTCTCTTGGCACACGGTTTGGGAGATCCCTTAATTTCAGGCCATCATAGGACCATAAAGAGGCAAAGGATGTCCTTTGGCAGAGCAGCTGATGAGCTCTGCTTGCTTCCCAAATTCGGCTCCGCCCGCCATGCCTTATCTGTCCTTCACTCCTCAACTCACGCTGGCTCACAGAGCTATATTTGGCCACTGTGCAGTTGCCAACAGGGACTCCAATGCCTGTCCACATCCCGAGCCCCAAATTCCATTTCCCAAGCACTAATCAGAAGGCTCATTTCCTCCCACACAGACTTAATTTAATCCCTCTCTCCCCCCCCCACAAGAAAGAGCAGAGACAAGGAAAATACAGCTTCAATTAAACCCTATGTAATTTGTTGTGAGGCTGTTAGAGAATGAAAAATAATTGAACTGCTCCCCCCAGACTCAGCTGACTGAGTCTCTGGCTATGCCTTTCTTCGGCTGGCTCACAACCTCTGGTGGAGCAGTACACAAAAGCGGCAAATTTTGAAAGAACTTGGATCACCTTTAAAATAAAATAAAAAATGCTGTCCAATTGCCCAGACTCTCAAAGCCCAGAAGAGGATGGGCTTCATTAAGCGCCTGAAGCAGCCTTCCCCAACCTTGTGCCCTCCAGATGTGTTGGACAACAACTCCCATCATTCCCGTGCTGGGGGTGATGGGAGTTGTCATCCAACACATCTGGAGGGTGCCGGGTTGGGGAAGGCTGACCGAAAGGATAACTGGCTATTTATCCTTGTCAGGAGCTGCTGGGATCTGTGGACAGCTGCCCCCACGTGGTGAACCCTTGAACTGCAGGAGGCAGCTTCTCAAGCACTTTCAAGCTCTGGACTAACTCTGCCCACCGAGGCTTGCCATAGGATCCTCCTAGACAGGAAGGAGGATAAAACAGCTTCCTGTTCTGGTTGAGCCTTGCTTGGACAACAAGGTCTTCATAAATTTCATAGATCATAGAGTTGGAAGGAGCCTACAAGGCTATTGAGTCCAACCCCCTGCTCAATGCAGGAAATGAGAGGAGGGGTCTCCCATCTAAGTAATAACCAGACCTGACCCTGCTTAGCTTTCCACACTCAGACAGGCTGAGCCAGCATAAGTCACAGGCCTGTTCTCAGAGCTCAGATTTGTTTCCGTATCCTGGGTTGTGCTTTGGTTCTGACTTGTCCTGAAACTCCTGGCTCGCCTCAGACTGCTGAACATACCCAATCTTTTTCCCCTTCCTCCCCATGCCATTTTCTGGACCAAAGTGTCCCTGCAAAGCTGCTGTGAGATCCCCGGCAGAAAAAAATGCCCATCCGCAGAGGATTTGATTCACTGCATTTCTGCATGAAACACCAAATTGATTAATGCCTCCTGACTGGAAGGAGCCAGATGCATGGCCATCTCCTCAAGCGTTGTGTAGTTCATTTCATTCATTCATTTATTATATTTTTTAATCGCCCATCTGGCCGGTCACCCGTTGCATCTGTTGCATCTCTGCCATGGGAGTGATTAACTACTCCAATGACACCCAACCAATGCAGTGATGGGGCAAAAATACCCCTGGGTGGAAGAAAGCAATGCCAGAACAAGAAGTTGTACAGAGTTATTGTGGACTGCCTCCTCTGTGGGTGAACACTTTGGGCTCAGAAGAACTTTTAAGAGTGGGAGGAGGGGACATCAGGAGACCCAATGGAGACCTAATCACAGATCTCCTACATCAGTGTTCTCCAACCTTGGTTCCCCAGATGTTTTTGGCCTACAACTCCCAGCATGCCCCAGCCAGCATAGCTGGCTGGGTATGCTGGGAGTTGTAGGGCAAAAACATCTGGGGAACCATGGTTGGAGAACACCGGTCTATCATCTTTCATTTCTGATTTTCTTCCCTTCTCTCACCTCTCTCTCTCTCTCTCTCTCTCTCTCTCTCTCTCCCCCTCACCCTTTCTGTTCACCTTCTCTCTCCCTCCCCCGATTCCCCACCACCTTTTCTATTTGGATGAAGACAGATGTAAGATCTGTAAGATGTAAGATACAGTGGGCTATTCACCCCACAATGTGAACCTGCATTTTCAAAGAGCAGAACAGATTTACATTGCAGGTAGGTGAACGCTGGATCAGTCGTCATATGGGTTGACGCTACGCTGGCTGGGGCATGCTGGGAGTTGTAGGCCAAAAACATCTGGGGACCCAAGGTTGGAGAACACTGTCCTACATCATGTCTTGGGCATGTTGCCCGGGGCCAGCATAAGAGACTGCATCGGTGGGCTCTACCAAAAGATCCCATTCATTCTTACTATCCTCCCCACAGCGCCAACTACTTTTAGGTGATCATCCTGACAGTGTGCAAATGCAGTTCCCCACAATGTAAACATTTCATGTGGATCTCTCTATAATACTTGATAACCTCCCAAGTGAATTGCTCCAGTCGCTCTCAAGTTAGCTGCAGCTTGGCCGAGTGGTATACAAACGAGGCGTAATATATCCCTGATCTCCCATTGGCAAAAGCAACAACAACCCAAAAAACCCCATTTCGGTGGAAGCTGAAATTTAAATAGCTGTGTTTACATTCACAGCCATAAGGTCACATTAAATAAGTTGATTTTCAAGCAAATGTGGAGCAATTTCCTTATTCCTGGAGGCTTTCGCTCTGCAGATCTGACAGCATAGACAGCATAATAGCAATCCAGTTTTAAGATGTAATGGGATTGCCTCCCTGCAGGCACAGACTCAAATGCCTAATTGGCTGTAAACTTGGTTCAAGAATGAAAATTCACTGAAGTTTACTGTCTGTTGAAAAGGGTTTCTTGTGGACTTGGGTAGTTTGCAGACCTGGGGAGATCTCTCTGCAGGGGGCACAGACAGTTCTGCAATTCCCTGCAAAAATTCACTGGATTCCCCCCCCCCTTCTTTTTTGAGACACAAAAATAAATATTCAAGTTTCATTTACACCAGCGAACGTCACCTACAAATCCTTGAAAGATTTCATCAACATTGCCTCCGGAAAATCCTGCGAATTACTTGGGAAGATAGGCGAACAAATGTCAGTGTACTGGAAGAAGCAAAGATTACTAGCATTGAAAAAATGATCCTTCAACGCCAACTTCAGTGGACCGGTCATGTTGTTAGAATGCCTGACTGCCGTCTCCCAAAGCAGTTACCGGTACTTTATTCCCAACTCAAGGATGGAAAGCGGAATATCGGTGGTCAATATCAGAGGTTTAAAGATGTTCTTAAGGCTAATCTAAAAAAATGCAATATAAACATCAAAAACTGGGAAGCTCTGGCCCATGAACGATCTAACTGGAGGTTGGCCTTTCACAAAGGTTCTATGGACTTTGAAGGAGCCCGAGTGCAAGGTGAAAGGGAGAAACGTGCTAAGCAAAAAGCACGTCAAATGAATCCTTTACAGGACCATCTTCCATCTGGTAACCTGTGTCCTCACTGTGGGAAGCTGTGTGGATCTAGAATTGGCCTCCACAGACACTTACGGACCCATCGCTAGAGTCTACACAATTTTCTTTAGAATTTTCCTCCTTTTAAAATCTCCTTTTTGTAAATTTTCTTTTTTATCCTGGAAGACAATCTTACTCGGTCACGAGTGATCGCCTGACTGACTGACTGACACCAGCGGTGAAAGTGGGCAGGTACAGAGGATCAGCAATACCGGTGATACGGGGAACACCCACAAAAGCTTTGAAAACTTCAAGCACCAGTTTGGGCACCATTTCTCTGCTTTTTGAACAAAGAGGGGCACCATTTTCTCCCTGCGTTTCTGAGAGTGAGTCCCTATTGCAGTGCCCCCCCCCGCCCTGGAGAACACTGCAATAGGGACTCACTCTCAGAAATGCAGTTCCTTGCTTTAAAAGAGAGAGAGAGAGAGAAAGATGTCAGCTGCCTGGACTTTCTCCTGCCTGTTATCTCTTTCAGCTAAACTTCCCATTCCTCCCTCCCCTATTTGCAGGGAATAAAGCTGCAAAAGATTGTCACAGGAAGAGCAACAGCCAGGCAGGCAACAACGTCACTCTAGCACAAGACTGCTCTGCCAAAGGGGGACTCTGAAATAGCTCTGGCCTTCCTGGGAACACGGCAAGGAGCAGGCTAATTCTTTACGCCTCTTCCTCTTTCACGGCCGGTAGGACCAGCTTTCAGAAGGAAGCTTCAGTGTCCTACGCAGGCAAGAGCCAGATCGCTTGTTGCCACACGTAGCCAGGTCCTTAGGTCTGGGACTGCACTTAATGCCCCTCCCCTAAAGCCTGAAACATTCATTTATGCAAGTGTTCATCACGCACTGATCCCCCGTGTATCCCGGGTAGATGAAGCCACAGCAGAAGACCTGCCCAGAATCCACAAAGACCGTGTAGTAAGAACCTATGAATCACTTCGGTGGACCGGACCAAGGGTCCCTCTAGGCCCAATGTACTTTTAACGTACAATAAAAGGCTTTTATTGTACAACTGCCCTGCCTCGTTCAGAGCTCAATCCTATAGCATGTTCAGAGAGAGAAAAAGTCCTATAACTCCCAGCATACCCCAGCCAACCAAGCATACTGGGGCATGCTGGGAAATGTAGGACTTTTTTCTCCCTAAACATGCATAGGACTGCACCCTCACAGAATCTTACCCTCCTGTGTTTTCCCACCGCATCTTCCCCCTTTTTTTTCATACCACAGGGAAAAAAATCAGTTAAGGAGGGAAAGACAGAATAGCTACACAAGGCCTTTGGACAGGTTGTGCTAGGAGTTATCCATCTGGAACACAGTGGTGGTGTTAGGGGGTGGCCCACTATAGCAGGAGCCCCGAATCTTTCATCTAGAGCCCCGAATCTCTGGGAGGCCCTCAGCCCCACCACCCTGCTGTCCATGGGCACTTGCTGAAAGAAAGGGACAGGGGCCCTGATGATCTCTGCTGTATCTGATCCCCCCCCCCCGGGTGAGCTGGGTTTTTGCCCACATGCACTTCACCTCCTGCTGCCCTCCAGCCTTGAATTGCCCACCCCTGTAATAAGCCATCAACACATCCTGCAGTTCAATTACTGTTGTGTGAAGAAGTACATCCCGAGCATACAACCAATTTCATGGGCAACCCTGGCTTCTGTTCCAGTGTGTAGAGTTGGAAGGTCGCAAGCCCGAGAGATCCATGCTCTGCCCTTTGAATTCCTTAATGCAGCGGGAGGGGAGGCAGCTGTGACTTCTCCCCACGCGTTCCTGCCCACATCTAGCTGTCCTTCCAAATGGGGCAGAATGCTCCAGAGACAGCTGAGGGATCAAGGCAGAGACGGGGAATCTCAATGGACACAAACACTCTTTCAAAATGTGGTCGTATGATGACACCCACCAGTTCAGCGAATGCCCTTGGAAATGGAACGTTTGGATAAGAAAGCCTGAAAATGAAATAACGTTCTCTAAGCCCAAGACAGGATGCGTTGAAGGGTGGGTAATGTCAGCCAGACGAAGGCAGCAGGTGTCTCCCAGAAGAGTTGCCGGTGTCGTTCTTAGAAGATGCACGACTTGGATGTTCTTGGGGACGCAGCCATCATCAGAGAAGAAGGGAACGCTAATGAGACCTGACATTTTGCTGAGAAGCACACGCCTTAGAGCAAGGCAGGACAATCCAACCCTGCCCAAAGTTTCTGGCCAACTTTACTGAAATGCAGCATCAGCAGTGCGCCTCTCCAGACAACATCTTTCAGGGGAGGCTGTGGAAGAGGGAGGGAGAAATGCAGGCAAGGAGATGCAATTAGAATAGATTCCCCCCCCCCCTGATGATTGATGGGCAAGATCTTCTTAAAATTATGCAAAGGCAGGTGGATCTACTGCCAGGGTTTTGGATATGTGGTTATACTGCTTCCTATCTAGGAAGGGAGTTTCTCTCCCATGCAGTACAGCAACTTGGGGAGGGTGATTTCTATTTTGGAAACTTGTCTGTGCCAGACCACTGACATAAATAGAGTTTGCAGTTTTAACTTTTGGCCTGCTGAGCTGCAGAAACACACGGCCGTTAAGGGCCAAAGTAGAAATTACTTTAATTGCATGATTAGCAACAACATCTAATTTTTCTTGTCTTTTTAAAAAATTTAATACCAGGCGCAGGGAGTAATTTTCATTGGGGGACCGCAGCAAGGGGAGGTTTTAACCCTTCCCAACCATGATGTCAGTGAAAATCTCCAATCCAACCCCCCCCCCCCAAGAAATTAGTATTAAAGGAGTGGGGGAAGAATTCCATTGGCTCTCTCTTGAAATATAAGACATGGAACTTGTGGTTTGTTTGCCCCCTACCCCTTCCATGCCACCATATTAATGATAGTGATTTGTTACAAGGAGGAGGAAGGGGGAAAATAAATCTTCAGAGGGACTGCCACTTATCAGCAGAAACTTTATTCCAGCCTTGCTTCCCACCACAATTATTGATTGCACTAGAAAGCACTGAATTGAGCCACCTCAGCTGTATTTTGTTATGATTTTGTCACTTTTCAGTTCTGGACTACTAAACTATAATGCCAAACGACAGCAAAAAGAAGAAGGGGGGAAAGCCAAGAACAAGTAAAGATGTCAGATGCTGTCTGAGTGAAAGCCTTCAGTCTCCAGAAACGATGGCCAATTAACACCACCGTTTCCTACATGGGAAAGTCACCCTGAGAACGTTCCTATCTGCCTGGGCAAATGACTGAAATATCATATTTGCACAGAAGGCAAGGCAGGGCCATACATAGCTCAGTGGTAGAGCCCCTGCTTTGCATGCAGAAGGTCCCAGGTTCAATCCCCGGCATCTCCAGGCACAGCTGGAAAAACTCCTGTCTGAAACACTGGAGAGCCACTGTCAGTCAGCATAGTCAATATTTGTACCCTGCCTTCCTACCCAGAAAATATAAAGCAGCTTTCTATGGTTCCTATTTAAGTGTTAACCTCCATCCGTGCATAATGCTAGGTAGTCAGTAATGAACACATGCATTGTCTCCAATTGTGCAGAAAATGCCCGGACCTTCAGGAAAACCCTTAAGCCATCAAGACTTCTCACTTTGTCATGCAGAGTCCCGAATTCCCCTGCCTCTCAGCAACTGCAAGCTACTTTAAGCTCCTCTTAAAGGGGCCATGGGCAAAACTGCAGCTAAGCGTGCAGTTTTAGCTCAGCTGCCTGCAATTTTGCCCATGGCTCCTTTAAGAGTAGCTCTCTGCTTAGGCTGGAACAGGGAAAGGGATTAGCTGGATGAAAAGAAAAGGAGGTGGAGGCTGTGCCCCACTGGCCTGGACCAAGGGAGAGGTGAATGAGGGAATTTATTACATAATTCCTATCTTTATATTGCCAAATATTTTATTTCCTAACAGACCTGACTCTGTGCCTCTAACAGGTGAGGTTACAGTGTCAGAAGGAAATGCAAGAAACTTCCCCTTCTCTCTGAAGCTCCATGTTTGGGTCTCCTTCACCTGTTGAATCTGTTTGGGTAAGCTTCACCTGTTGAATCTGTGCCAATCCTGACAATTTTAAAACAAAAAGAAAGAGACTGCCCTGCAAGCACTGACACCCACCACCCCATGAAAAACACCAGATATCAACAATTAAGGGTGTAAGTAAGGTAAAAAATATATATTACAAAAGCCACTTATAAAATATTCTAAAATAATATATAATATAATAATGTAATAATTTTAATATATAAGATTTTGTGTGTTTCCTCTATTAACTTTTGAACCTGACCATGCCCTTTGGTTGCCTGGCCATACCCTTGGCCACACCCTCATGCTGCCTGGCCACGCCCCCTTGATCACACCTTCATGTTGCTTAACCATACCTCTCACGCAAATTCACATGTGAATATGTGAATTCACATATTTTCGTCTGTGAAATGTTGGAGGGCATGCACATGCAAGCTGTGCCAATGGGTGCTTCCAGATGAAGGTTTTATTGTGCAGTCGCCATGCCTCACTCACGGAACTTTAGAAAGGTTGCTCGCTGGGCAGACTTCTTCTGCTTGTAACCATCCTGTCTTTTCCCACTGCTTCTTCTGTCTTTTTTCTTTCCACAAGCAATCCATGGGCAGCGCAATCCTATTACAGGCATCCTATTGAGGGCAGGAGGAGCGTGGCGGATAGGATATTTCGGCCGCCTAGATGTTTTTCCTCCCCTTGCGAGAAGGAGAGGCTGAGGAGTCACCTGAATTCCTCGGAATCCGGCAGGGCCTCACTCCTCCCCGCCCCCAGGAGCGCCCCCTCACAGGGGAACCAAAGACAGTCTTCTGGTTCCCAGCCATCACGGGCGGGGGGGAAACGTGCCAGCTATGAGGTGGCGGTGGGCACTCTGCAGCGCTGCAACCCTGGAAAGGATTTCTGAGGTTGCAACGCCTTCCAGCCCCTAACCTCTGTCCCTCCAGACAAGGTTGGAGGGGCTATAAGATTGCACCCTAAGGCAGAAAAGACGGAACATCTCCACAGTGCCTTCTGGCCGTTGGCACTGGGAGTCCTCTGTCTGGAAGCACCCAATGTTTCAACGTTCTAATATTTTAGTATGGACTGTGATTTTATAGCTTATCGTATATCATGGTGAACTTCATAGGACGGTTTATGTTTTAGTATGATGTGAGCTGCCTTGGAAAGGTGAGAGAGCAATTCCAGCCTATAGGTCCACTAGCTGGAGGGGTTATGATGAGCCAGAAGTGCAGAGAGGAGCTGTGGCATTAGGGTGGCCACATCTACCCTGGTAGCCCCAGCATGCCCACAGAAAGCTCCGTGGCTGCAGATCTACTGCCAGCAGGACCGGTGCAAGGCAGTTTGGTGCCCTAGGCAAGATCAGATATTTAGCGCTCCCCTTCCCACTTGAGAGCACTGTATTTTTTTTTCAAGGCATTTCTGGTGCCCCCTTTAGCCCTGCGCCCTAGGCGGCTGCCTAGTTGGCCTAATGGTAGCACCGGCCCTGACTGCCAGTGGTGCTTCTGCCAGCAGTAGGCCCCACGATGGGGGAAAAACATAACCAAGGGTCCATCCAGTCCAGCATTCTGTTCACACAGTGGCCAACCAGCTGCCCACAGGATCCCACAAGCAGGACATGGATGCAACAGCACCCTCATACCCATGTTCCCCAACAACTGCAGTACAGGGATAGGCAACCCGCCCAGCACTCGACTCATGGCGTGTGAGCCGAGCACTCCCACCGTGCGAGCTGAGCGCGAGAGCCAGCAGAGGTGCTCGCCAGACTTCCGGGGCCCCAGCACTACGTTGTTTAAGCCAATCAGTGAGCTTAGAGCATTGGGGGGGGGAGGGAGCATAGAAACTGGCATAGTACAAAGCCATGAAAGATCACCATGCCCCCTAATTCTAGGTTTTAGCTTCATTCAGGGTTCTTGGGGTGTCTTTTAGCTCTATTCAGAGAGTCTTTGAAGGAAGACAGATCCTTCACCAGTCTAATTCTTTTCCTTCTATTTCTGTATTCCGTACGAAAGGTGTGTATATATGTTACTTTCTGTAATAAAAGCATCCTGCTCTATTTTAAATATCTGTCTGTATGACTCAGAACTCCAAAAGCACCAATGACAGATCACATATCTGAACCTAAGCTAAATACACGGCAAGTAAGGCCTGATCACTAGTAGGCAGAGGGTCTGGTCAATTATCTTTATTATCCTTAAAAGTTTTCCCTGACATTTTGATCGACAGAGATACATCTCCACTCTGCCTTTCCACCCAGTTTGGATCAACAGAGCAGTTCACTATAATAATGAAGCGCAGCTTCTGAACTGTCTTCAAGGACAACCTGCAGTGAGCATTTTGCAATAGTCTAATCTGGAAGTGACCCACCCATCTATGACAGTGTTGAGAGATCCTCCTTTTCCAGGAGAGGGAGTAGCTGGAGAATTAGTTGAAGCTAAGAAAAGGCACTCCAGGCAAACTAAGCTGCATTGCTGGTCCTTAAGGAGAAGTATGACCAATGTCCAAAATAAGCGGAACACCTACTTCCTCACTAACTGGTCCCCATGATCAACACAGCCATATTCTGCAAACTGAGTATCAGTTTATTTTACCTTTTGCAGTCCATCACTGATGCCTCATGAAATGAATCTACCCAGAAAAGTTTTGCTCAAAGTTCTGAAAAGCTGTGATGATCAACAACTCCTTCTGCCAAAATACACCCTTGAACCCATGACTTTTCCGTTCAGAAATGCCAATGCTGATGCAAAAGTTAAAGAAAACACACACCAAAAACAGCTTCATCAGGACTAGTGACTTATTTCTGGCACCATCTCCAGCTGTGTAATTCCATTAAAGCCAATAGATGCTCCAGAAACTGGCTCCACTTCCAATGCTCAAAAATAAAATATTAAAAATAAAACACTGTAAAGCAATTTATTTATGCCATTATCTGCTCAGCTTATGCCTTCCATCTAACAGTGGCAAAGCACCTTTGCAAAAGTTCTGCACTGCATCTCATGTCAGGATGGGGAAAGGACAACTGATGCATATAGCTCCCCATCTTGACCATTCTGAATCACATGAAATCTGAGACCATGCCAAAATTTTGAACTGTTGTTAAGAACATAAGAGCCCTGCTGGATCAGACCAAAGGTCCATCTAGTCCAGCATTTTGTTCACACAGTCGCCAACCAGCTGCCCACAGGAAACCCACAAGCAAGACATAAGTGCAACAGCACCCTCCCACCCATGTTCCCCAGCAACTGGAGTACATAAGCATACTGCTTCTGATACTGGAGGTAGCATATAGCCAATCAGGACTAGTGGCCACTGATAGCCTTCTCCTCCATGAATTTGTCCAATGCCCTTTTAAAGCCCCCCAAATTGGTGGCCATCACTACATCTTGTGGAAGTGAATTCCATAGCTTAAATATGCGCTGTGTGATGAAGTACTTCCTTTGATCTGTCCTGAATCTCCCACCAATCAGCTTCATGGGATGACCCCCTTTGGGTTCTAGTACAGTATTATGAGAGAGGGAGAAAAATATCTACCTGTCCACTTTCTCCATACCATGCATAATTTTGAACACCTCTATAATGTCTCCCCTTACTCACCTTTTTTTAAGCTAAACAATCCCAGATGTTGTAACCTTTGCTCATAGGGGAGTTGCTCCAGCCCCTCGATCATTTCAGTTGCCCTTTTCTGCCCTTTTTTCAACTCTCCAATATCCTTTTTTTAGGTGCGGTGACCAGAACTGTACACAGTATTCTAAGTGTGGTCGCACCATAGATTTGCATAAGGACAGTATGATGTTGGCAGTTTTATTTTCAATGCCTTTCCTAATAATGCCTAACACAGAGTTTGCCTTTTTCACAGCAGCCGCACACTGGGTCAGAGGCCTGAATCACCTGAGCCCTGAAAGAAACTCACACACCTCCTGCTTTGGCCAGAACAAGTCAGCAGTAGCAGATCATCCGCCACCCCACCTCACTTCTGATTGCTCTGTAAGTTCCAATCTCTACCATATAAGTATGAGAAAACCTCCACACTGCAGGGAGTTCAAGAGGCAGAGAGTTTGGAGAGAGGGTGGATGGTGGCTGTGGAAAAGAACGAATGGGGGGGGAACCTTGCAGAAGGCCTAGCGCAGTGTTCTCCAACCTTGGGTCCCCAGATGTTTTTGGCCTACAACTCCCAGCATGCCCCAGCCAGCTATGCTGGCTGGGGCATGCTGGGAGTTGTAGGCCAAAAACATCTGGGGACCCAAGGTTGGAGAACACTGGCCTAGCGAAACTTTCCCCCACCTGGTGCTCTCCAGATGTGTGGTACTACAACTCCCAGCATCTGCCAACCAGCCATAGCCCAACACATACGGAAGGCACCAGTTTGGGAAAGGCTGGCCTAGTGGCAACACTGGCTGCATGCTCTTCGCAGGGTGCAGCTGCCGAGAGTTGAGGAAGGAAAAACAGCAGATATCGAGCTTTGGCTGCAGGCCTCTCTGAGTTTATATAATATCGAGATGTTTGGAATGCAAGCTGTCTGTATCAGCAGGCAAACAGGGGACCATGATAGCCCATGCCACAATTAGATTGCAATCCGATACCCCTTTACCTGGGAGTAAGCACCACTCAACTCAGTGAGCTGGCACGCATAGGATTGCACTGTAAACGTGTCACATAGGCCACAGGACTGTTTGGGCACTACAGACGTTACCAATTTAACAGTCATTTCTCCTATCCAGGGTATATACCAGGAATTCTCATTCAGTAAGCGGGGGCTAAAGATTTCTAATAAATTCTCAGCACTTTCACGAAGCCATGACAGTTAAACCATGATCAGTCAGTCAGGCGATCACTCGTGACCGAGTAAGATTGTCTTCCAGGATAAAAAAGAAAATTTACAAAAAGGAGATTTTAAATGGAGGAAATTCTAAAGAAAATTGTGTAGACTCTAGCGATGGGTCCGTAAGTGACTGTGGAGGCCAATTCTAGATCCACACAGCTTCCCACAGTGAGGACACAGATGGAAGATGGTCTTGTAAAGGATTCATTTGACGTGCTTTTCGCTTAGCACGTTTCTCCTTTTAACCTTGCACTCGAGCTTCTTCAAAGCCCATAGAACCTTTGTGAAAGGCCAACCTCCAGTTAGATCGTTCATGGGCCAGAGCTTCCCAGTTTTTGATGTTTATATTGCATTTTTTTAGATTAGCCTTAAGAACATCTTTAAACCTCTGATATTGACCATCAATATTCCGCTTTCCATCCTTGAGTTGGGAATAAAGTACCCGTATATACTCAAGTATAAGTGGACCCTAATATAAGTCGAGGCCCCTAATTTCACCCAAAAAAACTGGGAAAACTTATTGCCTCCAGTATAAGTGCGCTGACCCAAGTATAAGTCGAGGGGGCATTTTTCAGCACAAAATATGTGCTGAAAAACTCGACTTATACTTGAGTATATACGGTAACTGCTTTGGGAGACGGCAGTCAGGCATTCGAACAACATGACTGGTCCACTGAAGTTGGCGTTGAAGGATCATTTTTTCAATGCTAGTAGTCTTTGCTTCTTCCAGTACACTGACATTTGTTCGCCTATCTTCCCAAGTAATTCGCAGGATTTTCCGGAGGCAACGTTGATTAAATATTTCAAGGAGTTGGAGGTGACGTTTATAGATAGTCCATGTTTTGCAGGCATACAATAAAGTTGGTAATACAATGGCTTCATAAACCAGTGTTTTGGTCTTCTTACAAATATCCCGATCCTCGAACACTCTATGTTTCATTCGAGAAAACGCAGCACTTGCAGAGCTCAGACGATGCTGGATTTCACTGTCGATGTTAGCTATAACAGAAAGATAGCTGCCAAGATAGAGAAAATGATCGACATTTTCCAGTATTGTCCCGCCAAGCTGGATAGATGGCATCACCAAAGGGTTAGCTTGCACTTGCTGATGAAGCACTTTGGGGGGTTTTATGTTAAGTGAGAGACCAAGTTTTCCGTATGCTTCTGCAAAAGCATTTAGGATAGTTTGGAGATCATCCTCTGAATGTGCGGAGACCACATTATCATCAGCATACTGTAGTTCCACAACGGAGGTTGTAATTACCTTACTTTTTCCTTTCAGCCTGCTGAGATTAAAAAGCTTTCCATCTGTTCGATATATAATTCCCACACCAGTGGGAAGTTTCCCCTCGACAAGATGTAAAATCATGGCGATGAAAATAGCAAATAATGTTGGGGCAATAACACATCCCTGTTTAATACCTGATCCCACTTTAAATGGAGCACCATGAGAGCCGTTGTTGTCCAAGACCATAGCCGTCATGTTGTCATGGAGAAGTCGCAAGATATTCACAAATTTATTGGGGCATCCAATTTTCATAAGGATAGTCCAGAGAGCTGTTCAGTCTACAGTATCAAAGGCCTTCGCAAGATCAATAAATGCCATATAAAGGGGTTGATTTTGCTCCCGGCATTTTTCTTGGAGCTGACGTGCAGTAAAAATCATGTCTACTGTCCCTCTAGAGGGGCGGAAACCATATTGAGTTTCAGGGAGGATCTCTTCTGAAATAGATAGAAGACGGTTTGCAAGAATCCTGGCAAATATTTTACCTGCGGTAGCTAAGAGAAAAATGCCCCGATAGTTTTCACAGTCTGTTCTATCACCTTTCTTAAAGAGGGTGATAATTATGGCATCCCTGATAAAACTGTATTGGTTTGTAGTTGTGCCCTTCGTTGTTTTTGCAACACAGAAACTAACGAGGCTACTCTTTTGGAACTCATGGTTTCTGCAGTTTTCTCTAGAACTGTATCAGATGTTTATCCATTTTGATTCTGGGGGCAAAAGTAGTGCTGTTGAGACACCCCACACTCCGCCAATACTTCCCAATCCCCCTAAAGCAGGGCTCTCCATCCTTGGGTCCCCAGATGTTGCTGGACTACAGTTCCTAGAATTCCTTGCCATTAGCCATGCTGGCTGGGTATGCCGGGAGCTGTAGGCCAGCAACATCTGGGGACCCAAGGTTGGAGAGCCCTGCCCTAAAGCCAAGAATAGTCACATTTTTTTCACACCTCTCTGCTGCCATTTTGCCCTGATCCGACCTGTACTTTGACACCATTTTCCCCTTTAGGAATTCTTTCTCCTTTAAAAAGCTCCTTCTAGGCTCCTGTCCTGAAAGGCGGCATAGAAATTGTTTAAATAATAAAATAAATTTGAAAAGTGATCCCAGCCAATCGGGGATCACATAGTGAACATGATAACACCAAATAAATAATTGTTAAAAAAAACACCAAACACTGGGTAGTCAAATCGGATTTGGTCATATACTGATATCACCAAGAGCAAACAAAGCTGATTTTCAATTAGGACAACAATGCTTCCTGAATTGGCCACACGGCAGATACTAGCCAATCAGGAATGCATGTTGTGAAAATCCCGTCTACTACCACCTACCATTTTTCCAGCTCAGCCCTATTTGTATCTATTCTACTATGCTCATCCTGGTTTATGGTTTTGCAGAGATAATAGCCAGAACTTCATCGGGAGACTCTGAAGATATAGCAAGAACTGCCATGAAGCCAGATTTAAAGTGGCCTCCATGAAATTAGATTTTCAGGATTAGATTTTCCATGTAATAATTATAGGCCAGCCAGCTTCCAATTTACCACTGGAATATGTCAGTTTGCTAATATGGATCAGTTATCTTGGTCATTGTCTCTTATCGCATCCAGAAAAAAACTAGGGCAGCCTTCCCCAACCTGGCAGCTTCAGATGTGTTGGACTACAACTCCCAGTATCCCCCAGCCAGTGGTCAACGGGCTGCTGATTATTTGACCAAGCCCAAACACTGTCAAATATTTCAGCAAAATACATCTTTCTTGATTTAAGCAGTGCGTCAGCCGGCATCACAGTCTGTGCCCTTCTCTCTACTCAAGTCACCATTTGTCATCTCTGTCTTAGTTTTGACACTACAAATACTTAATATGGGTTAAGGCCTTAGAATTACAGATCCACTGTTTTAATATATTGTAAACAAGCATTGCTCTATTGTGGTTAGAAGATATGCTGACCAACGAACCACATTCTAAACTAGCATAAGCTGGAAAAACCCAACTGAAATCATATGGACATATAAAAGTGTCTTACACTTGTACTGAGTCTACCCATCAGTCCAATTAGGCCGGTACTGTCTACTCCATGCCTACAACTCACAGGCACAGCACCTCTCCAAGGCCTACTAGCCAAGACCCTTTTAACTGGAGATTCCAGAGATTGAAATCAGGACCATATGTACACAAAGCATACATTGAGCTATGGGCCCTCCCAAGGAAGCTGTATGTCCGCAGACACCAAAATATGTTCTAAAATTATTTTTTAATTTTTTAAAATATGGGTCCATGGATTTGTATGAATTGCTTACAACTTTCTATCATTATACATAGGCTTCAGCAAAAGCAGACCAAATATCCAAGTAAGTATCCATTTGAAGTTGGCGTCTATATGCCACCCATTCATATATTGAAAGCAAAGCATTGTAAGGTTCTCAATCAATTGCCTTGTAGGAGGTAAGTGTTTATCCTTCCAATTTTGTAGTATCAGTCTTCTAACTGTCAAAAGGGCGGAGAGAACACATTTACGCTGACCATTTGTTAATTTCTATGAAGCAGGTAAATAATTTAAGAGCGCAGTACATCAGTGAATATTAAAGACTCTTCCGGTACAAAATTTATCTGTGTAAGAACTTCTCCCAAAAAAGAAGCAACTACTGGACATTGCCAGAACATATTTTAAAAGAAGCATTAGCTATATCGCACCGCCAGCAATTAGCTGAATTAGACAATCCCTTATGAAAGAGAGGTTGCAGTGTCCAATAGACATGAAACAAAAGGTTTTGCTGAATAAGGCGAAGCCTAAGATCCATAGATGTGACAGGTAGATGCCAAAGCGGTGATCCACTGATTAGGCATTTTGTGGTGGTGCCCACAGCAGTTTCTCAGATTCCCAAATGTGCCCACAGGTCCAAAAAGGGTGAGGACGCCTGCTGCAAGTATTCATAAGAGCTTTATCAATTTACATCACTTGCTAGTCTTAGTTTGGTCCAAATTCAATTTTATGTTCACACAGCAGAAATTATCCTTTGACCCTGGAAAACTCCATTCAAATTTCAGCACGGCCATGGGCAAGTCACCATCTCTGAGACTCAGTTTTCCCATCTGTAAAATGGGAATAATGCAGCAGTTCTATGATAGAGAGCCACCAGGGTCACCAGGTTCCAGTCCCATCTCAATGTTTGACTGCTTGCATGGCCTAAGTCAAGTCATTAACCTTCAGCCTCAATTTTAGAAGTTCAGAGCCAATGTAGTATAGGGGTTAGCATGCCAGACTGGAATCAGGGAGAGTCCAGGTTCAAATACCCACTACAGCATAAAATGTCACCAGGTGACTCTGGGCTGATCACTACCATTCACCAAACCTACCTCACAGGGTTGTTGTGAGGATAAAAGTGTGGTGGGGAGAGAACCCTTAGATTTGTTAGCCACCCTGACAGCATTTGTACATGTGTGTGGGGGTGGGTGCGTGACTAAATATTGTTTCAATAAATAAAAGGTTCTACAGAAATTATACATGCGACTAGTAGTTTTAAATAACCGAGGCAGGAATAGAGAGACATGAAACCTGGGGCAGAGGGAAACACAGAAAAATGGGGGGGATGACTTATGGGTGGAAACAAGGGAGTCCTGGGGGGGTTTCAGGAATTTTTGGGAAATTGGGGAGCGGGACCAGGGTTTGTTGTTTTTTTCATTTTTTCTGGGGGGGTCAGGTCCCCCCCCGAGCCTTCACATTTCTAGGCAGGAATAGGAGAGGAGGTGGTCCAGGGCTTTGTCCACTCACCCCACTTATGGTGACCACACTGCGAAAGAAGCGGTGGAGGCTGGTGGCTCCAATGCCAGTGGGGTGGTGTATCCACTCCGGGTTTTAGTCTGAACTTTTAAGGAGCTATCTATGGTGCTGAATCCTGTCCCCAAAGTAGGCTCAGCACCATGGATAGCTTTTTTAAGAGTTCAGACTGAAATCTGGAGTGGATACACTTCCCCACTGATGTTGGAGCCACCTGCCACTGCTGCCTGAAAGCCCCTCCCTGGTGTGGGCCCAAAAGCCCAGTTTAGTCTCCTACCATTTCAGAACTCACGAGTAGCAAGGTATTATCTTCAGCTCATGAAAACAGGGTTCTAGCATATGGTGCACCTGGTAACCAGATAGGGATCCATTTAGGGACAGCAAAAGGAGAAGCTTGCCCCAACACTGTATTTCAGACCACACATGAGATAGGAACATCTCTTTTTGGTTCTTAGGAGATATAAACCCACAACAAATGCTCTTAAAATGTACCACTTTTTTTTCTTTGCACAGTTTAAAACATGAACATAATACAAAAGCAGGCCTTTGGCTTTTGTTGCCAGTCTTCCTCCCCGCCCATCTTTTCTTGCCCCCTCCCCATGAAACATGAAGTTGCACACCCTAAAAACAAGGCGATCCTGGAGGGTCAGCGACAGCAAGTGCTTACAACTCTGCCCCCAAATCAAAGACATTCCAGGGGGGGTCTTTGTGAGTAATTCAGTTTGCTCTGTTAGAAATAGATTCCACGGCTGGATTCAGCTTTTGCCCATCCCCATTTCTTTTCGCATAACAACCTCTTTGGGATTAGTTAATAAAACATCTCCTGGAACACTCTAGTTTGCAAAATGGCAGAGGTCCAAAATGCAGTGCCCCCAATGGTTTTCGAGGCCATTGCTAACACAAGACCACAACGCTTTATATGAAAATAGAAGAGATCCGCGTCAGCAGATTTTTGATGCTGTTCTAAAAAAACAAAAGGAAGGAAAGAAGGAAGGAAGGAAAGAAAAGACCACACATCATAGCTTGTGTTATCACCAGGTTTTGTAACAGTCTGGAACACTATTTGCTGGGACCATGAGAAACAGCTGTAGCCAAAATCCAAACAACCCTTTTGGTTCCTGGTTAACATCCAGTTGGCAATCCTATGCACACTTATGCAGGAGTACGTCCATTGAACATAAAGGGCCTTACTTCTGGGTAAACATATCTAGGATTGGGTTATTATTCATTTTTACACTTCAGTATACAGACTCATGCACACACACACTTTGATTCACATATGACCAGGTACTGTTTATCTATAAATATAAATGACTACACTATAAGTAAATAAGATTGGCTAATGTATTAGGTATAACATAAAAACCGACGACTGATTATGGTTGATGTATTTTGATTTGTATCTCTTTGGACTGTCTTTTTATAATTTAATCAACATAAAAGCAGACACACACAACAGGCATACTCCTGTGCGTATTCCAACTGAGCGATCAGATGCAACCATTCCTTTTATAAAGAAAGCACTGGAATGACAACATCAGCCTTTTGTTCCTTGCATTTCCCTCAAAAGCCTCCAAACCCAAGTTGGTATTTCTTTCTAGAGTCGTCTCTCAAGCATCCGGCATCTGCAGTAAGACGACAAAAGCAGCAGGCCTCAAAGATGCCCGGGATCTGGCCTGCACTTCAAGCATCAAATGAAAACAGAGGTGATGAATGCTTGTAATCTAAAGGTGTGTAAGGAGGGGGTGGGGGGTGGAGGAAGAATAAGACTAGAAAGCCATTGGTTGGACAATAGAGGGGTCTCTATGCCATTCAGATGGTGGTGTTGTTATGGTGATACCTAGCAAGGTCAGAACAAAGCCACTAGCAATACTGTTCCACATATTCAATCTGAACCAATCCAGAATAGCAAGGATAGCGCACACGAGACTCTGTGTGTGTGTGTGTGTGTGTGTGTGTGTGTACAGACCAAGGGCTGAAGCATTTCCTGCAACAATAAATTAGGAAGAAAAAAAACCCAGTGTTCCATCCAGCAGATACAATCTTGGAGGAAAAGTGGGGTTCAGTTCCTTGCAGCAGCCTAAACGCACCGGGTTGATCTTAGGGTCTCAATTTTCCCCATCTGGGGCTAACTGATGGGGAGGGTGAGAATGGGGGATGAGCATGACGAAGGTTGGAAAGTGCCACGAGCATCCATCATAATTTTAGAGCTGCAAGAAGTCCCAGGGGAAACACTGCATGCCACTTTATCCTCTCACCTTATTCCTCCAGATGTTTGCAAAGAACGCCACCACCCAGGTGGAACACAAGTGACAGCAAGGAGCTGTCATTGAGTTGGGTGGGAGGAGGAGAGGAGATTGAGGACACAAGCAAAGAAAACATGCATGTAAATGAAGTAAGAATTTCCTCACTGGATCAGGCCAAAGATCACCTAATTTAGTTTTCTCTCTGCCAAGTGGCCAGGCATGGCTTCGTCAGAGAAGTTTGCAAAACATGGCAGACTGATGATGATATCCAGCCTCTATTGTTACCTGTGAAAATGGGAGCTTGGGCCTTGAAATGCCATGCCTAACAGCCCAAAATGATTCACCGCCCAATCTTACATGTGTCCACTGGGAAATAATTTCCACTTGGATCAGGCTTCTTCAACCTGGTATCCTCCTCCAGATGTACTGGACTGCAACACCCATCATTCCCAGCCAGCAAGCGACACAGTTAGAATGGTCAGTCACTGACTCTCAGCCTAACCTACCTCACAGGGTTGGTGTGAGGATAAAATAGGGAGGAGGAGGAGGAGGAGGAGGAGGGGAGGAGGAGGAGGATTATGGAAGCCGCCTTGGGTTCCTTGCAGGAAAAAAGGTAGGATATAAATATAATAAATAAATAAACTTGTGCAGACTTCAGCTGGGACTGAAGCAGCCTATGTGCATCTCTTAATGTCCATGGTCTGTCATGGTAACATACTAAGGGCACAATCCTGCGCACATTTAGACAGAAACAAGTCCTACAACTCCTAGCATTGCCCAGCCAGCCATGCTGGCTGGGGAATGCTGGGAGTTGTAGGACTTCTTTCTGTCCAAATGTGCATAGGGCTGCACCCTAAGGCAATGAGTTCCACAGGTTAATCATACATCCCCAAGCAGCACTACATCCTTTCGTTTTCTTTTAAATATGCCGTTTATCACTTCCAATGGATGCCTCTCCAGTGTTCGCTTTTTATGTTAGAGGGCCAGTGAGTCATTTTTCCTACCCTTCCTTTCCACACACACACACACACACACACACACCCATCCCAATCGCTTTGCATTTCATCCTTCACCTTTCCCATTTTCTCAACCAACTACGGATCCATGAGACTAATAATCAGGGCTTAACGCACACACATGCCCCTTTCCTGCAAGCCAGGCAGACTGGCGCGAGGACCCAGTCCAAAATGGCCAGGCGCGCGCGCGCGCGTGGTGTGTGTGTGTGTGTGTGTGTGTGTGAATTTGGAAAACCAGCGAACTAGCGAGTAGCCCTTCTGTGCGAATTGGAAGAAAAAGAAGGGGAGGATGCCGAAATGGGGGGGGAGAGAATGCCTATCCAAGGGTGTGTGTTTTTTTGCAGCTCGCGCATAGGATGGCTGCCAAAGCTGCCCTTCCTACCGTGTGCAAGGGAGAGGCGAATCCAAGAGCGGTGGACAAATATGGTGGAGGAGGCAGAGAAGTCGGGAGGGAGTGGGAAATTGGCCAGGATGGATGAAGGGAAGGGATGAAATGCAGAGAGGGCTGTTTACGCTGAAAGAGCGAGCGGCGTCCAGGTATAGACAGGGCTGAATACGGCGAGAGGACGGCAGGAGGCTGGAAGAGATAGAAGGGGGAGAGAAAGGGTGGATGCGGACTGGAAGGCGCGCAAAGACAGGGAAAGGGGGAACACAGCGCGCAAGGAACAGACGCTGAAGGGGGGGGAGTGACGGTGACGGGTGGGGGGGACAAGAGGGGGCATACATGCGTGGAGAGTTTGCAGGGACAAAGGGCTGGATTGGGGCATGACTGTGTGGGGTTCTGCTGGATACGAGCAAGGGTATCGCTTGGGGGGGGGGAATTGGGGGTGCAGCATATACAGAGGGCGAGGCAATGGGAGAGAAGAGCCCTAAAGGAGAGACCTAAAGCGACGGGGGTCCGATGCCTGGAGCTGGGGGTGGCGTGGCGGAGGGGGGTGGGGGGAATCAAGGCAGCAGCAGCAGCAGCCTTTACTCACACGTAAGCGTGGTAGATGAACGCCCAGCCTCGAGGCCGCTCGAGCACGTTGTAGAGGAAATTCTGGAGCTTGCGGTAAAAGGCGTTCCTCTTGGGCGGCTTGCCGGAGACGGCCGAGCGGGGCTTGCTGAGGATGGAGCCGCGCTTGCTGCCGCCCTCGGGGCCGGCGATGAGCAGCGCCCCGTCGCGGGTGGAGTCCGGCGCGCCGGAGTCGAGCCCCACGAAGCCCACCTTCAGCTTCTTCTCGCCCGACGCGCCCGGGTACACGCCTCCGTTGCGCGACTTCTGCACCATCCTGCGGCGGCGGCGGCGGCTGGCGGGGGCCGGCGCCGGGTCTCAGAGAGGCTGCGGAGGAGGGGGCGGCGCCGGGCAGGGGGGCTGCCCTGGGCCGGAGGGGGGCAGCGGCATGGCAGGGGGGCAGCGGTAGAGGAGGGCGAGGACGAGGAGGGAGGAGGAGTTGCCGCTGCGGCGGAGGCTGCGGCTACTGCCGCCGCCGCTGCAGTTTCTCCGCTTTTGCAAGGGAGCAGGAGAAGCGGGGGGGGGGGGCGCGCAGGAGCGGCTCGGAGGAAGCCGGGAGACGCGTCTGCCAGCCGCTCGGCCCCCTCTCCGCCTGCTTTTGGCGCAGCTCCTCCCGGCCACCGTCAGCCACCTCCCCCCCTAGTTCCCTCCCTTAACTCTTCCCTGCCTCTCTCGCAGTATTGGCGATGGCGTGGGGGTGGGGGAGGGGGAGATCCCCACCACGAGGCTGAATCGGTGCCGGGGCTTAGTAGCCCTACACACACGGTTATCAGCCACTAACAAAAAGGCCTCCGTTTCTTTAAACAAATAAAAAAAATGAGCGCGCCTCTGAGCACGTGCAGAGCGCCTGGCCTCTCGCCCTGGCGGAAACCGCATCATCATCATCATCATCATCATCATCATTATTATTATTATTATTATTATTATTTTACAGCCCGATCCTTTGCATTTTTGCTCGGAAGTCCCCTTCAAATTCGAATTAGACTGGCTCCAAGTTAGTTTGCGCAGGATTGCAGATTTGGGCTTTAAGGCCAGAGAGAGGCATATCTCTATATATACAGTCTTCTCTGGTCCCCAGAGCACAGCTGCCCTTTGTTCGCAGATCTTTCTCTGCCAATGAAAAGCCTTTGCAGCCGGAACCTACTGGATTTGGGGGGCAGGGGGGGAGTGGAATACAGAAGAAAGATCCCAACCAATCAAAACAAAGAGAACGAAAATCCCATCATCTGGAAACCGAAAAGGTCTCCTAGCAATGGAGAATTCAGCCACCAGCAGAAACTGTTTTTTGTGGTCTGCAAAAGACAGTTCCCACTCTCCAAGCCAAACAGAGAACACCAGTCATGTATGGCCACGTGGGTTGATCAAAGCCCTTGGGATTCTTGGGTCACAAAATGTGCAGATAGAATGAAGTTAAGCCGTGTTGGTCTGTAAGGAAAAAATCCAAAATCCACAGTCAAGCAATACCTTTATTAGGACCAACCCGAAATGTACAACGTTGCGAGCGCAAACATTTCAGATCTCGAGATCTCTTAATCAGGTGAGTTCTTACACACGTGGAAATGGTGGAGAGAGAAAAGAAGCTGACTTGATGCTGAACTCATGAAGTCTGCATGACCAGAGCCTTAAGACAGAGACCTGGTGCAGACAATACGATAACCCACACTCATTGAACCGTGGGTTGTTGTTGAAACCTGGGTTGCCATGTTGACTGAACCCAGCCGAGATAACAAACCATGGTGAACAACCCATAGTTCACAACCCAACAACAAACCATGGGTTCTCTTCATGGGTTGTTCATGCTTAACAAACCATGGCTTGTTAGTGCAGCTGGGTTCAGACAACACAATAACCCATGTTTCATCAACAACCCACATTTCAACAGCAACCCATACTCAACCTTTGAGTGTAGGTTATCATGTTGTCTGAATCCAATGTAGGAGGAGACTCGGGTGTTATTCGGGTTTCACATTAGCCTAGGGCTGTTGGAGCAAAGAAAAACATACCGTAATGCCTGATTCCCACATTTTTTAAAAGATAAAATCCAGCTGTTACTTGGATTTGTCCCCAGGCTTAGGTGAAACACAGAGGTCCCTTGGCAGGCAGAGGAAAAAAGTAGAGAAACTCACAGTCATTATATTAACAAAACCAGAGACACCCCTGCTTTTCTTGAACAGCAGATTTTCTGAATTATTCTTCATTTGTACAAAGCCTCAACAGATGACAGAACAAACCCATTTAGGTGCCAAAAGAGTGTTTAATTAAACAAAAACCAAAAATAAACTATGCAGGATTCAAAAGGATTATGATGGGACCTGGATTTGGGGGTTGGACAAGCTGGCCCGCAAGACCCCTCCAACACTATGATTCTACGAACCCAAAGATATCTTTCTTGGTCTTCACATCGCAGACTCGTCAGCCCTCAAGAGCATATATTGTTTTTAATCTCAACGTTGTATTTCCCGGTGACTTTTAAAAGCAGATATTATCGCCATGTAATAGTTTTAAATTATTTTGTTGTATGTTGTATTTCTCTGGCCTCAAGGCAGCAAAGAAATAAACTGTAACATATCTCTTCAATACTTTCCCTGGTGAGGACAGATGAAATATTTCATTTACTTTCCCACAGTTTCTTGATTCTCCTGTAGTACACCCTTTTCCCTCATTGTCATCTAACAGTCCTATTGCTTGTCATGCCCCAGATTGAACCTCCCTGTCAAAACCAGCCCAGAACTGGATGAAACCTCCTTAGGTCCCTATTGCCAACCCTAGAACCAGTGGAGGCTGGTGGTTCCAAGGTCAGTGGGAGCAGACTCTAGGGCAGTGTTCTCCAACCTTGGGTCCCCGGATGTTTTTGGCCTACAACTCCCAGCATGCCCCAGCCAGCTATGCTGGCTGCGGCATGCTGGGAGTTGTAGGCCAAAAACATCCAGGGACCCAAGGTTGGAGAACACTGCTCTAGCCAGGGTTCAGTCTGAACTTTAGAGGAGCTCTCCGTGGTGCTGTTTGGGGGGGGGGGGTCGGATTCAGCACCATGGATAGCTCCTTTACAGAGTACAGCATGAAATGGATTCACTGTCACCGCCCCACTGGCATTGGTGCCGCCAGCCTCCACTACCTAGAATAGTGTTCTCCAACCTTGGGTCATAGATTATATTGGAAGGAGTTTACAAGGCTATCGAGTCCAACCCCCTGCTCAATGCTGGCTGGGGCATGCTGGGAGTTGTAGGCCAAAAACATCCGGGGACCCAAGGTTGGAGAATACCGGCCTAGAACCTACCAGATCTAAGCCCCTAACACAGGGGTGCAGAATCTCAGACCCAGGGGCCAAATCATCCAGCCTTTCTGGAGGCCAAATCCAACCCTTGGGGGTTCCCCAAATGGCCCCACCCCCTTTCCCCTGACCACTGAGGGTTTGGTGGTTCCCCAGCTTTTGTGAAGTTTTCTCCCCATTCTTAAAGGTTGAAGTGCCTCTCCCGAGGCTGGCTGACTGTTAATAAGAGCTTTAAGCGAAAACAGGCTGGCATTTTGGTTATTTTGGCCCCCGCCCCTCTTGCCTTCGACTCCTCCCACCACTGGAATGCAGCCCCTGCGAGCTTCTCCAAAATGGAATTTGGCCCTCGGCTGAAAGAGGTTCAAACACTCCTGCCCTAACAGTTACCGGGTTCAAGGGGGAGTCCTCATATACCCTCTGAGACCACCACCAAAGAAGATGGTGGTGGACAGAATGCTGGACTAGGTGGACCCTTGGTCTGATCCAACATGACTCTTGTTATGTTGTTAAGATGCCCTGCTTGGGGTAGCTGCAGGTTTAGGGACCTGACAGCCCCCAATTGGTCTATACCTAACCACCCCCACTTCAGACCCTTCAAAACAGCCTCCTAGACCCCATGAACAAAGATGGTGGCACATCCAAGCAGAAGCCCAGAACCAAAAGGGGGGTGTCCAGCTAACAGCATGCAGCTTACCATCCCCGAGCCCTACTCAGGAGGAGGATGCCAACTCCCACACGTGCTCTGGATCAGGGCCCAGCTCACATTCCAGGAAGGGGCACATCAGCAGGGCCATCTACGCCTTGGTGCCTAGCAGTTCCCGATGCAATGCGTCATCTTGTTCAGCTCTTGGTGCCATAGCTGGATGGCACCACTGGTCCTTGACCTGTTGGACAGCTCCCCAGCCTGGCTAGTAAATCAGGAATCTGTGAGTCACACAGAAGAGAGGTGGGTGATAGGAATGGGACACTGTCTCTTTGGGAGTAATAGTTTGCCTAAGCCTCAAGCCACCGAGTGAGCTGAGGGCCGAGGCAGGATGCGAACCATGGCTGTGTTAGCCGTGGCAGAACGCAACATGGCCCGTGTGCTACCATACAGGAAGCAGCTCCTTAAACCTGGCCTTCAGGTTGCAATGCAGAGGTCATTAGGCCTGCTTCAGTCCTGCAGGGGCATTCATATTAAGAGTTAAACCCCTCCAGTCCAATGAACTTCAGTGGGACGCGAATGCACCTAGTGAGCAATGGCAGCCAGTGAAGTTCTCTGAGCCAGACTCAGAAACTAAATTCAGGGGCGTATAAAAGCCCGCTTCAAACAAAGGGACGCTTTTAAAGCACCTGGGATTCTTGTCTGGCTCAGATCAAAGTCCTACACAAATAATTTATGATTCCTCCCAAACTGCCCATCTCTCCCATACTCCCCTGACCCCAAAAACTGTCCCTAACACACACATACCCAAAAAACCCAATTTCCCCCATGCCCCGTCCTTCCCCATTAATTAGTGATGGGACCAGCAGGAGAGATGCACAATGATTTGAGAGGTGGAACATTTCCCCCCTCCCCTCCCTCCTCTCCATTGCCCTGATGTGCTGGTAACAGCATCCTGAGCCGCAGAGGACCATGGGAGATGTGGTCCTCCCAAGGGATGCAAGTGGCTTTCTCTCATGGTCTCCTGGACCCAGGCATGCTGTAACCCAGTGTGTCAGGGCAATGGGGAAGAGGGTGACAAAGGGGGGACATTCCCTCCTCCCACTGTGCACCTCTGTTGGCACCACCAAAGGGAAAGGCGGCAGGCAGAAATGGCTTTTGGCAATAGGACAGGATGGTGGAGATGGGCAGGTAATTATTATTTTTTGCTCGCTCAGAATGGCTCAGAAAAAGTACCAACGTTCTTCCTGACTAGTCCTGATTGGCTATATGCTACCTCCAGTATCAGAGGCATTGCGACTATGTACTCCAGTTGCTGGGGAACATGGGCGGGAAGGTGCTGTTGCACTCATGTCCTGCTGGTGGGTTTCCCATGGGCAGCTGTTTGGCCACTGTGTGAGCAGAATGCTGGACTGAATGGACCCTTGGTCTGATCCAGCAGGGCTCTTCTTATGTTCCCTTTTTTCTTTTCTGATTTTTCTCAAACTCGGGAAATTTCCAAATTAATCCAGGGAGAACATGGGAGAGCTCACCCATCTCTATCTAACCATTTCTGGAGTGCAACTGTTTTGAACATAGGATGTTTTCTTGGGACAGATTTGGCATTTAGGGTTCAAAAACTTTTTAAAGACATAGAATGGGTACACCCGAGACTCCTTCAGCCCTCCCAGACTGCATCTCATCAAATAGCCCTTAAATATCCACCTCTGTGCAAGATGAATCAGCTATCTTGAGGGGGAGGAATCCAGTTAAGGACTTTTCCCCTCTAATCTCCAATGTAAACTTTTCCTTCTTTACCTTCCAGCAGTTGCTCCTTGTCTTCCCTTCCGCTGGGACCAGAAACAATTCCCTCTCTTCATTTATATTGTTACCTTGAAGGTATTTTTAGACCCTGAGTTTTCCTTTCCCCAGACTATATAAATTTAGCTCCCTTAGTCACTTCTAACTAACAGACATCTCAACTGACCTTTCAGGGGGGACATCTGTCTTCTATCCTCCTTGGGCTGCTTTGAATCCCATAGTGCACCAGGCCACGCAACCTGCATATTTTAGCACTGCTTCTTTTGTATATCACACTGCCCATGCACAGAGTGGTTTACATGACTGTCTTCACTGCAGTCACCTTCATAACAACCCTGTGGAGCACGCCGCAACTTTTCTCATTTTGCATACGGGGGGGGAACCAAGTCTCAGTACATGTTGGCTTCATAGGAGTCTGCTTGTGTCCACGTGAAAGGAAGGAACCAGGACACTGAACTCTACATCTGTTAAGTTTAGTCGGCGTCCAGATTCTTATGTCTAAGGCTCTCTAAACACAACAAGCACCTACCTACGCCCATGTCCTACTCCTCAGTCACTGAGATCCAACAATAAACTTCTACTATGGCTATTTCCTCCTTCAGAGGCTAGAATGTTTCTCTTCATCAATTAACAGAGCATTCTCCATGGCTGCCCCATGTTTGTTTTTATTTATTTATTTATTTATTCTTTCATTTCATTTCTATACTGCCCAATAGCCAAAGCTCTCTGAGCAGCAACTCACCAAACACAAAACACAGATACAATAATAAAATCCAGATACCATAAAATACAGCATAAAATTTCAATATACAAAATTTAAAACCATTTAAATGGCTAAAACAATTTCAATTTAAAAAAACACAGAACTAGACCTGTTTTAAAAAGTGGATACGTCCCATCCTATGCCATTAAATGCCTGGGAGAGTAGAGGACATCAATCACAATCACCCATAAAATATTTTCATAGGACCCCATTTGTACTTAATACTTTTTGCTGTTGTTGAAACAGTGGAGAGCCACGGCTGCCAGTCAGTGTCGACAATGCTGGGCTATAGATGGATCAATGGTCTGACCCAGTATAAGGCAGCTTCGGATGTTCCTATGGGCAGTATCTATCTAACGGGGCTGCTCCACCTCTGCTGGACCACTTGCACGATGGGGCTTTTGCACTTCTAAAAAGAACCCTGGAATAACTCCTTTCTGTGAGTTCCGCTCACCTGACCCGTTCCGGAAACAAGCATTTCCACTTGTTTGGGGTTATTTCTAGAAAGGCAAAAGCCCCATTGTGCAAGCAGTCGCTCCTGCGAGCGCATGGGCACAACAGGCTACTACCCTATGTCCTTATGGTGTTCTTACTTCTATTCACATTCACCGATGGGGGAGACAGGCTTGAGAGACCATGATTTACCCGAAGCCACACATTGAGTTTCTGACCAAGGAGGGACTTGAAGCATGGCCTAATTCCAATTCTCAATCCTCTGGATCAGCCTCTGGTGTCTTGCAGATGTGTTGGACTACAACTCCCGTCATCCCTAGCCAGCATGGACATTGACCATGTTCTCAGCTGGCGAATGCTGAGAGTTCTGTCCGAGTCATCTGGAGGGCGCCAGATTGGGGAAGGCTGCTTTGGATCAAAGCCAATGTACATGGTCGCCATTGTCAGGCACCTGATTTTAGTTATTTATTTATTATTTATTGCATTTATACCCCACTCTTCAGCCAGAAAAGGCTCTCAGAGTGGCTTACAAAGATTAATAATAAGAGAGTCCCTGCCCTCAGGAGCACAATCTAAAAGACATGACACAAAAGGAAAAGGATTGGGAGGGAAGAGGAAGAAAGATACACCAACAACTATTGCTCCTCCTCCTTGCTGCTGCCACGTGCTTGTATTCCTCATTTCTGCCACATAGGTGTTACCTAATTGAGCATGCAGGCCTTACAATTGGGATCTTCTTTTTTTTTCCAGCCCTGAAAATTGTGGTTTTTTGGTTGGTCCTTCGCAGGTGCACAAGTGCGTACTTTATTTATTTATTTATTATATTTATACCCTGCCTTTTTTTCCTGCAAGGAACCCAAGGTGGCTTACATATTCCTCCTCTTCTCCATTTGATCCTCACAACAACCCTGTGAGGTAGGTTAGGCTGAGACTGGCCCAAAGTCACCCAGTGAGTTTCATGGCTGAGCAGGGACTAGAACCCGGATCTCCCGAGTCCCAGTCCAACACTCTCACCACTACGCCACATTGGCTCTCATGTGTGATACTTACAGCTATCCAGTATGTGTAGTCATGCCTAGTCAATTCCCTTGTCTGTTTCAGCTGTCAAAGGCAGGACAGGATGAGGCTGCATATAGTCTAATTTACACAAAGTTGCCAGCTGTCATTTGCCTAGGTGTCAATTGAAAAGCACCAGTAGTTGGGGGGGGGGAGTTGTGCACCAAAAGGGGGTGGCAGCAATATCACCCAGTTAGCAAAATGTAATCCTCTCAATTTTAATTGTTCAACTGACAGTTCTCAGTGCCCTCCACCTTTTCAACACTTCCCTGAGTCTCCAGCTACTCCAGAAAGGGGAGACACTACCCCCCCTTTACATGGCTCCTTTTCAGAGCAGTTACTGCTATGGTTATTGCTGTTTCCTGACAGTTAAAAAAAAATAATATCCTCAGAAATATACACAAATTTAATGGCTGGGAGGTAAATGAAGGGGAAATTTGTGCACCTGCAGTATCTGCTCCAAAAAGCAGGGCAGGGGGGATTATATATATATATATATATATATATATATATATATATATATATATATATATTCTAGCTGCCAATTTGCTACTGGGCCAGGTTTAAGGTTCTGGTACTAGCGTAGAAAGCCCTAAACAACTTGGGACCAAGATACTGAGAGAGCGCCTTCTCCCTTACCAACCTGCCCAGGCGGTGAGGTCATCAGAGGACATTCTCCTGGTGGTTCCACGTGGACCTCTGGCCCCACTGGAATCCAGCAGAAGTGTGGCAACTCCACTTCTGTGGAACTCCCGGCCTCTGGAGGTCAAGCAGGCTCCGACGCGGCATTGTTTTTGGCACCTGCTGAAGACGTCTTTGTTTCGGGAAGCCTTCCTTGCTGACCAGCCATGGTTTTAATGCTATCCTGTCTTTAATACACTGTTTTTATTCTTTTATTTGTTTTATCTTTTTATTGTTCATCCCCTGGCATCTGCCTAGATATGGAGCTGTATACAAAAGCTCTAAATAAATAATAAATAAATCTCTCTCTCATATATATATATATATATATATATATCAGCCTTCCCCAACCTGGTGTGCTCCAAATGTTTTGGACTACAACTACCATCATTCCCAGCCAGCATGGCTAGGAATTATGGGAGCTGCAGTGCAACAGATCTGGAGCACTCCAGGTTAGAGAAGGCCAGTGAAAACCATTTGGCACCAAATGGTGAACAGGCTTCACCTTGCAGTTGACAATGCCAGGATTTCCTTTATTTCTGAGAATTCACTCTTCTCTCGACACATCTCCCTTGGAATCACATGCAGAAAGGCACCTCCCAGAAGGATTGCAGCAATCACTGGCATACTAGGGCTGCTTCCTGTTAAAGTCACTCCACCTGCTGAGGGCTTTTTTTTTGCACTGCCGGTGTAACCTGCCGCCACCAATGGAAGGGCAGAGGGTGGATCGAATTGCCCCGATTCAGCACTGGCAACGAACAGCTCCCACTTTCAAAAGCCTTATGAATTTTTTAGAGAAGGCCCAAAGTGCCTTGCTGAGTCAGCCAATCAGAAGTGGCGGATTAGCGAGACGTATCTTAAATTATTAAGCGAGCACAGCTAGATGGGAGGTCAAGCAGGAGAGATGGGGTCACCCGTTTCTCTGAACTGAGAGGTGAAAAATCGCCAGGGGCACAAGGGTTCCAATGGCCGAGTGAGCCAGAGAGGAAGAGGTCTCCCTAGGCACAAAGAGAGATCAGGTTGCAGAAGAACGGCTGGGATCAGTGACCCCCTCCAGTGAAAATGCATTTGTTTGCTGTTCGGAAGTAGATTGATACATTTTAGAAATATTGGGGCCATCACTTTTAACCGGCAGGTTAATCAACTCAAGATTCAGCTGACTGATTGTTGGGGGCAAGTTTAAACTGTGAGAGCAAATTTTAATGGATGGGGCTGAGACTTAAGGGGTGAGCAACTGGGCCAGAGCCAGCTCCTAAGGCAGGGATGGGCAATGTCCGATCTTCCAGATGTTGTTGGACTGCAACTCCCATCAGTCCTGGCCAGCATAGCTAAAGGTGAAGGTTGATGGGAGTTGTAGTCCAATGACATCTGGAAGGCCACAAGTTGCCCAGCCCTGTCCTAAGGGGTGATGTCCGGCTCTCCAGTCGCCAACTAAGAGGCACCAAAGGACATGGAGGAACAGCACTGGTAGCCACGGCACTTGTATCAGGAGCCACCAGGGCTGGAACCTTCAGATCTGCAGTCTGCTGCCCCCTTGTGGTGAGGCACTCAGGGCTACTGATTAAGGCTATGATGTCTTTCCAGGCCCCAGAGTGACTCCATCCACCTACGAGCCCACTGGTTCATCTTGGTCTGGTAGAGCTATAAAGACTTCCTGGAGGTCAGGCTTGGGCTTCTCCTGGGCAACCGTCAGCAGCACTGACCTTGCTTGCTTGCCTGACAAGTGTTCCTTGCTCCTGCTCCCCTGACTGCTGGATTGCTTACAGGCCCCCATGGACATGACTCTGTAGTTCAGCCTTCCCCAGCATGGAGCTGAAGTCCAGATGTTTTGGACATCAACTCCCATCAGCCCCAGCTAGCATGGCCAATGGTCAGGAGTGCTGGGGGTTGTAGGCCAAAAACTCTGGAGGGTACCAGGTTGGGGAAGGCTGCTCTAGTTCATCCAGTATCAGAGGCAGTCTGCCTATGTACACCAGTTGCTGGGGAGCATGGGTGGGAAGGTGCTGTTGCACTCCTGTCCTGCTTGTGGGATCCTGTGAGCTGGTTGGCCACTGTGTGAACAGAATGCTGGACTAGATGGGCCCTTGGTCTGATCCAGCAGGGCTCTTCTGATGTTCTTATCCTTAAGATCATGGTGGTGGTTGCCTCTTCTTTAATGCTACTACACCTGTGATCTCATGCAGGCAAAGCTTTCACACAGCCACTAAGCTCCAGATCTACCCCAATGTTTGGGGCATTTTCAAGCCCAGGGGGAAAATCAGCAGGTAAAGTTAGCATCAGCAGTTGGCAGAGGACACTGCGTGTTTTTCATCTACGCTGAGTCTTCCCAATAAAAATTCCTGTTGACACTGGAGCTGTGATACAGCACAGTGCAAATATCACCATGTAAATACTGGTCCCCCAGGAAAGAAATTACGACAAGGTTTGCAGCAAATCCAAGGTTAATTGCTCCAAGACAACCTACACTGCTTAGCTGTTTGATTTAAAAGAGGATATGGGTAATCTTGCCTCCTGCAATGGCTATGTTCCTGGACCACAGTTGTCATAGCTCTTGTTGATGCACACCCTACCGAAGGCGGCCTGGGGAATCAGCCATTAAATGCTGCATAGTTAAGAGCTGCAAACCAAAAACAACCTGGGGGGCTAGCTGTAGTTCTTTTGGCCACTGGGCCAGTTGCTAGAACACTTTGTCATTATCTCTGTCCGCTTCATCATAAGAACATAAAAAGAGCCCAGTGAGATCAGACCGAAAGGTCTGTATAGTTCATTTCCCACAGTGAACAAACATGGCAGGGCCCTGGCTCTGTGGTAGAGCACATGCCAAATGCATTTGCATGCAGAAGGTCCCAGGTTCGATCTCTGGCATCTCCAGGCAGGGCTGGAAAAACTCCTGTTTGAGACTCTGGAGAGCTGTTGCCAGTCACTGTCAACAATAATGGGCTAGATGGGCCCATGGTCTGACTCAGAGACTGGGTTCAGACAACACGATAACCCACACTCAAGGGGTGAGTATGAGTTGTGTGTTGTTGGACCGTGGGTTTCATGGATTTCATAGATCATAGAGTTGGAAGGAGCCTACAAGGCTATCGAGTCCAACTCCCCTGTTGTTGTTGAAACATGGGTTATCTTGTTGTCTGAACCCAGATGAGCCAACAAATCATGGTTTGGTGTTGGGTTGTGATCTCTGGGTTGTTCATAGTTAACAAACCATGGTTTGTTAGCTTGGCTGGGTTTGGACAACACAAGAATCCACGTTTCAGCAACAACCCATGGTTCAATGACAACCCACATTCAACCCATACTGAACCCTTGAGTATGGGTAATTGTGTTATCTGAACTCAGCCAGTATAAAGCAGCTTCCTATGTAAGCCCTCATAAGTAAGAACCCTGTCCTCCTGTTGTTCCCAGCAACTGGCATTTAGTGGCATATTGCCACTAAACCTAGAGGTCTTATATGGCTATCATGACTAGTAGCCACTGATAGATCAATCTGCCATGAATGTGCCCTCGTTAAAGGCATCTAAGCTATAAACCATCTTCTATAGCATTTGAACAGCACATTTGAAGTGTGGAATGTGCTTCGTCTCTATTACCTCAGAAATCCTTACAACAGCCCTGTAAAGTAGGCCAGAATCAATAACCCCATTTTGCAGATGGAGGACTGAGGCTGAGATAGTGACATGCCTAAGACCACTGAGTGACTCCACTTTTTGCCACTACACCACAAAAGCTTTGCACCATACTTCTGATGAGTTAGGACATTGCTATCTTGGCCCCGGCCTCAAGCTCAGAGGAGTAATAGTAGAAGGAGGAAGAGGTGGAGCTGGCCAAGAGCTGGACCAGGCACCTGACACTGAGCCACAAGAGCCAAAGCCCTGGCCCCTACAAGCACCCCTGCACTGCCACACCTGTCCTACAGCACAGGGAGCGTGCTAGGCTGGAGGCCAACAAGCGGAGAAGTGCCTGTCTCTCGGCCAGGTGTTGGGCCCTTTAAGAGTCTCCATTGTTTTGAGCAAGGAGGTGGAGCTTGAGTGGGGTGGACTGGAGACAGATGCTCAGAAGGCCTTGGTCCACCTTGGTCCAGCCCTTGTCAGAGCAAGTTGTTCCTTTGGAGCTTACTGTGCTGCCGTAACCACTGGATATGAAATTATTATTATTATTGCTGGGGGTTGTAGGCCAAAAACTCTGGAGGGTACCAGGTTGGGGAAGGCTGCTCTAGTTCATCCAGTATCAGAGGCAGTCTGCCTATGTATACCAGTTGCTGGGGAGCATGGGTGGGAAGGTGCTGTTGCACTCCTGTCCTGCTTGTGGGATCCTGTGAGCTGGTTGGCCACTGTGTGAACAGAATGCTGGACTAGATGGGCCCTTGGTCTGATCCAGCAGGGCTCTTCTGATGTTCTTATCCTTAAGATCATGGTGGTGGTTGCCTCTTCTTTAATGCTACTACACCTGTGATCTCATGCAGGCAAAGCTTTCACACAGCCACTAAGCTCCAGATCTACCCCAATGTTTGGGGCATTTTCAAGCCCAGGGGGAAAATCAGCAGGTAAAGTTAGCATCAGCAGTTGGCAGAGGACACTGCGTGTTTTTCATCTACGCTGAGTCTTCCCAATAAAAATTCCTGTTGACACTGGAGCTGTGATACAGCACAGTGCAAATATCACCATGTAAATACTGGTCCCCCAGGAAAGAAATTACGACAAGGTTTGCAGCAAATCCAATTATTATTGGATATTATTATTATTATTATTATTATTATTATTATTATTATTTTATTTCTTACCCGCCTCTCCACTCAGATCGAGGCGGGGAACAACCACAAACACAAAATACACAACTAGTTAAAAACATAATAAACATTATTAAAATATTCTTTAAAAACCTTTAAAAGTATCCTAAAAACTCTTAAAAGATTAGATGCTTAACATTCCAGATGCCTCAATAAAGCAGTTGTTTTTAGGGTGGCAAGACAAATTAGGCGTATATTTTGGGGTCTACAGATGCGATCGCCAGAGACGATCGGGAATCTGTTCCTGTCATGTGCATTTAAGGACAAGCAATAAGCAAGAGGCCGCCTCCCCTGCTCCAGGTTTTCCATGCATCGTGCCCAAAAAAACTTGTTGGGAAAGATGGATGCCGTTTCTCCCTTGAGTCCTCTCTGCATGTGCAGGGAACTCAGTGGAGGGAAGGAGTCAGACCTGGGAGAAGATCAGGTGAAAAGAATCTAGTCATTTCCAGGTGGCCAGCCATCTGCACGCTCGCCATGGGTCGTCTCCAGGCTACTGCAAAGCACGCTTGTTGGCAGTTTGTGGCACCAAAGGGCAAATGGCTCCCTGTAAAAACTGACAGCACCAATCACCTATCCAATGTTGGCAGCGATGCATCCAGCTCTGGTACTGAATGGTGTGGACCGAACGTGGGAGTCTCATGCACAGAGCAGAACCCTTTTGCATGTGCCATTTCAAATCTAGCAGGGGATGAGGGGATGGGCGTGTGGAAATCTGCTTCTTCTGTGCTCGTCGTCGACCTTGCTGTGATAGAGCATTTGTTTAATCCTTCCTGCTTATGTTCATTCATGGTGCAAGGTGACCCAATAATGTGGACCCACTTTCAAATGGCCTCAGAGAGCTATTGGGCGGGTATAGAAATGAAATAAATAAATGCGTTGTGTACAACTATCACACTCTCCCTTGGAATTATGGGAGCTGTATTTCAGTCAAGGAATGAGAATGCTTAGAAATATCCATCTCTTTCTTTCCTCTCTCTCCACACAAACACACACACAGGTACAACTCCCAGAATTCCTTGGGGAGGAAACCGTGGCAGCCGAACCAATTTATGAGATTCAGCAGCACATTTTAAGAGAAATCCTTGGGGCTCCCGCTCCACCCTCAGTTCTGTCTGTGTGTGTGTGTCTCTCTCTCTCTGAAACCACATTGTTAATTACACTGGATAATGATCTCTATAGATCATTTGTGGCTCCACGAAGAAAGCCCTGTGGACATATAAATAGTGGCTTACTTATTCTTGCCTTTTCCTATTAAAAACTGTTAAATGTATTCAGCAAATTGTGCTGGGAGGGTACAGGACTTGCTTGCCCCATTTTGCTTGTTTGCAAACTACAAACGGATGCCACAAATGCTGAAGAATGAAACTTAACAGGGCCTGTTGCACAAGCCAGAAAGTGAATGAGATCAGGTGCCTTACATGAATCAGTGTTGCACTGGTACAGGAAGATACCATGGATGGTGCATTGCATTCAAGCGCAGTGCATTAACTGTGTGCTGTCCACTTAAATGCAGCCCAACCCCCACACTCCTCCCTCCCATTCATTTCATAGAATAGGAGAAACTCGGCTGCAGGCCTGTGCTAGGAAACTGTATATAACCTTGTAAAGAGATCAGTTAAGTTACCAACGCAGCACAGTCTAGAACTCAATTTCCTTTCCGTGTCTCAGCAGCCTGTGAGTTTCCATTTTGCCAGGCTAAACTAAAGTGGCATGTAGGGATGCACCACCTGTGTGTGTAATTTATCTAGAGAGGCCTTAAGACTCGAGTTCAGACCAAAAGCCGGACTGAGTGATCTCAGCTGCGTTCCTGGGAGAACTCTTCTCCCCACTCCTTTGGGGCCTGGGAAAACTAAGCCAGTGATTGGCTAACTAAGATTTCCTTGGTGTTGCTAGGGGTGTGAGCATAAAATCAGAGGGATGGCAGCAGCCCTTCATTTTCGCCTTCTATCCTTGCTCTGGACTCCACGTAGGTCTGTTCGGTCCTGATCAGGAAGACCTGTGCCTAGCTGCAAAAAGACAGGTTTAGGTAGCTTTTATTTTCTGACTGCTGTACTGTTTCCAAATGTACTGTGGTTCTTGTATGCCTTATTCCCTATCCACCCTTCTACACTGTAAATAAACTTAACACCTACTTCAAGTGTTGTGCATGTTTCCTTCCAAGTAAGCCTTGGTACTAAATCCAGAGTCTTCTGCTTAGTTTTACTACTATTTAAAGTTTCAGGCCCAGGGCTTCAAAATAGAGGGTGCTGGCTTGGACCCTTGTTTCTTAAGCCCCAGGAGTGTCTTGTAAGGTCTGAGAGTCCCCTGGCTCAGGCTGAGGTGGATGTAAGGGGTGCTGGCAGGCTACCTACCTGGGTAATGGTTTGTCCCTGCCTACATTGCCAGGAGCAAGGGCGACCCCCTTCCTCCCTTCGAAAGCCCTTATGTGGAACTCGTATACAGGAGTCAAGGTTCAACAGGCAACCCCAAATGGTTCACTCGTGCAGCCCGCACGCACAGACAGTGAAGGTATTTCTACAAATTACATGGCAGTAAAACCAGGTTTGTGAGTGAGTGTACACTTGACAAGGAATTGCAACCACTTCTGGGTCTCTAATGAAAGTATTTTTTTGGAAATGTTCTTATGTGTTTCCAAGGACGTTTGTTTCTTCTTTCACACATCACATTTTCAGGATGTACACTTAAATACCTACAATATGAATCAGTCCTGGAACTGTAGCCCTAATTTCATCTGTGAATTTTGGAAGGCATAAAAATATTGGGGGAGTAACAGCCCTTTAAAAGGCACCCATAGGATAAGACTGGGGTGGGGTAGGAGGAATCATACAACATTGGCTGGGTTTAGACAACACAATAACCCACGCTCAAGTTAGGTTTAGTATGGTGTGTAGAAAGCGGATGGAGTGCACAAAGTCTCCTGACAAGATGTATGAGTCAATTCATGGGACAATTTGGGAGACATGTTATGTACAACAGGTTATATAAGTGTTGCACAATTGGTAAGTAATATCCTGTTTATAGGTACAGAGTTTTTTCCTATAAAGGTACAGACTCACTTGGGACTAGACATTCATTCACATTTCACTTGTAGTTGGGACTTGGGCTTGAGACCTGACTTAGATCTGACCTGATCTTCTTCACTGGACAACTTTGCCTCTGCAATGATGTAGTGGGACAGAATCATCTCTTCTGCGTAAGAGATGCCTGCATTGCTTGCCTTAATCCCATGTATTTGGGTCCTACAATGAACAAACTCCTTGATCTTTATAACTACTGTTCTCTCCTCTTTCTGTCTGTGGTACTGGGAGTCACTTGCTGGGTAAGCTTTGAACCCCAGTCGATCTCACAAAGGGATGAGTATGAGTTGAGTGTGAGTTGTTGTTGTTGAACCATGGGTTGTTGCTTAAATGTGGGTTTATCGTGTCGTCTGAACCCAGTTATTGTTTAAAAGAAGTGTGGCAAAATCATGTGCAGATGTACAGAGTGTGGGTGAGTTGGGGGGGGAAGCAGATGCATCCTGTTCAGGTCCCCATCTCCAAAGGAGTCTCACAGCACGCTGCAGTCATGAAATGCCCTAATTTGACAGCAAGAAACTTCGGGTGCTTCTTCCAGACCAGTGTTCTCCAACCTTGGGTCCCCAGATGTTTTTGGCCTACAACTCCCAGCATGCCATGCTGGGAGTTGTAGGCCAAAAACATCTGGGGACCCAAGGTTGGAGAACGCTGTTCCAGACAAAGGGCTCCTCCTAGTGCTCTCAATCAAAAGGCACTGTAATGCTATTCCATCTTTTCACCTTAAGGGATTATTTGTGGAAAGAAAAAAAGACAAAAGAGGTGAAAAAAACACAGAATTGGTGTTTTACAAGCAATCGATGACACTATCTGGATCTCCTGTTAAAATCCTGGGAATAAGGCAGGGTGATTGCATGATAAAAGCCTTGCCTGGAAACACCCTCAGCTATCTGTATTAATTATGGTCACTTTTAATTGGTCTTGCTGCAAATTAAGGGCATGCTTCTTCTTCATCATCATCATCACATTTATATCCCGCCTTTTTTCCTCTCACAAGGCGGCTCACATGCCCCTCCTCCTCCTCTCCATTTTATCCTCACAACAACCCTGTGAGGTAGGTAAAGGTGAGAGTCAGTGACTGGCCCAAGGTCACCCAGTGAGCTTCATGGCCGAGTGGGGAGACTATAACCCAGATCTCCCGAGTCCCGGTCCAACACTCTCACCACTACACTGGCTCTCACACTGAGTTGAAGCTATTTTGATTCTGGTGTACGTACATCAATGACAGGACTCGCCCAATGCATGCTGCTGTCCGAAGTAGAGCAGCAAATGGCACCCCACCCACAGTCAAGGTATATAGTATCGATGCTATTTAGGCAGCTGTGGCAGAGAATCCCACAAACATATTTCCTTCTCCTTGGGCCATAAAAACAAGATATATATAACTAATAGTTTGTTGCCCTCTCCTGACACCAGAAATCAGCTGCCTGAGGCAGCCACTTCACTCTGCCTTTTGGTACAACCAGTCCTTGTAAAAGGGAAAGAGAAAGACAATATTGAAATATGAAAGATGGCATAGAATTTAAGGAGGGGAAAAGATTTAAAATTTAAAAAATGTAAAAGTAAAACATCCCAAGCACAACCAAAGCCCAATCCTCAACATCAATATCTAGGGTCGGGAGAGACCGTGAAGACCTGCTGTCCATTAGAGTGGACAATACTGAGTTAGATGAGCCAGTGTAGCGTAGTGGTGAGAGTGTTGGACTGGGACTCGGGAGATCCGGGTTCTAGCCCCCGCTCGGCATGAAACTCACTGGGTGACTTTGGGCCAGTCACTGACTCTCAGCCTAACCTACCTCACAGGGTTGTTGTGAGGATAAAATGGAGAGGAGGAGGATTATGTAAGCCACCTTGGGTTCCTTGAAGGAAAAAAGGCGGGGTATAAATATAAATAAATAAATAAATAAATAGATAAAAGATGGACCAGTGGTCTGATTTGCTATAAGGCAACTTCCTATGCCCCCCACCAGGGGTGTAAACTATGGGGGGGGCTCAAGCCCCCTCCGGGATTTCCCAGGGAGGCAATGCCCCCCTGGATTTCCCAGAATTGGTAAAGCCCCCTCCAGGCAACCAGCTGTTTAGCCCCATGCCCCCCCTGGAAATTGAGACGTCTATGCCCCTGCCCCCTACCCCGTGGATTTAATCCGATTACTAATTAAATTATTAATTAAATTAACGGCTGGGGCATGCTGGAAGTTGTGGGACTTTTTTCTGTATAAATATGCATAGGATTGTGCCCTAAAGACTGATAAAAGATTTCCAATGCTTCTCGTTAGTTCTATCCTGCAGGCACTTAGGTATTAAGTTAGGTTACAGCCCCCATGGGCCATGATTTCAGCAATCTGCCACCTGCCCCTCCCAAGCTATATGTCCCCATGGTCCCTGCCTAGGATGCTGGGAGGGCAGCCGGGAGGGCAAAGAAGAAAAAATATGAAAAACAAAAACTGTAAAAGTAAAAAAAGGAAAAAGGGAGTTGTGCTCTTTGGACCTACTGGCTTCTTAGGCAGAGCCGGTCTGGGAGTCGTGGGCAGCCCCAACGAAGAGCAAGTTTGGTCCTGCCTACAACCTCCAGAGGGAAGCATCATTCTCAAGATAAGGAATGCCCTCCAGGAGCCTCTAGAGAATATCTGGTTCCTGGGCAAGGACAGCTCAGAGGGCTGAGCCCAGTGGACTCCAACAGGAGCGAAGAGCAAGAGCTTTCTGGTTGCTCCTGTGGCCTGGGGTGGCAGATAAGGTAGGCGGGGCCTGCACCAAAGTCCTAGAGCAAGGCTCTCCAACCTTGAGTCCCCAGATGTTGCTGGACTACAGCTCCCAGAATCCCTTGCCCTTAGCCATGCTGGCTGGGTATGCTGGGAGCTGTGGCCAGCAACATCTGGGGACCCAAGGTTGGAGAGCCCTGTAGAGGAAGGTGGAGCTGTGCAGAGAAGGCATGAGAGCAATCCCCACAGCTACACGGCTCAGCCGTCACCTGCCCTGCCTCTTTCAGTTGTTACGGCGGAAGCCCACACAGGGCAGGCAGCCTCACGTGGGAATGCTCAGTGCGCACATGTGGGTTACACAGTTCGGCCGGCACACTATGTGAAAATG